>OY282582.1:49985726-50075726 GCA_958299025.2 Drosophila histrio | reverse complement strand
AATGATATCCCATTCTTACTACATTTTGTCAGAATGAAAAGACATCTCCATTACCACACAACCAGTCAGTTTGGTTGAGAAATCATGAGAAACAACTGCGAATTTCATAACAAACATTACATTTCGACTAATCGTTCCTATGGCAGCTATATAATAAAGTTGTCTGATTTATATCAAATTTGGAGAGGATGTATAGTACATGACGAAATGCATAATCTGTGGAATTGGTTGAGGTATGTCGAAAGAGAAAATAGTTTGTCAAACTAAAGTATGATTTTTGCAACATAGTTCCTATGGCATAGTGATCTGATCTGGCCGGTTCCGACATACCAAGTACCAAGTACGACGTACCAAGTTTCATCCAGATAGTTCTAAGACTGAGAGAGTAGTTTGCATGGAAACAGACAGACAAGCAGACAGACGGACAGACAGACAGACAGAAAGATAGAAAGATAGAAAGATAGATAGATAGATAGATAGATAGATAGATAGATAGATAGATAGATAGATAGATAGATAGATAGATAGATAGATAGATAGATAGTTAGATAGATAGATAGACAGACAGACAGACAGAGAGACAGACAGACAGACAGACAGACAGACAGATAGATAGATGGACAGACAGACAGAAAGATAGAAAGATAGATTGATAGATAGATAGATAGATAGATAGATAGATAGATAGATAGATAGATAGATAGATAGATAGATAGATAGATAGATAGATAGACAGACAGACAGACAGACAGACAGACAGACAGACAGAGAGACAGACAGACAAACAGACAGACAGATAGATAGATAGATAGATAGATAGATAGACAGACAGACAGACAGACAGACAGACAGACAGAGAAACAGACGGACAGACAGAAAGACAGACAGACAGACAGACAGACAGACAGACAGACAGACAGACGGACAGACAGATAGACAGACAGACGGACATGGTTATATCAACTCGTCTATTGATGTTGATCAAGAATATAGTTATATACTTTATGGGTTCGGACATGCCTCCTTTTATGCGTAACACATTTCGGATCCAAATTATAATACCCCCTGCAAGGGTATACAAATTATAAACAATTTTGCTTAAAATAATATATCTTATATGTATTAATATAATAAATTATAATATAGATAATATTGTATTTCATTGTAAAATTAAAGAGCTAGCATTTAGGGATTTAGCTCTAAATAAAATAGTATTCAAAAATAATTATTACAAGCAACTAAATAAATAACTACCGAAATAGAAACAATCTATAGGCATTAAGGAATTTTGCATATATGTATGTTTAAGTATCATTATTATACTTTATTATATTTCCTTTTTAATTTATAAGTAACCCCTCCACTTGTAGCGCTGAGAATCAATGAAAATAACTATAAATTAAATAATAATTAAAGAAGTTATAAATGAAAAGAAAGTTGTGACTGGCGCCACCTAGCGTATATTTGCTCGCTACATGTGTTTGCCTAGATAATTTCATAACTTTATCTTTAATACATGAAATATGTATTAATATTGATTGGACACAGGGTATCTCCTGGTCGAACATTTGCAGCGTTTTCATTTGTTTCCTTCTTGAAAAATTCGTTTGCTGCTGCCAATTGACCATTGCCCATTGCCCGAAGGAATCTTTCGATTTCCCACACTGATATGTTTTCAATGGGGATATGAGGTGCGGCAAGTGGGCTGAGAGGTGACTTACTGAGGAGGGGGGGGGGAAGCTAAGGTGTAGGTGTCGAATCTGGTAGGGATTTTGCGATTGGAAACTGAAAGTTTTCTTTGGGGTCAACCATTAAAATGAAGGCGATTTAATTTCATTAATTTGCACACACACACATACCGAGAGTGGGCAGAGGGAATGGAGTCTGAGGAGGGAACACCAGCTGGTCTACCATTCAGAAAATGTTCTCTTAATTTTGTTAATTTGTTGCGTGGTACGGTGAGGCGGGTGTTAAAGGGGGAGGGGAGTACCTGTGTATTGCATGACATCATTGAAAGTTGCCTCAGACTCAGCTTTTAATGTTCCCCATTTGTGACTTTCATATTAAAGCATGATGCCATCAAATGTGAAAAAAGTCAAAAGGAAAAGAAGAACGGTGGGGAGGGGGGAATCGGTGTAAGGGCAAAAGGGAAGGGGAAGGGGGTCTGGTAATGTGTCTTTGTGTTGATGTAGCAAAAAATGTTGCCAATGATTGGGCAGAAAATAAACAAAAACCAATGGCACTCAGCTGAAAGGCAATGAATAAGCACCAGTAACCCCACAGAACCACCCAGCCAACCCAGCAACCCAACAACCCACTCAACACATCCCAACACATTCGAGCTAAGCAATTCTAGCCCTCAACATGGCCATGGTATAGGCCAGGCTCTTTGGCCTGGCCAAGTGTTTGCATGAAAACCTGTCAAAATGTTGCCAACGAAATTAATTTTGACATATGCCAAAATACGTGAAGGCTTCAACTCATGATGCCAGCGGGCATGAGATGAAGTTATAAGGGAGCAGGGGGCAGGGGGAGGGGGTTAGTATTATAAATTTGAAGTTAGGATTTGTATAAGTGTCATAGGTGGAAAAAGGTTGCCAAGGGAAGGCGAAGTTTATGCATTTATTAAATTAAAATTCAAAGCAATAAATGCGAATTTTATTTGTATTTTGTTTTCTCGTTTTAAAAGGAATGCACTTTGATTTGTTACAATACAACTATATATATTTATATATATATAAGTGGATATATTTAAGTACCTATACGGATAGACTATAGTGTTTAGAAAGCAGGTGTAAGTCTATTCCTGAGGAACGACAATTCCGATGAAAGTCAAGGGAAGAAAGTGCAGATTTATAAGTGAATAAATATATATATATCTATTTTTCATATGGGTAGGCAGATATAGATGGAAAGATACATTGATAAATAAGTAAAATATATATTGGATATATATGTGGAATTCAAGTAATTGAATAAGCTAAACTTCCACGGTAATTAGTATTATTTTGATGTTTATTTAAATAAGTATTATAAAGTAAGATGATAATGAGTAATTCCCTTTGAGTAGTAATCAATTCTTAATGCGAGCGTCTTCGCTTGAGTTTCTCCCTAGCAGCCCTTTCACCTCGGACTCTCGATCAGAACTGCTCTTTTCACCTCGATGCTAAATCGTTCTCGCCTCAGCTTGCTGTGGTGAGTTTCTCCCTAGCAACCCTTTCACCTCGGACTCTCGATCAGAACTGCTCTCTTCACCTCGATGCTAAATCGTTCTCGCCTCAGCTTGCTGTGGTGAGAAGGCTGAGCGGCGTTGCCAGACCCATTACCACATATATTCATACAAGTAGATAGATATATAGTATACTATATTGACAGATAGGTGAATATATTCTAATAAAACAAGCTCGACAGTCGGACTCTCCAAGTAACCGCTCAAATTCACTTCCGATGTAATTATCTTGTACTTAGTTAAAATTTGTGGGCGAAGGAGGCGTGACATCATGATGAAATTTTCTGGACACATCAAACTTAAAGAATTCATTATGTGTGCCAAATTTCAAGTCTCTAGCTGAAAAACTGCTGTCTGCAAATATTAGCAGTACCGGGAGAACAAAATCCAGCTTCTAGCTTTTACCATCTCTGAGATACATTTGTTTATACGTAGGGAATGACGGACAGACGGACCGATGGACAGACGGACATGGCTATATAGACTCGTTTATTAATGCTGATCAAGAATATATATACTTTATGGGGTCGGCCAGACTTCCTTAGACCTGTTACACAAGGGCGTAGGCAGGGGGGGGCAGAGGGGGGCCATTGCCCCCCCCTACACATGTGACATTACATTATTTAGCTTCCAAAATCTGCATAAAATTGTTTTTAAAACTTGAATTTATTAAAACAAACAATTATTAGGAGTGTTCATTTTTTTTAATGACTGTATGTTGACTGCCTAGTGCTTAAAAGGAAAGCGAAGAGAGAAGAGGAGGTTTTAAACCTGTGTTGGCCCCCCCTAACTGAAAAGCTGCCGACGCCCTTGCTGTTACATACATTTAACAAAACTTAATATACCCCCAAAGGGTAAAAAATTGAGTATTAAATTTGTATTAGCATTTTTAAACTCCATAATTTATACTTAAATCAACTATAAGACACTTTGATATAACTAAAATTTTAAATTTAATACGAATATATTAAAAGCAGTGTAGAAATCATTTAAAATTAAAACAAAATTATTTAAGAAATTCCCAAAAGTTTATTATGTGGTATTTGAATAAATTTAAGTTCAATATTATTGTGTCTTTTATTTTGGTTGCACTTAAAGTCAGAGATTTTTGTAGCTTATTGAAATATATTGTAATAATATTTAATTTAAATATTTTATTAATTTTTAATTTAGAATTCTTTAGCGATTAAAACGGGTCAGCATTGACTAGAAACTCGTCGTTCTTTACAAAATGAAGACTACTAATTCATAGTATTATTTCCATAGGCTGTCTTCACTTATTTTCACACGAACTGAAAGCCTTTAAGCATTTTATTTTGGAATTTTATATGCTTGAGTGTAATGTGAATAGTGTTTAATTAAATTTATACTTTATTTAATAAGAAATATGTAATATAAAACGTATTTATATTTAGTCCGATTCAACAGCTAAATCAAACTTGATTTCACATTGATATTGAAAAGTCCATATTTAAGCGGAAATTTAAAAGTACACATTTTAAATAAACTGAATGCGTCTATGATGCAAAACTTAAGTCAATAACAATTGTATTAAAGTGTACTATAAATACAGTGTTTTTTCTATGTGTATTTATAGACAGCTATAGATATCACATTTTTAGACCCTTTACTTTAAAAAAGTGAAAAGGGTCTATTAAGTTTGTCAAAATGTGCGCTGGGATCTGTTGCGCACATTTTGACAAACTTAATAGACCCTTTTCACTTTTTTAAAGTAAAGGGTCTAAAAATGTAAAATGTAAAATGTAAAGTATATATACTCGTGATCAGCATCAACAGCCGAGTCGATATAACCATGTCCGTCTGTCCGTCTGTTCTGCTGTATGAACACCTAGATCTCAGACACTATAAGAGCTAGGATCACCAAATTTGGTGACAATACTCCTGTGGCCCCCGAAAAGGTCAAGTTTGTTTTAGAATTTTGCCACGCCCCCTCCCGCCCCCAAAGCTCGGAAAAAACCCGAATAACAAGTGTATTTTAAAAGATACAAGTTCCAAGCTCGGCATACATAAAATTTATTTCACTTCCGATGTGTACTGAAAAGTTCATCGCAATCGGACAATAAACACTGGAGATTTGAAGCAAACAAATTTTCGAGTATACAAAGTTTGGAGGCGTCAACTTGAGGCATTGAAACAATATTATTATTATTATTATTAATTGCATTTATGTAGAATACTGGTGATTGCCAAACAATTGACTATGGCTTCATTGGCGCAATGGTTAGTAGGTCTAATTCTTGTGGTGTGGTCTGGAGTTCGAGTCCCGCCAGAAGCACACTTCTTTTCTGGTCTTAATAATTGTCAAATAATCGAAAATGGCTTTATTGATTGGCGCAATCTGGAGTTCGACAAACCCTACCAGCGGCACACTTTTCATTCATACATTGCATACATACATAGATGTATATTAACATAACATTTGCATGTTAACATTAACATATGTATGTTAAGGATTCATGTGTAACATACACATGCATGTTAGACTACAAATTTCGTATATTTTACATACTATTTATGCGTGTGTTGTGCACTTAACAGATTTTGGATTTGCACGTTTTGCTCTCTCGCAGTGATTATTTTGAGCGGCGTCAAATTTGTTTAGTGTTACATACATGTAAGTATCTAAGTTTGTTATTATTCATTTTTGAAAATTAAGTAAAGGGTCTCTCATAGTCGACTTCGACTGTAGCCTTGCCGACTGGTTATAAATAAGTCAGTTAACGTAATCAGAAATATGACAATTAAATAATCGAGCAAAGCATTTTCAACTTTTTAGCTGAGACACAGCGTGTGACAAATCGTTTGAGAAATTTGTTCATAAGCGAAGTAACAATGGGAAGACAACTATTTTAAATGTATTCTTTGGTCTATTCATTTAAAATTAAATTTCCTTTAAGCATTCTTTAATTGTGGAATGGTACTGATGAGGAAGATTGGCATCGCCTGAAACAAATGTATACCAAGCCTAGCTTTTTGGCCTTTTCGCTTGTTATTTTGTTGTATTGTTGTAAGAGCTCAAAAATACGTAATGAGTTACGTTTAATCAAAGACTATAGAACATAAAGACGAACCGCTGCCATACAAAAAATTGTACCAGGCAAATTTGTGATTGGGATTTATCAAAACTTCCAGAAAAATGCATATATAAGAAGTACTGAATTAGATGTCCGTTTTCTGCCGGTCGCAATGGTCGTTTTGCTTGAGATGAACTCTACGTCTGTTTTGAGCGGGAGGTAACGAGTTCGAATCCCAACGATGTGTCATTTATTATTTAATTCTATAAGAGAATTCTGCTTCGTTCTCGTGATCGGCAGTTGTGCTCGGCAAATTTAACGAGCTTGTCTGCGGGGCGCCAACAACAGCTAGGGGACAGAAAATGGTATACTGTGTGTGTATATACCGTATACATACATAGTACATATAAATGACGACTGCTTTTAGTTTTAGCTCCCTTCATCGTCTTCAAATGCTTAATTTGTTGCTAACAACGCTGCTACACATACAACATTGCACTTGGGCCAAGCAAGCAGAATGTAGAGGCGAAGAAAAACAAGTTAAAGACTTTACAGCACAAATAGAGCTTTTTCTATTGCAAACCTAAATTTTTTAAATAAATGTATTAAAAAAAAACAAATATAATTTTAAATTAGAATTTTGTATTTATTTTCCATTGCAACAAAACCAATGTGTATGTACTACATGAATGAAAATCTACATTGGTGTATGTTTGTATACCATTTTTATAGCCTACTGTTACTATTAATAATAACTTATACTATAGTGATACAATTAACAATTCAACAAAATATATATACATAAGTAAATACTTAAACCTGGATAATAGGGTTCTGTTGAACAGGTCGGTTGGGTGGACTCTCTCTGGTACCTGCTTCTCATCTTTACTCCGTGAATGCGTCTCCGTCTTAGGAGACTCTGCTCGCCAGCTGGTGTTAGGTTGTATACCAGTGGTCGGCACACGCCGCGCACCGCATATAGGGATCTTCTCTGCCGCAGCGCTGCCTGCACACGTACAGTATAATCTTTCGTGTGGCGTCGCTGCTACGACATGTTTCTGTTAAGTCGCTGTTATGGCGCTGTTATGGCGCTGTTATGGCGCTGTAATGCCGCTGTTGAGGCGAAGCCAAATGAATCAGCTGCTGATCAGCCATAGTGATGATACGCTGCGCAATTTTGACGAATTATACATTGTATACACAGAAAAATTAATGCTTGATGAAGTTTTCGAAAAAGTATTCTTTTTTATAAAAATTATGACCAACATATAGCCGACTTAATGCGAATCAAAAATATAAAGGGGATATAAATGGGGACGACGTAGTAAAAACATTTCACTAAGGCAAAAAACGACAAATGCTTGAAGTCTGTTATCATTCTGTTATTAATTCGCACACTAACGCAATGAAACATATGACTGTGTTGTTGGTGCTCGACCACAGTTGTATAACATTGATTTTTAGTTGACGGCATTGCAAAAGAGAAAGGAAATGAAATTAAGTGAAGAGAATAGAAAAGAAAACAAACTAAGAGAGTTTGTTGTATTGTATATATCATTTTCTGTCGACTAGCTGTTGTTGACGCCCCGCAGACAAGCTCGTTTAATTTGCCGAGCACAACTGCCGATCACGGGAACGAAGCAGAATTCTCTTATAGAATTAAATAATAAATGACATCGTTGGGATTCGAACTCGTTACCTCCCGCTCAAAACAGACGTAGAGTTCATCTCAAGCAAAACGACCATTGCGACCGGCAGAAAACGGACGTCTAATTCAGTACTTCTTATATATGCATTTCTCTGGGTACACTTTTTTGTATGGCAGCGAATCGTCTTTATGTTCTATAGTCTTTGGTTTAATTTATAATTTCAATAAAAATTTCAACTAGCAACATATAACTAGATTTTTAAATATGTAAATCTGCTTTTGGGCATTAGGAAAAGTAGATTAGTTGACAAAACGTATATAATGTTGGCCAATATGGCTTATCGACTGAATTTAGATACATATTGTATGCAAGTTTTAAATCTAGATTTCGCTTAGTTAAACTTCAGCTTATCAGCAAATCAACAATCAAAATCGTTTAAACTCTCAACTCTCAAATCTCACGCTCTGACACACACACAACATTGAAGTCAATTCTGGAAATTCTGGGTAGTTAAACGAAGAAGATCAAAGTTTATTTTAAGTAATTGCAACCAAATGGGCATCATGGCATCGAGACACTTGAGTGCCGATCAACTATGTAAGATTCAGTTTGAGACGGGATTCTCACCGCTACGCATCGATTATCTGTTGGGGCAATATCAGAGTCTGGATCGGGATGGGGAGGGGCGAGTGTTGCGCAGTGAGTTGTTGAAGGTGCCACCGATTGCGGCACATCCGCTCGCCGATCGTTTGGTCGATGTCTATTTGCATCCGTCGCGTGGCTTTTGCCATTTCATTTATGGTCTGTCACGTTTTCGACGCAGCCAATCCTTGGAACAGAAACTACAGTCATTGCTGCAAATGTTCGACACCGACTCCGATGGGATTCTCAGTGGGGAACAGTGTGATGAGCTTCTCGTTCGTCTGCCGGCGACGCGTCATGAATTGCGCACGATGCGATGGAAGCTCAAACAATTGATGGCTGCCCAGTCGATGGAGTCGGAGTCGGAGGCAGTGCATCGGAATGTTGGAAACAAAGGATATATCAATTGCCAGGACTTGGCATACATAACCAGAGACGTGGATCTCGATCAGACGCTGTCGCTGCGCTTTGACTAAAGAAAATAAGGCGAGTGCTTTTCAAGTGAATTTCTTCAACTTCATCATCATCTGCACCTTCTTCTGCTTCGCCTCCTCCTCCTCCTCGTCGTCGTCCTACTACTACTTCTTCACCTCTTTCCCCCTTTCCTTGGCATTGCATATCCTTTCGCCTTTCGCATAACATCACGTTGCAAAAGTTTTCACATAAACGCAAAAGTTAAGTCATTCCTGAAAATTGTTTCTAGAAATTTACTTGCGAGCCACTTGAGAGACAGAGACAGACAGAAACAGAGAGAGAGAGAGGCAGCGAGAGAGCGAGAGCGAGAGAAAGAGACAGAGTGTGAACAGGAACCTGTGGAGAAACTCTTCAATGGCACTTGAAGCAAGTACTGCAACGTCCCCCTGGCAGCATATGCACTGCACATTCTACCGCTCTAACCCCTCAATCAACCCTCGCAACTCATTTGACGGCGCTTGAGGTCACCAGCTACCTGTGTGTGTGTGTGTGTTTGTGTGTGTGACATACTGTTAGTGTTGCTTTTGGCAGCTCATTGGGCATTTGGGTGTCATTCATCCTATTGAGAAATGTGGGCATCGCGTTGAGTTCAAAATGGAGTACACCCATAACCCCCTCCGCCCACCACCTGCCACGCCTCCTGATGACACCTTGACCAGACGAGGAAATTGCTTTTCGCTTACTTTACAGTTCAGTTCAATGGCACATATATATATTTTATATATTTTCTTATGTTAAATGTATTTGTTTTTCAATTCAATTAAAATTCGAGCAATGTTCAAATACAATTTTATTTAATTTATTAAGCATTAATCTTTGTTAATGAATTTGATTAATCATTGTGTTGTTTCTATTCTATATATTAAAATAAAAAGGTGACTGTATAAAGAATTAAATTAAATACGATTACGAAACGATAGTGATAAAATATTCTACGGAAAATATTAGTAAATGGTTTGATAGCGAATTTTGTTGGAAAACAAACTATAAGACGATTTCAACTCTATGCAATTATGCAAGACGTGGCATCGCAATGAAATTTTCAGGACACATTGAGCCCAAGCTTTTTTATCATGTGTGCCAAATCTCAAGTCTCTAGCTTTAGCATTGCTTATGTTATGGTGATTTTTCTAATTTTAAAACAAACGGGATATCGAAAATTGAAAATAAACTTGATCTGCGTATGGTATTCAGGAATCTACATTCCAAATTTGAAGTCTCTAGCTGTTATAGTTGCTGAGATCCACGCGTTCATACAGACAGACAGACAGACGGACGGACAGACGGACAGGTGTCAATCGACTCGGCTATTGATACTGATTAAGAGTATATATACTTTATAGGGTCGGAGATGCCTCCTTCTGCCTGTTACATACATTCACACAAGTTCATTATACCCATTTTTGACCATTTTTAATGTGCACAGGGTATAAAAATATGAATATAAAGATTAGAAGATACGAATGTACGATAAATAGACTGAAATGACTCGTTTGAATGACAAGCGACTCTAATAACTACAGTGAATGATTATGAACAAGAGTGAACGAGAGGGAACGGTAGTGAACGAGAGGGAACGGTAGTGAACGAGAGGGAACGGTAGTGAACGAGAGGGAACGGTAGTGAACGAGAGGGAACGGTAGTGAACGAGAGGGAACGGTAGTGAACGAGAGGGAACGGTAGTGAACGAGAGGGAACGGTAGTGAACGAGAGGGAACGGTAGTGAACGAGAGGGAACGGTAGTGAACGAGAGGGAACGGTAGTGAACGAGAGGGAACGGTAGTGAACGAGAGGGAACGGTAGTGAACGAGAGGGAACGGTAGTGAACGAGAGGGAACGGTAGTGAACGAGAGGGAACGGTAGTGAACGAGAGGGAACGGTAGTGAACGAGAGGGAACGGTAGTGAACGAGAGGGAACGGTAGTGAACGAGAGGGAACGGTAGTGAACGAGAGGGAACGGTAGTGAACGAGAGGGAACGGTAGTGAACGAGAGGGAACGGTAGTGAACGAGAGGGAACGGTAGTGAACGAGAGGGAACGGTAGTGAACGAGAGGGAACGGTAGTGAACGAGAGGGAACGGTAGTGAACGAGAGGGAACGGTAGTGAACGAGAGGGAACGGTAGTGAACGAGAGGGAACGGTAGTGAACGAGAGGGAACGGTAGTGAACGAGAGGGAACGGTAGTGAACGAGAGGGAACGGTAGTGAACGAGAGGGAACGGTAGTGAACGAGAGGGAACGGTAGTGAACGAGAGGGAACGGTAGTGAACGAGAGGGAACGGTAGTGAACGAGAGGGAACGGTAGTGAACGAGAGGGAACGGTAGTGAACGAGAGGGAACGGTAGTGAACGAGAGGGAACGGTAGTGAACGAGAGGGAACGGTAGTGAACGAGAGGGAACGGTAGTGAACGAGAGGGAACGGTAGTGAACGAGAGGGAACGAGAGTGAACGAGAGTGAACGAGAGGGAACGGTAGTGAACGAGAGGGAACGGTAGTGAACGAGAGGGAACGGAAGTGAACGAGAGGGAACGAGAGTGAACGAGAGGGAACGGTAGTGAACGAGAGGGAACGGTAGTGAACGAGAGGGAACGAGAGTGAACGAGAGGGAACGAGAGTGAACGAGAGGGAACGATAGTGAACGAGAGGGAACGAGAGTGAACGAGAGGGAACGAGAGTGAACGAGAGGGAACGAGAGTGAACGAGAGAGAACGAGAGTGAACGAGAGGGAACGAGAGTGAACGAGAGGGAACGAGAGTGAACGAGAGTGAACGAGAGTGAACGAGAGGGAACGAGAGTGAACGAGAGGGAACGAGAGTGAACGAGAGGGAACGAGAGTGAACGAGAGGGAACGAGAGTGAACGAGAGGGAACGAGAGTGAACGAGAGGGAACGAGAGTGAACGAGAGGGAACGAGAGTGAACGAGAGGGAACGAGAGTGAACGAGAGGGAACGAGAGTGAACGAGAGGGAACGAGAGTGAACGAGAGGGAACGAGAGTGAACGAGAGGGAACGAGAGTGAACGAGAGGGAACGAGAGTGAACGAGAGGGAACGAGAGTGAACGAGAGGGAACGAGAGTGAACGAGAGGGAACGAGAGTGAACGAGAGGGAACGAGAGTGAACGAGAGGGAACGAGAGTGAACGAGAGGGAACGAGAGTGAACGAGAGGGAACGAGAGTGAACGAGAGGGAACGAGAGTGAACGAGAGGGAACGAGAGTGAACGAGAGGGAACGAGAGTGAACGAGAGGGAACGAGAGTGAACGAGAGGGAACGAGAGTGAACGAGAGGGAACGAGAGTGAACGAGAGGGAACGAGAGTGAACGAGAGGGAACGAGAGTGAACCAGAGGGAACGAGAGTGAACGAGAGGGAACGAGAGTGAACGAGAGGGAACGAGAGTGAACGAGAGGGAACGAGAGTGAACGAGAGTGAACGAGAGGGAACGAGAGTGAACGAGAGGGAACGAGAGTGAACGAGAGGGAACGGTAGTGAACGAGAGGGAACGAGAGTGAACGAGAGGGAACGGTAGTGAACGAGAGGGAACGAGAGTGAACGAGAGGGAACGAGAGTGAACGAGAGGGAACGAGAGTGAACGAGAGGGAACGGTAGTGAACGAGAGTAAACGAGAGTAAACGAGAGTGATCGAGAACGAACGAAAGACTCAAATGGAAGATTAGTTCGTTCAGTAAAAAAATGAACTACTGAACTAATTCAGTGAACTGAACTAGAAAGTACAACTTCGACTGTAGATTATCGTTCCCTTGTCCTATCGCTCCCTCCCCTACTATCGTTCTCTTCCCCTACTATCGTTCCCTCCCCTACTATCGCTCCTTCCCCTACTATCGCTCCCGTCCCGACTCTCCGGCTTGTTGCAAATAATTATAATAAATGGTTGAGACTTTTTTAGGTTTAATTTAACTTCGTTCGACCGTAAAATTTACTTTTAAAGTTCAACATTAAAAGCAAAAATCACTAATTGCATTTCTAGCTCTAGATAAATGCAACTGTATTGTTCCGAAAATACTTCGAATGCTGTTATTTACACATTTGTTGATTTGCAGAGAGATTAAGGCAATCAATTCAACATATATTATGTTGTGAGTTATTTAGATAATTATCTGCTACACTTGCATATTGCCACATACTTTACGCGCAACCCACGCACATTTTAGACACATATTTCCATTCGAAAGCCCCACAAAAGTGTGACTATACTATGGAAATTAAGTTGTAAGTGCAATTTGTATGGCTGATGGAGTGGAGAAGGGGTTCAATCTCTCTCTCTCTCTCTCCCTCTCTTCCTCGCACTGTCTGTCTGTCTATTGTTGTCTCTTTTTTTTTTTGTGTCTTTTGTCTGTTTCACTTTGCTGGTTTTTGCGACTGATTGCATTTTTATCCCTTTACACACAAAATCCATGAAATATGCACACTAACTCATGCGTATTTTATAATAATAAAAGCGCAACGCGAAAGTGCCACAAGGGGTGGGGGAGGAACACCCCCCCCCCACGTGGGGTGGCACAAAAGAAACGAGCAGAAGAGAAAGAGAATAAGAATAAAACCAACAAACTGCCCCACTCAACAGTTGCTCGACAAATGCAAAGACAAAAGATGCAGCAATGATTCAGAGTCAGGTGGCAAGTGGCAAGTGAGGCAAGGTGGCGCTGTCAAATCTCTTCACACGTGCTGCTGGGGCAAGTTGTTAAGGCTGCTTCTGACATATGCACAAATCGGATGTGTTGCAAGTGCGGTGTGTGTGGCATGTGGCATGTGGCGTGTGGCATGTGGCATGTGGCATGTGGCAGTGTAAGCAGGTTAGCTTAGCGCCAGCTTATCCACTTGCAACAGATGGCAACATCACGCCACAACTCGAGCCACACACATTGTCTCTCTGACTGACTTCACTTTTGGTTAATATTCTAGCATCCAAAAGTGCATCTTAAGCAGCCGCTGATCCTGCCTGCCACACTTGCCACAGCTGCCACAGTTGCCACACTTGACACAGCCGCTGTTGCTGATCCGCTGCTGATTGCCTCTACATCAGCGATCCATCGCAACTCGTAACTCAATCTATCGACGAGGCTAACAATAATTTGCCTTTACAAATTCACATTATTTCCATACACTACTCGAGAGGGTACATCGAATTTATTATGAATTATATGCAACATATTGTGGTAAAACTGCTAGAGTCCAAACAATACAAATTTCCTAACAAAATTGTATTTAAACTATGTATTCTCTCTATGATCCAATTTGAATATTGCAATCATCTCTATAAATGTTAGACCACTGAGCTTACAATACATGGGGGCGTCATACATCGATTTTCATGAGCACAAATATTGCTGCCGGCATAGCGCCCCAGAATAGCCGAAGTTATACAGCCCCGTTCGTTAGTAGCCGAAGTCTTGAAGCCCCAGACCGAACGATCGACACTCAAAAGAACGAGAGCGCAGCAAACGATTTCAGTCTTGGACAGGCACCAGAACGATGAGCACGTCTGTGACGCTCGCTCTCGCATTTCGATTTTGTGTGTGTGTGTCCATGTGTGAAGCATGGCAACAGCGCAATGGCAATGCGTTGTTTCTCAATGTTTCTCTATTCCGTGCGACGAAAGCAAAGATCAGATGGCGCTGGTACTTATATGTATGTTCATCTATCGGTTTTGACGTCGGCAGTTTGAGTGTCGCTTTGGCCGTGTCGGCTAAATTGTCGGAGGATATTTCTGTTCGTGGGTTCGACTCCCCCATCGAATCACGAGGAATAAACGGAAGTAACTGTTGCATAACATCCATAACATCCATTTGCTTTTCTTCCCATTTTGTAAAAGCATACAAATATTTACAGCATCAAATTCGATATGCATTAAACAAATTATAAGACTGCAATGCCAAAAATATTAGATATAAACTTAAACTTAACTACATTTATATGTCCAAACGCTTGCAAACATATTTTCAAATACCTTTGATTTGTAAACTATTGGTCACACTGATTTACACTTGGATCTCTTGAAAAGGTTGCACTGTTTAATCTTATACTAGTTGTAAGATATAAGTTACCCACTAGAGCTTAGAAGGTAAGTGTGTTCACCCAGCACGCAATCGTACTATGCTGATATGGGTACTGACATGTATAGAGATAAGGCGTCTTCGCACCATCTGCAAATGATAAGGAGACGATACCAAGTGCAGCGTCATAAGTACTAAAAGTAACCCAAAAATGACTATGTTCCGATAAATATTGATTGTCACTGTTACTGATGATAAAGTTAGGCATCGATCTAAGTAGTTTAAGATAATGCAATTGTTTTCAACTAACCTGACGAGTCTTTCGGCAGATCAGTCTAAAATCAAAACCCGAGCTGTGTTCTACGTCTTTTCAGGGACTCCCCGTTAAAACACATTGTAGTCAGTTTTTTGATAGGTCGATTCCATTGAAAGATATATTTTGTTAAACATGGAGACCAACAATGAAAAAATTAGCTATATTTTACAATGTTTTTGACGTTTGTATTTGGTAGAAATAAAAACTTTATTTACGCAACAAGCGCTTTCAAACATATTTCCAAATACCTAGAACACAAATCAATCGATATGTGTTTGAAACCTTAATTTCTCTGCTTTTTATCATTAAGAAATATTTTTTTTATTTCGTATTCTTTAATAGTTTTTAAATAAAAACATACTAATTTATCGAAGTATTGCTGTATATATTTTATAATTATTTAACAGTCAAACCGTTTGCATATAAAATGCTGCATTTATTCTATAAATGAAATAATAACGCTTAATTGAATTAATGGATCCACTTAAAAGCTATCGTTAATCGATAGTGCAAAGTCTATCGATCTTTTCATTTTCCTCGCAGCTGGTCAGTGTTGCCAACACCTCGCCACAGAAACAGGACAAAAGCGAGCAGAACAAAAAGGCTAAACCCTTTTTAAAAGAAGACAGAAAATAGGACAAACAAATGTTCTTGTGTTTATTTATTTATAATTCATTTATTGCTTCGTTCATATACTATAACTAGATAGAGGTATAATTTTTAAATGATAGACAAAAAGCCATTAAACGTCTGGATTTATAGATAGTTTCATAATCTAGTTTTTACTAAATTGACTTGGCCAAACAGTTTTTCTACTTCAGCACTTGCAGTATTTGCCATAGGCTTCATTTCCGTCGCTCTCATCGCGATACATTCATTTTTTTAAAGTTTTTTTCTTGGCGGATAAAGCAGCTTAAAACAGGACAGATCTATCCGGAAAAATGCTGACTTGGCAACACTGCAGCTGGTTGTATTTTCAAATACAACTGTCTGTTTAAAACAAATAACTTTGATAGTAACTTTCGAGGTGATCGAATGAAGAACAATCAATGAATTCTCAGCTTTTGTAATGGTATCTTTTTTTAAAATTCCACTCACTTACGTTTCTGCCAGATGTAGTGTATTTTCATAATCGGCGACTCTTCGATAACTTTAGCGATTTTTACTTGTTTCAACTTATTGTCACGCTTCTGTTTCCGTTTTTTTTCTTTCTGTTCCATCGGCCGTCGTTTTCTCTTCTTTTTTTTTTTTTTTTTGCATTATTGCTTTTCATGCATTTGCAGCAGCTGCTTAAACGTGTTCCAAATACGCAATATACACAGCTGACACACCCACAAAATCCCACTCGTTTTCCAAAAAAAAAAAGAAAAAAAAAGAAAAGAGGAGGGGAGACGAAAAGAAATAACGCCCATGCGAATTTGGTATGCGAAATTGGCATCGCCTGGCATCCGTTCAGAGCATACGAATGAACATTTTTGCTAGCTGCCTGTTTTATTAGCCGTCATATAAAGCAGGCTATATGAGCATGAGCACGGGCACAAAAGTACGAGAGAATAAAAATATACTGTCCAACTAACCAATCCTTTCCTCCCCCCTCTCCTTTTAGTCTGAGCCGCATTTATGAATCATTGCAACAAATGATACCGCAGATTTCTATCTGAATATTTGACAACTCGGCTTACACTCTGGCCCAATAATTGCTAAGAAACTAACTCAATTTCATCTCGCGATATTCTACACTCTACAAAATATTATATTTACAAGAGGAAATTTAAAAGAATTTGACTTATAAATCCAATCCAGATTTCTATCTGAATATTTGACAACTCGGCTTACACTCTGGCCCAATAATTGCTAAGAAACTAACTCAATTTCATCTCGCAATATTCTACACTCTACAAAATATTATATTTACAAGAGGAAATTTAAAAGAATTTGACTTATAAATCCAATAACACTATGCTATACCCTGTAATTATGTTATTATACAGATAGAGAGAGAGAGAGAGAGAGAGAACAGGTATATGAGATTACTCCATCAAATACCATAAGTGTCGTTGATAGTTCAAAAAGAATTTTCCACATCTCGTTATTTGTAAGTTCGAGTCTATGCCAGCTAGGTGATAACTCTGGTGACAACTGTGGTGACAACTCTGGTGACAACTCTGGTGACAACTCTATAAACTAAACTCTTAAAGTACAGTACTATATGTGTTAGCAAGCAAAATATTAGGAATACTAAATTGAGTATATGCTGAATATTTAAGGCATAAATAAAAAGTAATCTTAAATTACAGGGTATAAGACAGTTAAGCGTTTTTAGTGGACCATGAAGTCTGAAATCTGTCGGCATTGATGCTGACAAGAGAATTAATTCGGTACAAGCAACCAAAATAGTGATGATGATGGACTTGTAAATCGATGTATGACGATGACAGTCTACACGAGGGCAGTTCGAAATGTTTACAGCTTGACACTGAAGACGATCTCCTACGTTAAACAAACTTTGGTAGTGTAATAAGTCATTTTTTAATGTGTTACCGCCAAAATTGCAGACTTATCGATATTATAGTTATCGTTGAACAATCGTTTAACTAAGTCGATAACAGTGCTTTTTGTCAAAATGGTAAAAGTTGAATATCTTGCGGTCATAAGATATTTGTTTTTGAAGGGCAATTCGCCTACACAAATCAAAACCGAGATGAACAGTGTCTATGGGGATTCCTACCCATCACTTGCCACTGTAAAGTTCTGGGCTGCTGAATTTAAGCTTGGACAAAAGAGCTTAGAATTTGAGACACGTCCGGAACGTTCAAAAACTGTGACCACTGATAAAAACATCGCTAAAATTTAGTAAATTCTGCTGGTGGATCGCCGAATTAAAGTAAGAGGGATAGCTGAGATCACCAAGATGTCTAAAGACTGAGTTTGCCATATTCGAATTGGACATAAGATAGCTCTCCGCACGTTGGGCGCCGTGTTTGCTCACTTTGGATCAAAAAAGCGCTCTGGAATGAACTGCAAGTCTCTCAAGTCTTTTGGCGATGTTTACGCGTAATAAATCAAACTGTGGATCTAATATGGATACATTAGTATACTCTAGCAACAGAATCCCAATCAAAACATTGAATTGCGAAGGGGTATCCGCTACCAGAAAAGGCGAAAACTGTTGTATCGGCTGGAAATGTGATGGCGACAGTTTTTTTTGGGATATACGTAGAGTTAAATACACCGATTATTTGGAAAAAGCAGTTGCCATGGCTTTGAACTGCTTCAGCACCTATCCTAATCTCCAGTTCCAGCACCAAGTGACTTCCTCTTATTCCCTAAGCTCAAAGTTGCGCTTGGCGGACAGAAATTTGCCTCAAATAAGGGCTTAAGAGAGGTGGGAGCATCGCTGGTAGTAGTATATAGACTTAGAAGGAGAATATGTTGAAAATTTAAATAATTATGCATCACTGTCAGGCTGGAAACTCTTAAGATCTCTAAAAATCTTTACTTCATACGAATAGACAGACAGAGCGACGGACAGACGAACATTGATATATCGAGCACAATTAAATTACTGTACAGGGTATATGCCAGTCGAGCAGCTTCATTACAACCAACTGATCCAGATGCCTGAACCTGTAGCTGCCTCTGTTTTGCCGGGTTCTGTTGGAGTTTGAAGCTGGTGTTCTGTCCACGTCCTCAAGCATATTTATTATCATGTCGAAGTGTTATCCTTGTTGTTATCCTCTACTCTCCAATGTTGCTTGTGTTGAAATTGTTGTCGTTCTTGTTGTTGTTGTTGTTGTTGTTGCAAGTGTTGTTACTCTTCATGTTAACATGTGTTCAAATCGTTAAGGCGAGAACTTTGTGCAAAATTATTTGCTACAAAACACTCGACGTGTTTGCGCCTGGCTGACTGTGTCTATCTCTCTCCCTCTCTCCTTAACTCTCGCCTTCCCTCTCTTTCTCACTCCCTCTCTCTCTCTCTCTCTCTGTGTGTGTTGCTGGTAAAGTGCAGAAGCGGCAAACAACACAAACAACAGCTCATTGAGTTTTAGAAAAGTTGTTAACATGAACATTTGATGTCACAACATTGCCGCATTCCACTTTCCAGTTGTCTCCCCTTTAACCTTTTCTCCGAACCATCCTACTTTGTGATTTTTGCTCTAGGTGCATGCAAGTGTGTGAGTGTGTGTGTGTGTGTGTGTGTGTGTGTGTGTGAGTGTGTGAGTGTGGCCTCCATATGGTTATATTGCCATTGCCATTGCCATTGCCCATTTGCAACGACGACAAAAGTCGATCCAAGCGTAAACAGTTTTGCGCAAAGTCGAGAATTGTCCGACGGAGAGTCACCCGACTCCCTACACCCTGTAATGTATCTCCTTCCTCGTGATCTTGCAGTGCCAAAAAAAAATAGTAGTCAGCCTGCTTAAGGTGAGCATGACGAACTAGAATCGACTCTGTACTTAGCTGAAGTAAACAAGCCGGAGATTTGGGGCTACAGTCGTAGCAGACTATGAGCGAACCTGTACTTATTTTGTAATACTTATACACACGTGAACAAACACGCAGCAAGCTTTGTGCATTGTAGAGTCACAGTTCTCATCTTCTTCCTTTGATCCGACCCGATGCTTGTCATTTGTGTTACAATTCAGGGCTCTACGTATGAAATTGCTCCTTAAATTCGACTTTTGAACATTTGTTTTCGATTTTCGGGGTCGGAAGGAGGCGTGACAAATTTCTAAAACTAATTGTTTCTGCTTAGGAAATAGAGGAACCTATATACCAATTTGGTGTCTCCAGTTCTTATAGTCTCTGAGATCTGGATGATCATATAGACAGTCGGACAGACAGACAGATAGACGGACAGACAGACAGAAAGACGGGCATACAGACAGACATACAGAAATGCAGGCAAACAGACAGATAGACTGATAGACAGACAGACATATAGACAGACAGACGGACTGACAGACGGAAAGACGGACCGACATACATTCAAGCAAACAAACAGTTCGACTGGTTGACACACAGACGGACAGACAGATGGATAGACATGCGGACAGACAGATGGATAGACATGCGGACAGACAGGTGGACGGGCGGACAGACAGACAAACAGACAAACAGGCGGACAGACAGACATGCAGACAAGCAGACAGATAGACAGACAGACGGACAGACAGACAGACAGACAGACAGACAGACAGACAGACATACAAACAGTCAGACAGACAGACAGACAGGAGGACATACAGACAGACAGATAGACAGACAAACAGACAGACAGACAGACAAACAGGCGGACAGACAGACATGCAGACAAGCAGACAGATAGACAGACAGACAGACGGACAGACAGACAGACAGACAGACAGACAGACAGACATACAAACAGTCAGACAGACAGGAGGACATACAGACAGACAGATAGACAGACAAACAGACAGACAGACAGACAGACAGACAGACAGACAGACGGACAGATAGACAGACAGACAGACGGACAGAAAGTCAGACAGACAGGCGGACAGACAGACAGACAGGCGGACAGACAGACAGACATAGCTATATTGCCTCGACTGTTGATGCTGAAAAATAATGTGTTTACTTTATATAGGCTATATAAACTTTTTAAAAGTACAGGGTCTAAAAAACTGCGACATTATAGCTGTAGTACAAATTGATTTCTTTTTGACATCGACTTTTGAATATTAGTTTAAACTGAAACGGCTGAAAAAACAATTATCTTATTTTTCTTTTTGAGATGGAATTTTTAAAATTTGATAGATGCTGTTATTAAAATTAGTCTAGCAATTTTTGGCATACCTCATTAGGACATTTTATTCGTACAGGGTATTGCAGAAAATACCAACAACAAAGTTTTACACTTAGCAGACAAAATTGTCTACAAATTTAGTTAATTTATGTTATTTATTTAGTTAGTTATCGCTTTTGTTTGGTGACTCGCCTTTTTTATTGAAAGGGGTGGAGAGGAAAGAGGACTGTTAGGAAGTGCGAAGGGGGAAATCGAGGAGATGGAGACGGAGACGGAGTTTTCCAATGCCACTCATTGTAGCAGCTGTTTGGCCTCTAGCTATTGTGGTCAACTCTATTATTGGCCATATTAAAGACACACACACACACACACACAGAGTCTCTGTCTGCCCTTTATTCGCACCAACCTCCCCCCTTTGCCTTGAAGCCATGTCTGTCTGCAAGTTCCTCGTTTGTTGCGTCCTGCAGCGATTGCAAAAGACTGCACTTTTTGCACATAGCTACAAGAGCAAACATAATAACAACAACAACAACAACAATAACAATAGCCACAACAAGTACGACAATATTAATGTAGCGTACAACACACACACATACACACACACACATATATTCACACACATATATACACACATATATACACACATATATACACATACAAAGGCAAAGCATTTGCAAGCAAAAGTAAAATTTCTGCAAGCATTTGCGACTTCTGTATATTCTCTTTAACTCAATTCTATTTATGATTGTCTTTATTTAAATATTAATACGTGACATTTTGTTAATTTAAAACTTATTTATTAATTTTATTTTTATATTGAACGTCGACTGCTCTTAGTGGACATTAAATGAACTGAAAACTGTTGTTTACTCCTCTATCCGTTCAACTTTAAACTTATTTATCAAGTTGTTACACAGAAATCAATCTACAGCTAATAGTTCGCTCAAAGAGTTCCCCGACTAACATATAAAACACACACTTTTATCTCAAAACTAAATTTTATTCATCGACTTAGTTTGCATCTTAGTTAATACATACAATTCAACGTTTTATCAACTTTTCAATTCCCTCTTTAAACCAGTCGGAGAGGCAACAGTCAAAGTTGACTATGAGAGTTCCTTTACTTATTCTTCAAAAAGGAAATAATAGTATAAACCTATATACATTTGTAAGTAATATATAAATTTTAAAAATAATAATAACTTGCAAAAAAAGTGTATCTCTGGTAGGTGTCGAACTCCAGAGACACACCGCAAGAGTTCGACACTCTAATCAATGCGCCATTGACGATTATCTGGCAAATTACCAGTTTCATTGCCTCAAGTTGCTGCCTCCAACCTTTGTTTATTCGAAAATTTGTTTGCTTAAAATCTTCGGTGTTTATAATCCGATTGCTATGTACATTTTCAGTACACATTGCAATTAAGCTAAACTTTTCATATTCCGAATTTGACAGATGTAGCTTTTAAATTACACGTGTTATTCGGGTTTTTCTGATTTTAGCAGGTGGAAGTGGGCGTGGCAAAATGCTAAAACAAACTTGTTCTTTGTTAACGCCTCAGGAGTATTATCAGCAAATTTGTTGTCTCTAACTCTTATAGTCTCTGAGATCTAAGCGCTTATACAGACGGACGGGCAGATGGACAGACGGAGAGCCGGACAGACAGACATTATTAAAAAAGGATATCTCAAAAATTTAAAATATGAATTTATAATAATATTCAACGCAATTTCTATTTAAAAATCCTATAAATGTTCGTTTCCACTCAGAAAAAACCTTTTAATTTTAGACGGTGATGAACAATCAATTAACAGATCAAATATGCATTTTTAGCAACAAATTTGTACCAGAAACTTTTGAAAAAATTTCAGGGTTATGCTGCGAAGCACAATTTGCATGAAAGTTGCTTTATTTGCTGTGTGGCATGTTGCATGTTGCACGTTGCCGGACAAAGTCATTACATTCATGCAGGAGACAAAAAAAATACGAAAAGTGTAGCATACTTTTTTGGGGTCACACAAAACGCAACAGACGCATTAAAATCGCCAGGCCACAAAACAAAACAAAGCAAAGACAAAACAAAAAAAAAAAGGGTAACGAGCAGCAAAACCAATGCAAACAGCGAGCTGAAATCAACAAGCAGACAGAGAAAAAAAAAAAGGAAATGTGGGCGTGGCAAGGTGGGGGAAGGTGTAAGGTTTATGACAATGTTAGGTGACGGTCTGCGGGTCATAAATGGAATGTGTGTGAAGCGCTTGTGGTGTTCATACCAATTGTCTCGATTTAGAGACACACACAAGTACAAGCACACCAATACACATGCGAACAAACACACATACATACATACACAGAAACACTTAAATGTTCACATATGTATGTACTACGTCGAGTGTTACAACAACCACAACAATCAAGTCGAAATATGATCCTCTAAAGTAAGTTTAACAATTATGCATTTTACTCGTAAGTACTCGTATACATTATCATTACATGCCAAATTGAAATGTAAGTGCATGAAAATTAAATGGATTCTAATTTCGCTAATTTGGATGATTAGATTTGCGTGCTCCTGAAATTTCTGCTGCTTTGATTTGTACTTTTTGTCATGCATTTGTTTTTGCAAAGAGAACAGCACGAGAAGTCAATTAATTGTCATTTTGTCCACATTATGTTCTTCATTAGTATTATTATTAAAATGTACATTATTTGTTAATTAAAGTGTTTGGAAAAGACATGCAATTTTAAAATTGCAAGAAGGCTTAGAAATACTTGAAAAGACCTCGCTAGCATAACTAAACTTAATATAGAAATATAGATAGATAACTAAGTCCCAATCTAACAGTTTGCATTTGTACTAATTGTTATTTTAGAATACTGAAAGATGATGTCACGAAAATTATGTCAGTAACTGTGTTAAACTTAAAAGATCAACAATGTTCTTTGTAACTTGCTTTCTCATAAGAATTAATTCTCATATCTGCAATATTAGCTAATACACTTAAATAAATAATTCAGTTTTTAGCTTGAAAACGTTGTAAGAAAACTGGTTAATAATGTAAAAATGATCTTGTAACTTATACAAATTTACTTAATGATCGTCGAGGAAAGAGGATATTATAATATTTAATAAATATGTCAAATTAGTAATTATATTGTAAATATTATGTATAATAATTGCAGGCAGTCACAAAAAAAAACCGTTGCTCGCAGACACGGTTGATAACGGGATCGAAAAAACACTTCAATCCGGATTTTACTCAGCGCGCTCGTTGCTCAAGCATCGAGAGCTTTTTTGCCGCTCTCTTTTTGCACTCGCTCACTTGAGACACTTCGTGTTTGTCAGAGTGTGGCTTATTTTTATGATTTCTATATAGCGTGAGTCGTCAAATAAATGAAATAGTTTTGTTATACCCTGTGCCCATTGAAAATGGGCAAAAGCGGTATAATGAATTTGTGTGAATGTATGTAACAGGCAGAAGGAAGCATCTCCGACCCTAAAAAGTATACTATATATTCTTGATTGAGTCGATTGACACCTGTCCGTCTGTCTGTCCGTCCGTCCGTCTGTCTGTTCGTCTGTATGAACGCGTGGATCTCAGCAACCATAAGAGCTAGAGACTTCAAATTTGGAATGTAGTTTCCTAAATACCATACGCAGATAAAGTTTATTTTCAATTCTCGATATCTCACCCCCCGACCACGCAAATAGAAGAAAGCCTCAAATTCCAAGATAATTCAGTCTAACATAACTGATAGTTGAAGTATAACTCACGCTGAGCAATTTGCTGCATTTTTTATCGCGATCGACCCATAAATAAGGGAGATATTAAGGAATTTGTTTTAATTACATTTTTTTGACCAAAGCGAGAGAGCATATGAAAATTCCATTTGCGCAAGCGATAAAGCATATGATAATCTGATGGTATGCGCTGTCGGCCGATGTGGGGCGCCTTACATTGTGTCATGTGGCGCCATACAACGGCCACACTCAGAACTATATTTTGCTGAATGCTACAGGCTAACGTAAAATTAATATTAGCAATTGCTTACACGCATGTTTGCAAGGGCGTAGGCAGGGGGGGGCAGAGGGGGGCCATTGCCCCCCCCTACACATGTGAAATTTCATTATTTAGCTTCCAAAATCTGCATAAAATGGTTTTTAAAACTTGAATTTATTAAAAGAAACAATTATTAAGAGTATTAAATTTTTGTAATGACTGTATGTTGAATGCCTGGTGCTTAAAAGGAAGGCAAAGGGAGAAGATGAGGTTGAAAACCTGTGTTGGCCCCCCTCTTACTGAAAAGCTGCCGACGCCCTTGCATGTTTGTAAAGATAATACAACTTAAATTGACAGTAGAACAACGCTAAGAAATTTGATTCAAGTTTCATAGCGATCGACCAACAAATAAAGGAGATATTAAGGAATTTCTCATATTGACATTATTTCATTATAATTGGCCAGTGTTGGACAACACTGTCCAACAACAGTTTGAGAGTTGTTGTTGAATAATTACTATTATTATATTAATTTATATTTGCGATTGCTTACACGTATGGTTGACATATTCACGTTTCTATCATAGTATTAAAATAATTAAATTTGTCTGCATTACAAAAACCCATATACATATATAAACATTTCCATAAATTTCAAAAATCAATGGTTTGGCGCGCAATAAGATAACTGCTGTGCGTGGGAGAGAGAAACATTTGGTGTTGCCAGACTACATGCAGAGCACAAATTTAGTTTGTTGCACACGCATAGAATAACGTCCCAGCTAGCGTCCATCTCTATCTCCCTCACTCTTTCACGCTTTGCCCGTGATGAAATAGATAAAGCAACAACAAAACCCTAACGAAACAACAACAAAACAGACACTTTATGCTTCCACTCAACTCGTTTGGCTCAGTTGCCGATGCTCAGCTGCTGAACGCCGAACGCCGAACGACATTATGCCCTTCAAGCTTTTATCGCAAGAGAGCTTCGTGTGTTCTCTCGCCGATCAGCATAGAAAAGAAAACACGAGAGAAACAAATGCAAGAGTTCTGTTGAGAGAGTGAGCGAGTCTGCCTAATTTTTTTTCCTTCTATTTCAGTGAGCAGACAGCATATGAAATATACAGGTTGAGCATATTTTGCGAGCTCTGCTTTTAATGCACTTATTTTTGTTACATCTTGGAATTTATTCTTTTCGGGAATTAGAACAGTGCGAGAAGTACTGGGAAAGTTTTGATTGTAACCATGTGTGTGTGTGTGTGTGTGTGTG
The DNA here is from genome assembly GCA_958299025.2 of Drosophila histrio. Classification (NCBI taxonomy): domain Eukaryota; kingdom Metazoa; phylum Arthropoda; class Insecta; order Diptera; family Drosophilidae; genus Drosophila; species Drosophila histrio. The sequence continues at coordinate 50,049,335 of OY282582.1, read as the reverse complement.
AGTCTGTGTGATGGCGACGTCAACAACGTTTGATGCGGCTTTATTGCTGCTTCAGTGACTCTAGTTGTTGTTATTGTTATTGCTATTGTTGTTATACGGTTTATTGGTCTGGCATGACCCCAACTCCAGTTCCAGTTCCAGTTCCAGTTGCAGCTACAGCTAGACATAGTAGAGGAGGGAGACTGGGAAAAGGGCTGTGAGAGGGGCAAGTCGGATAGATAGACAAAAAAAAAAACAAAGAGACAACAGTCGAGCCGAAATGATTGCAGACAAATATTGGCGGAGAATCCGCGTTTATTGTGCACTTGAAACACACACAGCAGAAACAACTATAACAACAAGAACAACAGCAGTAACTATAAACACAACAACAACAACTGCAAGCAAAGTGCACAACTTTAATGCAAACAGGCAAACAGTTTGGCACAAATACAACAACAGCAACACGAACACACACACATAGAGAGAGCGAGAGAGAGAGAGAGAGAGACACTCATACTCGGCAGCACCGGCAAAAATCATCGAAAACCTGAAACAAAACCGCAAAAATCAAAAATGTTCATGGAAATAAAAAATGAAGCAGCTTGAAGCACACACAAGTGTGTACTATATGTGTGTGAGTGTGTGAGTGTATTGTAGTGTGTGTCTGAGTGTATTATATGTATAGCTTATTTCTCGGTGTGTGTGTGTGTGTGTGTGTGCTCGTGTGTAAAGCAGACATTTATTTATGTATTTATGCATATTTTGTGCAAAAATGCCGGCAACAAATTCAACTCTCTGTACTATGTGTGTACATTAATACCCTATAAAAATAAACAAATAGTATATATGTACTCAATTGAAGGCAAACTTGAAAAGAAGAAGAACATATTTAAAAGTATGATCGATTGAAAGGACAGAAATTTGTATAGTCATCTTGTAAATACTATAAACTTGTGTATAAATGAGAAACTTAACATTATTCTTAATGCTAAATGTTAACGTCTAACATTAACAGTGTAGAGCCACTGCTAATAACAGCAGCAATGTTATTGCAATGTTGCCTGTTAATTTTTCTGTTAACAGATGTGATTTTTGAAATTATAGAAATGTTGAATCAAAGAAGTTTAGTCTGAAATATTGATAATAAATTAATGAAAATGATGTGATATGTGGTATATAAATTAATAGCATTATTAAACAATAGTTTATTTATTGTTTTATATTTTATATGTTCATGATATATTCACAATATTTAAAGTAATTAATTTAATGAGAATTATATGATATGATTTATGTATGACAGGACTTTAGGATAAATAATTCTCGATTTCCGGCTGAGGGCGTGGCAAAAATCTAAAACAAACTCGAGAACTTTGTGGAGAGCTCAGGAGTATTGTCAACAAATTTGCTGACTCTAGCTCTTATAGTCTCTGAGATCTAGGTGTTTATACAGAAGGACAGACCGACAGACGAAGCGACGGGCGGGTGGACAGACGGACATAGCTATATCGACTCGACTGTTGAAGCTAATTAAGAATATGTATACTTTATGACTGTATCTGCCAGACTATCTTAACTTAATAGACCCTTCTACTTATTTAAGTTGTTATAATATAACACTAGAAATGAGTTAAGAATAGTTACTCTGTTACTATTAAGAGTTTAATTATACTTACTATTAACATTACATACAAGTTGAATGATAGTAGTAGGCATAAATTTGCCCCAGCAACTTCAAAGATTTAGAGATGAACGCATTTGTCAAGAATTTATCTTGTTTTTTTTTTTTTAGATATAGAATTGTCTACAGGGTAACTACGCTTCGAACACATTTGGCTCAATAATGTGTACAGCATTTTTTATTTGTGAATTTGCCGCCGCATTGACCTTTTAACCCCTTCATCCATCAGCCCCTCCAGTTCCATCCAATCCCTATATCCGCTCAAGTGCTGAAGTGTCATGAAAATTGCATTGCCGACCAAAGGCCGCAACAAGATTTAAGCGATCTGGAGTTGAAAAGTGCAGTCGATTTTGTTTGACTGACTGACTGACTGACTGACAGACAGACGGACAGATGGATGGTTGGAGAGCATTACTGACGGATTGTCTGATAGATTGACTTAAAATTCACTTACTATAAACACTCATATCAGAATACATATATACATCAACTCACTCTCAGCTGAATGAGAGCTCTCCCATTCCGTACGTTATAAGGTAAGAGCTTAAAATTTTCGAAACAATTTCGACATGTACGTTAAGTATTGAAAATAATTTAAAATTTAACAAAAAATGAATGTTTATCACAGAAATAAACTTATAGAATAAGCAAGACATTGCTCATCGAAATATGTAGTATATTAAGTTATGGAAGTTTCGTTTCGTTGTAAATATCATGTTATTTAACATAATCTGTTAAGTTAACAGCTTTTAAGAGAATGCTGCTGCTTTTATGTTAGCAGCACTTATAACTTAGTAGAGTTGGTTTTTATACCCTGGCACATTAAAAATGGTCAAAAATGGGTATAAAGAATTTGTGTGAATGTATGTAACAGGCAGAAGGAGGTATCTCCGACACTATAGAGTATATATATTCGTGATCAGTATCAATAGCCGCGTCGATTGACACCTGTCCGTCTGTCTGTCTGTCTGTCCGTCCGTCTGTCCGTCCATCCGTCTGTCCGTGTGTATGAACGCGTGGATCTCAGCAACTATAAGAGCTAGAGACTTCAAATTTGGAATGTAGGCTCCTGAATACCATACGCATATCAAGTTTATTTTAAATTTTCGATATCAAGTCCCGTTGGTTTTAAAATTAGAAAAATCACAATAACATAAGCAATGTTAAAACTAGAGACTTGAGATTTGGCACACATGATAAAAAGCTTGGGCTTAATGTGTCCTGAAAATTTCATCGCGATGCGACGCCCCCTTCGTTCATAACTCGAAAAAGCTGATAACAAAAGCAGTTTTATAGCTAGAGACTTGAGATTTGGCACACATGGTAAGTATCCTATTCTCAATGTGTGCTAAAAATTTCAGTACGATCGGATATTGATTTCAAAAGTTATTCAAGTAACAAATTTATGCAGCGCAGCAGATGCGTCGCAGCGCAGTCGCAGCGCAGTAGCAGCGCAGTCGCTGCGACGCACCGACGTTATAATGAAATAAAAGACGCGTTTGTTCATATATGTTTGATTTGCCTATCGACCGCTGTGGCGCTAGACATAAAAAGTCAACGGCTGCAGTCCAGTGATGCCAGACTATCGCAAGTTACCTACTCTCGATGCAAGCAAAATCGACTTCAAGCGATATATTTAAATCCCATTATAATGAAAATACTTGTCTTTAAAGACCTGCACAGGGTTTTCTACTGTCGCGCTCGCTTGACTGATCGGCTTGTTTCAGTTCAATTTACTGAATATTTTCAATCGTTCAATTCTTAGTCGTGATCTAAATCAGTCAATTTAGTTCATTTGCTCAGTTGTTCATAAACAATGAAAGTGTTTTCTAATCAGTTGTTCAGTTTGTTAGTTGTTCAGTTGGTTATGAACGATGAGCAGGTCTATCTATTCAGTTCTTCAATTCGGTCAGCTTATTTCATTGTCCTGCATTCAAAAATAATTATTTTTATTTTAATTTTAATATATGACAAAATACTACTTGGCGTTAGGGAATTTACTGAAATTCCAGAATTTAATTTGGTATTCGTAAAATAAAAAAAGAATGTTTGCGCACTCGTTTGAAGATTGAGATAATACTTTTATTCTTAAGCTGAAGTTTACATCGTTGTCAAATCGTGCTTGTGATTGTTTCAAGTCTGCGGAGTTTTCAATGAAGAACATTTTATTCTTATTATTTTGAAGCTGTAAAACAGTCAAATTTCTTTTAGGAATAACTTAGACTTCATTTTAGTCAAAAACTAGACTTCTTTTACTTTATTATTCTGTTCACATTAGTGTGATTTGGACTTAAGAAAAGAAACGACTTTCAAGATTTTTATATGTTAGTATAACAATTTTTGACTTATTCTCTAGTTATTTTGTTGCATATATAAATAATTATTTTGTATTATTTTAGCTATTAATTATTAAGCTCTATATTGTTTTCGGATTGTTTTATGTGAAACCCTTGGGGAATGCTGAACTTTGAGGTCTTGACCAGTGACTGTTGTCAGGGAGAAGTGGTATAAGGAGCGATGGGATAGATACATACACACACATGCATACACACACACACATACACACACACACACACACACACACACACACACACACACACACACATTCCACATTCAGTGCGCGCTGCACTTTAATTAAATTTCTTAATTATGTTGGATTAATATACACACACATTGTGGGTAAGGGGAAGTTATGGAGATGGGGTGGCGAACAGAGGGAGTGTGAGGATTGGGCTAGGAGCTGGTGGCGGGGGGGGGAGTGTAGTGAGAGGGGAGGTCAGAAGCTGAGACAAAGATCTGGAGATGGAGATGCCGACAGAATCCAACTAAAATTTCATAGTTCTATTCTTCTTTTCGTTTAATCAACATGCAGCCAAAATGGAGTTGGAGGTACACAAGATGTCAGGGTGGGGGAGGTGGTAGGGGGGATTTGGCATGCCACAGGCAGCAACGAGGCGCAGTCAAGTAATTGAGAAAACTTGGCAGCAAGTGTTGGCCTGGCCAACGCCTGAGGCAGCGGCAGCGGCAGAGGCTGCAAATGAGTTGGTTAGTTGCTCGCTGCCTGTGTGCCTGCCACATGCCACATGCCGCATGCCACCGACGCCTGCTGCTGCACATTTAGTTACTTACTTTAACATTTACCTTTGCGTCTGCGACCAGCATTCAACTGGCATTCAACAGCCGGCAACAACAACAGCAACAACAAGGACAACGACGCCTGCCACAAGCTCATCTGTTGAAGTTGCCAATGGAGTATGCTTGCAACATTCCACGTCCCCTTGTGCGTGTGTGTGTGTGCTGCAGGGCAAGGCATGAGGGGGGGGGGGGCGTGGCGCATTAGTTGCAGCACGTGACTGAAATGCCAAGCGTTGTGTATGAGTTTGTGGCGCCTCAAAGCGGCAGCCAGCAACGAGGCAGCGAGGCAACGAGGCAGCTTACTAAAAATTAAAACACATGTAAAGAAATAATTAAGATATTATGTACTTCCATCTGCCCCATTCCCCACTGCTTGTCTTATTCTTGCCACACCTACTTGCCACACGCACAAAAACACAATCCAAAGATAGACTGAGAGGGAGTTGCTTCATTTCGTTTTACTTGTCCCCTGCCCCTGCCCCCCCCCCCCACGGTCTACTATTGCTGCCTTGAAGCATGCGGCATGTGGCAGGGGCAGTGACTAGAAAGGGATTCCGAACAGGGAACTGTTGGGTTGGACTCGGGGACGATGCAACGGCGCGTAAACAAAGCGCGATAAGAGAGCAAACTGTCAGTTCTGAATAGGCTACTAAATGCAGAGGGCGACACTTTGGACTCGCACACACAAAATATTTACACTACGCTGCATAACTGATGTTCAATTTACCCAACTTACCTAGCAGACATCATGTTGAAGGTTTTAGCTTGAGAATCATCTCTAAAAGTTACTTAATCGAACTTGAATCTTTGAACTTGCTGAAAGTTTCTATCGTAAGTTATGCATATGAAAGCTTTTTGAAAGCTTTACAAATTATAGAAAATAAGGAATTAATCTGAATACTTCTCTATATATACATAAAAATAAATAGATATACTAGCTTGGAGAAAAATAACGTTTATATATTACGGCTTGGTTGGTTCGATTTATGTCCCAATTTGTGACCCGTTTGGTTCAATGACTTGTTGCCATTTTGAGAATAACTTTAACCAAGATAGTTTCGCAGTCCTCAACTGAATAATTGTTATGGTGTTAAACAAATATTGTAAGGACAAAACAAGAAGATAATCGCTTGGTTCTAGATCCGGACTACAAGGTGAATGCATTAAGGTTGACGTCAGAGTGCGCGCGAGAAGCGAAGCGATAATTATGGGCGAGAACGAGAGATAAACCGCTGCAAGCATTTTTCAGTGCAATCGCTCGAAAGATGTCAGAGTGAGAGCGAAGCGAGTTCAAGCGATAAAGCGAGAGCAAGGCGAGAGAGCAGTTTGCAACCTGCTTTATCGCATCAACTCGCTCAGAGCGTACGATTGTTTTGTTGCATTCTGTGCGAGAGCAATGTAGCTCGCTACTCGCAAAGCTCTCACTCTGCCATCTTCCCGCTTTGCTCAGCGCTTCTCGCTTCGTTTCGCTTCCCGCTTCGTTTCGCTTCTCGCTTCTCGCGCGCACTCTGACATCAGCCTAAGTCTTCCCATTTCTGATGCAACACAATACCTTTCCTATTGGCCAATTCTAGACGCTTCAGATCAATTGCAATCTTCAAATGATCTAATTGTTGACAATAGAGGTCCGAGTTGAGTGTTTGCTCATATGGAAGCAGTTTATGGTATAACATAGCTTTCCTGGCTGTTAGTTCTGGTTTGGCTACCGTTTGAGTTGATTCACCGCGTTTTGACCAGTATTGTGTTAACCATAACATTGTCGTATATGACTCATTTTTAACCCATGATCTTATTAAAGTCTTCGACGATGGGTTTACCGGCACGAGGTGCATCTTTAACGTCGAAATTTACAGAACAAACCCTTCCAAACCAAAATTGCGCATTATTAGTCGAGATAGTATTAGGGGCCATAAACACAATTCATTCACAATTCCAAGAAATTTTAAAATATAGCGAGTTTTTTCTTTGTTGGTCTCCATGTTTAACCAAATTTATCTCTTAATGAAATCGATCTCTTAAAAAACGGACTACTGTGTGTTTTAAAGGGGAATCCCAGCTTTCCAAGAAGTCCAAATGTAAATCACAGTTTACAAATCAAAACATACCACAAAAAACGTAATGAATTACTTTTTCCCCACACTAAAATGTATATATCATAAGAATCTACATGTGAAGAATATAAGTTATATTTACACACTGAGACCAGTGTATTCATTTATAAGGAAATCCTTTTCAAGTATCATCAAATTTAATTTCAAAAAGTTGATTTCTTTATAGCTTTGAAAGCTCTTGTGTTTATTTCAAATAACTCTCATATTAAAGCTACTTTCAAGCTAAAATCTATAGTTAAGCAGAGAAAGCTTATTCAGTTTACATGTACTGACTGTAATTGCTGTTCAAGTTAACAAGCTCTTTGACCTGTTGTTGTAATTTAAGAGTTGCCACCAAATAGCTTTTAACTTTACCCAACACATAAGAAAACAATAAAGAAATTTACAATGGTAACTTGATAATCATTAACGTCGAAATGTAGTAAAAAATGTCAGTGTTGTTCCCGTTTCTAGCTTCCATATTTTGTACTGTAGATAAAGTTCTAGTTATAGAAGTATTTAGTTGTCGCTGTTAATTTGTTTGCCAAGGCGCTGCCAACTTAATGTTTGCGACGTTGCCAGACTTCTCACCATGTGGAATGTGGAATTGAAATATCTTGAAGTCTAAAGTTTTGACTAATAAAAACCATTAAAACTACAACTGCTTGTGGCAAATGAAATGTTTTCATTTGTCGGACAGTGTCATTTGTTTGTTGGCATTCTGCCTTGTTTCATATTCATGACCACCTGGCGAGCGCTTTATCGGGCACTGGGCACGTGTTTTTACCCTTTTCCCGCACATTTTCCCATTTCCCTATTTCAAGATGTGCCCGCAATATTTCCGGGCCCCGGTTGCATGCAACACAACAACCCAATAGCCCACAACGAAGGTCAGCGGATGCTTCACGCAAATTGTTGCAGTACTCTCACTCCTATTTCCTTGCCACTCCCACTTCCACTCCCATTTTCCCCCTTCTCTCTGATTTTACCCAAAAAAGCGTTTATTGTTTTTCTTCATGTTTTTGTTTGTTTTGTTATTTGTTTTGTCGTATTTCGTTTTGTGTTATTGTGTCACCTTCTGTGCCTCATTATTTCTGCATTTCCATTCCTGTCCAGTGCCAGGTGATCTATCATTAAAAGATGCTTTTTTGTCTCTCCAACACCTCCACTCCTTCCCCGCCAGTGTTGCCACCGAAAGAGTGGGGAAGTGGCAAGTACGAGTACCCGAAGAGGTAGGCTTTGGATAGTTGCTACATTTTCATAATCATGGACTGGGAGTCTTTGGGTTGCTGCTTCTGGTGTTTCTTCTTCTTTGGCTCCAACTCCTCAGACTCTGTTTCCTGCTGCTTCACAGTTATAATTTCTGCTTGTTATACCCTATAAAAAAACAGGGTGCTAAAACTTTGAAGGTAAATTGTGAAACATTTCTTATATGAGAAGTACATATAGACCTGATCAGAATAAATAATTATAGATATTTTCTTGTCTGTTACTCCCTCTTTCTCGGGAATCCTAAGAGCTTTCATAGACGGAGTAATGTTGTAGCGGGATTCTTACAGAAAGACTGTCATCCCTGTTTCGGTTTACATATATTCTTTTCCTCAAAAGGTTAAAGAGTTAATCTTTCATTTTATCGGGAAAAAGTGTTAATCGGATAACCATATAGGGTCAGTTAATTATTACCCTACAAATACTTTATATTTGAGCTCTTGGATGATTTATATATCGTATATACAGCATATAGGGCCTATGGGAAAGGGAAGGCGTTTGTTAGATAAAGAAGGCTAGGGAAAGATAGTGTAAGATAGTAAGGGAAAACTTAAGATCGATCTAGTTTTGATCGTTTTTACTGCTGTCTATCTGACTCAATTGTTAAATTTCGAAAGATCCAGTCCGGACTAGGTTCAGGGTGATAGGGTAAGGTAAGGTTAAGGTAAGGAAGAAAAGCATAGACAAGAAAGCGAAAGGATACGAAATGAGAGGAAAGTAAATGGAAATGAATGTATAGAAAAGTACTGTAGTTAAAGGTGAGACTAAGTTATCAATAAGTACAGCCAGAATCTAAGTTATGTTAAGGGTATTCAATTTTCACCATTGATATAAATTGTTATTTTTGCTTGTTTTATTTACGGTACTTACGCGCACTTGTACTGACACAGTGGGGGTTATGGATACGCAGGGGTATCCGGGGGGGGGGGGGTGAAGAGAAATGGGCAGGGAGGAGGGGAAGCGCGGGGCTAGGAAGATACCAAGTGCGATGCGGTGCACAGGGAAACAAGGTTCGTGCTCAAAACGTTTTTACTTTTCATTGACTGGGCGTCAGGGTAAAAAGAAGAAACACGAAACACACACACATGGCACACACACACACACACACAAATATACAGAGATAGATGGAAACGTATAAGGAAATAAAAGAGAGATAGCAAGTGCTGGGAAACAGTTGCCGGTTTCTCACGAGTGTTGGCAACATTGAACAATTAAATTTAATTGCATTCCCAATTTGTATAATTATGCCCCCGCTCTCTAAATATCCTTATGTATGTATAAATTTTTAATTTGCGTCAACGATAAAGATGCCGACAGACAAAGGACTTCCATCTTCATCTTTAGTTGCATATCCCTCCCTCTCTCTCGCTCTCTGACATTCTCCGTCTCTGTCTTTTTGTATGCCTTGTCAACAGTTTGCCGCAGGAGAAGTTAAACAGCTTGAACTGAACATGTTGTTGCTCGTATAATAAACCCCCAAATACAGATAGAAATTAAATAGACTCGGTAGCTAAAGCTGAAAGACTACTACTACTACTATTTACTACCGATAAGTGTCAGCCAATCGATAGTAGCGATAGTTTTAGAGATGGGACAAGCACTCTAGTTACGTGGTAATACTTAATCGATTGATTCGAAACAAGACTTGTAAAGAGGAATTAATAGTAGAGTTGTATCGAAATTGTTCAGATTAAGTTCAATTGAACTAGTCACTAATGTGAACGAACGAACTAAATCCCTGATTGTAGGTCATTTAGTTCAGTGATTCGAATCACATTATAGTTCGTTCAGTGACTAGAATCCCTTGACAAATCGTTCAGTGACTCGAATCTAAAAGAGATTCGAGTCATTGACCGAACTACTGAACTATATGAAATATTAGTTCGTTCATCAAAAATTGAACTACTGAACTAAATCCTTCAATTGAACTACGATGAACAACTCTAATTCATAGTTGCTGATAATAAATACAATTGATTTCATGGACAATCAACTATCGATTGCATATGTGTTATAGGAAATACAGAAACTGGATGGCTTCAGTCCATGTGTTTTATGAACATCCGTACAAAATCCGGTTCACTGAATTTATTATGATATTTTAAAAAGTTTTTAGTGATTCATAGTAAATAGTATTATTCAATTTAATGCTACATTTTATTTTATTCATCGCCAAGAATGCTAGGATTCAAAATTAGTCGAAAAAGTCACAATCCATAACGACGTACAATATGTTTTAACATGCGATAAGTTTGGCAATTTACAATCGCCATTCCCCAATATATCAAGCATTGATATTGCGATTTCCAACATGTTTGTATAATGTAATCGATAGTTATTAACAATCTATAGTCGATAAAGTCGATATTGTTAAGTAAACACCTAAACTATCGATGGACAACTTTACTATCGATGAAAACATGTTCTAGCATGTCATGGCCAACTGTCTAAGATCTATACAAAAAAAGTGCTTATTTTACAAAGTAAATATAAATATAATTATCGATAGGAAACTCTGATATCGTACTTTGCCATCTAACTGGGTAACCTTACTAAATACTATCGATAGACAACTTTGCAATCGATTAACACTATCACTAATTGGAGTTTAATGTGCTTCATACGATAGATAAGTAGGTCGCAAACAGGGTTATCGAACTATCGATTGCTTGAATACGATTGATAGATGACAAGCATCGCAGTAGTGTAATAGATTCCTCGTCGCATATGCTTTGATGATGATGATGTCCAGTGGTAAATTCGTAATTTGAGTTATTGACACGTTCCACATATCCAGTTGCCATCCCCCCTCCCCCCCCCCCCCAAACCATGCCTTCCCATCCTCTCCACATTTTCCCACTATTCCCTCATTCAATGTTCCATGTTCCATGTTCCTCGTCTCTGCGAATGCGAAGTAAACTAATCAAAATTGATGGGGAAGATGTTGACAGCTGTCAACGTTGGCCAGAGATTTGCCAATTTTGATGATTAGCGAGCCGAGTGCTTATAATTAGCCAACGGATTGATATGGTGAGAATTATCTTAGCCATGAAGGAGGAGTATGCAGAAAGAAGAGAAGGGAGAAGGGAGGAGCTGCCAATCAGTGCAAATAACAAATAGAAATTCAATGCTACGATTAATTCAATAAGTTTCTATTACTTTGATTAGGTGTTGATTATGTGTGGCAAAGTTTTTGCCGACAGGTGGCGCTCAGCCAAGTTCTGCCTGCTAATAAAGTCATGAAGCACACACATACACAGACATACAGACATAAATGCTTTCGCTTTGGGGCCACAGAACAAAGGGGCAGCAGCAGCAGCGGCAGCAGCTTGAGAAGCGTCGGGGAGATTCGAGTCTGGAGACCCAAAGTCGGGCATATAACTTGGCCAAGAAAGGGCGAAGGGTAGCGAGGGTTGGGGGGGGGGGTGGAAGGGTGTTGCAAACTATGCGAAATACTTGTACGCAAGCAAAGCGAGAAAGATTTTTGCAATTTATTTAAGTCACGTGCCACATTCTCCATCCAAGCAAAAGCGATGAGGGGGAAGATAAAGAAGCAGCAGCAGCAGCAACTACCTGCCACCTGCCTTGACTTGATTTGGAACTCAAAGTGACTGACTGACTAACTGACTGACTGAGAGACAGACTGCGACAGAGACAGAGACAGAGACAGAGGCCAAGTGCCAAGTGGAGGCGCAGGCAAAGTTATGCCAGCCAGCAAATGTAACATAAATTATATGAAGCAAAGGCCCAAGAGTTGATGCCACGATGCCAGAGGTGTGGATAGAGAATGTGAGGAGGAGGAGGAGGAGGAGGAGGGGTGTTGGGGTATTTGGAATAACAGCAGCTGGCTGTGTAGCTTACTACTACGGCTGATGCTGATGCTGATGCCACCGTGCGGCATCTTCTTCTTCTTGCTCATCATGAGGCAAGTTACTTACTTCTTACTTGGCAGCACTTAATTAGTGTGCGCGAATTTTGAGCACGTGAATTTTCACAAGTGTGTGCCAGCGAATGAGCGAGAGAGATGGAGACAAAGAGAGAGAGAGAGAGAGAAGAAGCGAAGAGGGAAAATAGAGAAAAGAAAAGGGAGTAGAATAGTGCAGAGCTTCAAATGTGCACAGTGGCAGGAAATGAATTTCACTGAGGTTAAATCCTTGCTACTCATCAAATTCTAGCTGCAGATGAATCTCTGCAAAACAAGTCAAAGGAGGCTAGTAAATACCCTAATGTGTGTCTTAATCTTATGAAATTTGCAGAAAAGTGTGTTAATACACTAATATATATGTTAGCCAAGTATTAAGTCTTTATCCTTAAAATTAGAGTTGAAAAAGTCGATTAGCTACGGCAAACTTTGAGTTTGCATGAATAGACAAACCAGTTGACTTGCTATGAATACATGAGAGCATTAGACTAAAGGGTATCCAACTATATTATACTCTAACAGATCTATCTACAGATATGAGTGATGATATCTGCAATAATAAAGTGTAAAATGAGTTTAAATGGATTGATAACCAAGGTGACGTCTTAGAAATCTTTGAGAGGGTTAGACTTAGCTCCTTGATCTAGGCTTGTTAAAAGTATAGACTATAATAACAGATTATGATTATAATTGATGGAAAAAGTAATGAGATAAAGTCACAAAATATTATATATCTAATATAAGGATAAACAAACCATGTGACTGTGTTAGAAATACTTTAATGGGTTAGATTTATAACCCAGCTCTATAATAAAAGATTCTGAGATTCAACTTCCTTTAAACTTTTATAAATGTCAAATGATGTGGTAAAGTTACAATATATTATATATATCCAACTCTTCGTATAACCAATAATAAACTTACTTCAACGTTTTTTAAAATTTCTTTATAGATATGTGCACATTTGTTCCACTGTGCGTGAAAGCATTTGCCTTAAAAGTTGAAGTTGCGTTTTTCGCGGCGCGCGCTTTGAAACAGTTTGATTAAGTTTAATTGATGTAATTACACTCTTAAATTGGATTGGATTTGTGAATACAAAGCACAGATGGAGACAGACAGACAGAGAGACAGAAAGAGATAGACACTAAAGAGAGAGAGAGAGAGAGCGAGAGAGGCAAACAGACAGTTTGAGCGACAGACAGACAGATGGATGAACGGATGGGCTGATGAAAGTTGGAACAAGGTAGGCGGCAGAATTATCAAGCGACCTGTGGGAAAGTCCCGCAGCATTGCATAACCTGCCCATCGATCCCTTTAACAACTTCAAAGTGCAGAAATCCCCTTTTCAGTGCGCTCTTCTGCTCCTTTCTCCTTTCCCCTTAACCCACTCTTTAGGCCTGCATAGCGTTCCCTTTCCACAAATTTATGGAGTCACTCTTCGCACAGAGATACACACACACACACACACACACACACACATACGCAAGTTTCATCAATTTGAAAATGAATTTGAAAATGTTGTTGTTGTTGTTTTTGTTGTTATTATTTTCGATGTTGCTGTTGTCAATGTACGTTGACAACGAACGGGGCCTAGGAATGGCCAATGGATGGCAACATGTTTGCTTCCACTCATCGACTCTCGTCCTCGGCCCCCTGAACTCTCCCCGGTCACCATCACTCAACACTTGCCCACTTCACCCCCACCTCACACTCAACCACCCACACTCAACGCCTCTGCTGCGTTGTGAGTGGGAGGGAGGGCAAAACGGAGTGGGGTGGGTTGGGTTGGGTTGGGTTGGATTGTGCTTTTGGTTTGGTGGCGCGCATATTTTGCATAATTTAAGCAATTTGTGCAACTGCAACGGCCATGACGATGACGCTGCCCGCTGACAGCGACAAGCAAGGGATTGAGGCAGAGGCGTGGGCAGTACGAAGGGGTGAAGGGGTGAAGGGGTGAAGGGGTTGCAGGAGTAAGGGGAGCAGGGGAGCAGGGGTATTTTTGAGTAGGTGTGAAACGCACCCACATTATTGCATTTGACTGCCAGTCGAGCTGCTTTTACTGGACACAGAGTCCAGATAATGAAGCAGCAACATTTTAACCAGGCAAACACGCGCGCCGAGCAGAGCAGGAAAGGGAGTAAAGGGGGCTGGGGGGTAAAGGACGGGGTGGTAATAGGGCTGACCGTATGTGCTGCTTGCTGCTTGCTGTTGATTGTCGGACCCACTGACTGTCGGACTCACTGTCTGACTGACTGACTGACTGAGTGAGTGAGTGACGTGGTCGCTGTACTGATTCATGAACTGACAACGAGCTTGGCGGCCAACCTGAACCTGAGCCGCATTCTGTCTCACTCTTTCCACCCAACTCACTCGCTCTGTCTCTCTCACTCTGTCTCTCAGTCTGTGTGTGACGCTTTAGCTCATATTTCGTTGTCCACAAACGTGGCCAGAACGGCCAAAGCTCTGCTTGTACAGCTGCTCATGGATGCTGTTTTTGCCGTTGCCATGACACTGGATTTTACAGAGACTTAAGTGTCGACACACGCTGTCTCCCTCCCACTTCCAAACACCCACCCACCCTCTCTTTCTTTCACTCTCTGTGTGATATATGCAGCTGACTCATTCTGCTGACGCTCCAAATTCAAACGCAAACACTGTTGCATACTTTTGTCAACTGCAGGTTGAGGCGAGACAGCAAGAGCTGCTCTGTTGCAACCAAGTGAGGCAAGGAGTGGGCTAGGGGTTGGAGTAGGGGAAAGGCGGACTGCATTGCGTTGCACTTGCAACGGACACACATATTTTCTGATAAATTATTGCATTGTTGATTTATTTTTGGCTTTTCGCTGTCTGCGGCTTAAGATTAATTTCCTTGCGTTGTTGAATTCACACTTATGTGAACCAAACGATTCACAACCTCCATCTCTCACCGTCCCACTGTCCCACCGTCCCACCGTCCCACCATCTCGTTTAACCACCCACTCTGCCTGCTCCTGTTGCGCCCACCGTATAGCATTTACCACCTACCGGATGTTCAGTTGCATTGTGAGTTTGTGTCGTGTTGTGTTTGTCGCTCGTTAAATGGCTTTTGAAAAAGCGCCAATAAAAATAAAATCAAATAAATATAATTTTTAATTAAAATGCCCTTTAATCTTTTTACAATTGTTGCAAGCACAATGAACCAACGACAAACAGTCGAAAGCAAATCGCCACGAACAACACGAACAACAATCAAGCATTATACTTACATAGTACCATTGAGTATGGCCATTTGGCAATGGGACACGAGACATTTCATGACTGCAATACGATTACGAGGTATCATTCGGCCCATTTGATGGCACTCATGACGATTAAAGTGGCGTCCGATGGTCTGTCAGTCTGTCAGTCTGTCAGTCTGTCAGTCGGCCTGTCAGTTAGTCAGTGCGTCAATTAGTCCATATAAAAACATTCAACACTTATTGCAAAGCTAACAGGCTTACCTGAACCTTGTGTGGTAGTTGCAGTCTCTACTCGTTATCGATAGCTGTCAATTTATCGAGTTTAATCGATTTATTGGTTTATGTCGCGTATAATTTGCAATTAAATAAATGTAAAGCATCGATCAAGTTGAAGTTTTACGTTCTCAAGCGAAATCGTTTGGCGCCCAACGTGGGCAGTTTAGCAAGCTTAATGGTTAAATAGGGAATCAACTGTTGTCCATATGTGATAGAAGTAGAAGCTATAAATAATATTTAAATAAAAAGCATCGATCAAGTTGAAGTTTTACGTTCTCAAGCGAAATCGTTTGGCGCCCAACGTGGGCAGTTTAGCAAGCTTAATGGTTAAATAGGGAATCAACTGTTGTCCATATGTGATAGAAGTAGCAGCTATAATTAATATTTAAATGTAAAGCATCGATCAAGTTGAAGTTTTACCTTCTCAAGCGAAATCGTTTGGCGCCCAACGTGGGCAGTTTAGCAAGCTTAATGGTTAGAAAGGGAATCAGCAATAAATAATATTTAAATTGTGGTAATACTAGTTGAATTTTTTAATCGTTTTGTATTAGTACCTGTTAGAAGTATTTGTTGATGGCGCCCAACGTGTGTATTTTAGAATTCTTACTGAAGTCAACTAAATGTACATCATTGATAACTAGAAAGATTTATATTCTTACTTTTTAACATTTTAGGCGCCCAACGTATGTTAACGAAGAAATCAACTGATGTCTGTAGGAGAAGAGGCAGGTATAATATTTGATTTAAGATTTGTGAATATTTTGCACTCATTGTTGCAGTACCTGTTAAAACACATTTCGCATGGCGCCCAACGTAGGTATCTCAGTTTTTTATGTGCTGCTTAAGAGTTTCAAAATTCTTCTATGACATAAGTAACAAAGAGTATTACACTGATTATGTTGAAATTATATGTGGCTATATCACATTTGTGGCGCCCAACGTATGTTAAAGAACCGCGGGAAGTTAGCTTATGTATGATCAACTGGAATATAAGTTATTAAATTATGATTTAACATCATTTTGGTTTCACCTTGTATCTATTGCAAGCATTTTGCACTTGGCGCCCAAC
Source organism: Drosophila histrio (assembly GCA_958299025.2). Taxonomy (NCBI): domain Eukaryota; kingdom Metazoa; phylum Arthropoda; class Insecta; order Diptera; family Drosophilidae; genus Drosophila; species Drosophila histrio. Next base: position 50,032,693 of record OY282582.1, on the reverse strand, counting down.
GTAGGTATCTTAGCATTTCTTATTTTAAACAACTTGAGCATCTTGTTAGCTATTTAAACCCTTTTTGTAATGCATCAACATATGTTGCGTTCTTCTGTTTGTGGCAATATGATTGTGAGACTCACAGTTGGTGGACTTCACTTGTCCGTTGACTTTATTACGCTTACTGCAGAAAATCGCGGTCTATGCTCAAGCTGCTCGAATATAGCTGGGGTTATCTGCTGCTTTCAGCTCAGCATTCTTATTGTTTTTTTTTTGTTTGCATAAAATGTATGTGGGGCCACAGAATGGCGGTCCAGTTGTCCGCTGGTCTAATCTGTGGACTGTGCGTGCATTGAACTCACCAAGGATATAAATGTAGGTGGAGATGGAGATGGAGATGGGGCTAAAGGCAGACGGGCAGCTAAGCCTGTCGAGTGGCCTTTGATTTGATTGGTCGACCGGGCCACATGAGTATACGATGCCCGGGGCAGGGCAGGGAAGGACAGGGCAGGGGGGGGGGGAAGGGCAACCGCACATATTGAATCCATGGAACGTAAATATTTAAGGAGTACTTTATTTTGTTGCGCATCAGCTCCTCAAATCTTTCGTTTGCTGTACTTTTTTTTATGGATACTCTTATTTTTTTTAGTTGTTGAGTGGCAAAGTTTGCCAAAGCGCCAACAAGGCAGGCAGCAGGGTGGCGTGGCGGGTGTGGCACATGCAACATGTGTGCAGTGTGTAGGCAAGAGCTTCGCTTTAATCTGCCTCGAGTAACTTCTGCCTTCCACACAGACATCAACTTCAGTTTCATACTGTGGCAACCGAGAAACCGATAGAGACACGAGGCGAGCGAGATACATAGATCCAAGTGAATTCTAATTTAAATGATGACCTATGCTCTGTCATCGTCATCGTCATTGTAATCGTCTTTCGTCTGCTTTCTCAATTGCATGGTAATTCTTGACTGCACCGAAACAAAAACAATCAAATGAGAATGGTTGGAGTGAATGCAAAGATACTGAAAGATACCCAGCAACAGTTTAAATATATAAGATTGTTTTCAATAGATTTAAGAGCTGGAATAAATGCAATTTATTATTACAGATAGCAGCAGATAATGAAAGGTTTCCTAATAGGCACAAGGAATAAAAATTATAAGAAATAAATTCATTTAGTGGCTTAAGACGAGAGTTAATTTAAGAACTGTTTTGGGTTTTTAATGGACGATGGACTAAGACAATTTTAGTTTACTTGACTTTCTTAGAAACTTAAGGGAATTAAGTCAATTGACTTAACTTGTTGTTGATACTTGTGTTTGTACTTTTACTTAGATGTTTGGTAAGAAAACAGCCTTAGGCGATTCTATAGTTTCTGCGACTCGAAGTGGACTTAAAAAACTATTACTAGATAATCACCTTAAGGAAATCTCTCACAGCTATTGCTTTCATTATTAATGTTAAGACATAGCCTATGCTACAAGTCTATTAAACCCAATTGTAAAGTACAGGGTATACAAAACCAAAGCGAACATAAAAAGTGGCAAACAAAAGTCGTATAATTGTTGCCAAATGGCTGCAAACTGAAGCCAAATCTTGTCAAGTTTTCAGCTCCTCCTCACACACACACACACACACGCACGCCTACAAATGCACACTGTGTGTGATTTATGACAAAGACGGGGGCAAGGGGAAGAGGAATGAGTATGGTTTCTACAAATTGCAGCGTTAATTGCATACAAAGAATAAGAAAAGTGCCCAAGAAATTGCAACAAATGGGACAACAGTATGGCCTCCTTCCCAACACTTCCCCTCGCTCCTACACCCTCCTTCCCACACCTACTACCCCTGCCCCTGCCCCCCCCCCCCGTTAACCCATGCCACACACATGTCTGTCAAAAGAGATGGGGAGGAGAGAGAGAGCGAGAGGAATGCTGCTGATTCCGTTTGGCACTCAGAAAGTTGACAATTGACACATTTGCAATTCAACACTCGAGCAGGAGACGAGGGAGACAGCAGATGCGGCAGCGGGGTGAAAGGAGAGAGGAGAGAGGAGAAAGGAGAGGGGGAACGCGGTGCAATCAGCGTTGACAGCTACGGCGTACACGTTCTCGTATCCAGGCGCATCCTGGCAACGTTTAGGCTCGTCATCGTCGCCATTTGCATTTTGATGCCGCTTGCGCCTCGACATAAATATTTGCAGTGTTTGACGCGACGTGGCGTCGGGTTTGACTTTGCCTCCAGATTGGCGCCTCACTCGGATTCATTAAGTCGAGCACCACACACTCACACACACACACACACACACACACACGCACACAGAAAGAGACGCGATTATATGTGTGTGGTGCAAAGAACTCGCACTTGCAGTGAGAACTGGCCTTAATTATTGCCTTGCGTCGAGTCGAGTCGAGGAAACGAGAATATCAACAGTTTATGAAGTGGCTAAAAGCAGTGGGAAGTGGTAAGGGGAGGGGGAATCGGTGATCAAACGGTAATTGCTGCGGCCAACGATTTGCAAATTGAAAAAAAGCAAAGCTAGTCAAGGATAGTATGACAGGCAGGCAGGCAGGCAGGAAGACAAGCACAGACAAGCAGGGACAGGCACAAACAGGTTCTTCTTCAACTAAGCAAAAAATAAAGGGAATGAAAAAAGCAGGAAAGAAGTTCCATGGCAAGTCGAAGACTTAATACTCTTGTAGACTGCAATATAGATTTATAAAAAGCTTTATATATATATAGAGTTAGTAATAAAATAAATAAAAACAGTTTTCACTTGGTAAATAATTACGAAACTATTAATTTTCGATCCATAATTGTTTGGACAAAATAAAAAACCATACACATATTGAATTTTTTAAAAGGAAACATCGCTTGGTTTGCCAGCATTTTTGCGTATTTGCAATAATTGCAAAGAGAGATTAACTATTTTTTAAAAATAAAATAAACAAATGTAAATCTAATATTTTAACTTTGAAGACCTATTGAAGCGTTACGCATTTTGTGACAAAATTAAAATACTCTCTGCATGTGTAGAAAAACGAACGCAGACAATTTTCTATAAAAAGTAAATTTGAAATTGTGTTGACTTAACGTTTGCGCATAAAACGGCTACCCAAAATGGCAAATGCACTTCTACACACAGATATATACACATATATATATATATATATATTTAGAATGACATAGGGAAAGGGTGTGTGTGTGTGAGATAGAGTTAGAGTAGTTGAGTTGCATGCAGCACTTTGTGCCATGTCTCGCCTCATAGTCGTCATGTTGTTGAAAATTTATTTTCATTGCCGCCGCAGGCAGCGAGTTTTCTGAGTGTCCAGAGCAAGTGCAGCAGGGGCAAATGCAACATCAGTTAGACCAGATTGTGTTCCGAGTGTGTCCAGAGCAGAGATGTTGCATGCAACATCAGTAACATCACCACATCAGCATCAATTCGCCGGGGAACTTTGCATGCCCGAAAAAGAAAAACTGTTGCCTACTTTTGTGGGCGCAGTCAGCATCGCTGTCGACAGCAGCAGAGCAAGCAGCAGAGGCAGCAGCAGCAGCAGAGCTCTTATAATGATGTTGTTGCTGCTGTCGTCGTTGCTCTTGGTTTCATAAGCATAAACGATGTTGCAATTGTTGTCATACCCTGTAACCATTGATGGAAATTGATAGGTAACGGGTAGCATAGTTTGCAGTTTGCAGTATCGAGTTGAAATGTGCAATTAATTATAATATAATTATATAGAAATATCATTTCGGTTCATTGGTCTAAATTGTTGAAATAACTTAGTTCTATTTTACACATCATCTATTATCTATCATCTATCCATCTGACTGTCTGCCGCTTCTATCTTAGAGTCTATACATAAAGCGAAAAATTCCAGTAATTCGTACTTAAAACCCATATTTCAAAATTGATTTCAAACTATGATTGAAATTACTAAAATAGAGGACCTTGATCTTGATTCATGTTAAGGTTTCTTATATTCGAAAATTTACGTATAAACGAACATACTATTACAAGTAGTGGGTACTTTAAATATGTCTATCATTCTGGGCTTAACTATAATTTAAGCTTCTATCAATTAATTTTTTCTGTAACTGAGCTCAAAAACGTCTTAAAATAACAATATGTGACTTGATCAAAGCACACGGCAGACTTCAATCAAAATCGTGAATAATTATCAAAATCATCCGCTTGAGTCTTATTACTGTGATCTTAAGTTATGACTGACTACAGACTATATCCCGTTAAATATAGTTTATATTTCTCAGTGTCCATCAAACTGCTTTTCAGAGCAGACAAGCCAGAACCATTTGGGAATTTTAAGCAAGCGAAAGTAAAGAAGTTTTTAGATATTGAAATCTGTACTTATTATTTTACAAACCTGGACTGTGAGCATTCGTTGTGAGAAACCATTTTGAACACGAGCTTTGAGCTTTAAGGAATTTCTAGTAAATCTAGATTACTTGGTTTAAGAAATGTTATACTCATTTTAAGTAATTCTAACTTAAGAATTTTAAGAATTGTTGTTTGAAGATCTCTCAGTAGTAGATCTTAAAGTAGCAATACTTTTATTCATTTCAACTAAATAGTATGTTTGTGTGATTGTGCCTCTACCTTTCGGAGTTGGCTAGAATCTGTATACAGGGTAACTTGCAGTCGAGCAGACTCAACTTATTATTATTGTTGCTGCCACGTTCCTCTTAACGTTTCAATAAGTGCGTCAATGTGGTTGGCAACTTAAAGCTGTCGCTGTCGCTGTCGCTATCTCTGTCTCTGTCTCTCACACCTCATTTCCTCTCCTGCTCCTCCCTCCCTCGTTATCCACCTCACCCTCCTCCGCCCGCTCTCCACCCCCCCGTCTATGCCGCCTTGTCTGTGCAAATGTCACAGCGAGTATGTTGCGCGATTTGTTTGTGTGCAGATTTGAAAATGCTTTACAAAAAGCTCAGAGAGCAGAGCAGCAGTTCGACTGAAAAGTTCACAGCCTGTTCACATATGTATTAGTGTGTGTGTGTGTGTGTGTGTGTGAGTGAGACATGTGTGTGTGTGTGTGTGTGTGTTAGCTTAGTTCGCTGCTTTGTTTTACTGCTTAGCTGTCCAGTTTTTGGGTTCGCCGTGTTCATAGCAAGTGCAGAGACGTGACTGCTCGCTGGCCACACTTTCTCGCAACACTTTCACACACACACACACACACAGCTAGACTGTGCATGAGAGGGGGCGCAGAGAGGGTGGAAAGAAGAGTTCAGGCTCACTGACGACCCTCGCGCCGTTTAAACTCAAAGCGCAAAAGAAGATGGAGATGGCGACGCAGATGGAGATGGAAACGGAGACGGAGACGGAGATGAAGATGAAGTGTATGTAGACGCAGGCGGAGACATGACCTTATGCCATGCCCCATGTCCAACAACAAACTACTTCCCTCTTCGCTGTTGCCCCCCCCCCCCCCCCCTTACCGCCACATCTCTGTGTCCGCCCTCGCTTTAGCCATGATAGCTGTAATCGAGAAAATCCCGTAAGAGACGATTTAATCCCATATTTCAAAGTTATTCAAGTGCAAAAATGCCAAAAAGGAATGCAAACATAAGCACTGCCCGAGTTTTACCGAGCAGCCAGAGTTGCCACTGTCCCAAAGATACGCGGGCAACCCTAAAGAGGGTGCAAAGGGACGAGCGACCGCTGCCTGAGAATCGCGCCACCTGCTAAATGCCCTACCAAAAATGCAGCAAGCAAAATGACCAGGCAGGCAACACTCCCCTCCCCTCCCCGCCCCTCATCAGCGCTCTGGCTGGCAATGTTGAGAGTTGCCACCTCCCGCAAAAGTAGCCACCGCAGCCTGAAAACCTAAACCACATTGGACACTTTGTTGCCGTTGTTGGCGTTGCATTGAATCAATTTGCAGGCAACGTTGTGTCCGCTGACTGATGACGATGACGAAGCTGTTGATGATGGTCATAATGATGATGCCATTGATCGTCATCATCATGATGATGATGATGATGATGATGATGATGATGGTGATGCTTCGCCTTGTGCTTTGGCACGTTAAGCGTTTGCTTGGCTCACTTTTATGCGGGGCATCCCAGCTGAACTCAGCAGCTTGCAACGTTACCAAAGATTTACTTTTCAAGTAATTTACTTGAGTCTTAAAGCTTGACCAAATACTTTTGGATAATTCGATTGTGACTGCTTCTAATTCCGTAGAACTTAAATAAAAAACTAAGATTACCGTAGATCGGGTTCAACAAGCTCAAGATTGAATTCTTTATTTGAAAGTACAGTAAAGTATCAGTTTGACAATTGACTGTTTTGATGACTATACCACTAGATTTAGTGTTTTTCTTTGCTTACTTTTGGATACAATGGAAATCTATCCACTAAGTGGCTTTTTGGTGGGTTTTTTCTTCGAAACGAAGATCGGCTAATAAATAATTCCCCTAATTAGAAAAATGCATCTGTTTTAAATGCAAATAAATTAGCTTTCTCTACATACTATAGCACAATTCACTTCATTTAATAGACCATCGTATTGTATAGTCTTAAATCTTGGAAATAAAATTAACATTCTATGATGACTTGAACAAACAAGTCAAATTCTTATGGACTGATTTCTATAATTACGTAGTTTACAATTGAATTGCATTTTCTGAGTTACTTAGTAGTAATGTCATTTAATTAAGAGAAATCAAAATCAAATAGAGACATTGCAAATCATAAGAGTCGTTCTAGTATATTCTTCAACTTTGCCTCTATATAAATACTATATAGTTCATATATATATGTAATGAAGGAAAATGAAAGAAAAGATGTTATACCAGGTAATTTCAGTGCTTGTTGAAATGATCAACAAACAAGTTTCCACTAAGATGAAAAAGACTATATATTTATTAAGATTTATATTGATTAAATTTGTTTTAAAGAAGTTTAGTTTAGTTTTTAATATCTAGCGGTAGTAGTTATTATTTATTGGGATTTTAATAAAAAGGAAATGGAAACAAGGCTTAAAGCTGTTACTTCTCATTAAAAAGTCTTTTCCTCACTTGAGAGAGACAAATGCTTACAATAAATTGCTTTAGTATTCGGAAACTTTTCTGATTTTACGACCAATTTTTACATTATCTGTCTCTTCCTATCTATCTTTCTCTCACTCTCTTTCTCTCCTCCCTCTCTCTCGCTTATGGTACTCCCACTTTCATTATTTAACTCTCTCTCTCTGTCACTCTCTCTTTCTATTCATAAACTTTTGTTCAAGCTCTTACTCTGAATCGAGAGTGTTTAATATCTTCAAATTATTTTGCTCATTCATCATTTCTCCCTTCTTCTTTACTTCACATTCTTGAAGGTTTTTGTTCAACGCTTTCTCAATAAATCCCTCCCCGCTCACTTTTTGTTACATCCTGTGTTTCTCACTCTCTTTGTCGTATCGCATTCTTAAACGTTTCCCCCGCCTGTTTCATTTTGATTGCAGCTCATGTTTCTGTTTTTCTCTCCAAATGCCCAATTGATTTGTTTTCCTTCTGTCTTCCTCTTTATCCCATCTTCTTGAACGTTTAACTCTCAATTCTAATCTATTTACATGCTCTAAGTAAGTACTATATCTGAAGTGTATACACACTTCGTGATAATCATTGCATGTTTTATTTTGACTGGCATTTACACTTGTTGTTCTTGTCAGTGTTATTTTTGTTGTTGTTCCTGTTGTTGTATCTGTTGCTTGTGTTGTTGTTGATTTGTTCTGTGGCCAAGATTCGTCATCTATTTGAGTGCGAGCTCATTCATTTGAAGCAAATTTGGAATGCGCTCAGATAAACGAGATGCGAAATGAGCGTCACATTTTTGTGGTAATCCTTTGAGCTTTCCTTAAAGCATGTCGCTGTATGTGTGTGTGTGTGTGGGTGTGTGTGTATCTATATGTATGTATGTTGTTTATGTATATGTGTGCGATTGAATTCTTAGTCAAGGATCTGCTGGCAACTTGTAATTTTAATTGGACAGTTGGCTAATTGTTGGTGCGGCATGAGTTGCAACTAATGTTGCCACACTTTCTCCCTCTCGCGCTATTCATCTCTCTTTCTCTCCCTCTGTGTGGCACAACTATTCGAACGCCCTCGGCAGGACGCACTGCAGCAGTTGCCTGGTGAGCAGAGGAAAAAAAAGAGATGAAATGAGAAGTCGCGTTGCCTGCACAAGTTGTAACTGCAATTGCAGTCGGGCTGGCAATTAATTGCAATTCAGATACAGTTTATAAATATGGCGCAACTTTAAATTGGCTCATTAAATTTCATTTGCGCACAGGCGTCACACATCAATTGACACCACATATGTAAGTGCTAAAACACCACCGAGCGACCAACCCACCAGCCCATAAAATAACCAGCACAACAATCCACCAGCAACACACCTATTCCCCCAAACCACACTGTCCTTCCAACAGCATATGGACTGTTTACAGGGTGTTCCAGTTGAATGATACTCGCTTAACTCTGTACATACTAAATATATAACAAATATTGACTAGCGATCGATTAGTGACTGGCTGGTGACTGATTGGTCATTTACTGGTGATTATCTGGTGATTGACTGGTGATTGACAGGTGACTGACGGGTGACTGACGGGTGACTGACGGTTGACTAACTGATAATTGACTAGTGATTGATTGGTGACTGGCTGGTGACTGATTGGTGAGTGACTACTGATTGACTGGTCATTGACTGGTGATTGACAGGTGATTGGCTGCTGATTGGCTGGTGACTGATTGGTAAGTGACTACTAATTGACTGGTCATTGACTGTTGATTGGCTGGTGATTGACAGGTGATTGACAGGTGACTGGCTGGTGACTGGCTGGTGATTGGCTGCTGATTGGCTGGTGACTGATTGGTGAGTGTCTACTGATTGACTGGTCATTGACTGTTGATTGACTGGTGACTGATGGGTGACTGACGGGAGACTAACTTATGATTGAATGCTGATTGACTAGTTACTGACTGGTGACTGATTGACAATTGACTGACTGGTAACTGACTAATGAATGACTGGTGATTGACTGACAATTGACTGGTGATTGACTAGTGATTAACTTGTGACTGACTAGTAACTGATTGACTATAAACCGGTGATTTACTGGTGCTTGACTGGTGATTGACTGGTGAGTGATTGGTACATAATTGGTGGTTGACTGATGATTGACTGGTGATTAATTGGTGATTGACTAGTGATTAACTTGTGACTGACTAGTAACTGATTGACTATTGAATGGTGACTTACTGGTGCTTGACTGGTGATTGACTGGTGATTAATTTGTACATGATTGGTGATTGACTGGTGGATGATTGGTAAATGATTGGCATTCGACCGGTGACTGACTGGTGCCGGATGAGTGACTAATTAGTGATTGAATGGCGACTGACTATTAATTGATTGGTGACTGATTGGTGATTGACTGGTGATTGAACGGTGAATGACCGGTGAATGACTGGAGATTTGCTGGTGATTGGCTGGTGACTGACGGGTGACTAACTGATGATTGACTGGTGATTGATGCCTTTTGACTGACAGGTGACTGACTAATGAATGACTGGTGATTAACTGACAATTGACTGGTGATTAACTAGTGACTGGCTAGTAACTGATTGACTATTGACTGGTGATTGACTGGTGATTGACTGGTGATTGAATGTTGACTGACTGTTGATTGACTGGTGATTGACTGGTGATTGACTGGTGATTGACTGGTGATTGACTGGTGATTGATTGGTTAATGATTGTCATTTGCCCGGTGACTGACTGGTGACGAATTGGTGACTGATTGGCGATTGACTGGCGACTGACTATTAATTGATTGGTGACTGACTGCTGATTGAATGTTGAATGACTGGTGATTGGATGGTAATTGACTAATGACTGACGGTTGACTAACAGATGATTGACTGGTGATTGTCAGTTGATTGCCTGGTGATTGACAGCTCGGCTTATCTGGATCAATCAAACATGTTTATGTATCCATCAGCAGAAAGTGAAACAGTAAGTGAGAGTCAAATGCTGTTAAGCCGTTAAACTAACATAAACACTAAATATTTAGCAGACAGACATGAGCCTAGCTTAAGAACAACTGATGCCAGCGAGAGACAGAGATAGAGCGAGACGCAGAGATAGAGCGAGAGGGCAAGTTTAAATCTGCTACTCCCATCACCTCTGTTGTTCTTTCTTTGTTTGCTGTGAAATTAAAGCTATGGACACCCTGTAAGCCGGGCAGGGCCGCAATCGGAGTGCTCCACATTTTTGGACGGTGTTGTTCACCATAGCAATTTACTCGCGAATTTTGTGTGAGAGTATGTGTGTGTGTGTGTGTTTTTTTTACTACTTCTATTTTGTTTGTCTATCTACCTTTTTTTTTCTTTTGTTGTATTTTGTTATTGTCGCGTGTGTGTGAATGTGTGTGTGTGTGTATGTGTGTGTGTATTTTGCTATTTTCTATTTTGCCGTGGAGCTCAGAGCTCGCCGTTTTGTGCTGCGCTTGTTAGCTCCCCTCGACCCCTCCCCCCGCCCCACTCTGTCACCTTTTTAGCAGCTGGCAAACTGGCCAAAAGAGTCTGAGAAGCTGGCGAAAGCAGCTGAAGAGGCAGATAAGTTTGGGATGATGGGACAAGCAGTTGGGAATCAGAATCGAAATCGTATCCAGAGTATTCGGTGGGGGGGGGGGAGGGACGTGGCTGGAGTCAGATCCATGACTAAAGTTGGGAATGTATTCAATGTGTGAATGCGAATGTGAGTTTGCTATTCATACGTTTGCCTGGCTTGTGTTTTTCACACGCTTTTTATATACTTATACCGTTAGAGCTGTCTTTTCTTTTCCTTTTTAATATTTTCCTATTTTCTTTTTCTTTTTTTTAGCCCGTTGTCATCGTCACCGTCACCGTCGCCGTCGCCGTCGTCGTTGCAGTCACCGTGTGCACATCCATTTGTAGTAATCGCTTTAAAATGATGGCAACAGATTTATGGTGGTTTATCTCAGTGCACTCGGCTGTGCTCTGTGCTCTGTGCAAGCATTGAGCAGCATTTAGAGGGCACCCACCACACACACACACACACACACACACCCACACACACATGGACACACACAGACAGACAGAGCATAGGTTGTGGCAGGCGGCAAAGTGACAATCGCCCCCAACATCGTGTGGCACCTTTGCGACTTGCGACCTGCAACCTGCGACTTCGCCAGTCATTTGTGCCCCATTTTTAGTTCTGCTTTACTTTCTGTCTTTCGTTTTATACCCTGTAAAGAAGGGGTATCTGCAAGTTGTGCAATTGCCAACATCTTCAGTTTATAGTGTCTATACACAAAGCGAAGAAAAAGGGAAAAAAAAAGTTCATTTTTAATATCCAAACTTAAAACTAGTACGATTTACTGCAAATGAGTGTAAGACTCTTAAACTAAGAGTAACGAAACTTGAGTATAACTAGAGTTTTACTAGAAATAATTACGAAAATTCATTATATAAGTACAAACGCTTCCTCACAGTGATTACTCACAGAACAAGTTCTTGAAATCACAAATGAAGATTTTTAAATATTAAATCTTTTTGGCCATAGATTGCTTAGAATTCCCAAATGTTTGAGGAACACTGAGAAATTTAGACTATAATTAAGAGTATAGTTTTTGCTAGTCGGGTCTTCAATTACTTTCCCGCAGGATTTTCACCATTTAAATAAAAGTCTACAATATGCATAAATCAAGTATAATGTTTATGTTTAAGTTATAGTTCCAGAGTTTAGAGAACTTCGATCTGAAATGAATGTACTTACTTGAAGTACGTATTGAGCTTCCATTCAGTTTTAGTGAGAAATCTAGTGTGAAATGTCTGGTTTTTAGTACGAAATACTTGATTTATTCGCTCTGTGTAGTTATGTCCTTCTCGCCTGTCTAAATTAAACTCTCTCTTATCAATTACGAACTTTGACAAAGCATTTCCCCGGTTCTCTATAAATCTGTATTACAATTTTATTTAATCTAGCTATAACATTGCTTTTGTTATGGGGATTTTTCTAATTTTAAAACAAACGGGGCTTAATATCGAAAATTAAAAATTGACTTGATCTGCGTATGGTGTTCAGGAACTAACATACCAAATTTGAGGTCTCTAGCTCTTATAGTTGCTGAGATCCACGCGTTTATACAGACGAACTGACAGACAGACAGACGGACGGACGGACGGACAGACAGACGGACGGACGGACAGACAGACGGACGGACAGACGGACGGATGGACGGGCAGACGGACGGACAGACGGACGGATGGACGGGCAGACGGACGGACAGACGGACGGTCGTACAGACGGACGGACAGACAGACGGACGGACAGACAGACGGACGGACAGACAGACAGACAGACAGACGGACAGACAGACGGACGGACGGACAGACGGACGGACAGACGCACAGGTGTCAATCGACTCGGCTATTGGTACTGATCAAGAATATATATACTTTATAGGGTCGGAGATGTTTTCTTCTGCCTGTTACATACATTCACACAAATTCATTATACCCTTTTTTGCCCATTTTTAATGGGCACAGGGTATAAAAAATAAATATCTTTCTACTTGGTCAGTGTGTTTACAGCTTAGCTTATTATACGCTAGATATGGCATATTTTAAAATGATTATATATGTTATAATTAATTGAAAAACTTTAATACTTGTTTAACTACTACTTTTATCTCTGTATGTATTTATAGTGTTCAAATTAAATGTGTGCAAATTCTGGCAAAACATTACTTGCTAGACTCTAATAATAATTTAGATAAAAACTATTCTAAGTTGCTTAAAAATCCGGCTTCCAATCTTACAGATATGCTTAGAATTATCAACTAGATGTCACAATTTAAACCTGAATTCCTGAAACAATATAATCGCAATTATTGAGCTACAATCAACGCTTGAAACTTAATTACTGAAATATTATAATATTATAATTATTGAGATACAATCTGCATCTCATAGATTAGTGAGTATTTCAACCACTCTGAAAAATGCATAGCAATCGAATATAAGCTATAAATATACGCTTTAAATTGCAATTCTGCTTATTTTGTTGCTTAGAATTTTGTTGAACTTTCAAGACTTTAAGTAGATCGAATTTTCTAATAATCATTTCTTGCTTTCATCGATATCTTAAGCAGACTTTTGAGTTAATAGCCCTAATCACAAGTTGGAATTACTTACAGGGTAACTGCTAGTCAGTCACTGCCAACTAGCACTTTTTAATAGTATTTTTCCTTTCAACTTTTGCACCTCATTGTTGTTCTAGCTGTTGGCATTTCTGTGTTTGAACAGCATTTGACACACATATATGAATGGTTGTAACTGTGTGTGTGTGTGTGTGTGTGTGTGTGTGTGAGTTATAAAAGAGAGTGTGTCTGTGTATGGGTAACAATTTAAAGGTTATCGCCTGCAGCCTTGACGATCTTATGCCTGACTAAACGCAGCCCCCCCAACTTAAATCCCCATCCCAATCCCAATCCCAATCCTAACTCCAACTCCTATCCCTATACCAATCCCTATACCAATACCTAGAACAATCTCTGTGTTTGGCCAAAGGGGTCATCATTACCCAACGGCGTGTGACATTCACTGGGCAGCGTTCCGAGCTCGAGGCCAGAAGACTCAATCCCCGGGCTCAAATGCTCCGGTTGCAGACAGCAGTTGGTTGTGCCAAAATCTCTGCCATAGTCCACCATGAAGTTCCAGTGATTGATGACATGGAGTCTATAAAAGGAGTATGGGTCATGGACTATTCCACTATTGCCAATCTCTTGCTGTAAGGGCAGTCTGGTCACACTGTCAATGCAACAAATCAAGAAAACACTTTAAGTTAACCAATATTATATAACAACACTAACACTTTTCATTTTAAACTCTCGATTTGTAGCAGTTTTATAACTTGAAATCCTAAATACAAATCTTTATAAACCATAAATTTCGGTATCTAATCAGTTGTTGTGTATGGTTAAATATGATAAACTATCATTTAATATACATTTAATTGTAATATTAATTTAAGATTATGCACATATTAAATAGTTTTTGAATTCCCCCAGATTTAACTATATTTTGTTATATATAACATATAATTTACTTGTTAATTAGATACTCCTATTTTCTTGATTTATTTTGTTACTAAATATGTAGTTTCTTTCTGTGAACTGCTTTTAACTAGTTTACGTTTAATAAATAACTGATTAAATGCTACTCATGTTTTTATGATTCAACATTAATGATTCTGATTACAGTCTAACCTCTCTAAAGCGAACTGAGCTCCTTTATGAATGTCCTTGTTCTTCTGATCAGTTACAGCTGACTTTTCTCGGCATGGACTCGACTTGGCTGCAGTTAAACATTTATGTGTGCCCAAACAAACAGAAGGTTATTCGTAGGCCTTCAGCACAAACAAGACGACGGACGGACAGACAGACAGAGGGACAGACAGACAGATGGACAGACAGACAGACAGACAGACAGACAGAGGGGGAATAGAGACAGTCAGATGGTCGCACAAACAAACATGCTACAAAAACATTGGCCAAAACTGTAACTGTAACTGCAACTCTATTTGCTGGCAGGCAACGACCCACAGTGGGACAATCTATCATTTTATCTGACATAAAAAAGGGATTTTATTTGTATTTAAATGCATTCACAATACTTTAAACTGTCTATTTGCAAACTAAAACAGTGACGAATGTTAAGTTAACAGTTTCTTTTATTTATTTATTTATATAATAAGCTAATCTTAAGGTTTAAACCATAGCTGTTAAGTAATGATTATTTATCGTAGTCATTAGCAATATTATTATTTTTGTTTAAATGTGAACTAATGATTAAAATTAGAAAATCAGATATAATCCAAAAAATTCCAAAATAATCTTTATAAGTAGTTGGATTTTTTCTTAGATTATTTACGATTATTTTGAATTATTTTGAATTTATTTAGATTATTTTAGATTATTTTGCACTACTATTGACTACTTAAAATGATTATATTGGATTATTTTGGATTATTTCAGATTATTTTTAAATAATTGTGATAATTTTAAATTATTTCTAATTTTTTGTAATCGTAATCATTAAATTATCATACATTTTTCAATAGCGAACTATATAGTCACTACGATTATTTTCTAAAAATAATTTAATTGATTAGTAATTCTAATTGAAATTTAACAGCTATGGTTAAAACCTTTTAATAAACCATATTTATTAGCCCTCAGCTAGGAATATGTTCTACATTTTATGGTTGATATGTGGCAAGATTAACAAAATGTTAAATAATAACTTAATTTAATATTAAAGTAATGTATCGAGATTGATGTGTTTTCATTGTTTACAATATTGTTTGAATGTGGGTAAACATAAGGATATAATTCATTTTACGCAGGTGTTTATAAATATGTATATATATGTGTAATTTTAAATTACATTGTATAGTTGAGAACTTCTTAGGAATTTAACAATTTTTTTCATATTTTCTTCATTAAAAAATGATGAAAAATTATATTTCTTATGTTTGCAAGTTGTTCGATTGGTTGGATATGTTTGGATCAAAGTAGTTTTCGTGTGTTATGCTGCATTTAGACTAGTTGATGCATCGTTAATTCTTGCGATATCAGCAATTGGCGTCCAAGCTCAACACATTACTTGTATTATTACATTAGTTGACTCAGTTGACAAAAAAAAACCGGATTGCCAACTAATTTTTGAGTTGAGCAACTGGCAAGATGTCAACGCGCTGCAGATGAAGTTGACAGTAATTCAAAACTAGTTGATATTGTTTTGTATCGAGAGTGATATTCAACGATATTGTATATTGTCTATGTTTTGAAGCAGTGGTAAGTACTCATGCATATATATTTTAAAACTAATTAATATGAAATTTGTTTGCTATAATATAAAATGAGTACAATAAAAGGAAAATGGCTGCAGCGATGGTTTTGATACTAGCTCTTGAGGACGAGGAGGAAGAAGAAGTAAAAATACGTAAACGAACCATATGGGTTCAAGATCTGTATTTGGATCGGCCAAAACAAAAGAATGAACATGAAGTCAACTTATTTTTGGGCTGTCAACGAGCCAATTGTGACTTCAACTATTGACAGAATTCATCAGACTCGTAAGGTCAACTGACAGTTTTCGCACTCTCAATCAACAGGCAACGCAACAGTTGATCAAGTTAATAGCTGTTTACACTAGGTTTGATTAAGTTGATATCAACATTGACTTGTCTGTCAACTAGTCTAAATGCAGCATTAGTTTAGTGTGTCCCAAAACGAAGGTGGACTATCTTGGTTTGGTCGTCTCTTGAAAGATTCTTATGTGAAGCCTTACCTAAGTAATCTTGTAGGTGTGTGTGATTTTTATTTAGATTTTGTTACCATATAATACATTCTGATATATTATTTTTTTAGTTGTATTGACAGATGATTATTTAGATGTCTGTTTAGGTCTTTGTTGTTGTAGTTTGTGGTATAAATTAATGGCATATGAATTGCAGATTTTGTCATATGGTCAGCTAGTTCATTAGCTTTAATTTGTACTTGTCCCGGGATACATATTAATTGAACTCTATCCGATAAGGTAGTAAAAGTTTCTTTTTGATTTAGCTGCTGTTTACAAAATGTTAAGGCGAGCAGCAGCTGTTAAGTTAACAGTTTTAAGTCGTTGCTGCTGTTAATGAAGATATAGAGCAGTGGTCGGCACACGCCGCGCACCGCGCATAGGGATTTTCTCTGCCGCAGCGCTGCCTGCACACGTATAGTATAAAATTTCGCGTGGCGTCGCTGCTTCTGTTAAGTCGCTGTCGTGTCGCTGTTAAGGCGCTGTTTCGCTGAAATGCCGCTGTTGAGACGAAGCAAAATGAATCAGCTGCTGATCAGCCATTGGTGATGCTACGCTGCACAATTTTGACAAATTATACATTATATACACATATATAGCCGTTTTGATGCGAATCAATAATATAAAGGGCAAGAAACGGCACATGCTTGACGCCTGTTAAAATTCTGTTAATTCGCACACTAATGCAAGAAACATATGACTGTGTTGGTGCCGACCACTGATATAGAGACTGCAATTGTTTTAGACAACGGCAGTAAAATTTTGTTTATTGATAATTTTAATAAATTTATGTGCAGAAATCTATCGTGATATAATTAAATGTTATTATTATTGTTGTTTCCACTTTATGATATTTAGGTAAAACAAATTAAAACCTTTTCAATCATTTAATTTCAATTACATTTAATTGTATTGTATTAACATTTCATATAGTGTATTTTCTACTAAATATTGTAAGTAGGCACAGATCTTTTCTTCAATATAAATAATATAAAATGATATAAATGCATATAGTGAAGTTTGAGTTGCAGAATTCTTGACTTTCGTTAAGAAACCTCTACGGGATTTGTTAATAACTTTTGTGTTTATTTATTGATTTCTATGAAATTTTCAGTATCAAAAGATAACTAATAAATACGCTCAAGTAATATCAAAAATCAATTGAAAAGGCTGGAAAACTCACTTTAGAACAAAGATAAGAATCAGAACTACTGATAAATTTCCATAGACTCGTGAATTGCAGTTAAAGTGTTAATTTGCACCATAGTGCAGCAAAATAAAGACACGCACACACACACACACAAACACACACACACACACACACACACACACACACACAGACAGTCAGGCGTTGCCAGACTTTTGAGTTGAACTGCAGTTGCCGTCGATGCCTTTTCGCAGCAAATTTTGGTGCCGCAAAGAACAAGGCAGTAAAAGGAGCAAAATGAAGGGAAGAAGAAGCAGGGCAAAAAGGGGGATAGAGGGATTGAGAACGAGGACATTGACAACGACAACGAGAACGAGAACGACATTTACTGTTTACCTTGATTATTTCATCAAAGTTTGAAAATATTTACATTGGCATTCCGAGCTCGGAACGTGATGTAGATATTTATACATGCCTCTTCTTCTCTTCGTTTCGGCAACTGTAAACTGAGCTGTAACTCTCCCCCCCCCCTCACCATCTTCTTGCTTCACTGTTTGCCTCTCCCTCTCTCTCTCTCTCTCTCTGTCTATCTTCTTACTCTGCCTATCTCTGTTCTTGGGTTGGCAGAAGAATAAGTTTATTTTGATACACAAAATTAATACGTTGTTTGGCATCGGGCATCAACTCATGCGTCGACATCCTCAACATCTTCGTCTTACTCTCACCACGTTCCAGCCCCCCCATAAGCTAAGCCTCTTCCAATCCCCTCCCCTTGTCTAACCTTCTAATACTACGTAACCCGACGAGCGGGGCGACGACTGTCTGACAGTCAGTCAAAGCTAAAAGTCTCAGTCTCAGACTCAGCCTCAGGTTCAAAACCTGTCACCGTCGCCGTCGACACTTGCCACTTGTAAACGACATTTTATTAGTAAAGTTTATTTAAATTTGTTGTGTGTGCGAGTGTGTGTGAGTGTGCGAGTGTGTGTGTGCGAGTGAGTCTGGCTGTGCCAAGAATACCCTGTAGAAATGTTTGCTAACTTAAAGATGTTATATGTATAAGTATTTCATACTTAACCCGTCACATATTATACTTGATTTCTCACTAAGAATGAAATTACTAAAGTCAAGTTTCTCAATCTTAATTAAAGTACAATTTCTTAAGTCGGAATATATTCGTATTTTAGCATTTTCAAACTTAAAAGTAAGTTCAATGCGTACTTGAAGTAAGTACATTTATTCTTGATACAAGTACAATTCACACTTCTTCTGAGTCACTTAAATTCTGTAACTGAGTAGAAAAATATTTTAAAATAAAAATATGATACTTGATGTCTGCTTACTGCTGACTTTTAATCAAAGTTGTGTAGTGAAAAATGTTCTTAAAATAATACCACACACTGTATAATAAAATTATCCAAATTATCAGAGTGGGTGTTAAATGCTGACTACAGGATATTATCCTCCTGTTAAATATAGTCTGAATTGCTCAATGTCTATTGAAATGCTTCTCATAACAGACATGCTAGAACCATTTGGGAATTCTACGCAAGCGACTTGAAAGAAAGAAAGAAGAAGAAAGAAAGAATTAAGACAGTTAAAACTATAAGTATTCCCTGTGAAAATTTATTTCGAGCCAGAGTTTCAAACGTATATCTTTCGTACTTTCGTACAAATTTCTAGTTAATCTAGAGTTATACTTGACTAAAAATACTTTAATTTTGTATCGAAATTATGTGTATTGTGGCATAAGAATGTTATAACTTATTTTCATTAATTCCTACTTATATCAAGTTTGTATTTTAATAATGCCAAATACTTAATTAATTATGCCAAACAAATTTATACACCGCATATTATAAATATTACTGCGAAGTCTATTTTAACTTTGCTTACAGTTTTATAGTTACTCCTATTACCACTAAGAAAATGTAATAAATTTTAATAGTATTTATTTTTATTTGACGCTTGCGTTATTATTGCGATTTAGTTAGTCAAGTAACTTTTTTCACCACATAAAATTGTTTCTATATTGCTTAAAGCTAACAACTAGGTTTAATAATTTTAGATATATGGGATTTCCAAAAAAAGTCTAAATTTTTGGGAGCGGAAGAGGGTGTGGCAAAATTCTTAAACAAAATTGACCTTTGTGGAGGGCTCAGAAGTATTGTCAACAAATTTGGTGAGTCTAGTTCTTAAGGTCTCTGAGATCTGGGTGTTTAAACAGAAGGACAGACGGACGGACGGACGGACGGACGGAAGGACGGACGGAAGGACGTAAGGTCGGACGTAAGGTCGGACGGACGGACGGACAGACGGACGGACGGACAGACGGACGGAAGGACGGACGGACAGACGGACGGAAGGACGAACGGAAGGACGGACGGAAAGACGGACGGAAGGACGGACGGAAGGATGGACGGAAGGACGGACGGAAGGATGGACGGAAGGACGGACGGAAGGACGGACGGAAGGACGGACAGAAGGACGAACGGACAGAAGGACGAACGGACGACAGGACGGACGGACGACAGGACGGACGGACGAAAGGTCGGACGGACGAAAGGTCGGACGGACGAAAGGACGGACGGACGTAAGGACGGACGGACGAAAGGTCGGACGGACGAAAGGTCGGACGGACAAAAGGACGGGCGGACGAAAGGACGGACAGACGGAAGGACGGAAGGATGGACGGAAGGACGGGCGGACGGACGGAAGGACGGGCGGACGGACGGAAGGACGGACGAGAGGACGGACGGACGGAATGACGGACGGACGGAAGGACGGACGGACGGACGGAAGGACGGACGGAAGGACGGAAGGACGGACGGAAGGACGGAAGGACGGACGGAAGGACGGACGGAAGGACGGACGGAAGGACGGACAGACGGAAGGACGGACAGACGGAAGGACGGACGGGCGAAAGGACTGAGGACGGACGAAAGGGCATCATTCGACTCATTCACTCACATTTGGATGAGCCTTATTTTTGGATTTCCACGAGCGAATGACTTACTGTAAACTGACGTTTGTCAGAACAGCTGATTGGTCCTTAAACAGGCTTTATTTTGATAAACGTATTACAGTATTCAGTTGAATTATAATTATTAAAAGCCGTAAAATTTTGAATTTAAGAGTTGTAGCAATAATATGGTATATTTTATTTATAGTTTTCTACCATGATTTCTCTAAAAACTTAGATGCTTTTTGAAATTTAAATTTAATTTAACTCTTTTAATAGATGTCAGCTGTTAATATCGATAAATACTGTGTGTTCGATAAGAAATTACTGAAAAAAGACAGGGTCGTTAGCAACGAATGACATCATCCAAATTGAATGACGGCGAACCGAACATCCAGGCCTTATAGGATTTTATAGAGGCATGAACTGAACATTCGGTCTGGATGATCAAAATCGCGTCGAATGTGCTGTCGTGGAAATAGCCTATAAGATAGAAAGCACATTTGTAAATTGTTAATGTTGTCAAAACAATTAATTGGTTATCTTCACAACTCTTTTAAAATACGTTCCATTCAGTTTTAATTTAAAAATAATAATTATTTACATTTATAATATTTATCTGAATTTAAAATTTTGACTTCTTTTAGTCAACATCAAATAAATAAATAAACTGTATATTCTTGGTGGAGTTATTCCTATTAAACTTTTATTTAGTCAAAGTGAGCCACAGCAAATTTATTGATATGTAAATTCTGCCATAAGAAACGCACTTGAATTTTGCAGCTGTTTCTATTAATTTTTTTAAATTTCTTAGAATCTAAGACTAAACTATGACTTTGTTTATTGCTGAGCACATATTTCAGCATTTCTTATTATTTTGCTACAAATCTCAGCACAATTGCTTAATGTATGATTATGATGCTCGTTTATAGGCTCATTTTGCCAGCACATTCTCTGAATAATGAATACAATTTTCCATTTTAATAAATTAGTTAATATAACTAATTGTAATTTAAGCTTATCTACGATTTGTTAAGATAATTTCTAAATAGTCATTTAATACAATTACAAAGTATCTGGCAGTCGTTCAAACTCAACTGGAGCCCACTTATTTGTTGTGTAGCCTGTGCTGCCATTTTGCGTTCAAATTCCAAATTTCACATTCAGCACTCGACCCCTCGCCACCCCCTAACCACCCCTACATACACACACACACACCCACACACCCAGACACACGCAGAGTGAATACAAGAGAATACAGTCGAAGAAATCGTGGATTTCGCATTCGTATTCAAAAGATCAACATATTGCGTTACGTGGTGTATTTTAAATTCAAAATTGACTTTCAAGCACTTACAGCGACATCGACGTCGACATCAATGCTGACGTCGACTGCAACGCTGACTGCGACGCCGACTGCGACAGCGACAGGGACAACAACGTCGCGAGACTTTTGGTTACCTTATCGCAGAGTTGAAAATCCCAGACAAAAGTAGTTGAAGTCAAGCCAAAGTTCCTCTGGCACAAGCCAGCCAATGTGGGCGTCAAAGTGGGCGTGGCAACAGAGTCAAACACAATTCCTGACCCAGAGATCAACATGACAGAGTTAGCGAGTAAAGAGCTGGCGACTAAGTGCCTTAAACGGTACAACTTGTCGTATACGCAATCAACTGATGTATTTACTTCTGGGAGAAGAAAGGGAAAAGCAGCTTACAAGGGATTACAAGTTGCTAACTCTCTCACGATGACGAGGTAGAGATGGACGCCGCTAAGTGTGTATATTCAATGTAAAATGTAACTATTTGAATAGTTTATACTAGTTAATAACCACTACATTTTCAACGATATCATGCTGACAGTCAAGCGGCAATTAAACAACTCTAAAATCACATAGCAAACAGTTTAAAGAGCTGCAGTCGAAGAGGAACAAATAGGTCCAGTTTCCGAGTGGAATGTGGAGGAATATACACAAAAGTCAGCTAGAAGAAGAGTTGAATCGAATGGGAGGACAGATGAACATAGAACTTGTCGCTGCAGGAATCTAATAAAACTGGTATATGGAAAAGGGAATATGTAATTTGGAACATATTAGATTTTGATATGTGGAATGTATAATATTATACAATACTTATACTTAGAATTTTTTAGAGCATGTCACATGGTACATACTTACATAGATCGTAAGTAGTATATAGGAAATAGAACATGAAACATAGAACTATACCGTAGAATATAATATAAATTAAATAGAACGTATCATGGAGAACATAAAGTATAGAATATAGCACATGGAACATTGCACATAAATATGTACAATATAATAAATGAAACATAGAAAACAGATCGTGACATAGTATATAAAACTTATAATAAAGAACATGAAACATTGTTAGTAAAAAATATTTAAAAAATGGTACATGAAACACAAAACATCTAACAAAGAATACGGAACGTTTAAAATGAAACAGAGAACATGAAACAATGAAATTAGTTGCTTCTCCCATTTGAGCTGAGATAAGAGCTAATAGATTAAACAGACTCTAACAATATTTTTAAAAATCAACAGTTCAAAAAAAGTTTTTTAAGTTTTGTTTTAAGTAGAGGCTGAGGTCAATTTATTGTCGATATGAAAAAAATATATTAACATACAACAATACACAAAAATACTTGAAACCAGTCGGAAAGGCTACAGTCGAAGTCGACTATGAGAGACCCTTAACTTATTCTTCTAAATGGAAATAAGAGTAACACTAATAGTTCCCCATAGCGAGTTGTAATGTCAATATGCTCTTCTTCTTCCTTTGGCCCGACACTGAGTAATATTGTGTTATGAATAACTTCCAAGATTATTATCCGATCGCGATGAAACTTTCAGGATACATTAGGACCCCGATGCTCTGTGTGCCAAAATTCAGGACTCTAGCTTTAATATTTTGCGTTTTATGGGATTTGAAATATTTTATTTTCGATTTACGGAGGCGGAAGGGGGCGTGTCAAAATTTTAACATAAACTTGATCTGCTTAGCCCATGGACGAACCTACATACCAAATTTGGTGGCTCTAGCTCTTATAGTCTCTGAGATCTAGGTGTTCATACAGACAGACGGACAGACGGACGGACCCAACGATCCAAGCTTGTTCTCTATGTTTGTGATGTTTTGTTATAAAAGTATCTTAACAACAATTTTAATGGCTCGGGCAGACAAATATTCACTTGGAATGTTGCCTGATAGTTATGTATAATAAATCAACTAGAACTGATTATGATTGAGAAAAGGAAACCTTTCCTTGCAGACGCATAGGTAAGACGAGCTCAGTAAGTTGCAGTTTAATCAGTCTAATATTAAAAGTTAAAGGGTATACTGGCAAGTCGAGTAAACTCTATTGCCTTATTGCCTCAGTCTCAACAATTTGCCTGCTCACAAAACTGCATGGTCAACTGGGTCTAAGCAGCTTAAAGATGGTCTGTTTATTGGGCCAGGCCATAAACGTAGCACACCACAGGGTGTTCCGCAAACTGTACAATAACAACAAGAACAGGGTGCACTGCACAGAGCGACCATCAATTGCTGCAACTGGACATTGGGAACTTGAACTGGACGCTCGAATAAACGTTGCAGCTTTAAATGCAAAGTTCTAAATCAACTTTGCTGTTGCCATTGTTGTTGTTGTTGTTGTTGTTGTTGTTGCTGTTTGTTTCGGAGTTGCGCAAATTGCAGGGCCAACAACTTTATCGTGTAATCATTTTAAGTTCACTTTCATATTATTTTTGTAAAAGCGGCAGCAAGCACAAAATGCAGGCATGCCCGACCCAGCGGATATCCTGTAATGCAAAAATAAGTATAATATTGTTGCTTTCCTCAGTTTTACAACTACTACTACTACTACTACTTCTTATGCCAATTTTTCTGGCAGAACTTTGTTGCGAGACCTTTGATAGTTTTTAATCATTACAGGGTATCGCAATGAGAGCTAGAACGAGACAATCGGAGGAGAGCAAGAATGAGATGGAGAGTCAAGTTGCAATAGTTTCAGTTGCCTATGTCATTTTCAAAGTGCTTAGTGCCTGGTTTCGAGTTGATTGCTGTTGTTGTTGTCGTTGTTGTTGTCGTTGTTGTTGTTGTTGTCATTGTTGTTGTTGTTGTTATTGTTGTTGTTGCTGCGGTGTGTTCACAGTTGGTAATTGTTGTCAATGTTGTTATTGTTCTTGTCATTGTTTCTGTTGTTGCAGCTACTTTGAAGTTTTGTATACAACTTTTATGACACTTTGTCTTATTGTTGTTCTGTACTTTGCGGCAAACGTGTCATATTCAGTTATGTATTTATTCCAATTCCTCCCTCCTCCCCCCCTCCCCCTTTTCCACTTTCTTTCTTATTCCATCTTCTCACTTCGTCCCTGGTTTTTTCGTGTCTCAGAACTGTGCTCATCTTTCGGATCTGGGCCATTTCTTGGGCTCTGCTTTTGAGCATCCGCTTTCAGATTTGCCAGTTAAAATATACATCCGCTGCCGCTTACGTCTTCCCTCACCTCCCCACACCTCCCCACTCCACACCACACCACACCACATTTTCGACCATCTTAAATGTTTGCTTGCAACGATTTTGGACAAGTTGGTCGAGCAACTTGCAACTTGCAACTGTCAGAAAAACGCTTGTGGCACAAATCAAAAAATATCTTAGATCAGCCTCTGGACTGATGGATGTAAAACAATCTAAAACAAATGGGGTTATATATCTTGGTTTTATAGAGAATATAGTAGATACTAAGTAAGTAGGAAATTCTAGGTGGGAAGTCAGTCTAAGAGCTTAAGTGTAGATTAAGATTTAGATTAATTCTTGAGTCAAAGAAGAGTAAGTGAATGAAATATAATACAAATCGTTGCACTTATGGATTGACTGATTGATTGATTGATTGATTGATTGGTCGATTGAGTGATTGATTGATTGTGTGACTGACTGCTTGATTAAGTGATTGATTGATCGACCGACTAATTGAGCAACTGATTGATTGATTGACTAATCGATTGATTGTGTGACTGACCAATTAGTCGACAAATTGTCTGAATAATTGGTTGATTGATTGACTTACTGATCGATTGACTGTGTGGCTGACTAATTGACCTACTGATTGACTGACTGTTTGATTGACTGATCGATAGATTGACTAACTACCGACAAATTGACTGAATAATTAGTTATCTGACTGATTGACTGATCGATTGATTGTGTGACTTACTAATTAACCGACTAATTGACCGAATAATTGGTTGATGGTTTGATTGACTGACGATTGACTGTGTGGCTGACTGATTGATCTAGTAATTGACAGACTGATTGATTGACTGATCGATATATTGACTAACTACCGGCTAATTGACTGAATAATTAGTTAACTAACTGATTGACTGATCGATTGATTGTGTGAATGAATAATTAACGGATTAATTGACTGAATAATTGGTTGATTGATTAATTGACTGATCGATTGACTGTGTTGTTGACTGATTGTCCAATTGATTGACTAACTGACTGATCGATTGATTTTGTGATTGACATATTGATTGACCGACTGATTGACTAGCTGACAGATTGATTGATTGATTGATGGACTGATCGATTGACTATGTGACTGACTGTATGACACACTAATTTACTGATTAACTAGTCGATTGATTGTCTGATTGACTAACTGATTGACTATTTAATAGATTGATTGATTGCCTTATTTATGGACTGATTTATTGTCTAATTGAAGAACTGACTGGCTGACTGATTGACTAAGCCATCAGCTGACTGAATAGTTGCCAGACTGCTTGACTAAATGACCAACTGATCGTCCAAGTGACTCTTGAACTAACTAATTGATTAACTAATCGAATAATAATCAAGGCGAAGCTCAAACTCTGACAACAATAAAGTTGAATTCCACAATAGTTTCCATTAAGAATAATCAACTAAAGGGGTTTTCTGGTAATTTAAACTATTTGATGGAAAAAATTTATATTAAACTACTATTGTAGAACATTTAGAAGAACTTTATTTAGTCAACTTTAAGCTTCGTGTAAAAAATCCATAGACGAGTATCTCAGTAAATTGAATGTCCTTTGGTTGAAAAATAGCTTATCCTAAATAGCATCATTTAGGTTTGTTCGACTTCAAATTTAAAAGCTTATTTGCTAGTTTATAGCTATTAAAATCATATAATTATATATGTCCTTATAGATATTAGTTATATTTTGTATATTTTTTATGAACTGGCATTAATTTTGCAAATGTGCATTGAGATTATATGCTTATGGCCATACAATTGTTTTGTTTACATTTTGCGTTGGAGAAATTAAAAGTTTTCAACATTTATTTTCATCGGAGTAGGCGACGAGCTTCTTGGAATTTTCCTGCTTTCACTTCTGCGTCTCGAATTGTTCTCCCATTGGGTATTATACTCCTAAGCACAAGGTGTATAGGTGTAGGTGTAGGTGTGTGTGTGTGTGTGTGTGTGTGTGTGTGTGTGTGTGTGTGTGTGTATATATTCGTCTCTTTGTTGTGCTCTTAAACAAAAATCAACACAAGAGGCACAGAAGCCGCAGTCCTTGGCATTAGCCCTACAGAATTGCCCTGGGGCCTTTGGGCGGGAACTTAGGGAATTGTGAGGCTGGGGGATTCAAGGCTGCTGGTTGGGGTAGTGCCCCCTGTTTGTGCTTGTGCATCATTTGATTAACGTAATTGAATGACACGCCATATGCCAGTCACTCAGTCAGTCACTCGCAGAGTCTTATGTCGGTCGGCCAAGTGGGAGAGTTAAACGAACTAAGTCGCTAAAAGTCACCAAAGGTGTATGTTAAACTCACACGAGTGCGTATTCTTTTCTTTCATAGATACCCTGTATTGAGGAAGAACTTCAATAAAGTAGATAAGCGGCAATAAGTGACACTTCATTATCATTTCAGGGGCTCATAAGTTTCTGCTGCTCTGATTTTAATGTTTGGCTTATATTATAGATATTTATATTTAGATTTGTGCATACATTCCATATGCTAAAAACTCAGCAAAGTTGAAGAAGGTACGGTAAAGTTATGGCACACTTTCTCAACCTTTGTGGTCGCATAAGTTTTACATTATTTAAATTATAGTCTTGATTATTGGATTATTTATATATTTAAGCGTTAAATACATATCTTTAAAATTTCAGCACAATCGATAGAGAAACGCAAAAGTTATAGACTTAATACGTAAGTATGTATAGGTATTTCTCAATCTATAGTCTCGATTCTTGGTATATGTACATATTTAACTCTCAATTGTATATTCCAATTGTAGAAGTAATACAGAAGTTATAGATTCACAGTTTCCTCAATTTAGGGTCGTAATAAATATTAACTCTATATTCTATATTCTCTATATGCTTGAAGAAGTGAACACAGGGTATTTTCCGAGTCAAGCAGCTGACATTGCTGACTTTTCAGTTGTTTTTTCTGTTGTTGCTGCGCCGCCTGATAAACAATTGACATACGTAGAGGGAAACAGTGGTAAGAGGGAAAATGGGAAGTAAAAAATGGGGGGGGGGAGTGACGACACATGTCGCAAAATCAATTTTCACCTTTTCACTTGATCAATTTCTTAACGGCAATGAAAAGTTTTGTGCGCCGTACACGGCATACGGCTGTGGAATGCCAAGCAGAGACAGGGGAGGCACGTAAGTTGAGGGAGGCAGGGGCAGCGGGGCAGTGGGGCAGCGGGGCAGCGGGACACGAGGCAGGCAGTTGGGGCAGGCACAGATAGCATCATTTGCATTTGCACGCACACACGACGATGAGGACTACGCTGAGAGACGATGATGATGCTGAGGCAAAGTCGGGAGGAAATAGGCAAAAAAAAGAAGGTGTGGGGAGTAGGGGCAGCAATGGGGCCGGATGGTGAGAAGGGGGGGGGCAGGGGCAGGGGCAGGTTTCGGTATCCCTAGCCGCACGCACGCACTTGCCATGCCACGAGCCGTTAACAGTTAGTTGGCGTCGAAGTCGATGCCGTTGCAGCTTTCTCACTTTACGTCTCGTTGCGTCCCATTTAAAATTATGTTGAACAAGAAAGGAAATGAAACTTTGGCACGCCGACGTTTGCATACTCTTACCAACGGCTGTAGAAATTTTAAAAGAGTAAAAAAATACTAACATAAAATAAAGGAAACTTCTTCTAATTTGGTATAAACTATAGATATTTAGATTTATATTTGTATCTAATTTCCATATCCTAAGTATTCAGCATAATTGAAGAAGAAACGCTAAACAAGAAAGGAAATGAAACTTTGGCACGCCGACGATTTCATACTCTTACCAATGGCGGTAGAAATTTTAAAAGAGTTTAAATATATTAACATAAAATTAAGGAAACTTATTCTAAACATTAAAAAAGTTGTTCCTAATTTAGTTAA
The DNA here is from genome assembly GCA_958299025.2 of Drosophila histrio. Lineage (NCBI taxonomy): Eukaryota > Metazoa > Arthropoda > Insecta > Diptera > Drosophilidae > Drosophila > Drosophila histrio. The sequence goes on along the minus strand of OY282582.1, from coordinate 50,003,786 downwards.
AATATCTATTGGAAAGAAACATTTTTCTTACAAAAAGATCATTTTATTTCGATGGTTTCTATATAGAAAAGAGAGAAATTTGAAGAAGTAACAATGATTTCCATACAAAAACTTAAATTTGGATTGTTAATTCCTATAATAACTATATGATATAGTAGTCCGATCTTAAATAAATTAGTTGGGCATGTATAAGATAGTCATATATAGTATCAATTATTTATATCATTTAACATTTTAATATCTCCACTTAAATTTGGATTTATCATTTCTTTGACAGAATTATGATATAGTAGTATTTCGATCTTAAATAAATTAGTTGGGAATGTATCAGATAGTCATATATCAATTATTTATATCATTTAAACCCTTTAATATCGAGATATCTCCAGAAACAATAGAGTTTTCAATACAACAACTTAAATTTGGATTTATCATTTCTATGAGAGCTATAGATAATCAATGATTGGTAGGATCAAATTTATTGTTTCTTGCGATATCTCAATATTAAAGTGTTAAGATATACATATTAATGAATGATATGACTATTTTATAAATTCCTGTTTAATTTATTTAAGATAGTAGACCGATCTTAAATAAATTAAACAGGAATGTATAAACTAGTTATATCATTCATTAATAAGTATCTTTTAACACTTTAATATTAAGATATTTATCTCAAGAAACAATAAATTTGTTCATACCACTCATTGATTATCAAGCCTTCAAGTTCAATATTTATATGATACAATATTTCGATTCGGCTGATTCTGAAATATTTCTTGCCTGCAGCAAAAAGACGAAAGTGATTTTAAAACTGAGAGACTGATTTAAAATATACTATGTGTATATGCCAAAAATATTAAAGTAGCTCAAATAATTCTATGTTTTTTTATACCCTGTGCTTATTAAATGGGCAAAAAAGGGTATAATGAATTTGTGTGAATGTATGTAACTGGCAGAAGGAAACATCTCCGACACTATAGAGTATATATATTCTTGATCAGTATCAATAGCCGAGTCGATTGACACCTGCACGTCTGTCCGTCCGTCTGTCTGTCCGTCCGTCTGTCCGTCCGTCTGTCTGTCCGGCCGTCTGTCCGCCTGTATAAACGTGTGGATCTCAGCAACTATAAGAGCTAGAGACATCAAATTTGGAATGTAGATTCCTGAATACCATACGCAGATCAAGTTTATTTTAAATTTTAGATATCAAACCCCGTTTGTTTTGAAATGAAAAAAAATCACCATAACATAAGCAATGTTAAAGCTAGAGACTTGAGATTTGGAACACATGATAAAAAGCTTGGGGTTAATGTGTCCTGAAAATTTCATCAGGATGCCATGCCCCCTCCGTCCATAACTTGAATAAGCTGATAACAAGAGCAGTTTTATAGCTCGTTTTCTTAAAATTCTTTTGTTTTAAGACCTGCACAGGGTATTCTACTGTCGCGCCCGCCCGACTGATCGGCTTGTTTGTATATGCGATATATCTAATTTCATAGAGATGAACCAAAAATTCATTTTCTGGTTGTATTATATGAAATATCGTACTAAATCTGCAGCAGCCTTGAGTTTTCTGTTTTTTCGCCAAAACGAGGGTTTCTTTATACATATATACAGAGAACAGAGATATAAAAACATTACTTATGTATATTATATACTCGTATTCTTTATGAACTCTGTCATTTTCTATCTTAAGGGCGTCACACGTTTCGTAACACAATTATGATACCCTCAGCAAGAGTAAATCAAAAAAAAAAAGCAAAGCAGCAGTGAGAAAGTGAACGAATATGGGGCAGAGGGATGGAATGGGATGGGATGGGAAGGGCACGGACATGGCCACGGATACGGATACGGATATGGACACGGATAGGGACACACTGGCAACGGGACTTGTGTCTGACGCTGCATAAAGGCCGGAAGCAGCAAATTTTCATTTTATTTATTTTGTAAAGTGCTCGGGCAGAACACACCTCCCTCTGTCCCTCCCTTCCCTTCCTCCCTGCCTCTTACACTCTGTCTCCGTCTCCGTCACCGTCTCCATATCGCTTTCGCCCGCTCCTCTTCTATCCTATCGTTCAGGACGTGTCATGGTCGTGTCACGCGCTCTACAGTTACTACAGTAAATGCAACTGTAAATGTAACTGTAACTGTAACTGTATCTGTCGCATTCAGTTTGCTTCATTGGCTCAGCATAATTGTTTCCTCTTCTGCTCGTTGCCTCTTGAAATTTACATGCCAAGCAAGTCAAGCGAACACTTCGTGTCTCCTTATATGCCTTAATGCTGCTCCCTCTCCATCGCTCTCCATCGCTCTCCATCGCTCTCTATTCTCTTTTCTTTTTCCTATCCACCAGCTTCGTTTTGCATTCCCGCATTTTGCCTGCAACAATGCGGATATAGTGATAATGACAATGTGTTGCCAGGGCGATCGAGGTAAGGAATTGCCGCTGGGCATTAATTGATAGAACAGTGCTGTCATTTCCACTGATTGACTGATTGATTGATTGATTGATTGATTGACTTACTGACTTACTGACTGAAACATGCCTGCATTCTGCAGTAGCAATAACAACAACAATAGCAACAGCAACAACAGTGTTTAATGCATATTCGCCAGAGTAAGTCAACATTGCCAGTGTTTTTTTTTTTTTTTTTGGTTGTACAAATACCCCGTTTTCCACCCGTGGGTGTGCATACTACTACACATGTGGAGGGATTATTGCTTTACATTTTATCTTCAACTTTTAAAGTGAACTTTTAGCCGTTTAAACCTTTAAATTTTTTACCTACAACTATGGAGTTATTGTTTTCAACCGGACAGTTCATTTGTCAAAATTTGCTAGTATATTTTTAATTTTTATACCCTGTGCTCATTAAAAATGGGCAAAAGAGGGTATAGTGAATACTGAATCAGTATCAATAGCCGAGTGGAATGACACCTGTCCGCGTGTCCGTCCGTCTGTCCGTCCGTCTGTCCGTCCGTCCGTCCGTCCGTCTGTATGAACGCGTGGATCTCAGCAACTATAAGAGCTAGAGACTTCAAATTTAGAATGTAGGTTCCTGAATACCATACGCAGATCAAGTTTATTTTCAATTTTCGATATCATGTCCCGTTGATTTTAAAATTAGAAAAATCACCATAACATAAGCAATGTTAAAGCTAGAGACTTGAGATTTGGCACACATGATAAAAAGCTTGGGCTTAATGAGTCCTGAAAATTTCATGGCGATGCCACGCCCCCTTCGCCCATAACTCGATAATGTTGATAAGAAGAGCAATTTTTATAGTTAGAGACTTGAGATTTGGCACACATGGTAAGTCTCCTGCTCTCAATGTGTGCTACAAATTTCAGTACGATCGGATATTGAACTTGGAAGTTATTCAAGAAACAAATTTATGCAGCGCAGTCGCTGCTCCGCGGCGACGATATAACGAACGAAAAGACGCGTTTGTTCATATACGTTTGATTTGCCTTTTGGCCGCTGTGGCGCTAAACATAAACAATCAACAGCCGCAGTCCAGTGTTGCCAGACTATCGCAAGCTACCTACTCGCGATGCAAGCAAACTCGACTTCAAGCGATATATTTAAATCCCATTATAATGAAAATACTTGTCTTTGAAGACCTGCACAGGGTTTCCTACTGTCGCGCTCGCTCGACTGATCGGCTTGTTTAAACTTATTACTTTTATGTATACATTTTATTCTGAACATTGATTTGCATCGTTTCGAATCTTAAAATATCGTTCACACAAACATTAAGTGCTTAGTTTTCATCTAAGAAACTAGTTATTTCAAATTGGCTAAATATTCAAAATACAATATTCAAAATATTATAAACAGCTTTGAAAATTAATTTGAAATGAATTGAGTTTTCAATATATTTCCATATAGACAAATTGCCACGTAAAAACTGCCAAAAAATAATTAAATATTCAGTTATTGCTTACATATCCAACATTTAAAATACATTTGAAGCTATAGCAACTCTGAACTCTTCCACTTAGAAGAAAAACCTGCCCATTTTTCACCTAAAGCGGCTTATTAGCCAATTATAACTCAACTTTTTACTTGTGTCTGTAAAAATAAATGAGATAACAATTCGAAATTAAATTTGTCGCCATATAAGCATGAATATTTCATTCACCACAATTTAATTAATCGCTAAAATATGATTCGTATACTTTTGTTTAAAAAATAACGCTAACTTTCATTACAAATTAATTTAAAGCTGGTCAGAATACAAACTTGAACTTAAACGTGAGCTGCAAGTTTAAATTGTTAAATGCGCTATTATTTTTGGCTTAGATCTTTCAAATTAAGTGTAATCAGCTGAAGAGCAACGAAGTATCCTTCAACAATTTTTCATTCATTTTCTCCATTAGGAATTACTGTAAAAATAAATCATTATTTGCTACTAATTGCATTAATTATCAATTAGTTAGTCAGTCAATCAAATGGTCAATCAGTGTGGCAGTCTATCGACCAGACAATGAATTTGTGCAAATCTATGTAAAAGGCATAAGAAGGCATCTTCGACCCTATTAAGTATATATATTCCTGAGCGGTATCAATAGTCGAGTCAATTGACACCTGTCCGCCTGTCTGTCCGTCCGTCCGTCCGTCTGTCTGTCCGTCCGTCCTTCCGCTCGTCTGTACGTCTGTCTATCCGTCTGTATGAACGCGTGAATCTCAGCAACTAGTATAAGAACTAGAGACTTCAAATACGCAGGTCTACTTTATATTCAATTTGCAATGTCTCTCAGCTCAATAACACGGCTTAACTTAACATAGAGTCGAAGTATAACAAACGCTTAACAATTTGCTATAAGTTTCATATCGATTGACTGACAAATAAAGGAGACATTAAGGATTTCGTTTTAAATTCATTATTTCATAATTGCTGGTCAGAGCGAGAGCGCTTATGGAATTTCCATTTGTGCAAGCGAGAGCGCCTCTGATAATCTAATTTGCACTATCGGCCGCTGTGGCGCTTGTACATTGTGCTGCAAAAAAACTAAAGGCTACACTCACAGCTATACATTGTGTGAAAAGCTAAATGCTACGAGCTAATGTAAACTTAATATAAGTGATTGCTTACACGTTATGTTTGTTAAGATAACTCAGCTTAACTTAACAGTATAACAAAATAAAACAATGCGGTTGCAAGTAACAAATCCATTGACCCATTAATAAAGGAGTTATTCCTCAGTCAGAGAGAGCGCATGTGATCATATTTTCCGGTACTATTGTTTAGGAGTTGTCGAGCACTGAAAACTCAAAACGAATGGTTATAAATTATAATATAATATTCAATATATTTTAATATATTTTATATATTTAATAATTGATACTTTGATATATTGATATATTTTATATAATTGATAATAATACATTTCTATTATAGTATTATATCCCAAAAAAAACATCTACACGAGGTAAAAGCCTAGTGACGAAAGCATATTCACGCTTCAAAATTACTGATATCAAATTTTGCGACGAACAATATTTATTTTAATATATAATAAATATAGATATATATATATACATAGTTAGTAAAAGCAATTCCAATTTAATCAAAATTGTTTAATTTTCTCAAGACCTGCACAGGGTATCCTATCGTTGGGCGCGCTCGACTGCCCGGCTTGTTTATATAGAGCTTACGCCTCTGAATTTTGCGAGTGTCCACGTGCTTAAAACCACAACTTGCCACAGTATTTCGAAGTTAGTTCATTCAACACCGTCTCTTTAAATTGCAACGGAGTCGAACTTAATATCCACGGAATGGACACGGACATGGACATGGAACATTGCAGACATTGGCGGCAACTCGTACTACCATAAACACTTTTCATGTGCCAACAAAGGCCAACAAATTACACAGCAAATGACGAAAAAGAAAATCATTGTGAAGAGTGAAGAGCGCCTAAGAGATACCCTGTTATCTATGGAGTTGTTGCTTAACTCAACAACAATTGTAAATGCTGAAATTGAATGATAATAACTATCACATGTAAAGTTGTACTTTCTAGTTCAATTCACTGAATTAGTTCAGTAGTTCATTTTTTACAAAACGAACTAATCTTTCATTTGAGTCTTTCGTTCGTTCTCGTTCACTCTAGTTCACTCTCGTTCACTCTAGTTCACTCTCGTTCACTCTAGTTCACTCTCGTTCACTCTAGTTCACTCTCGTTCACTCTAGTTCACTCTCGTTCACTCTAGTTCACTCTCGTTCACTCTAGTTCACTCTCGTTCACTCTAGTTCACTCTCGTTCACTCTAGTTCACTCTCGTTCACTCTAGTTCACTCTCGTTCACTCTAGTTCACTCTCGTTCACTCTGGTTCACTCTAGTTCAAACGAGTCACTTGAGTCTCTTTATCGTATATTCGTGTCTTTTAATCTATATATATAAATATATATATATTCCTCCATATTTTTAGTAATTGCACAAAAAAGAAATGTGATTTATAGGCAACGTTCAATTTACCGCTTAATATTTATTGATGTCGAAAGAATCATTTTGGGAATCGATTCAGAGGAAACGAGAATGGGACTCAAATGAGTCGAATGAACTACAATGAATTGAACGAGTCTGAGAGTCAAATGAGTCGAATGAACGACAGTCAGGGATTTAGTTCAGTCGTTCACTCTGAAGATTCGTTGGATCGAACTGAATCTGAAAGATTCAATACAACTTTAATCATATGCATAGACATTATGCAGCATTTCCAATAAAACAAAGTATATTATTGAATTTATGCCACCCGCTGTCCGTTTGTATATTTACAGGGTATTAAAATCAACAACAGCAGCAGCAGCGACAAGCGACAATTTTGATGTGTTTGCGTCTTTTGTTATTACTTTTGGGGCGCCACTTTTTGGCGCAATTTGGAAATGAACTGTAAAGTAATTACAGGAATTATACGACATTTGGTTATAGCGTTTATATACAAATTACATATGCACACAAATACATACACACATCCATACATATAGCATGCTTACATACTTATATATGAGTTAATACTTTCATATGAAAATTATTCACTTCGATATTCATTTACACTTAACAGTTCTATTTATAATTTTAAATTTTTAACAGTTGAAAATTCTACTTTACTCAATGTATTGTTTACCATTTTATAGGTATTATAATTTTGTCACGAAATGTGATTTGGATTAAGGAAAATAAACTCCACAAAGCTATTACTAGTTCTCTATACAAACTATTATAACGCAGCTTTAATTCTAAGTTGATAATGTAAATTTAGTTATTTAGTTAAAGCCATTTGGGAAACTGTTAGCAACTGAAATATTGAGATTTTTCAGCGTTATTAATCTAAAACATTGTGACAAATTGTTAAAGCTCATTTGTAGACCCTGTACTTAAAAAAAGTAAATACGGTCTTTTAAGTTTGTTAAAATGTGCGTAACAGTTCGAAGAAAGTCCGGCAGACCCCATAAAGTATATATATTCTAGATCAGCATTAACAGCTGAGTCGATATAGCCATGTCCGTCTGTCCGTCCGTCCGTCTGTCTGTCTGTATGTCTGTCTGTCTGTATAAGCGCCTAGATCTCAGAGACTATAAGAGCTAGAGTCACCAAATTTTGTATGTAGGTTCGTCTATGGGCTAAGCAGATCAAGTTTATCTTAAAATTTTGACACGCTCCCTTCCGCCTCCGGAAATACTAAAGCTAGAGTCCTGAAATTTGGCACACAGGACAAGCATAGGGGTCCTAATGTATCCTGAATTTCATCATGATCAGATAATAAACTCGGAAGTTATTCAAAACACAATATTACTCAGTGTCAAGTCAAAGGAAGAAGAAGATCATATTGACGTTACAACTCACTAATGGGTATTATTAGTGTTAATCTTATTTCCATTTTGAAGAATAAGTAAAGGGTCTCTCATAGTCGACTTCGACTGTAGCCTTTCCGACTGGTTATTCCTTTCTTTGTTGTACTTGTGATATGTTATCAAATAGATTTGTTAATAGTATCAAGAAGAAAAGAGCGAAGTTCAACTGAATTGCAGCTAATTAAGTTATCAATTTATAAGTAAGTAAAATTTATGTATAACAAATAGATTCAACATTCTTCTTGTAAGAAAGAAAGAGCAAATTAGACGCGTTCTTCGACATGTTAAGACATATCGTATTATATGCATTAAATACACAAATTTATATGTAAATTAGGCATAGATTGATAGGAAAAAGAGTTGTGGTTAAGGAAGTGGGAAAGTGGGGAAAGGGGCGTGTGCTCCTTATTAGAAATACAATTCATGCAAACGAGCCTTTGGCAGTGTTTGCTTTGCAATTTCCCAAAAAAAAAAGAATGTATTCTTTAGGATGCCAAAAAGGCAAAGGATGTTTGTTGTAGGAGTCGGGAAACGGAATCAGAATTGAAATTGGAGTCAACTTGCACACATACAGAGAGAGAGAGAGAGACAGAGACACACACATGTTATTGGTGACTCATAGAGAAAGGAAGGAAGTGTGGTAGTTAGCAGGGTAAGGGTGAGTGGGAGGGGGAGGTGAAAGCAGGCAGAGAAAGTCGAATCATGGATCTATGCATGCGACAGTCTGCACGTCATTCAGTCAGTCACTCACTCACTCAACGCAAAATTCGCGACAGAATGGAAAGACATGGAAATGTATGTGGAATAGAGAAAGGGGGTTAGGGGGCTAGGGGTTGGGGTAAGGGGTAGGGGTAGGGGTAGGGTTATGTGGTATGGGCATGTGAAATAGCAAATGGATATGGGAAATGGGAAGTGAAGTAGTAGACGATTCCAACGATATTCGCCATTACAAATTCAATTACATGCTTAGCTACACTTTAGAGAAATTGAATTTTTATGTGCATTTATATTTAGTATATTTTTGCAACACTCAGAGAGCCGTAACCCGCAACCCCCCCCCCCCCCCCACACACTCCCAAGCCTCTGCCCTCCTGCCCCCTGCCCACTCAATACCAAAGTCCCCCCCATAACCCGTTAGCCTCTTCTATACTATAGTAGTACACCTCCACGTACTTCAAACTCACACATTTTGCTTGGCAATTTTAGATTTTGGCTGGCTGTCAGGCATTTTCATAGTCGCAGGCAGGCGACAGCGTAATCTACCGACCACATTGGTCCCGAATCAAACATTTGTGCAGCAAATTCGTAGTGAATAGAAAGTCATAATAAAGTATAGATCGGTAAATGAAAATCTCTGATATTCACGAACTAGATTATTGTCATTGGCGATCAATTCTAATAAGCACATGCAAGACAGGCAGGCAGACACTCAGACAGACAGACAGACATACAGACATACAGACAGACAGACGGACAGAAAGACAGACACACAAACAGATAGACAGACATTCAGACAGACGGGCAGACAGGCGGACAGACAGACCGTCAGGCAGACAGACAGACAGATATACAGACAGACTGGCAGACAGACAGACCGACAGACAGGCACACAGACAGACAGACTGGCAGACAGACAGACAGACAGACCGAGGGACAGACAGACGGACAGAGAGACGGACAGACAGACAGACAAATGGACAGATGGGCAGACAGGCGGACAGACAGACCAACAGACAGAGAGGCGGACAGACAGACGGACAGACAGACGGACAGACAGATGGACAGACAGATAGACAGACAGACAGACATACACACAGACAGATGGACACACAGAGGGGCAGACAGACGGACAGACAGACGGACTGACATACAGACACATATACAGACAGATAGACAGACAGACAGACAGATGGACAGACAGACGGACAGACAGACGGACAGACAGGCGGACAGACAGATAGACAGACAGATTGACAGACAGACAGACGAACAGACATACAGACAGACAGACAGATAGACAGCCAGGCAGGCGGACAAACAGACGGACAGACAGACGGACAGACAGGCGGACAGACAGACAGACAGACATACAGTAAGACATTCAGACAGACAGACGGACAGACAGACATGGCTATTGCTGCTGATTAATATTCCCTCACAGAGTTTAAGACAATTCGATAACCTTGAGGGCATTAAGCAGGTCATTTTGATCACTAATCATGATTACAACTGATTTGGTTTTAAAATGAAATTGTTAACTAACAGAAAAGTAGAATAATGTTATTGGTATCAAATGAAATGTAGCGTACAAATAGTGTAATACATGATACTAATTGTTTTTAACAAGCAACGAGTACATATATTTTTTTTAAAAACTTTTAAAAGACGTAAAAGCCAGACTTAATAAAAGGAATCATTTAGTAGGCTGATTTGTATAATAAGTTATCAATTCATTCTGCAGTTATTGAATACTTATGCATCACAAGTAAAGAAGGTTTTACTGATTGAATTTCCTGCTGAATTCCCTCATTCACTTCTTCTTCACTTCTTTCAAAATAAAAATGTATTTATTCAAGTTAAAATATCTTAAAAGACAGATAATCATAGAAAAAGATTCACTTTTCAACCGATCATTCTTGGCAATTATATTTATTAAACAAAACTGTTCAGAATACAAAAAGTATTATTTAAAGCTTAAATTGTGAATTTTGTAACAGAAACAACAATTTTGCATCTATAGTTTCCATGGTAATTATATGAAAAAAAAGTTCGATTAATTAATTATTATTTAATACAACACTTGTGAGTTTAGTTGAGATATCTCAAGGAATAATTAAATTCTTTATTCCCAAAGTAATAAAAATAATTTTTATTTAAATTGGAATATTTTTCTTATATTTTTGCGATCTGTTTTTGTATGTTAAATTAAGTTATGGCAATTTAACGACTCAGCTATTGAAAAACTTGCCTAAATGTGTTAAACACTTTTTACCAATGAATATGTTAAATTTGTGATCAGTGTGCAGACGAGCAGGAGAAGTCGGAAAAGTGGTGGCAGAAGTCGAGGAAAAGTCGAAGGGAGTCGGAGAAATTGCCAGCTGCAGCTTGGCAATTGAACTGGCCTCAGGGCTAAACTTGCAGCAAGCATAAGAGAGAAGCCATTTTCCATTGGGGAACTTGAATTTGCAGGCAGAGTTTTGGAGGCGACACCTTAATTATGGCACCCAAAATGCTCTGTGTGTGTGTGTGTGTTGTGTGTGTGTGTGTGTGTGTGTGTGTGTGTGTGTTGTGTGTATGGTATGCAGCTTAAAGTATCATCGTGTGACAGACAGTTGAGCCACCGCATCCGCATCCGCATCCGCATCCACATTCACATCCGCAACGACGACGTTACGGTTGCATGTGTCCCCCATCTAACGGCATCTGAGTATCCAGATGCGTCACAAAGAAGAACATAGAGCGTTCTTCTCTCACTCCCTTGACAAACTAAATTAGATTTTGGTTTTGTGTGTGTGTCACCGACAGGACAGACAAACAGACAGACAGACAGACAGACAGACAGACAACCATCCATGTCAGACCCCTTGCCATTAGCGTCGAGTTGCCTCCATTTCCGTTGCCGCTGCCGTTTCCGTTTCGTTCCTACTCGATCCTCGTTGCAACGATTTTGGCAACAAAAAAAAAACTTAAGCACGCTCACCTGGCAACCTGAAGGAGGAGGAGACGCCACAGTTCATTCTTGCTGGGATTATTGCACGCGATATTGTTGCTGCGTCTTTAATTGGAAGCGGCAACAAACAGATGCAGTTGCAAGCGGCATGTGCAACATGCAACAGACACCAGACACCAGACACTAGACACCAGACACTAGGCGAAACAATGCCCCAAATTATTGCCAAACTGCCAGGCTGCAATTCATCCTCAACTTCTCGCTTCCTCTATATTTTTTCTTTTCTTTTTTTTTTTGTCTCCTCAGTGGAAAATGCCAACTATAATTTTCGTTTTCTTTTCGCACATCTTTCGACTCCAACTGTGACTTCTTTTGCTATCCTCTGGCCATTTTCAATTTTGTGGCAGTTACTTTAAACAATTACCGGACACATGACGACGAAGCATTTCCCACTCTCTCCCTCTCTCTCTCTGTCTGCATTTGCTTTCCTTACCCATCAAATATTTAAAAGCAGCCATCATAAACTTGTTCCAAATGCATGTAACGTTTCCATCTTATTTTTCCTTCTTTCCATCTTCCCCTAAAGGAAACTGCTGTCGACTCAAAGTAGAACATTTCGTATATTACTTTTTAGTAATGTTATTATTCAATGCAGAGCTGAAGACTCATTGGCCCCAAAGATCCTAATGAGAATATGTTATTAAATTATATTATTATGCACTTTTTTCAACATTTACCTACATTATCGCAACTCTAAACAGCTCATAATAGATCTTATTGTTTAAGCTAGAGACTTAATTATTGTTCTATATATATTTTAATATATTCTTTGCGTATTCTGAAAATTTAATGAAAATCGGTTAATAAATACAGTAGTGGATTGAAGTATTGCTGTCACAGATCTTTAGACGCTTTAGGCATTAAACATAGAAAATCTGTTAGTCGTAAATGCTTTTTTATGATAGTTAATTAGAATATGTTCGTCAAGAAATGAGTAAAGCATTGTAGAAGTTATGTCATAGTCCATAAAGTCTATATAAGCATATTGTTCATCAGGCTGACGAGCTGAATACAAATATTTATATTCGTTTTGGTACAGAGACCTGAAATTAGACTTCCACACAGTTCCTATCACAGTAGGACAGATCGTAAGACTATTTAATATAGTTACAATAGGAATAATCTGCTTATAAATAGGTTTGATTATAGATAACTTGTTTTACCCTGTGCCCATTAAAAATGGGGAAAAGGGGTATAATGAATTTGTGTGAATGTATGTAACAGGCAGAAGGAAGCATCTCCGACCCTATAATGAATATATATTCTTGATTACTATCAATAGTCGAGTCGTATGACGCCTGTCCGTCTGTCTGTCTGTCCGTCTGTCTGTCTGTCTGTCCGTCTGTCCGTCCGTCTGTCCGTCCGTCCGTCTGTATGAACGCGTGGATCTCAGCAACTATAAGAGCTAGAGACTTCAAATTTAGAATGTAGGTTCCTGAATACCATACGCAGATCAAGTATATTTTCAATTTTCGATATCAAGTCCCGTTGGTTTTAAAATTAGAAAAATCACCATAACATAAGCAATGTTAAAGCTAGAGACTTGAGATTTGGCACACATGATAAAAAGCTTGGGCTTAATGTGTCCTGAAAATTTCATCACGATGCCACCCCCCCTTCGCCCATAACTCGATGCTAATAACAAGAGAAGTTTAATAGCTAGAGACTTGAGATTTGGCACACATGGTAAATATCCTACTCTCAATGTGTGCTACAAATTTCAGTACGATCGGATATTGAATTCAGTTACTCAAGTAACAAATTTATGCAGCGCAGCAGATGCGTCGCAGCGCAGTCGCAGCGCAGTAGCAGCGCAGTGGCTGCGCCGCGGCGACGATATAACGAACTAAACATAAACAATCAGCAGCTGCAGTCCAGTGTTGCCAGACTATCGCAAGCTACCTACACTCGATGCAAGCAAACTCGACTTCAAGCGATATATTTAAATCCCATTATAATGAAAATACTTTTCTTTGAAGACCTGCACAGGGTTTCCTACTGTCGCGCGCTCTCGACTGATCGACTTGTTTATCCATCCAAATATCTCATTAAAAGTCAGCAAAACTTAGTTATATACTGTTTTATATATTCCGATCCATTTTAGTTAAAATCCAACGACTATAGAATATAGATTTCATAGGAACAATGAGTTCAAAAATGAATTATTTTAGGGAAGACTTTTCTGTTTCTATAACTATCACTAAGAAAAAGTTTTCTGCCTCTTTAAATATCTCTAAGGAAGACTTTTCTGCTTCTATAAATATCTCAATGAAACTCACTTAATTGCAGCATTAGCTTAATTTAAATATCGTGTTTAATTCATTCAACAATAGACGATTATAACATACTATAGTTGTCACTTTTACTTCACATAGTTAGGAAAACTTTTCTACTCCTATAAATATCACTAAGAAAGACTTTTCTGCTACTATAATTATATCTAGGAAACACTATTCTGCTTCTATATATATTTCAAAGAAAGACTTTTCTGCTTCGATATATATCTCAAAGAAAGACTTCTATGTTTCTTTAATTATCTCAAAGAAACCCACAAAATCGCAACTCAAACTTATTTTAAATATCTCGTTTAATTCAATTCGAACAACAGATATACATATATAACATATAGCAACCAAATCACTTTCCCTTCTTGTAGTTTATTGCACTTTGCTGTCCCTATAAATAACTCAATGAAATCCACAAAATTGATTAGACTATACCAAATAATCTTGATCAATTCAATCAACAAAAGACTGTTGGATCAAAAATCAGTTTTTGTCAGAAAGATTTTTCTCTGACTCTGCAAATATCTCAATGAAACTCAGGCAAAAACGCCCGACATATTCGCTTAAATTCTTAATTAAAATCAGACAAATATAATACTCGTACTTATATAGTAGCTGTCATAGGAATAATCGGTTATGAAATGAGTTTTTGTTTGGAAAACTTTTGTGCTGCCATCAAATTCAAGTGTCGCCTAAGAAAAGCCGGAAAGCAATGGTTATAATCTGTATGTCAATCTTTTGCTTTTATATTTTCTGCAATTGCTTCAAACTTAATTTTATATTTATAAATACATATGTGTGTGTGTGTGTGTTGTGTGTGTGTGTTGTTTGTGTTGTGTGTGTGTGTTGTGTGTCTGTTAATCTGTATAATTTATGCGACAATTGATGCAAAACTGAATTTCTGGTCAAAAGAATGAAAGATGCGCAGTGGCTGTTGATGAACAGTTGCCGCTGTGTCTTCACTTGCCACTCGCCACTTGCCACTTGCCCCTTGCCCCTTGCCCCTGCTTACTGTTCGCTCCTTCACCCCTTTACCCCCTGTCTCTATCCCTATGCCTCAATGTCTTTCATCTACGTCTCTTAGTTGTCTGCGGGTTTCAGGCTACAACTCGACTCCTCTGTCCGCTTGCTTGCCACACAGCCTTGCAGCCTTGCCACACAGTATCGTCGGCCTCTGCCACTGCCCGTGATCTGCCTCACTCTTGGCTCTCTCCTCTGCCCCCATATGCTGCCCTCTGCCATCCCCTTTGCCACTGCCTTCGACGTGGCATACAAATTGCACTCATTTTAGTTTCTCACGTTTGTTGCATGTTGTACATGACTGCAACGCGCACGCACACACACACACACACACAGATAGACAACACCATGCTGGTGTAGGCCTCTGCTCAGTTTTGGCTGCTCCCCCAGCCCCCCCCCCCTCGTTACACCCTTCCCGCCTCGTCTTCACCTTGTGCTTCGCCTGCGTTGGCATGCGACAAACGGAAATGTTGCTTTTATGCTTTAAATATGGCAACTTTGTGGTGTCGTCACACACACTCGCACACACACACACACACACACATAGAGGGCACACATATGTGAGTGTGTGTGTGTGTGTGTGTGTGTGTGCTGGCCGTGTCGATTGCACGTCGCTTGTCCTGGCGGCAGGACCTTCTACACCGAGCAAAAAAAACCTCAACCTCGAACTTATTTCAAGTACGATTTCTGAGTCTACAAAGAATTAAGTATTTCCAAACTTAAAAGCCAGTTCAATACGTCACATTTATTCTTCTCAAACTTGAGCCTAGTCAGAAAGGCTACAATGAAGTAATCCCGACTGTGAGACACCCTGTTTTCTCTTCGCCATTTCTTCTCTTCTCTTTTACTTCCTTTGACCCTCCACTGAATAAAAGTGTTTTCTTTTAAATAACTTTCGAGTTTGTTATCCGATCGAAATGTAATTTTTTTTGGACACATTGAAACTGAGATGCTTATGTTATGTACCAAAATTCGAGGCTCTAGTTTTAAAACTGCACTTTCAAATAAATTTCTAAAAATTCGTTTTCGATTTTCTGGGGGCGGAAGAGGGCGTGGTACAATTCTGAAATAAACTGATTCTGCTTTGGATATAGAGCAATCAACATTTCATGTTTGGTGTCTCTAGCTCTTATAGTTTTTGAGATATAGGTGATGAGACAGGCGGATGGACAGACGGCCGGACGGATAGACGGGCAGACCGACAGACGGATGGACGGACAGACGGATGGACAAGTGGAGGACGGACAGACATATAGATGGACAGACAGACGGACAGACAGACAGAAAAACAGACATAAAAACAGACGGACAGACAGAAAAAATGACAGACAGACGGACAGACAGACAGACAGACAGAAAAACAGACAGACAAACTGACAGACAGACAGACAGACAGACCGAAAAACAGACAGACAGACGGACGGACAGACGGATGAACAAACCGACAGACAGACGGACAGACAGATAGAAAACAGACAGACTGACATACATAAGAACAGACAGACAGACAGAAAAACAGACAGACATATGGACAGACAGACAGAAAAACAGACAGACAGATGGACAGACAGACAGACAGACGGACAGACAGACAGATGGACAAACAGACAGATGGACAGACAGACGGACAGACAGACAGAAAAACAGACAGACAGACGGAAATACAGACAGGCGGATGGACAGACAGACGGACGGACAGACGGACATGCGGAGGACGGACAGACGGACAGACAGACATATCTATATTGACTCGGCTATTGATGCCGATCAAAAATTTATGTATATACTTTATGGGCTCTGCCAGACTTCTTGCTATCTGTTGGGCATATTTCTTTTTAAAAAAACTTAAAAGATCCTTTACAACTTCTTTAAAATACAATATCTAAACTTCTAAAAATATGGCAAAGATACTTGATCGATGAATATTGCAGACTTTTATCAAAATCGTATAAGTCACACTGTCTATTAAAATTAAACCAAATTATTAGCATGCAAAAGGCATTCAGCTAGTATGTAGCTAAATGAAGACTGACTACAGTAACTATTCTGATAAATACAGTCTTAGTTTCTTAGTATCCATCAAAGTGTTCCGCATAACAGACAAGCCAGAACCATTTGGGAATTCTAAGCAAGCAATCGTCACAAGGATTTGAGATTTCACAAGCTTTTTCTGTTTCCGCTTCGAATCCGATTGCTAAACTTATAAGCATATAGTTTTTTTTTTAGAAATTACTTGTAACGCTTAAGCTTTACTTGAATCAAGATTGGTTGAACTCATATTAAGATTATTTGTACTTGGTTTAAGAATTGTTATGCTTATTTGTAGTAATTTGTACCTAAGAGAAACAAAAATACTTAAGTGTAGGTTATTTAAACATAATTTTTTAGTATTGTTGTTGCTTTTTCTCTCTGTGTACTGTGCCTGTTGCCTGGTGGCGATGATTCTGTTGCTTCTATTGCTGCCACAGTCCAACTGTCTGCCCGTGTGTGTGTGTGTGTGTGTGTGTGTGTGTGTGTTTGAGCGATCGACCATGAAGCCTTCATTATTGCATTTCAATTTCATGATTTTGCGGTTCTTTATGCTCGCTCCTTCACATTCAGACGCGATGCCAGCTTCCGATGCCATCTCCAACTTCTCCTCCTATATTTCCTACTTCGTCTGTTGCAAGCATGTGCTATGCGGCATGCAGCATACAGCATGCAGCATGTGGCATGTGTTTTGCCCTGCCTCAAACTGGTGTCGACACTTTCACAACATCGCCAGAGCCATCAGCATCAGCATCAACGATGGCCCGGCAATCGCCTCTGGTTCATTTCTATCAACCTCTCTCTCTCTCTCTCTGTCTATATCTATCTCTATCTCTATCACTGCCTGTGTATCTCTCGCTATTTTCATTCAAATTTTCAATATGATGTGTGTGAGTGTGTGTGTGTGTGTGTCGCTGGTCGTTATCACGCATTTCCTGCCATTTGCATCAGCATCAGCATCGACAACTTCAATTGGAACTCGGGCTCGAAGCCAAAGCTTCTTTTGCCTGGCCGTTTGCTTTCTGCCTTCTTGGTTCTTGCAACTGCTACGTGTGGCATGGCAACCGACTTGACCAATTTGCCGTTTTGCGGTCATATCGGATGTTGAGCGAATTATGGCCAGAAAATGCC
>OY282582.1:49878226-49980726 GCA_958299025.2 Drosophila histrio | reverse complement strand
AACCTGGGGGCTACTCACTCACCCAATTTCCCCTCGCCCTCTCTCTCTCTCTGCCTCTCTCACTCTTTGTGTTTTCCCTGCAGATCTTTCACTGTCTGTCTCTGTCATTGTCTCAGTCTGACCAACAATATTGTTTTTAACTGTTAGCTCCACTGATTGCTAATAAATTGAAAACCATTTGGGCATTTCAATGGCACACACACACACACACACACACACACATGTGTCTGGTTGAAAAATATACCGTTGGTACATACATATATGCAAAAATGCCAAAGGTAAACAGTGAATAAAATCAAAATAAAAACTCATTTATCAACATACGCACACACACATACGTTCGCACACACACACACATGTTGGCAGATTCATCTGCAGTTGGATTTGCATCAGTTTTGGGTGCCCACACATCGATATACGATACGAAATGGACAAATCTGGGGAAAAGGTCACAAAAGCAGGTTAAGCTGCCTTTTTAAATAATACGCACAACACATTAATACAAACACACACACACACACACAGGCACACACGCATAGTACACCAACAAAGCAGACATGGTGATTGTGCATTTGCCGGTCCACGTGCTGACGTTGCCGTCGTTGACCAACGACTGAGAATCGACGAGCATTAAACGACAACGAACAAACGACGAAGTTGTCGTCCTGCCGAATGCAGCGCGTGCAAATCGTTGCGTTAGAAACGAACGTACATCGTACATCGAATGTGGCTTCGTGGCGTAAACACGAGCGAACGGCACACGAAGCTGTGGACGCCGACAAGCATCGGCAGACGAAGTTAAATGTTAGCCGACGACGCGACGCGACGTCACGACTGCGCTGCATATTCGTCGCTTGCTGCTGCTGCTGCTGCTGTTGGTTCAGGGCAGAGGGCTCAGCAGCAGCAGCAGCAGCGACAGACGCCAGCAGCAGCAGCAGCAGCAGACGTTAGCAATGTTGTCCGTAATCCGTTCGCTGGATTTTTTGAATTAGTTGCGTGTGGTAGCTTGTTGACATCAGTACCGGGTACCGGATGCGGATGCAAACACGTGCGCATACAAACTTCCAATTTCGACGCGACGACAACATAAACAGCGACAACAGCAGCAGCAACAGCTACAGCGACAACAGCAGCAGCAACAGCGACAGCAGCAACAGCAACAGCGACAGCAACAGCAACAGCAGCAAGTGCGACAACAGCAATATTAACTAGCAATTCATACGTACTTGCTACTACAAAGTTTATTTTACAACTTTCGGGTTGTTTTTACACATTACTTGTACAATTTCTGAGATATGTACATTTTTATAATGTGTAGAAAAGTGTAAGAAACGGCAACAACAGTAGAATGTGTTTAATTGCACATTCAAACTTTGCTGCAATTATCGCCAATGTGCATTTATTGTTGTACTATATTGTATTGTTGGCCATTTAAGTCACATTTTGGCAATTAGGAGAATTATAATGTAATATCTTCTGTTTTGTTGTTGTTGTTATCGCGTGGGATTCCCCCGAGCAACAGCAGCTGTTGTTGTTGCTGTTGTTGTTGATACGCTTCTTTTACCTTGTTTTCTTTTTGTTAATGTGCCACGTGCCCAGTGTGTGTGTGTGTGTGTGTGTGTGTGTGTGTGTGTGTGTGTGTGTGTGTGTGTGTGTGTGATTGTGCTTTGAAGTGATTTTTGCCGGCTGATTGAACACTTTGTTGCTGTTGCCACAGTTGCTGTTGTTGTTTTGCTGTTGCTGCCACAAACGCGGCAACAATTGCAGCGGCCGCTTGCAGTTAACTGTTGCGGTTCAAAGTTCAGAGCACCGTTTAGCCGTTTAGCTAGTTTTGTGTGGTCGCTTTGACGCGGTTGTCGGCCAATTTGAGCTGGCCAACACACATCCCAACAACCCAACCCAGCAACATCAGCTTGCAACTTGCAACAACGCGAACTGTGCAAATTGCATCAATATATAATATTCAACAACAAAAATTGCACTTTTTTTTTTTGTTTTTTTTTGTATTAACCCACTTTTTTTTGGCCGCTGTTGTTGCAGTTAACAAAAAGATAACAAAAGCGAAATCAAATGAAAAATCAAATGGAAAACAAACGCAGTGCAAATAGCAAATTAATTATTAAAATCGGGTATAGAAATTGTGTAAATGACAGCTAAAGAAATAAGATTCGAAATTCAACGTCGCCGTCGCCTGTTGCAACATCAGCAGCAGCAGCAGCAGCAGCAGCAACATTGACGTGCAACCTCCGTCAGTTGCAAGTATTCAATGTGCACACAGGTGAGTTGAACGGCAACCGGAAATGTTAACACTGTGTGTCTGTGTGTGTGTGTGTGTGTGTGTGGCAAAAATCCACAGGCATTTGATGCCCCAGCCATGTGGCAAGTGGCAAGTGGCAACTGATGCGGGATCGAGTAGCCCTCGAGGCAAGGTACTCAAGTTCAGTGCTCAACTCAGCTCAACCTTGAGTACTCCAACTCCAACTCCAGCTCCAGCTTCAACTTCAACTTCAGCATCAACTCCAACTCCAACTCCAACTCCAACTTAAACTGAACCTTACTCAACTCGCTTTCACGCTCTATCTCTTTCGCTCCAAAGCACGCTGTCTCACTCCCTCAGCTTCTCATTCCCTTCGCCATGGCATTGTCTATTGTCTGGCCAATGAAAATATTAATTATTCTCATTGAAATCTCCTTTAGTTGCGCTTTCCATTCAATCTTCAATTCGAAGCACTTTACAAAAAAAAAAAAAAAAAAACATTTTCTTTTCATCTCCGTTTAAATTTTCGCTCAATTAAAACAATTTGTACTTTTAGTACAAGTATTTTGTGAATTTGTCAAACAGATATATTCAATTTTCTAATTCAAATAAATAATATAAATATCTGAACTTAAAAGTAGTTTCATTTCAACCGGAAACTTCATTTATCAAGTGTTTATACGAATTGTCACAGTTTTCTATATTTGCTGAGAATTTGAAAAGAAAACAAACTTAATAGACTTTTGATACTACTTTAAGGAACAGGATTTACAGAGCTCTGTCTTCACTTGCCAAATCTAAAACTTTGCCAAAATATCGAGCAATTTTCATTGAGAATGAATTCACATTCAAATTCTAAGATTAAAGACAATTACAAATTGTAAAGAAATCTTTTGAATTCCATTTGAACTTCTGGAGGTTTTCTTAACTACATTCTCATATCGGAGAAGGTTTTTCAAATGTATTCGAACTTAAATAAACCTTCTTTGCCTTTGGTATTAGCCGACATCAAGTTGAAGTTGGATAAATAAAATATATTGCTGACATCGGTCGACAATTTAATATACAAATTTATAAATAATTCCATTAAATGAAAAACAAACTAAAATAAAGTAAAGTCGGCTGGGAATAATATTTATTTAGCAAGGGTTTTAAATATTAAATACATTTTCTTTTTGTCTTCGGACTTAATCAAAATCTCTGCAATTTAGCGTTGTGTTAATGTCCAAATGGCAAAAAGACAACTCTTCTTTTTTGTCTAATATATTTCAGCTAAAAAGCCAACTTTGGCTAAAATATAGAAACTATATAATTATCTAAAATTCTTGTTAATCTTACGGCATTTTGACGATTGTCACGTTTATAGATTAATGGATATACTTGTAAAAAGTAAATATAATAAGGAAGACTATAATAATAATGAAGATAGCAAACACTTTCCCAAAACTAAATTTTATACATCAACATAGTTTTCATCTAAGTTGATACATTTAAGACAACGTTTCACTAATTTTTCAATTTCCTTTTCAAAAAATGTTTGGCCTCAAAATGAGCTTCAGTTGCTGCGATTACTTCCTCATTGGACGAATATCTTTTTCCCTGAATCATTTTCTTGAGATCTGCAAAAAGCCAATAGTCACTAGGGGCCAGATCTGGAGAATCAGGAGAGTGCTGCAGTAATTCGAATCGTAATTCGTTTAATTTGATCATCGTCTTCATTGACTTGTGAACCAGTGGTTTCTTCATCGCCATATGAGATCGTTTTTTCTTAATATTTGCAGCCAATCGATCTCATCATCCATATAGTAGCATTCGCTATTGATTGGTTTGTCTTTATCAAAGTTTTTGATGAACAAAACATAATAAGAGACCCTTTACGTATTCTTCAAAAAGGAAATAAGAGTAACACTAATAGTACCCCATAGAACATTGTATCGTCAATATGCTCTTCTTCTTCCTTTGGCCCGACACTGAGTTATATTGAGTTTTGAATAACTTCCGAGTTTATTATCCGATCGCAATGAAATTTGTAGGATACATTAGGATTCCGATGCTTGTCCTGTGTGCCAATATTCAGTACTCTAACGTAAATATTTTTCGTTTTATGGGATTTCAAATATTCTGTTTTCGATTTACGGCGGCGGTAGGGGGCGTGTCAAAATTTTAAAATAAACTTGATCTGCTTAACCCATAGACGAACCACCATACCAAATTTGGTGACTCTAGCTCTTATAGTCTATGAGATCTAGGCGCTCATACAGACGAACGGACAGACGGACAGACAGACAGACGGACAGACAGACAGATATGGCTATATCGACTCAGCTGTTCATGCTGCTCAAGAATATATATACTTTATGGGGTCTGCCGGACTTCCTTCGACCTGTTACGCACATTTTGACAAACTTAATAGACTCTATTTACTTTTTTAAAGTAAATGGTCAAAAAAGCGAGTTTATGTCGGTTAAAAATGTCTAAACTAGTCTCGGAATTATTGATACGCTGTTGTTTTTTGACTGCGGTCAACCATTTTGAGTAAAGTTTTTCCATACCCAAATGTTGGTCTAGAATTGTAAACACACTCCCTTCTGATACCTTCTCTGACTTCTGCTAACTCCTACAACTTCAGTTTGCAATCGTCCAATACGATTTTAAGGATTTTTCCGATGTTTTCCATTGTAACTGCCGTCTTTGGCCGTCCAGAACTTTCAGTGTCTTCGGTGTTGCTATGGACTCTTTTCAATTCATTATACCAGTCGCAGATTGTTGATTTGCCAGGAAGAGATACTTCATAATGCTTAATGCAAGCCACTCTTTGGCTTCCACAGTATTTTTTCCCAACAAAATGCTGTGTTTCCTTAACACATTAACATTAACAGATTGTCAACAGCACCTCTAATATGTTAGAGCCAAGTGATACCCTTACTTAGTATTTTTAAATGATGTGCTTAATTTGGAAAATATTAATTAATTATAAACTATTTCATGTCGGTTTACCCGAGTGTTTCAAGCAACTGCCTAGAGACTTGAGTTCCAATTATATAATCAATTTATTAACATATAAGAAATACAAATATAATCAATCAATATTTTCCTACTTAATAATTTCGTAGAGATGTCACATTTTAAAAAGACAAAACAATATAATTTAGCTAAGAGTTTATGCAAGGGTGTAAGCCCAAGGGAAATTCTGGGGTAAAAGTTGAAGTTCCCCCAGTGTACTCCCAGAGATCAGAGGGTCCCTCAATGAATAGTTGTATTTATTGATTCACAAGTATTATGTACAATGATGCAGTTATGGAGTTAATCCTTCTTTGACTCCAACTTGTGGGATTCCGAGGGATGTAGAATCGATTCAGTGGCCATAAGGGATGCTCCCTTATGATCAGAGGGTGAATAGTTGTATTTATTGATTCACAAGTATTACACAATGATGCAGTTATGGAGTTAATTCTTCTTTGACTCCAAGTTGTGGGATTCTAAGGGATGTAGAATCGATTCAGTGGCCATAAGGGATGCTCCCTTAGTTTGCAGTTGTTTTTGCTGCTTCTGATCGCGATCGAATTCCTCGTCATCCTCACTGCACATGAGCAGGACATAATTGTGTTTCGCCTCGAGATCATCATCATCATCATCATCATCATCATCAGCCTCGCTGTCCGTTTCCGTTTCCGTGTCCGTGTCGTGCTCACAGCAGAGAATCTCATGGGCCAGCAGAGCAATGGACTCATCACTCGAGTTCTCCATCTCGTTGTCCACATCAGAGTCACAGCTCAATGGACTATACTTGTATTCTGCATCCGTATCCTCCGTATCCTCGACATCGACGAGAGTTCGACAAGCATCCGAGTCGCTCAATACTTAAGATGGAAGATGAAAGATTTGTTTTTTGAATGTTGTTTCGGATTGGGAATTCTACTTGACTTACACTCGCTGCCATCGCTTTCGCTGCTCAACTCACTGCTGGTTGTTGTCCTTGCCTCCTCCATGAGGCATGCCACATCTCTTTTTGTGGCATTGTCTAGCGCCATCTCAAAGCTGAACTTTCCCTTTACCGCATCGATGTACGACAATATTCGAATATTCGAATTATTTGCCTATGCATCCTATGTCTTCAACTTTAACTAACCAGGCACGTAATTTCCACAAATATAAAATATACAAATTTACAAACACACACACACACACACACTGGGTGGCAACCCTAGACCATGAACCAAGCAATCCTGAAGGGAATTAAATTTTATGGCAACTGCATTCGCACTGCCTTAAAGAGAGGCGTCACCCCAGAATACGATGCCACACAACATGCGGCAATTGGCAGCTACCACAAGAAGCAGAAGTAGAAGGAGAACAAGCAGAAGTAGAAGAAGAAGAAGCAACGGCCAACTGCCTGCCTGACCTCTGCCCCTCTGCCTTGACCCCTTGACAACACTCTCAACTAGTCACAATCCGAGACGAGCTACAACTGCAGTCAGACACACACACACACACACACACACACACATACACACACACACACACACACACACACACACACACACACACACACACACACACACACAGTCAACTAGAAGTTACATTTGATATAACGAGTATATTTTCTTTTGCTATGCGAAAAATGCAACAAATAAAGCAAGTTAAAGTTATTTTAAAAAAAGGAAACGGCTAGACTATGTGCTACCCGGTAAAAGGGGGTTTCAATTCAATTGAATTTTACTCATGGATTTGATTTCCTATTCCAATTTCCTATTGTTCATTTCTGTGCCTTCCCCTGAATACTCCTTCAATGCGATATCATTCCAAAATAAAGATAGCATACCATTCTTTTAAAAATATTATTTTGTTTTTAAAAATACTTTCAACTGGCAGAAAAAAGTACATTTTTTATTCCCCACGAGGAGTCTTAATAGAGTTGTCAATTCAGAAACAATTATATTAATAATTTCTATTCAATTAAGTAAATTTGCATACATTAAATGCATTCTTATTAAAGTAATTACTGTATTTAAAAATAGTACTTACTTTTATACAAAATGTTTATATATCAAGTAAGTAAAGGAGTTAAAAACGTTGAAAGAAATTCGATTAATATGAGTTTCTACAATTTAGCAAATTTATCATATTTAGACCCTTTACTTTAAAAAAAAGTAAAAAGGGGTCAATTAAGTTTGTCAAAATGTGCGAAACAGGTCGAAAGAAGTCCGGCAGACCCCATAAAGTATATATATTCTTGATCAGCATCAACAGCTGAGTCGATATAGCCATGTCCATCTGTCCGTCCGTCCGTCTGTCTGTCTGTCCGTCTGTCTGTATAAGCGCCTATATCTCAGAGACTGTAAGAGCTAGAGTCACCAAATTTGTTATGATGGTTCGTCTATGGGCTAAGCAGATCAAGTTTATCAAAAATTTTGACACGCCCCCTTCCGCCTCGGTAAATCGAAAACAACATTTTTGAAATCCCATAAAACGAAAAATACTAAAGCTAGAGTCCTGAATATTGGCACATACGACGAAAATCAGGGTCACAATGTATCCTACAAATTTCATTGCAATCGGATAAGAAACTCGAAAGTTATTCAAAACTCAATATTACTCAGTGTCGGGCCAAAGGAAGAAGAAGAGCATATTGACGATACAATGTTCTATGGGGTACTATTAGTGTTAATCTTATTTCCTTTTTGAAAAATAAATAAGTAAAGGGTCTCTCATAGTCGACTTCGACTGGTTTTTAGAATTCAAACGAGTAGAAATCACCGGATAAATTGCAATCCAACTGGCAAACCAAATTGTATATATTTTCTTTTATAATACGAAGTAAAGATTAGAATTACATTCATATCTTTCTCTTGATGAAATAATTATATATACATATGCTCAATTTGGTATTGTTATCTGTAAAAAAGAAGAGTATTTGTAAAAAACACTTTGAGAATAAAGAATAGAAGAGCACTGGAAGTAAATATAAAATTGATATGAAATTGATCTGCTTAGCCCATAGACGAACCATCATACCAAATTTGGTGACTCTAGCTCTTATAGTCTCTGAGATCTAGGCGCTCATACAGACAGACGGACGGACAGACAGACAGACAGACATGGCTATATAGACTCAGCTGTTGATGGTGATCAAGAATATATATTCTTTATATGGTCTGCCGGACTTCCTTCGACCTGTTACGCACATTTTGACAAACTTAATAGACCCTTGTTACTTTTTTTTTTAAGTAAAGGGTCTAATAATAATATATACAATAGCTTTCGTTTACTGAAGTAATTGTAAATGAGCAAAAAATGAATACTTTCTTCAGATATTAAAAGAGTCGAAGAATATTTATCTTTCATTTAAATAAGTAAAGAACTGAGTTTGTTTTCTGCCTTCTTCTGAAAGTATAAAAATATTTATAAGAAAATTGCATTAAGAAACCCAGAACATATTCTTTAATATTTAATATAAATAGAAAGCTTTAATTTCAAATTGTTCCTTATTTATTTATTTATTTAGGGTCAACCACAAAAAACGATTAGAAAATAACTCAGAAATAGAAAGTAATATTTTAAAATCAATAATCAAATTTTAATCTTAAAACTGAACATACAAAAAAAAACCTTCAATAATTTAAGTTAGTTTAACTTAAAACTGACGATATTTAAAAAATTATTTTAATTAATAATTTAATAGTTTCTGTTTCGACACAATTTGCATAATTAATTGCAATTTTCCATTCTGATCTTTAAAGAACGATAAAACGATAGCCATAAATTAATTTCAAAGATAATAGAATTTATTAAGAAAATTAATGCAATTTTCAGTCTGAAATTTCGAAATATTTATACATATTTATTTCTTGTTCGGTCTCGGCTTGGACTTTATTATACCCTCTCTGTCCACAATCTACAGGGTATTCGCGGCAATTGAGTCCAGCTTCGTTTATCATAAGCAACTGCAACTGCAATTGCTACTTATCATTCTCAACTGGTCTGTTGACCCACGCTTTTCCCTACTTTTCCTCACTTTCCTCGATTCACCATCGTTTTTTTTCCTTTTCTCTTTTTATTTCTTTTTACCAATTTCTTCCACTTTCTTCTTCGTTTTGTTGGTGTGTTAAAAAAAAAAAACAAAAACAAAAACAAAATGCGCTGCCGCTGACCATGTGCCCCGCCTCGTTGCGCCACAATTTCATTTTGGTGGCGCCACAAACCCGTTTAGCATTTCGGCATTTCGGCATTTCAGTATTTCGGCATTTTGGGGGCATTCTCCCAATGCTGGCAACTTCCGGTTTCTGGTCTCGTTGCAGTTGCAGTTGCAGTCGCAGTCGCAGCACTTGCCACACATTGGGGCAAGTTGACTTTTATTGTGTCGCATAACCTTTGAGTTGTCGGGACTCAGCCACATCCTGCAGCTGAGCTGTAACTAGACCCTGACCTCGTTCCCCCCTTTTATTCCCTTACACACACACTCACACACACACACACACACACACACACACACACACACTCACACACACACACACACACACACAGACACACACACACACTCACACACATGTACATAATAATCCTTTTCGCTCTCTCTAATTACACAGCAAATTTACTACAAACGAGCAATAAAAATCATTGAAGCAAAATCTCTGCGCTAACCACGTAACCAGTTACCCCATTCACCCCTTCACCCCTGCACCCCCATCCCCACCGTTTTCCCCTTAGACACAGCTTTATCCAGCTCTCGATACCCACTCTTTTCGCCACCCCCTCGCCCTTGCCATGCCCCGCCCCGCCCCTTACCCTTGACAGTTGCCCACATTTAAATGCAAATGCTTTTTTCTCACGCACACAAAAAACATTAACAACAATGACAATAAATGAAAGACATTAACGCTAAGCGATTCCCTCGTTCCCCTTCAATTTCATTCTGTTGGCATCCTTTACCCCCCCTCACCAACCCCCAGCTACCCCTACGCCTGTCCCCGCTTCCCTTGACACCTTCTCTATCCATGGCACAGACTTTGTCGAAGCTGACGTTGACGTTGACTGTGACTGTGACTGTGACAGCGTGCCGCCATTCAATGAAATAACATTTAAACAATTATACAAAAAAAAAAAAACGAGGAAAGAAAACGTGTAAAAACAGATATCAAATCGCTAACAAGGACTGAATACCCTCCTTGATAAATAGGTATTACTAGCTCTTTCCTTTTCACGACAATGTAGTTTATAAATATGTATTAAAGAAAATTTATAAATATTAATAGAGATCTTGAACTGTGCGTTAATAACGTCAGTCAGTCAGTGAGTCAATCAGTCAGTCAGTGACTCAGTCGGTCAGTGAGTCAGTCAGTCAATCAGTCAGTTAATCAGTCAGTGAGTCAGTCAGGGAGTCAGTCAGTCAGTCAGTCAGTGAGTCAATCAGTCAGTCAATCAGTCAGCCCATCAGTTACTCAGTCAGTTAGTCATTCAATCAGTGAGTCAGTCTGCCAATCAGACAGTCAGTCAATCAGATAGTCAGTCAGTCAGTCAGTCAATCAGTTAGTCAGTCATCAGTTAGTAAATCAATCACTCAGTTATCAATCAGTTAGTCAATCAATTAGTCAGTCTGTCAGTCAGGGAGTCAGTCAATCAGTCAGCCAATCAATCAGTCAGTCAGTGAATCAGTCAGTCAGTCAATCAGTCAGTCAGTCAATCAGTTGTCAGTCTGTCAATTAGTCAGTCAGTCAATTAGTCAGCGGGTCAGTCAATCAGATAGTCGGTCTCTCAATCAGTGATTCAATCAGTCAGTCAAACATTCAATTAGTCAATCAGTCAGTTATTCAGTGAGTCAGTTCAAAGTCTTCTAATCATAAACCTATTTGATGGCCGATTTTTATCTCGATCTGACAGCAAAAAAAAGATGCTTTCATTCACAATACAATAAATAATAAAAAGATAGTCAGAGGAATTTGTCTCTATCGAATTAACTCTTTAAACTGATCAAAAAATTTATATATAATCTTTAAATCTTATGAGTTATGAGTCATATTGTCACAAACCTATAATGCTCTGTGCAAAATTATCAAAATTACACACAAGAATGTAAAATCCAACCCAAATACACTTAGCGAAAAGAGGAGTAACAGAAAAAAAGATTTGTTACAAAACAAATGCAAAGTCTTAGTACTAATAAAATATGTTATTCAAACCGTATTCTTTTTGCTTAATTGAAATTGAGTGCATTGACAGTAACTTCACTTATGGGAAATTATCAGTTTATTGTTTCACAGTGTAGCTGTTAAATATATATATATGAAGTATGCTTTTCATTATAGATATGACAAGGATAGTTTGCATATCAGAATATACAGTTTTTCATGTAACGATGTTCATCATTTGATAAATCTTAGCCAAACTACGAATGTGGATATTATCTATAATCTAAAATGATCTATAAATTCTTCTAATTAATTTTATTATTCATCTAACCATTAAGTAAATCTACACTGACAGCACATATCCCTGTACTTCTTTTATTATGTTTTTCTAAATCTGTTTTTTTCATTTCTTAAATATTTATCACTCTATGCTATCAATAACTAAATAACGCCCAAAATTTAACCATTCACATTCTAATCTTTAATCTTAACTTACATTTTTTTTATTTTTCTTTATTGTCGCTGAAGTTTTGTTTTAACCTCTTTGAATCATTAAGTCCTTCTGCTGCTGTTCCTCCACTGCTATTTCTGTAAAGCTCTCGAAATCTTGTTCAGTTCCACTCGGATTCCGTTTGGCTTTTATGGTAACTCTCGCTTAAAAATATGGTTTAAGCATTAATATTAAGCCATTTGGCTGCTAACGGCACTTCCTCCATCTAAGCAGCTCTCCAACTGCCAAAACGTAAAATGTGAAAAAAAATATCATTTTTAATGAATTTGTTTTAGCTGGGCAAAAGTCAACGACGATACGAGTGCCCTTTCCTTCAGTTTTCCCTCTTCCTCCTAACCTCTTCTCTCAGTTTCCCCCCTTTATCGTTAGTCGCTTTCTCCTGCTGCCCTCTGTCCTTGTGAACTTTTGTGTTGGGTGTACGTATAACCCGTTGGTCCCCCAAGACCCCCTTACACTGTGTTTTAGTACAATATTATTTGATGTTTTACTGTCTGTTCTTATACCCTGTAACCACGGGGAAATTAGTAGGAAAAGTGTATTGAGGCTATGTGGAAAATTATCTAACAAACAGCAGAAGATATGTTTGATTTCATGGCAGATACTTATATATATTTGATCAGCATCTATAGCAAAGACTTTATTTATGGTATAATAAATGAAAAGAACTAATTCTGTATTCCAGTTTCCTATTAAAATAATAATTTTACTATATCTTATGCTTAATCTTGTTGAATAAATGATTAAAGAACAAACTAAACTAATAATATTTATTATTAAATGTAATTGAATGTTACTTATTTAACTTTGACAATCGAAAGAAATGAAATACTTAAGATTCAAGCAAATAATCTAAATTCAGCTTAGGTTTTGGCCTCAATCTCGAACTGTCTGCAGGGTATCTATTAGTCGCAACACTCTTGACTACTCTGTTTTTATTTAACTTGTTGTATTGGCCTCTCTCTCTCTCTACGCTTCTCTTGCCACTTGTCGCTCTTCCTGTTGGTCCGTCCAGGGTTGCCAACCAACGTCCAACTTGGAGTAAGTTCACATAAACCGCGACAGCGAGTGAATTGAGTTGGGTGGAAGTGGAAGTTGAAGTGGGAGCTGTGTGGGAGGTGAAAATTTTACGCGACATAATCGTAATATGATTATCGTGCCACATAATCTCCACTCGGGAC
The DNA here is from genome assembly GCA_958299025.2 of Drosophila histrio. Classification (NCBI taxonomy): domain Eukaryota; kingdom Metazoa; phylum Arthropoda; class Insecta; order Diptera; family Drosophilidae; genus Drosophila; species Drosophila histrio. The sequence goes on along the minus strand of OY282582.1, from coordinate 49,967,655 downwards.
ACCACTCCACAATACTCCATACCACACACACACACACACACACACACAACATACTTACTCCATTCCCCGCTTCTCGGTTCTGTTCACTGTCTGTCTGCCTGCTGTTTGGGTATGTGTTAAATAACTTCCTTCCGGCTCCACCGGTTGACGGTGCTTCTAACCCGCCTACTCCACAACTCGAACAACTCGGTTCGTTTCATTCAGGCCGCCATTTCCCGCTCCCAACTACTATATCCGCTTCCGGCAGTGCCAAATGACACCGCAGAAATGCTCTAAATCTCATATCATCATTTACGCAGTAATTTTTAGAAGCCAAACCCCGGTATGATAGCACCCATCTGGGCAGCTATCCTATATCCCATCTCATCTCTCCCACACGGAGCAACAGTCATCCAGTTCCAGTTCTCGTAATGTTGAGCTCTTGTCCCATTCAAAGTCCTGTCTCCTGTCTCCTGTCTCCTGCCTGGCCCCTCCCGCCGCCTTCTTCCACATTTGACATAATAAACAAAGCTTCAGCTCACAACTCATGCGAGTCACAACTTGCAACTCGCAACTGGCAACTCGTCGAGTGTGGCACGTTCACGTTCACGTCTATTCCTATTTCTAGTTTTGCTTGTGTCATTGAAATACCCTGTACATTTAACAAGAGTACAACTGAGATAATTCAACTAACTAAGTGACTCTAAGAGCTGAAAACATTCAATTTGATATATAGTTTTTACTTCGTTTTCCCATTTATATTTTTATCATTATTTCCCAACAACAGGCCCATTTTTAATTGCGTTTAATATCTTGATTTTTCAAGTTAATGCTTTGAGACTTGGTGTACTTATGTAATAATCTGTTAACTTGTTATTCTGAATATTTCATTGAGATTAAATGAGAAATACAGTAGTTATACTATTTATACTCACATTCCAGAAAGTTTTAAAATATGCATAATATTCGCAGATCTTAATACATTGACTTGTTTCTTTGTAAGTTTCTTTGACAATCAAATATTGTATGCAGTAGTAATTTAAGTAAATTTTCAAGCAATTTAATATTTACTACTATTTGGTACCACAAATTTTATTATGTCAATTGATTGTCCTCAAAGTTTTATGAAGATTCAAGTTTTCTCTTCATATTTCTATTCACATTCCTGGAATTCTCAAACAATAACCCAAATTTATCGCACACAATTCTCTAGAGAATGGTTTTTAAATTAACATTGGCGTATATTCTGAACCCTTAACTTAAATACCATAATTACAGAGTTTCTGTTTCTTTAAAACCGACAAAATATCAACAATTTTCTAGATAGAGCTGTCAGATTTCATATACTAGTATAAGAAGACATTAATTAGCTATTCTGTAAATTTCATTGAGATACAATGATGAATATAGAAAATAAATGGTATATTAGTTAGTTATACCAAGATCTAACATACAAATAATGCTGAACTTATTATGATAATTTATTGACTACTTACAGGGTATCTGTTTAGTTGACCTTGTGAATTTTGACTTTTGACTTGTTCTACTATTTTGCGAGTGTCCTTATTTTAATCTCGACACAAGTTAACGGCATTGTTGGCAGCGCGCCGTGAGCTCTGCTTTCTGCACATCAACATAATGCGCCCCTTTCCCTTATGCGGCCTCGACCGCAGTTGCCACAGGGCACCCGCCGCCCCCCCTCCCTCTACATTTCGCCGCCGAAGGCAAAATGCCCGAGGCGGCTTCAGTTTACATCTCTTCATAGTCTGTGCGCCTCTATCGCGAATGCCTCAGCTCCAAGCTACAGTCTTGTGCTCTCTCCTCCTTCTCCTCCTGGTCTTCCTTCTCACCATCATTAACAGTTAGCCGTCTCAGTCGCTGTCGCTGGCGCTGCCGCAGTCGCTGTCGCTGCCGCAGTCGCAGTCACTGTCGTCTGTCAGTTGCCGTTCATAATGTTATGATGAGTAAAAGCTAATTGCGTTTGTCTGTCTGAGTGTCTGCCTGCCTCCATCTCTATCTCTCTATCTCTCTCCCTCTCTCTCTCTCTGTGTCTATGTATGTTCTGCTCTGTTGTGTGACATTTGCTCTGCTCTGCTGACGTCGCTGTCGTCGCCGACGTTGTGGCATTAAGTGTCACTGAGTGCGTGATCCTTGTAAGCCGTCTAGTTACACATGTTTTTATAACCTTCTTGTTTCTCTTGTTGTTGCTTGTTCATCATCCCCATCTTCCGCATCTTGCTCATCATCATTATCATCATCATCATCATCGCCTTTGTTTTTGCCAATGTCATCACAACAACAACAACAGCAACAATTCAACACGGCACGCGCCTCGTTGAAACGGATTGAAATTAGATTTGGAATTTGGGGATTTCCCCGCAAATTGAAATTATTCTCGTATCACTTGACTAATGCCTTTGCCAACTTTCAACGCTTTAAACACTTTAATTGCATATAATTAAGTCATGGCCCAAAGCGCAATATCATAGCTTAAAATATATAGAGGCAGTAAATTCTCAATAACTGCAAATTTCAGCAATAATTCACAAAGCATTCCCAGATTATGACTTATGTCAAAATCCATATATGTAGTTAAGTTTTGAGCCTCAAGAAAACATTACATATATCTTAAGGAATTCCATTCAATTTATTATCCACAAGCTATAAACCAAATTTCAGCTATAAATCATAAATAGTTCTTAAATATTATGACTTTTAACTTATTCTATGGATGTTAGTTTATGGGCAGACTCAAAGAAAATAACAGTTTACCTCTTAGAATCTGATAATAGGCATTATACATCATCCATATAGTAAATTTCAGCATAAAAACTGATGCAGTTCTATAGTTATGACTATGAAACACTCTATTCCATTACTGTATTAAGTCAAACTACCTACATATAATCAATCAAATGGCCACATATCATCATGTTACCTTTATGCCTTCGATTATAGGTATTGTTAGTGGTTTGTACTCTATAAACTCCTAAATTAGAACATTTGAAGAATGAGGAAACTCACAAAACGTCCATCTGCCATATTTCAGTACGAAAACCTCAAGAATTTAATAGCATAGTAGATTATGAGTTTACAAACCAAATTTCAGCATAAAAACTTAAGCAGTTCTATAGTTATGACTATGAACACCTCTATTTGATACTATATTAAGTCAAACCACATATAATCTATCAAAAGTCCACATATCATCGTGTTACCTTTATGCCCTCGATTATAGCTATTGTCACTAATTTGTACTCTAAATTTAAGCATAAACACCTAAATTATAACACTCAAGATATAAGGAAACTCATGAAAACAATCCATGTGTCATTTTTCAGTACGAAAACCTCAAGAATTTGGTATAGAAATTCACTTAAAGAGTTCCAAAGATAGTTCACGATACCATTCAATGTTTAACCTCAAATAATCGTGCTATAAATCTACTATTTATTATCAGCAACTTATATAACAAATTTATGATTATAAATCATCTGTAAATCATTAATAAGATATTATGTGAAAGAAACGAGATCAAGGTAACATTTAGTTACGTACATTTTATCCAAACTACAAGCAAACTTTAAAGTTTGTCGCAATTCTCATTCTAGCAGAAAATTACAAACTTTTTGCCCAAGTTGCAGACAGACAGACAGACAGGTGTTGTCCTCACCTAATCATTTAATCAGTTTCTACTCGTGTTGAGTCCATAACCTGTTGGTTGTTTGACTCTTGTTTCCGATGTACTCGATAGTTCTTGTTGTTGTTACTGTTGTTGTTACTGTTCATTTATCAGTGACAAATCGCCAAGTGAGTGACTGAACTGACAGTGAGAAGTATCATCATTAACGAGCACCCAAAACAAGAGCCAACAACATTTATCAATATCAAAACAACAACAAAACAATTAAATAAAATTGGTTTGTTTGCAGAGTGGCTAGGAAATACCCTGTAGCTTTGATGGCAACCAAAGGATTCTCAATAAAATATTCAGAATACTAAGTAAACTTATGAGTTTGTCGGATTTCTCCACTCAACTTTGATGTATGTTAACAAAATCTCTATGAAATATACAGAATAGTTAGTTGAAAACCTGAAAGTGTATTAAGTACTTAGAATGGGTATATATATCGAAATGTATTATATTTAAATAGTTACTTGACTTGTCTTAGAGTTATACGTAATATTTACTCAGTAATGCATTATTTTATCTGTAACATACTATCCCTATGATTGGTACTATCCGCTTTGGACAGCTGTAAGCGTACAGGGTGTAGAAACAAGCGATAAAACAAACGAAAGCGTCAAAAACTTTGGCAAATTAAATCGCAGACCAACAACAACATCAAATATACACACCACAACTAATACACACACACACAGTCACACACACACACACACACACAGCCACACACAGCCACACTCGGGGTGTGTATAAGTAGTATGAAAAGTTGTTTGGCTTTTGTGTTTTAGGCTAACCGCAGTAACAATCTCTGAGCCACTCGACCAATTGGCCAAAAACCGACCTCTGTGCCCAACTTCAACTTCAACTTCAATTCGAAAACTCGTAATGCGAAACATGAAACTGGAACTTCAACTGTTTAGCTTGTTGCCACTGTGCCACACAGTCACTGGTGCCACTGCCACTGCCACAAAATGAAGGAAATCGTATTAAATAACAGTTAATTACAAATACACACGACCCAAGCCCAAAGTCGAGTCGAGCCCAAAACGCGGCGTCGACATGAAGCCAGCAAATAAATTTCTGGTAAGCAGCAGGACAACGGGGAGAGAGATCTATCCCCTCCTTCTCCCCTCCCCCCGCAAAGCTTAGAGAGTGTGTGTGTGTGCCTTATACCCTGAACTTATTTGAGCTGCAGAAAAGGGTTTGATAGACTAATAAACTGAATAAAATATCACTGAGTTTTTATAGACAGCTATACAGGTGTATTTTAAAAATGAGTGGAATATCAATGGGATTTCAATTTAAACCTTTTTTTTCTAAATATTTTTTTTATTTTTATTATTTTATATTCCAAGAGGGGTTAATTCTGTGGGAATAATTATTCCTGAAATAATAAATTTAGTCTTGATTTACATATATGAAAAGTTTCAGCATTTAGTTGCTACTTTCCACAACAGGTAGAAGTTTTTCAGAAATTTGTCGATTTTTCACATTGAGTGCAAAGTATTCAGAATAGATTGAAGAATGGAGAATTGTAATCCTATAATCTATTGACTAACTCAATTTCCACCAAACGGAAACCTGTGCAATAATTATTGTAATGCCTAAAAATTCAAGTTAGATTGAACATCGGATTGATTTAATTTTTATATTAACTTTGCAACTTAAAAAGATATTTCTTTAAACATTTTCTGGGGTAGTAAATATTATAATAGGTTGAAAAATATTGCCGTAGTCCTGCTTAAACTTTAAGCCATACTATCTTGACATTATTAACTTCCATCTGTAGGGAACATTTTCATAGAAAGTTTCTTTAAACTTTCACTTCTACAAACTTAAAGTGCCTGCTTTCACATCAGAAGTAAATTTGTTTGAAATTGATAAAAAATACTTTTGGCAAACAATTTAAAAAGTTAGTTTTCTGACTGGTCGAAGGAAGTATAAATAATATAAATAATATTATATATATTATTCTCTCTTGAGAATGGAATTTTCCATCCATACATATAACTATCTATCAACACAATCTTATAATAATAACAACATTAAAGTAATTACAAATAATTTCAGAGTGCAGTTGGAGAAGAGATATTTCTGCTTTCCACTACAGGGTAACTGCTAGTCGAGCATATTCCAGACTATTGCTTACTAGTTGGCTTATCTGTTATTTGTATCTGTTGAGTTTCTCTTGTATTTTGTTTGTATTTTGGTTAGAGGCTGAGATTGCGATTGTGAGTGGGATGAGTGCGGTTAGGCTGGTCAGAAGGGGTCAGAGGGGTCAGAGGGCCAGGGGTTGGGTTGGGTTGGGTTAGTTGATTGTTGAATGTAATATGAACGCCTTCGAAAGTGCTTGAGGTTGCCTAAATGGTTGAATTAATTAATGATATGCTTGAATGATTGATTATTTGCCCCGAGATGATTGAATTATGCGATTGCCATTTTATATTGCCTGTCTGGTAACGCCCCCTTGCCCCTTGCCCCTACCCCTAACCCATCTCTTTCATCCCCTGAAAAATACCCTACTCATTGCATAGAAAAATCGCAAAATAAGCAGCAAATATCGATGCGTCCTTTGAACTTTTGGCCAATAATTCAGACTTTGGACAGATTTGGGACATGCATAAAAAGCCATAAACACAATAACCGCTGTCCTCATCCTCATCCTCATCCTCATATAAAGTAGATTCTCCCCAAGCGCTCCCCCTCCCCAATGTGTAACGTACGTAACCGATGAACCAGCACAACATACACATCAACACACACACTCACACACTCGCACACACACACACACACACTCGTATACTCTTCAAGGTACGTTCTTTCACACGCAACGGCTTTTGCAGCTTCCATATGCAAAGCAATGCCAAGAAGCTGTCGTGCTTTATGTGCCGTTATTCGTTCTACCCCTGAATCCCTTCACCCTCTATGCTCTTCACACAGCTTCTTGCCTTACTCTCTTACACCCTGACTCAGTCATTCTTGATATGCGACACGCAGCAGCTCTATAAAGCTTCATATAACCCTATCAGATGCACTGGGAAAAATTCAAAATGTTGCATTCAGAAATCTAAATGGACTAGAGGAAACTTTCGACATAACTGTAAGGCGGGATATTTGCTGTATAACAGTTTTGTAAAACTTTTCTTTAATCAGCTTCATACTTATTTACCAATGTCTATGCCAACAATTAATCGAATTGAGACAAATCCGATCAGTTTTAAACTCATCTGCTGATCAAAATAAATTCCAAATAAATTGAGTGAGAAGAGCTTTTGAACTTCATGGGAAAAAATCTATTATTTTCCTTCAGCTTAAAGCTCAGTTTCCAACAACTTTGTCAAAAAATAAATCGAAACACAATTTCGGAAAATAGACTTATCAAAGTTATGTTTACAACTCACTACAACAGCTTTCATTGATTCGAAGTACTTGATATTCAAGTATACTACAAATACAAGAATGTTCCAGTTTAATTGGTAGAACTTTTGAAGAAAAACAAGGTTTTAGATTGGGTTCTAGTATTTATATAAAAAAAAAGTCTGTTAAACTCCAAAAATATTGGAGACGTTTAGGTTCGGTGCTTCGAGCCATACAATAAGCATTCGTTTTGGTTCGAGCCGTGGCTCAATTTAATACAACAAAACTGTTTTGTTTTCTCAACTGTTTTTCAGTTTCCCTCGATTTCTTAAGCTTAGAAAATTCTTAACCTTTAACCTTGTCAAAAACAGTTAGGTGTAAAAATATAGTTTGTAAACATGTAATGTATTTAATTGACGTATTTTGCTTAAAATTATAAATCCAATCTCTATTATAAGTAAGTGCTCCGAATTAGGTCCAAGGGCAGATTAATTAAAGGCTTTGTTCATGCTGCGGTTTGGATCAGTTCAGAACCGATTTGCTGCCTTGATTTTAAAAGGTTTGATTTACGATTCGTCTCGAGGTCGCTTTATAATATAAGAAAAGCTCAAATCTGACTATCAATGAGTTAAGCTTTTCTGATAGTTTAAATATCGTCTCCTTCTTAAAACTCATCAAATCAAAACTCATCATTCAAATCTAAAGGGAATGCGTTACAACTCGATGTAAATAACTGTGTAAAAACCATTTGAAAAAAGGTTTAACGTCTCCTGTAAATATATAAAAGGTTCAGTTTACGCTACTGCACTAGGCAATCAGAAAACCCGAATTAAAACATTTGAACTCTAAGCCAAACTATATCTGAACGTAACCTAATATTGTTTGAGCTTCCATTCCAATTTCAAGTTAGTTAGCAAGAGTTTTCCGACAGTGTAGGCCGCTCTAAGGCCCAAGCTAGACAAAAGGGGGCAAAGACGAGTTAAAGGCGCCGCACGCACTTGGGAATTGCTGATGATGAGGACAACGACAAGGAGAAAGACAACGAGGATGAGCACAAGAGCCTCGATGATGTCGTTGTCGTTGTCGATGTCGTTGTCGTTGTCGTTGTTGGTGTCGATGGTGATGGAGTTGGAGATGGTGATGGAGATGGAGTTGGAGATGGAGATGTTGTTGGAGCCTAGCGATGATGCTGACAGCCACAAATTGGGCAAGCCAAGGCCAGACGAAGGCACGCAGATAGACGGGACAAAGGGAAGGAATAAACCGTCAAAGGGGGGGGGGGGAGGATGGGAACAGACTGACAAGCGTCTAAGCCTTGACGGGGCAGCGATTCTTTAGCCTGTCTGGGCCAAGTGTAAATCGTTGGCCCAAAAGTTGAACATATGTTTTATGTATTTGACTTTATGGGACGTCAACAGGCTGCTGATTTTTCCCATTCCCCATGTGCCTACTTTGGAAGCTGAGATTTTGACTTAACTTTGACAGCGTGCTGTCAAAGCAAAACTTTCGCCAAGATATTACGAGTTAAAGCGCGCTGAAGTTGTGAGACTATGAAAACATATTTGCTTGGGTGACTGCCCAAAATCTCCCAACGCCCCGCACCTCCCCCCCCCCCTATTCCGTACTACTTCCGGTAGCACCCTTTGGCTGGGCAATTTAGGAGGTCGTCAGTTGGCTAACAAAATTTGTTGACTGGTTTTTGTGCTATCAGCCAGGATGACTATGCGACTGACCAGGTGAATTCAGAGTTTCCGCTCTTATCCCATTTGCACATCATCATTGCTCACAGCGCACTTGCTCGAATACCCTGTGTATTCTTCAAAAAAAGGAGGGTATAACCAGCCACTAGCAGCCAGATAAAGTTATTCAATGAGTATCTCTGTCTGCTTAAACTAATTGATTGTTTGCATAGCAGAGTTATCAAGTCTAGCACAGTCTTTAAAAGTAAAGTCATTTTACTTGTCTTTCTTTTCATATATACGCTCTATTTCTCTCCATCCCTGTCTGTTTAGAGTGCTTTGTTACTTTTAGAGTACTGGGTATTAGTTTAGTTTAGCACACTTTAGTCAAACACATTCATATGTTGTTGTTATTATTGTTAGCAAGGCTTTCATAATTTGATTAGCGACATTTGCACAAGCATTTGGGTGAAAAGATAAGCTTGCCACACACACACACACACACACACACACCCACACAGACTCTCACACACACACACACACACTTGTGCACTTGTCAGTTGGCAATGCACCAAAGTGTTGCCAACTTCTTTGCACTGCCAGCTGTGATCAATTGCAGCTGCTGATCATTAAATGGCCAATGGCCAAAGTCCATGAGTCGAGGTCCAAGATCCACATTAATGAAGTGTCCTGTCCTGTCCAGAACTTAATGAAGTTAAACAGCTGCAGAAGTGTATGCAATCCTTTTCATGCCCTTGCCGAGGGTATTATACTTTGGTCACGAGTTTTGTAACGCCTTAAAAAAAAACACGTAAAAAGCGATCGATTCAAAATCAAACAATGTCTTTTGACTAGTGCTTTGATTAGGATGTTGGGATGTAAATAGGTTAAAAAATAAATAAAAACTAAATAAAAAAATAAATAAATAAATATGTAAATAGATAAATAAATAAATAAATAAATTAATAAGTAAATAAATAAATAAAAAATAAATAAATGAATACATTAATAAGTAAATAAATAAATAAATAAATAAATAAATAAATAAATAAATAAATAAATAAATAAATAAATAAATAAATAAATAAATAAATAAATAAATAAATAAATAAATAAATAAATAAAAAAATAAATAAATAAATAAATAAATAAATAAATAAATAATTAAATAAATAAATAAATAATTAAATAAATAAATAAATATATAAATAAATAAATAATTAAATAATTAAATAACTAAATAAATAAAAATAAAAAATAAATAAATAAATAAAAAATAAATAAATAAATATATGAATAAATTAATAAATAAATAGATAAAAAAAATAAATAAAATAATAAATAATAAATAAATAAATAAAATAAGAATTGATTCATACAAAAAAAAACTCGTATGTTAAGTATAAAATATTTTAATATTATTTTTAAATAAGTATTTACTTTAGAAATCTACATATAAAAAGTAAGCAATTGATTATTAAGAAATACTCTAAAAAATAAAAATCATTGATGAGTTTTTATTGATGCCCTTAAAATTAAAAAGTAATGACGAATTTTAAATGATATCTTTTATAATTAAAAGTCAGTATTCATACAAGTTATCAAGTATTTGAATACAAATATAAATTAAGTGTTAATTCAGATTTATAAAATAAAAATCAAAAATAATGCTTTCCCTTTTAAGTATTCCATTAAAATCACATACAATAATTGATCTTTATACTACATATGGGCTAATCCAGCGTTGCGGACGTTACATTCGTACGCAAATTTTGGCGTTATTTTTGAGACTGTTGGCGCTATGATTGAGATATATTTAACAAAACACATTCAAAATGTAGGTATTCGCGAGTACTATCAATTGGTATAATAACATATGTCATAAGTGTCTCACAAAAAAAAATATTCATGCTCAAAGTTCCGTTGCGGACGTTACATAAAACGGAAGTCATTTTGGAGGTTGGCAAGCATTTTCATAATTTTTAGCGAATTTTTCTTCTAAATCAAAAAAAAAAGACTTAACATAAAAGTTGAAGAAATATTTAAAGATTAAAAAACAGTTTTCATTGTGGCCAAAAGTGACTCCGTTCGTTTTTTATTTAAAAAACGGGCCGTTGCGGACGTTACATAGCGGACGTTACATTTTTTCCGCTTCTCAAAAACAGAAAATAAGTAAAATATAATCCTTTTTTTTAAAAAACAAATGGAACATTTTTATTAGATATTCTATATTTTCTTATCTTTAAATATTTCTCCATCTTTTATGTTAAGTATTTTTTTTTTGATTTAGACAACAAATTCCCTGAAAATGATGAAAATGCTTGCCAACCAGAATAATGACTTTCGGTGCATGTAACGTCCGCAACGGAACCTTGAGCATGAACATTTTTTCCTGACACACTTATGTTATTATACCAATTGATTGAACTTGCGAATACCTACATTTTGAATGTGTTTTGTTAAATATTTCTCAATCATATCGTCAACCATTAAAATACTTCTAAGCAAAATCAAACTAAAAAACGCTTATATAGTTCTTTTTAACATAATTTTGGTAGTTGTGATTATAAATCAATGATTTTTTCATTTCATTCCACCTGATCAATGTATTTCTGGTAGGGAACGGCATGCATTTCGCACTGTTGATATTTATGAATGTAATGTGATGTGTTTCTCTACACAACCCATCCAGTAGCAGTTGTGGTTTTCCACAATAGAAAGTTTATGATCCCAAGGATTCATGCAAATAAACTTGGGAATTTTTGTCATAACATTTTAATTATTGACATAGTTGTGGGTTTTCTTCAATTTTGCAGTGTTTTGTCAAAATTAACCTATTAGTGGCTTGGTACAAGAAACCCACACAGGTTGATATATATCGACCAGATCGGTTATATGGCAGCTATATAAAGAATTAGTCCAAATCTAGTAAATTTTGCAAATTGTTTTATAAACTAAAAATATGTGAAAAAACCGAGTTTCAGTAGGTTAAAAACTGCAACTTTAGTGCAAATCGGCTAAATCAGTTACACCGCAGATATATAATATATAGTGTTCCGATCCAAAAAAAATTGTGTACAATTATTAGGAGATCTATAATGCATTAGCATATTAAATTTGGAACTGATAATTTAATTTTAGTCTATACATTTTTTTTTTTTTAATTTTTACCTATTGGTTTCTGTTGCGGACGTTACAAAAATAGCAAAAATTTTTTTTTTGAAAAAACGCTTAAAAAAAAAAATTTTTTTTTTCTTTTGAAAGTACATTATAAAAAATGGTTGCACAGAAAGTTTGAGAAAAAAAAAATGAAAACTTTACCAGTTACATAAAAAAAACCCTATTTTCCGTTGCGGACGTTACATAAAAAATGCGTAACATTACATCACTTATTTTAATATTTTTCTGAAAAATGTCCAAAAGTTTTGTATTTTTATATAAAAGTTCATTTCAATAAGATATGATTCCAAAAAAAATCAAGCTTCTAAGTTTGATTTTTATATGCTTTTTGAAAATATTAAAAAAACCCTATTTTTAACGAAAAAGCGGAATTTTCAAAGTCAGTCTGGATATAGTCCGATATTTCATATAATACACCCCGAAAAGAAATTTTCGATTCAATTCTCTAAAATTCAATATATATAGTATTACTGAAACCAAAAAAAAATATTGTTCGAGCAACTTTAATTTTTTTTGCTTGGTATACGATTTTTGGGATATGCCCATATATAATATACGTTATGTCAAAAGAAATTTATTGACACACTTCATCACAGCTCCGCTTCATTGTGCACTTTACAAATTAAATTTTGATAATAAATATTATATTTTTGCTCCCTTTATTTTGTACATTTAGTCAAATAATTGTTTTGACAAAAATGGAAAATATACCTATGTTATTTTGACAAATTAAATACGTTTTATGAAGAATTTATTTTGTTTTCTATTTTATTACTGCTGCCTTTGTTTCTGAGAATAAGTTAGTAGAGAAGTAATGAGATATATGAATGAGAATCTCTTTCAACTGAAGTAACTTACTGTTAGCTTTAATTCTATTTTTTTCTGTCAACTCTAGAGTCGTCTGCAAGGGTATTGAATATGCGGTGTGCCAGTGCTGGCTTATCTATCTTTTTTCAATTGCCAGCCATAGAACTTACTTACTAATGCAGTCTAATTGAAGGCAGGAGCAGCAGCAGCTGCAGCAGAAGCAGGAACAGCAGCATCCTTAACTTCTGCTGTGGGTGCCAGCTGATTGACTGATGGCCAAGAGAAGAGTGTGCTCAAGTGTGTGTGTGTGCTGTGTGTGTGTGTGTGTGTGTGTGTGCTGTGTGCGGTTTTCTAAATTATCTTCATGGGCCAAAGCTGGTCAAGCACTTGGCTCTGCCTGCTGCCAGTTTCTTGTCTGCTAAAGGCAGAGTTGGGAGTGTGGAGAGGGGCAAGTAGGGTTCTGAACAGGTGTGTATGTGTGTGTGTGTGTGTCATATGTGTGTCTGTGTGTGTGTGTGTGTGTGCTGGCAAAGCTTCCAGCTTCCATCGCCAGTTGGCAGCAATTGAATGTGGCCCCGGCAACCAAACGACAAACGACACAAATGTCTCCCTTCTCGTCATACATCCTTTGTTCATTGTCTGTTGTCCTCTGTCCACTGTCCACTGTCCACAGTCCAGTGTCCACTGTCCACTGTCCACTGTCTATCGTCCACTGTCCATCGTGGGTCGTTTGTCGTTCTGGCCAACGTTCTGGCCCTGCTTTCTGGACTTCACGTTCTGCTTGCGGTCTTGTGTGTCTGTTGTCTGTGCTGCGTGGTAAAATAATTCTATTTGCTGGCTTCTTTGCTTATCTATTTAACGATATTTATTTTCCTTGCGAAACGGACAAATGGACATTAACTTATGAGCTTACATATCTCATAGATATCATTTCCCCAAGCGCTATCAACTGTTCTTCCATGAATATACTTTCTCTCTGCTGCTACAAAAACAAAAGCAGTTTAAATGCAGCTGTCTTCTTTAAAATATCGATTTTAAACAAAAGAAAATAAAACTTTTCTCAAGCAAAGCTTAAATTGATTAAGACATCTTAATAGAAAAAAAAACTGCTTAAATAGTAACGTGCTTTAAAACGCGTGAGAAAATGCGAATAGACATATTTAATGGATCACTTCTTTTAAGTTTCCTTAGCTTTATTTTGTTTATCAAATAAGAAGCTTTAAAGTTTAGCTAAACTGCGAAAGCTACTTTTTAGTGTCTTTGGTTCTTAAAGAAACCGCTGCGATGCAATATTTCAGCAGATTATAAAGCTCAACTCTTGATTGCTTGAATCCTCTGAAAAAAAAACTCATTGATTAATGTGCTCCAAAATGAATAGAAAAGTAAACAACTCGATAAGACTTCAGTCGGGCATACTCGACTGTTAACGACCATTCTGTTAAAAATAATACACACACGAACAAACACGCCGCAAGCTTATGTAGTAGGACAAGTGCCTACACATACACACACATTACGCTCTCTCTTGGTTATTCTGACGATTGCTCTCTTGATGCTGGTTGCTCTCTCATTCATTTCATTATCTCTCTTTCGCTAATTGCGAACTCTAGTTCATAAGCAAAGAGCTGCAGATCAATCTTGATCGAGTGGCCAAATAAATAAGACGTGCTATTATATATTCCGAGGTCGTCTCTTTTGCCTTCCACACTTTTTACACATGGTAGCGTCAGTGATCTCTTATTCTTCCTTTAGTGCGACACTGTGCAAAATTATATTTTAAAAAACTTACGAATTAATTATCCGATCACTATGAAATTTTTAGGACACATCGAAGCCTCGTTGCTTTTTATATGTGCCAAAATGTAAGATTTTAGCTTTAATATTGCTCTTTTAATTCGATTTATAAAAATTCGTTTTCCAAGAGAGTTTTCGGAGATGGAAGGGGCGAAAACAAACTTGTTCCTCATAGGATATGGAAGCACTTGGTATGTAACCAAGTTTGGTGTCTCTGGCTTTTATGGTCTCTGAGTTCCAGGTGAACATACAGACAGGTAGACAGACAGACAGGCAGACGGACAGACAGACGGACAGACAGACGGACAGACAGACATCGCTTGGCTGTTGATGTTGATCAAGAATATATGACTTTTTTATGGTACCTCTCCGAGTTATTTGCACGTTATTTATTTTGACAAACTTAATGGATACTTTTAAAAAATATATGGTCTAAAAAAAAATCGAATACACAGTACTTCAAAATGCCACCGAATGCAGGTGAAAAATGTACTGAACTTGCTTTAGAAGTTTTATTTTTACTGACCTCGGTTCAAAGCGATTTTTCAGCAAATAATGAAGCTTTCCTCTTGATTGAATCCTCTTAACAAACTCATCGATAAAATGTGTTTTAAAACGAGTGGAAACGAAAAAATAGAGAGCAAATAGAGAATGTCAAACAAACATTTTCAATAGCTCGGTTTAAAGTTTTCGGCACCATCTCTTTCTACTAGTAGTTGGACGTATAATTATGCTGTCATTTATCTGACAGTTGTAGCACACCGACATGATATGTTTTTGTGGCTTTGGTTGTTATGTCTAACGTTTAATGTATCCACTAATTGGCTCTAATAACGGCTTAAACGATTCCGCATGCAACGAGACAACGATGCACAATGCCAGAAATGTTGCAATTGCACGGTGTTTTACGGTCTGTGTGTGTATGTGGGTGTGTGTGTGTGTGTGTGTGTGTG
Organism: Drosophila histrio; assembly: GCA_958299025.2. Taxonomy (NCBI): domain Eukaryota; kingdom Metazoa; phylum Arthropoda; class Insecta; order Diptera; family Drosophilidae; genus Drosophila; species Drosophila histrio. Next base: position 49,952,221 of record OY282582.1, on the reverse strand, counting down.
TGTGATGGAGTGTTGCCTAGCACCGAGTAAGCTGAGACCACGGACCGACCTTTATATTCTTTTCCTTTTTATATTGACAACAGAACTAAGAGCTAATGGGAGATTACAGCTTTGCACACATAAATGCAACAGGCCTTGGGAGCCTTGAGAGGTGACAGTTTAGAGCCACATTATTAAAGTCTTAAGTTGTAGTAGTATATTTTCATTTAATTCAGATAAGAACACAACGGTAACTAAAGAAACTGGCGTTTGCAACTCTTGCATTGGTCTCTTAACATTCAAATATGCACATAGGGAATCTTAAATGACAGAGTCAAATATTTTAAAAAATTTAGATTTTATTTGACAACAAAATTTCATTTCGATCAGTCAAAAGAGACAAAAGTTATTTGTGATATTTACAGTTCATAGGACAAGTTATATATTGGAAGAAACTACAATGAATGGAATTCCTATATGTATATATATCCTGGTTAGTGGCCATTAATTTGGTGGTAAATTTGATTTAATGAGGGATGGATTTTCAGTCCATAATTAACATTAAGGCCTTTCGCATACACAAACAAATATTTATGTACGTACCACCACCAAAAAAAACATATTTGGCAAAATACCTAAACCACAATGTGGTAATTGTTTCGTTAAAAGGCTGATTTTTCCAATCCCCATTTAGGTCGTTAACCGAGGCATTTATGCTAGCGCCATCTACTGTACGCTGGCTGCAGCTTGCATGCAAGTGTGTGCATTGAAATGATTTTAAAATGTAGAAACAAATGTGTGTAAGAGGACGGTACCAAATGTCTCCAGCCTGACAGTGATGCCACAGTTTCTTAAAAATGTTTATATTTCTTAATCATAGTCAACATAGGCTCCTTCTAGGTCAATACACTTCTACCAGCGATGCTCCCACCTCTTCAGCCCGTCCAAAAAATAATCAGCGTTCGGTTCTTTAAAAGGGTTTGCTACAATGGATACAAACTTCTCAATTGAGAAAAATTTCTATTTGCCAAGCGCAACTTTGAGCTTAGAGAATACAAATAAGTCACTTGGAGCCAGGTCTAGAGAGTTAGGTGGCTGCTGAAGCAGTTCAAAGCGTAATGCATGGATTTTTGCTATGGCAACTGCTTTTTCCAGATAATCGCTGTGTATAACTTCATGACTATCCCAAAAAAACTGTCGCCATCACTTTTCCAGCCGATATAATTTGATTGGGATTTTGTTTCTGGAGTATAGTGGCGTATCCATATTTAATCCATAGCTAATAGTCGGCGTTAAAACTCCGATTTAATACGCTTAAATATCGTCAAGAGACTTGAGAGACTTACAGTTTATTCGAACGCACTTTTGATCATATTTGGACAGACAGACATACAGAGAGACATGGCTACATAGACTCAGCTGTTGATGCTGATCAATAATATATGCGTATGTAAATATATGTACTTTATGGTTGGTTGACTGCCAGACTTTCTTTTACCTGTTACGCACATTTTATTTTTTGTCACACTTAATAGTGAGAAACTCTGTCAAAAAGTTCAAAGTACAGGGTCTAATTATGCATATCATTTCTTGAAGATCTATTGGTCTTCACAATATTCAAAACTAACAAACAAATTGCGAACTTTTTGACTTTGTTAAAGGAATAAAAGTGTGTTACATTACCTGTTAGCTGCCTACAGGGTATCTTTTAGTCGAGCTTCCTCAACTGCAGTTCTCGCTGTCTCTAACTGTGTTAATTCAACGGAATGTTGTATAAAATTGATTGATTAGTTGCAAGTAGACTTTTGGCCGTGTGTCTTGAATCTGAGTCACATATCGACTGCAGAGACTCCTTCGCCTCCTCTTCTCCACCTCTTCTCCACCTCCTCTTCTCACTGCAGTAAACAACTCAGCTGATGTTGCAGCTGCAATTCTAAGCTGTTTTCTGCTCCCCGCTTTTGTTGTCACATTTCTGATTCCCTTTGCTTGCCATTGTGTCCGCCATTGCCTTGATTGTTGTCGTTGTTGTTGTTGTTGCTCTTCTCCTTCTCGTTGTTGTTGCTTACACAATTGTCTGTGCATTATTTGAGCTTGTGCCGGCATTTGTTATTTTGCTTTTATCCGTTTGGATCAGTATGTAATGCGATTGTGTGAGGTACGACAAGCGCCGAGCGTCTTGCGTCGTTCTTTCTACAATGATTTCATGTTCTTTAGCTTTAGCTACCTTAATCTCCACACACCTTACCTTACACTCTCACTCTCGCTCTCTCGCTCACCATCGCGCTCTTTGTTCATTTCTCTCCAAAACAACATGTGTGCATGTTTTCCCAGCGCGCTGCCACAATGCCACGCAGCGTGTTAAAAATGGCCGTCAGCTCTTACAAACACACATATGTACATATGTATGTATATACATATACATATTTGTGTTGTTTCTCTTTCTCCTTCACTCACGCGCTGTGTTTAAAGTGACATCGGCATTTATTGTTGTTATTTCATTCAATCGCACACAAATGCTAAATACTCGACTTAAAGATTTGGGTTTCCTGCTACTCAATGCAGTGCTGCCAGAATTTGACCGTTAAAAATCGTGAGATTTGGCAGCCAGTGTTGCCAAATTCACTCATATTTGTAATACAACTAAAATTAAGGTTTGGGTTTATATCTACATATTCATATATATTTCGAAAGAGAGTTTTCTTGATTTCAATAAGTATAAATAAGTTATCTGGCAGTCTAAAGAAAGATTTAAATAATGCTATAAATTTGCAAAAAATGACAACACTTTTGGCGGCAGATCACTACTTGACACTGTACACTCCTAGTCTCCAACTCTCCCACTCCCACTCTGCCATTCTCTCAGCCTCTCTTTAATCGCTTGTTGCATTGACAAAATCTGAGTGCTTTAAGCTCGTTCGCCGTCTTACTCTCTCTCTGCTTCGTTTCCTGCATTTGTTGCCTTCCAATTATAATGTCACGCTTTTATGCCTGTGCACATGTATTTATGGTGTCTGCTGACTCCAACATTTTCAACTCTCTCATCTTGCAATAGAGATGAGCGATTTGGTGATATTCGTGTAACAGCGATAACTGTAACGTTTACAAGCAAGCCGGAGAGTCGGAGCGTTTGCGACAGTAGAGTATCATGTTCTACAGCCGAGTGTGCTCAACTGTTAATGCCCAGTACTCGTTTTGATTCAATCAAAACAAACAATGATTCGAGCTGTGTAAAATATTGCAATTAGGTTAATTGTCTTATTAGAGGCAGACACAGATAAAAGGTGATGTGTGCTGAAAATTGCACTGCAATCGAATAATAATAAACACAAAAGACTTTAAAGTTGACATTTTTCTTAATGTGTGGCAATGATATACAAAATTGGCAGTTGCCTTCTAATAGGTCCATTGGCTCAGTAGCTAGTGTAGTCGGCTATTTAGCTAGCGGGGTTGCGGGTTCAAACCCCGCTTTATTCATCATTTACTTATAGGTTTTTTTTTTAAAATATCTACACTATTTTCTTATCATTTTCAAATATTAGTTTATAAATATAATAACAAAAAAAAAAAAATTATTAAAAATACATATTTATAAAGACTAAAAATATATATTGACGCTAGGCGGGTTCGAACCTGATCTTCTTGCATAGGTTTTCGCCTTAAAAAGCAAATGCTGCCCATTGTATTGGCTTATAGTATACTAGTCTCTGAGATTCCGGTATTGCTACGGATAGACAGACGAAGGGACATACAGTCAGGCGGAAAGTCGGACAGATGGACATGACTATATTGAGGCGACTGATAGTTACTTAATACGGATTATGAATATATATATACTTTATAGGGTCGGAGTTGCCCCCTTCTGAATGTTACTACATACATTGGCATAAACTTATAGTCTTAAGAGATAAGTGACAAATATCAATGACTGTCACTGCGCTACGTCTGTAAATAAGGTCAAAATATCATTTCGTTTATCTCAATTTACGATTTCACAATAAAACTGTTTTATACAGACAGATCATTGTGAAAGAAGTTCAAAATTATCATTCATTGTCCAAATATCACTCAGTGACAAAATAACATTCACTGATTTTGTCACTGCTTTTGTCACTGCTTTTGTCACTGCTTTTGTCACTGATACTTTTGATATATTGTCACCGCAGTGACAATCACTTTGAAATACTTGTGACAACTATCATCTCCCATCTCTATCTTCCAATTCCTTTTTAATCTTCGCCTGCGTCTTCCGCTCGTCTCCTTCGTATTTGTGTCTGTTTCTCTGACATTGTGAATTTTGCTTAGTCCGCTGCTCCGACGTTCAATTAAAAGCTAGTACTCAGCTCAGCTGGACATCAGGTGCTGTTTGCCCCTTTGTGTGTGTGTGTCTGTGTGTGTGTATGTCTGTGTGTGTGTGTGTGTTTGTCATTTTGGCTGCTTGCATATTTGATTTGTGCATTTAAACATTTCAAACAAGCAGCAGCAATTCCCTCTTGCCCCTCTCCAACTCCTTAGCCCACTGGCCATCAGCAGCAGCAGCAGCGACGTCGACGCCTAATCGCAAATTCTCTTTAGAGCAATTTTAGTTATTATATTGCATTGGCTTTGTTCGTTCTTGTTCTCGTTGTTGTTGTTGTTGCAGGCAGCTGCAACTTGACGTCCACCTGGCATTACTTATTTATTATTGATGATTAACAAGCAGCTATTTTGGCCAGGCCAACATCAGTAGCTAACAGAGAGAACCGACCAACGGCAGCAGCATCAGAAAGTGAGGCAGAGGCTAAGCTCAACGGCAACTTCAACGTCAACGTCAACGTCAATGCGGCCTTTGCCAGCCTCAGTTATATGATAGCAGGAGGGGTTTGTTGGGGGGGGGAGAGAGGAGAGTTAAATGTACTACACAGAACAAAAGAAGCAAGCACACTTAAAACCATGACTAGAAAACTTAAAAATTGTGAAGAAATAAGTTGATAATTCTGTTTTGGTGCTTCGAGCCATAGAGTAAGATTTTGGATCTGTTCGCTAACTGGTGTTAAGAGCTCCTGAACTCAAGGTATTGGTTCGAACCTTCGAACAATTTAATAAAAATAATTTGATTTTATTTTATTAAATGTTTTGTAAACATAAACAATTCCTAACATACAAATTGCTTTGTAGAATGTAGGGACCGTAACGATTATACTTTTTCTTAAATTTCATAAAGCGTCAGAGTTTTTGAAGAAAAGACTGTAATAAAATACTCTTTATTATTGCTACAACATTTACTTGAATTAAATCAAGGCTTTTGATAATAATAATTCAAGTAAAGACTGTAATATGCTTATCAAAATAAAGCTTGTTAATAGACCGTTCAGCTCTTCTGACAAATATTAATTTACAGTATCACATTTGGTCGTGGATATCCAAAAATCAGGCACATTCAAATGTGATCCAATGAGAAAAATGTTGATGGTCGTGGAAAGACTCTATTAACTAAAGTATTCTTCTTATGTTCCCAATCGAGCCTAATTGGCCTAAGTGGCTGATAATTTTAAGGGATCGGTTCTTGTTTCTTTTCGGTTATCCCAAAATTTCCAACCGAACTGGTCCTTCGAACTTCATTTCAGATCCGGTTTGCAGCGTTGTTTCAAATTTGATTTGTCACTATGATTGAAATTATGAAAGTCAAGTGCCTAGGTCTTATTATTAAGTTGTTTAATATTTCATGGATGTTTAAGGCTTTCAGTTGATATGACAGTAAGTGAAGACTGACTGCAGAAATTATCCCATTTAACCATTGCACCATTTAAGAATTCTAAGCAATAATATATGAGATTTAAAAAGGTGCCTTGAAGATTTTACAATTGTTCTGTGAAAAACCGTATCGAACCCGAGCTCCGAACTTTTAAAAGAATTTTCGTACTCACTTCCAGTAAGTTTTCAAATTTACTTCATTCAAAATTTAAGTATTTCCTTATTTAAATATGATTTATACTTATTCTTGCTATATATATTGAGTATATATATAAATTGAATATTGTTTGTCATAATATTTGATATCCGAAATTATGGGATATGCTTTCGTCACTAGACTTCTAACTCGTGTAGAGTTTTTTTTTTTTTGTGGACTACTTAATTCAAACTTAATTTTAGTACTGCCTTTTTCGCTCAGTGTAAGTTCTCGTGTTCGTCCAGAATCCAGAGTCCAGAGTCCATGCCAACTGTCGATCTGTCTCCCCTCCCCCTCCCCCTTTCACTCTCTTGCTCTCCGCCTGTCTAAGCGGCGTATAAATTTTGCATGTCATCCCAGGCAGCAGATTTTAGGTGTAGGCTTTGAGGTTATGTACGCAAGGCAGACAAATTATGCAGTAGTATTTGTATCTACACATATACATACATATGTGTGTGTGTTTATCTACATACTTAACTATGTATTTATCTATATATGTATGTGTGTACATATTTATTTACGTATCTAGTATAAGAAAATCCTAAGTTTGCCAACAGCAAATGAAAACTCGTACAATTGTCATTTTCTTTAAATGTATCTTTAGTTTTGCATTACTTTTGCTTTTTCTTACTTGCAGTGCGACACGCCCCGCACCGCACCGCCCCGCCCAGCAACAGCAACAGCAGCAGCAGAGCAGCAGCAGAGCAGCAGCAGCGACGCCGCCAGCAGCAGCAGCAGCAGCAGCATAAATAAATATGATTAAGCTTAAGAATATATAAAAAGAAAGTTCAAATGAAATAACGCAATATACGAAAAAAATAAAACTAAAAAAAAAAGATAGACGAAGTAGAAGCAGAGAAAAAACATAAATAAATAAGTAAGAAGACGGAGCCAAAGGCAAGAGGCCAACAGGCAGCTGGGGAGAGAGCGAGCGAGAGCGAGAGAGAGAGAGCTGGAAGAAGGAAGTGAGATAGAGAATCGAGCTCAATTACGCCGCCAAACTGTCGTGTCAGCAACAACGTGAAATGTGCAATTCCTGGCTGCTTCTCATAATTGCGCTCACTGTTGTCTGCCTGTGGAACTCGCAACAAACCGAAACATCCAAATCATGCCCAGCCGAGTGCATCTGCTTGTCCCAGACTCAAGTAAGCTTAACAATGTCTATCTCCCTCACCCTTACGTACTTACATACTCTCGATCCTGCTCTTTCTATCACTTGGCCGAATGTGTTTTGTTGTAGTAGCTGCCATTCCACTTGTAGTAGTTTTGCTAGTTGTTAGCTCAGTGCAGCATCATCATCATCATCATCAGCAGCAGCAGCAGCAGCAGCAGCAGCATCAGTAGAAAAACGCATATAATAAAGACTGCCCGACTAGCATATACCCGGTAGCCAGTCTAACGTTAGTAATTATTGTAACAATGAGCTAATCAAATCACATTTTGAATATAGGGATTATATCTTTAAGATTCAGTCTTTTATTTGACTTGTAAGAGGTTAACATAATTTTACTCCACAATTCTAATGCAATTCTAATGCAATTCTAATGAAAATAGTCAGATGGTGTGTCAAGATGAACATGTTTACCATTTCAAGACATTTTTTGTAAGGTTCTGTCTTTTATTCGTCTTTTAACAGTTTTAAGGAACAATGGAAATAGTTACATAGTTATATTCCATAATTCTAATGCAATTCCTAATGAAAATAGTCATTAATTGAACCAAGACTAACATATATACACACATATATATAATTTAAGGCATTATCTTTAAGATGCTGTATTCCATACGACTTGTTAAAGGTTAACATAATGTTACTCCACAATTCTAATGCAATTCTAATGCAATTCTAATGCAATTCTAATGAAATACTAATGAAAATAGTCAGATAGTTTTTCAAGATTGACATGTTTACCATTTCAAGACATTTTTTGCAAGGTTCTGTCTCTTATTCGACTTTAAACAGTTTTGGGGACCAAGAAAATAGTTACATAATTGTATTCCACAATTCTAATGCAATTCCTAATGAAAATAGTCAGATAAGGAGCCAAGACTAACATATATACATACATATATGTATACTTTTAAGACATTATCTTTAAGATGCTGTCTGCCATTCGACTTATAGCAGTTTTGGAAGAACGAGGGACAAATTTACGTAATTCTACTCCACAATTCTAATGCGATACTAATGAAAATAGTCAGATAGTGTGCCAAAATTAACACATTTGTAGTTTCAAGACAATATCTTTAAGATTCCGTCTTTTATTCGACTTTTAACAGTTTTGGGGAACAAAGGAAATAGTTACATAATTTTATTTCACAATTCCAGTGCAACTCTAATAAAAATTAGGCTGTTTCTGACATTTGTAATGCTTAATATTTTCAATATTAATAAGCCAAAATTGGCATACAACTAGTAACAGGATTATGTCTCCACATTCAGTCCTTTATTAAATTTGACACAATTTGGAAAAATGATTCTAGTTAAATTTTATGAATACTTAAAAAATGATCAAATAAGCATCTATCATGAATTAGAATAATATCTTTATGATTCTGTGCTTTATTCGATTTTATACATTTCGGGTAGGCAAAAGAAATATATCATATATTATTAACGCTAACTACCACAATAAGGAGGAAATATAAATATATAGATCAGAGCTATATCTTTAAGACTTTGTCTCTTGTTGAAATGGCAAACAATGATGTGTTGAAGATATCTTCAACTTTTAGTATAGTCAGACAATGAACTAGAATTGATATAAGTATAATATCAAAAAAAGATGTTTGCCAGATTCTGTCATTTATTCGATTTTGGAGGAACGATAGAAAGCTACAAGCAATTTTATGTTAACGATAACTTTTAAAATTCTTAAGAAATAAATCAGTTATCAGAATACACAGTTGAAGTGCTTATATTGACTTTTAATATCTGCAATATTCTGGCTGTTAATCGACTAGATACGTTTTGGGGAAACGTAGATAATAGAGACATATGATTATGCTATAGAAAAGACTATATTTCTAACTATTGACTATACTTTGATAATACTCCTTCACCGACATTTCCATGTATACAGGGTATGCAAAAAGAAAAGCAAATCGGGGTGTAGATGAGGAGCACAACGAACACGAGGTCGTCTGGGGGATCCTGTTGGTCAGCTTCTTCCTGCGCCTGTGATGAGCACAAAAATTAAATCGAAAATGCTGGGAAAATGGTCATTTCCCTTTGTTTCAAATGCACCGAACAATAGGGTGGGGGATGCCAGGGTTGCCGCACAATTTCGTTTTGGAAATTGAGGAGAGGGCTCGTATTCCACTTGTTACATGGCTAACTGTCTGTCTGTCCGTCTGTCTGTCCGTCTGTTCGTCTGTCTGTCCGACTGTCCGTCTGTCTTTCTGTTCTCCCCACTGTAGTTTTGTATGTTGTCTGTTTGCCAGCCTCGTATTCAATTGTCTCCCGCGAGAATTTTGCGGGCAGCCAAAGTAGTAGCACCAGGCAAGAAGCAAGAAGAAGGAGAAAACGGAGAAGGGGGAATGAAGGTGGAAAAGAAGTGGGTAGCTCGCTTAATGCGCATCCTTATTACCAATGGGGCCGACGAGCGACGCTGCTGGCATCGTCATTTTTACCAAATTGAGAACTTAAGTGATTTCATTATTCCAGATTATGAACAATGAAATGATTTACTCAGCACTCGACCAGGAATAAAACAAGAATCACAACAACAACAACAGAGAAAAAAAACGAGAAGCATAATGAAGTAATTCAAGCAAACAACCCTACCAGAGTAGGGTTGGACCTACATAGGCGTAACCCTACCCCAAGCCTACCGGGCAACCCTATACTGTATTTAAGACTCAGAAACTGCTTGTTGTTCAACTCTTGTTCGAAAGGTGTAGCATACTTTCTCGCGTTTTTGGGGGGCAATTACGAGTACAGTTGTTCCAACCGAGAACTCTACTGAAAGCGGAAAATTCGTCGCACAACTTGCTGAATTTTCCGTCAACAAAAGGAAATTTCATTAAATGGACACAAACACAAACCGAAACAAAAAAAAAAAACACAAAAAAAAACATAAGGCGACGAAACAATATGGAATGAAACGCAATGCAATGCAACGAAATGAATTGAAACGGAATGAGCAACAAAACATGCACATAAACAACAGTTACACGAACAATAACACCAAGAAAACACAACAACAACAACAAAAATAACAAGAACAAGTAAAAAACATGAAGAACCAAGAAAAGAAATGAAACTTTTAATTCGTTCATTTAAAAGGTGAAGCGTATGAAAATTGCGCAAATGTGACAGGGTAAGAGAAGGGGAAACTGCGGGGAATACAGGGGCATTGGAGACCGTTAGGCTGAGCTATTGTAGAGTCCGGGTTAGCGATGGGAGCGTGTCACGAACTCACTTAGCTCAAGGTGAAGCGAAGTGAAAATAATTAGACGTTTAAACACGAGCTGACAGAACTTGAATACGATTTAAGCTTAATCAATTAATCCTAATATGAAACAATACTAAATTAGGTAGTAAATATTTAAAAGTATCGTTAAGTAAATACATATACCCATATAATACAATATCGATATATGAATCAATGCTATCAATTTTAAATTGTAATTTTAAAACATTTTATTTTCAAATGTTTTCTAAAGTTGCCATCAACATTTTGGGACTTTTAACTAATTTTTAAGTCTGAATTTTAAAACTTTATAAGAAGAATGTTTGTTAATTTATATTTTTTTAAATTTTAATGTTGAAGTTTTAAGTTAAGAAAATATGATTTTAAATTCTTTTAATTTAATTTGACAGTTTAAGCTTTGAAGTTTTCAGTTTAAAGTGTAATATTTAAAAATTCTTATGATTTTAAATTTAGAAATGGATTTTCAGTTAATTTAATTGCTTTTCAAACTGTATTTTTGATTTGCCGTTAAATTTAATGAATAAATAGATTAACTAACTTATTTATACACTTGAAGAGGATAATTTAGCAATGGTAGCAGTGATAGATACATAAACTATATGGGAAAACAATAGGTGATAGCTACTTAAACTTCTTAACTTCTTCAGGATCTATGCCAAAAATCGATAGACACGTGACTTAACGATTTCGTTAGGTATTAATGTGGGTTGGTATATTCCTGTGTACATCAATCCCTAGACAAAAGACAACAACGAGCAAAGACAACAGCCACGAGCAAAAATACTAACGACGAGAAAAGACAACAACCACGAAGTTGAGGCAACGTAGGCGAATTCACTCTCAGGCGAATTCACTTTCAGGCGAATTCGCATTACCATAACCGAGCGACCAAAGAAGATCAGTGACCAACACGCCGAAGGGAGATGCAGTTCGGCCTCTGACGTGAAAGGTTGTGAGAACATCAGCTCAAACGACGAAAGATAACTAAGTTTCTTTTCTATTAATACTTGTATTTAGTCAATTATATAATAAACCCTACATTAATATATATATACTGATATATATTATAAGACCATCTATTCAATCTATAATAGTAGAACTGTATAATTGATTCTGTAAAGTCAGGTCTGTCTAGATTCCTCTGTCTAGGTGGTACACATCTTTTGTTTTCAATAAACTCCAATTCCATTCTAGAGCTGCTTTAATAAAGCCATTCAGTCTCTAACTATTCTATACAGTTATCAAATTTGTATTCTTAATAAATTGGTATAACAAAAAAACAAAAATAAACGACACGCGCACATCTCTAGTTTGTATAGCGGGAATTGCAGTAAAAGACGGAGCAGGAGAGGCGTGAAGAGACGAATGATGGTGCGGGAAGGAAGGGCAGGGGCTGGGATAGGTTAGGGCAGGACAAACGACGATGACATCAACGTGACAGCGACAAGCGTCGCGACGGCAGATAGACAGATGGTTCAAGGCAAAGCAAGATGGGGGGGGGAGATGGTGGGCAGATAGGGAGATGGGGAGATGGGAAGATTGGGAGAAGTAGCTGACGTAGAAGACGGACGGGCAACAGTGGACATCAGACGAAGGACCTAGGGTGGATGGGAAGGGAGCGGGGACGTGGTGATTCCACAAACGCACACATCAGCACATAATAGTTATAAAAAATTAAAGCACAAAGCAGAGACGCGAAAAGTGAAGCGAAGAGGAGTTGGGAAGGGCAGGGCAGGGCAGGGCAGGATGCTGGGGGAACGTGCGTGGTAAACCCGAAAAATGAAACACAGACTGTGAAAAGCAGAAGAAGAAGCTGAAACAGAAGCAGAAGTAGAACAAAAACAAAAAGGAGAAGGCGAACAAAAATTCGATTTAATTTTATTTGCAGCAATAAAGCCGCAAATTCAATTTTCTTCCCACTGTTGCTATAATTCCGACAGTGTCATCATCAACTGCCACTACATTAGCCATCTCCCTCACTCACTGACTCACTGACTCACCCTCTCTCTCTCTCTCTCTATTTTGTGTCTCTTTCTGCTGCAGGTGCTGTGTAACACTGGTGGACTCGAGCAGATCCCGCTGCGTCAACTTCCAGCGACGGTGGAAAACCTCGCGCTAACCAAAAACAATTTTCCGATCATCAAACCCGATTCGTTTGCGGGTCTGCGAGCGTTAAAAAAACTTTCCCTGGACGGCAACAATATAACACGTATTAAACAATTTGCATTCCGTGGTTTACCTCGTCTACGTGAATTATCCATCCAACATACGCCATTGCAGACGGTAGCGCAATTTGCCTTTGCCGGTTTGCAAAATCTCTCAACGATCCTGTTGAGCCACAATCAAATCCAGAGAATCGAGGGAAATGCCTTCGCAGGCACATCGAACATCAAGCTGATTCTGTTGAGCAATAATCCCTTGATACGCATCGAAAGCTCTGCCTTCTCGAGTCTTACAAATGTGGGACACTTGATATTGCCGTCGGGTATACGGAGCATTGAACAGGACGCCTTCTTCGGCATGGATGCGGTTGGCCTACTAAAACTGGCCTACATGGATCTCAAGGAAATCTCACCCTTCACCTTTCGGGGACTGTCCAATGTGCTGTTGCTTACGTTGCAAGAATCCGATCTGGGTGTCATTTGTGCGGATGCTTTTACGGGTCTAACACAGGTCGAAACTCTACAGATTCTTAACAATAAAATCGATTCAATTGAGGAACTTAACTTTACGTATACGGCAGCTATTAAGCATCTGAAATTCCATGGCAATCATGTGTTGGAAACTCCAAATCCGAATGCCATCATTGTGGATGGGGTTGATCATTTGCAGCTGATAAATAATCACTTTCCATGCGGTTGTCACATACACACCCTACTCGATGGTCCCCTCGCCGAGGGTGCGCACAATTTGAGTGATTTCCTTCAGAAAAACTACTGCATTTCCCCCCTGGAGGTGAATGGGCGTGTCATGAGCGAACTGAACATTGATGGCATCGGTCGTTGTGCCGATATGTTGACCAAGGGCAATCTGGGATCATCGGCAGCTTCCTTAGCACTCGGCATCAATGCCATGCTCCTCATTGCCGTCGCCAGTTGTGTCGAGTGGCGTTATGCTCGTCGTCTCGTCGCAAGACTAGCCCAGTTTCTCAGTCACAGTCACATCGCCTGGCGTCGACGAAGGAAACGTCGGCGACCCAACTGAGGACGCAGCTTATCCATTAGTCACCAGAAGAAAGAACATCAGCAGCGGCAAAAACAACAGCAACAGCAACAACAACAACAACATCAGTTTGTACTTTAATCTAAACTCGCTTAATAAGTAAGTAAGCTCGTATGTACTACTCGCATTTGAGGACCATCTGCCTAAACTCTTGAGCAACTGGTTTATCCTCAGACGTTCCCCTATAACTTATGCAGATCTCCTTTCACCAGGAGCACTGACTAGCCTCATGGTTCCAAACTAGATATCTTTGTAAGATTATTTGGGAGAGTCAAAAGCCTAAACCCGATGAGTGATCTAAAGAAATAACTTGCTCATATGTGGGGACTCTTTGCATAATCCCTCAAGCCTAAGCCATTCCACTTCCATCCATTCACCCCTTCGTTCGCTAAAAGCGCCTGATAAGTGTTAACTAGAGATCTATGTCCCATATCCCATATATCCTACTACATTATAAGTCCATTTCCATTCTCAATAAGTAATCTAACGAAGTAAGTAGCTTAATATCTGGGGACTCTTTGCCTAATCCCTATACCTTTAACCATTCCACTTCAATCCTTTCTTGACTATATGCAGTGCAAGTCAATTTCCAATCCAAGAAACCATAAGGGGATAATCTACAGATGCATGTAGGATCATATCTGAAGAACCTTTTTTCACTTCATTTCACCGATCTTCCCTTTTCTTCCTTCGCTGAAATCCTACACTTAAAATCCATATCAATTTGCAGTTTCTATTTTTATTTTCTACCCCCTCTTCAGCTGCTCAAGTTGCTTCCATCCTCTACACCATCTTGCTTCTCCCTAGAGGATTTATATCATCTGCACCTCTTTGTCAACTTCAACATATATTTCTCACCAAGAGGATCTTTGGCCCCCTAATTATTTTCTAGTCTTAAGTTGTAGAGAATCTATAGTCGACTATTTTTTGAAATGCATAAGCTCCGTCCTCCCATCATCTTGTTTTGTGTAGGTTTGCTTGTCCCTAGAAGGTCCGTGTCATCTAATTCCTTTCTTTGACTTTAATACTAATTTCCTATGCATCTATCAATTGAATAGTTCTTCCTATCGTTCAAGCCCCTTACGTCTTCTTCAGCTACTCCATCGTGTATTTTTTGGGAGTTAAGAAGTTTGATTTCATCTCTACCTCAACTAGCGCCTTCTTCCACTTGGGGCTAACTGTCGATGGAATCTTTTTCCGGTTAAGCGCCTTAGGTCCTCCCCAGGATCTCTGGTCATCTAATCACATTCACATGCACACTCGTGGTGCCCATACCCTAACCTATCAATTTTTACATTTCACTTCGAATGCAAATGGAAAATGGTTTCAATGGTTTCTCTCATCTTTAAATGCATCCACAACAAGAAGGAGATGGCAACAGGCAGCAAAAAACTGTGGTGGCATTCAACGTCATATTCCGAGCCGTTAACCAAATCCGAAATCCGAATCGTTTTTGGGCCGTTCCAACTGCTTTTGGCTTTCTACAGTTCCAATTGAACTGCAGCTGCCTTAAAGGCAACTGCAACAGCAGGAGCAGGAGCTTCAACAGTTTCATTGTGCTACAGCGCACTTTAAGTGCTCCAAGGCTCAACTCGAGGAACATGGTAGGGTAGGGTGGGGTAGGGTGTCTGGTAGGGTGCTATTGCTGTTGCTACGGGTTAGCATACAAAACGAAAAACGGAAATTACAAATTCTATTCACTCGCTACGGCATTGGGGCGCTCTAATTCGTCGGTCCAAGTTGTAGTATTCCCTCCTTTCCAAATTTTCCTGCCTTTTCCTGCCTTTCCTCCCCACACACACACACACACACACTCACACACACACAAAACTTTTGCTAGCCAAGCAACGATTGAGGCAAGGCCAAGGGCGTCGGCAGCTTTTCAGTAAGGGGGGGGCCAACACAGGTTTTCAACCTCATCTTCTCCCTTTACCTTCCTTTTAAGCACCAGGCATTCAACATACAGACATTACAAAAATGTAATACTCTTAATAATTGTTTCTTTTAATAAATTTAAGTTTTAAAAACCATTTTATGCAGATTTTGGAAACTAAATAATGAAATTTCACATGTGTAGGGGGGGGCAATGGCCCCCCTCTGCCCCCCCCTGCCTACGCCCTTGGGCAAGGCCAAAAAGAACAGGCGGCTATTCTTTAGTCGCTTATCGCAAAGGATTTAGATTTATCTAACTTGATTATGATGCTAAGCATTCTCTCTCTACACACACACACACACACACACACACACACACACGTACTGAGTGACTGACTGAAGTAGGCAGGAGAGATTTCAGTGGGTAACTCGTTCTGACAGCCCCAAAACAAATGCGCAGAGAAATCATTGAAGGAAATTAAAACTTTGTTTACTTTTAAGTCCACTTCTTGTAATGTTACTCCATCCCTCTTCCTTATTCTCTCCCTTCCCCACTTTCTGCTTTTGTTGAGCTGCTGGTTTTACATTTTCGCATTTCCCTTACGTATTTGCCTACCCCTTCCCGTCGCCGCCGCTACCCACTCTCTGTTGCAACTCTGGGCACACATAATATGGCAATTCATTTAATCAGTTTGACGTTTGGCTAATTGAAGGCATGTTTGGCCAACAGAATGCCAAAAACTTGGCTTAAAGCCAAGAGAGACCAATCCACAACTTCGGGCACTTCAAATTGCATATTTTATGCATTTCATCTAAGCGCTGTAAAGTGACTCTAAGCTTCGCTGTTAACTTAACAGCACTTAAGCATTAGGAATGTTAAGCTGTTGTTTTTTTTTTATTTATTTGAGCTTTAAACAACAGTTGTGTTTGCTTCATGTATATACACTATAGTTCTTGGAATATGTTCTAAGCTCTGTTATCTGACTCTCAGTACTGTTAACTTATTGTTAGGCTGATGTTATTTTTATAAAGTATTTCCTAAAGTCTGTTAAGTGACTCTCAGCACTGTTAACTTGACAATTCATTGATAGTGAATATAAAACTTTATTTACTAAGTTTTAGACAACAGTTGTGTTAGCTTCAAGCTTATGCATTCTATACAAATGCTTAGCTCTGTTAAATGACTCTCAACTCTGTTAACTTAACAGCGGCAACGAAAGGCTTTTGATTTTTATCAATAAAAGTCAATATAAAACTATATTTATTTATGCTTTAAACAACAATTTAATCGAGGAGAAGAGGATGGGACAAAAGAGGCGTCTGGGGTACCGTTGGGGGCGTCTAGTGGGCGTGGCTACGTGTGGCAGCATTGACCAAGCACGTGGTTGGACTTTGGCACACGATTTCTGTCACTTGGCGCTTCTCATGTCCGCAGATCGTTAACTTAATTGTTCCGCTTGAAATCCTGAAAACTGTTGTACGCCATTGTTGCCACTGATAGTTGTACCCCTGCCACACACACACACACACAGGCAGACACACACCCACTCACTCACTTCTTCCCTGACTTGGTCATCAGCCATGTCAGCAATGCAATAAAATTGGCGTGACTAACTGTACATGAAGGCGCACAACGATGACGGCGATGAGGCAGTCTCCCCCTCCATCACTCCCTCCCCTCCATCGTTCTTGCCACACACTCTGTGTAGAGTCGCTCGCTAGTCGTGCGTGCCGCTGCTGACAGCGCTGTTGACGTCGCTGCAATCAGCAAATGGTCGACCGCAGCAAAAGTCGCGTAATTAACGCGAGTGTCGCCCTCCCTTCACCTTTCCCATCCGCCCACCTCTTGTCCACCCGCCTTCCTTCGTCACACTGTCTGCTACCCTATTGCGTAGCTAGCTTAGCCAAATTAAAGTCAGTTTCCCCTTCCCCTTCCCCCTCCCCCACGCCGTTCGTCATTGCTTTTACAGCTGTAAACAATTTTTGGCGGGGGGGCAAAAGTCGCAACAAATTGGGGAAAACTATAAGAAATGTTCTACATATGACAGACTATAAAGTACCCTGTAAATTGTAAAGCAGCTGGGCAGCAGTGCAAGTATATCCACAAACATACCTGTTGCACGACTAGGAGATACCCTGTTAACGCTAAAGATGCTAAAAGTCGATGTAAACTGCTCAAGTGCATAAATTTCTGCAGAGATTTCTCATCCAAAAAAAAAAAACAAAGAGCACGTTTGTTTAGCTGCTTTTGAACTTTTTCACTACGCAATGATACCCTGTAAATATTTATTCAGCCGTTTAAGGGTAAAAAACATGTGTAAACATTGCAAATTAAACCCTGACGATGAGTTAAAAATCTTTAGACACGACTAACTGATATCCTTTAAACACTTCGTAGTAAAAGCTTAAGAATATATTCTATACTTTTTCACCGATTAAAACATAATATTCCATAGCAAAAACATCTTTAGACACGACTAACTGATATCCTTTAAACACTGCAGTAGTTGACACTTGACAGTTGACAGTTGAATAATAAGCTCTAGAGTTTTCAACCGATTAAAAGATAATATTCCATGGCAAAAACATTATATGTCTGCTAAATAATGTTTCTTAGATGATATATCTACTAATTTAAGGTTGTTTGACTGTAAAGTTTCACTTTCCAGTTCAATTCACTGAAGTAGTTCAGTAGTTCATTTTGTACTGAACGAACTAGTCATTCATTTGAGTCATTCGAGTCTTTCGTTCGTTCTCGTTCACTCTAAGTAGTTCACTCTCGTTCAATCTCGCTCTTTATAGTTCATTGTAGTCATTTGAATCCCTCATCGTTCGATCGAGTCATTTGACTCTAATTGTAGTTTTTCGTAACTTCGATTTGGAGTCTAGTAACCGTAGATGTCTGGTTTAAATTTTTTCTATTCATGTGTATATTTTGTCTGCTAATTACTATATTTACTATGAATATTAGAATGTGTTTTAAATTCGTATGCCAAAATATTTCCCCAAATTATTTTGATTTCATTTTCTATATCAGTTAAATAAATTAAAGAAAATATTTAAGTTTATTGCTTCTATTTTTTATTCTCAATATTTTCAGTTTTGAATTCATTGCTGTTAACTTATTATGATTAAATATAAAGATAACAATTCACAAAATTAACAACATTATTTCAGTCTTATTCTATTTATATTATATATTATTATTACAAGGAATTGAATTGAACGAAAGAGTCAATCGAACGAAAGAATCATTTTGGGAATCGATTCAGAGTGAACGAGAATGGGACTCAAACGAGTGGAAAATGAACTACAATGAATTGAACGAGATTGGGACTCGAATGAACGACTCTCAGGGATTTAGTTCAGTCGTTCACTCCAAAGAGTTGTTCGATCGAACTGAATCTGAACGATTCAATACAACTTTATTTGACTGCTTTTGACTGCTTTTGACTTAATAGATACTCGGTTGTCTATCGTATTATAGAGAACAGAAACTGCTTTTGCCATTACAGGGTATCCTAAGAGCATACTAAGTGATTTATGGAATGATATATGACAACTTAAATGTTACAACGACAAGACAATTTAAGAAACTAACTATATATATATATGTATATATTATAACTACCAAGACGACTCAACGATACCCTATAAATGCTTCGCATTCATTGAAAACCATTGAAAGCGAATTGCAATAATTAAAAAACAGTTAAAAAGTGAAATTCAATTGAAAATTTAATGCAAAGTGCAAACTGACAGCAAAGGGGAAAAGTTGAAGAAGGTGCAACCAATTGCTGCAACTTGTCCATGCTTTAGGTTAAAGGATGTCAACAGTTTACTGTGTAGAGTCGGAAGTCTCAAGTCTGTTTCTCATTTCTCAGCTCTTCAGTTTAAGCTTATCATTGCAGTCGAGGCAAATTACCAGCGCCATCAATTAGCTTAACCACACACCAGCCTCAAGCAGCTGCCGCAAAAAAGAGGAAGCAAAGTAGCAAATAGCAAGTGGCAAATAGCAAGTGGCAAATGGCAAGTGGCAAGTGGCAAGTGGAAAGTGGCAAGCACTGCCATTGCCTTGGATCTGTGTCTGAAATATGACACCAGAGCTGAGAACGCGGGTTAAGCGATGTCCATTTGCGTGTCGGACATTCGTTTCCTTTTTTATTTTGCACTATCTCTCTCTCTCTGTCTCTCTGTCTCTCTCCCTCTCTCTCTCTCCTACTTAAGTTTTTATTTTCGACACCCTAACTCTAGTTATTACAATACTTTTATGCACTAAGTAACATCATCTTCCATTCTATCTCAACGAACTCAGCTCTAAGTAAGTTACTCAAAATTGACACAACTGCTCAAATCGATTGTATTTCTCACATATATTGCAATCAAGAAGTTCACTTAAATATAACTTATAGAAATATCAGCTAGAAAACTTGTAGAAAATGGAAAAATGTATTTATTTATATTAAAATAATTAGTTATAATTGTGATGAACGCTAATTTATGTCTGCTAAAGTCTTCGGCTAGACTATTATGTATTTTTTGGCACAGAAGGTGAGAAGACTTAACCCAGAACAATTTGAATACAAGTTCAATAACAGGCAACAAACATTTCAACCAAATATTAAACAAATATCACAACCAAAGACTTAGATTAACTATAACTTATAGATTTATCATAGGCTCAAGTTGTAGTAAATAGGAAAAAAGTCTGTAAGAAGAATGAAGAAAGTTGTCTAGTTTTCCACTTTATGAATAAACTCGCAGAGTATTAATTTCAATATGAATTCAATATGCTTTATTATTTAATATTAAATATAACAATAATAAGTATTGGTTTTTATTTATTTACTAAGATTTATCTAGGATTAATAGATGTCCCTTTTATTCTTTCCATTAATCGAACTGCTAAATTAACAAACCTTCTCTACATTTATAATTCAATTTGTGAAGAGTCAGTTTAATATAGCATTAAATTGTCTTTGAATTTGTATTTTATGTGTGTAATTCAACCGATTATGTAGACTATTTATTCACTCTAGTTATAATGGAATCCTTGTAGGAGAAACACATGTATATACTGCTTTCAATTAACGCCACTGGTAACTGCAAAAAAATTCTCTATTTAATAGTTAATTTAGTTAAAACTCACTCTTCTTAGTTGTATTTTTTTCGTGTGTGTAATTAATTCACTATTTTCTCACACTACGAATAACGAATTTTATATTCTTTCATTGAACTCAACTGCTAAATTGACAAACATTTCAAACAGTTCAATATAGTAGAGTAAGGGTGTTCAATTGTCGGTTAAATCACGCTTCTTACTTGTATATTATAACCTGTGCCCATTAAAAATGGGCAAAAAGGGTATAATGAGCTTGTGTGAATGTATGTAACAGGCAGAAGGAGGCATCGCCGGCCCTATGAAGTATATATATACTGAATCAGTATCTATAGCCGAGTCGATTCACACCTGTACGTCTGTCCGTCCATCTGTCCGTCCGTCCGTCCGTCTGTCCGTCTGTATGAACTCGTGGATCTCAGCAACTATAAGAGCTAGAGATCTCAAATTTGGAATGTAGGTTCCTGAATACCATACGCAGATCCAGTTTATTTTCAATTTTCGATATCATGCCCCGTTTGTTTTAAAATTAGAAAAATCATCATAACATAAGCAATGTTAAAGCTAGAGACTTGAGATATGGCACACATGATGAAAAGCTTAGGATTAATGAGTCCTGAAAATTTCATTGCGATGCCACGCCCCCTTCGCGCATAACTCGAAAAAGCTGATAACAAGAGCAGTTTTATAGCTAGACACTTGAGATTTGGCACACATGGTTAGTATCGTACACTCAATGTGTGCTACAAATTTCAGTACGATCGGATATTGAACTTGGAAGTTATTCAAGAAACAAATTTATGCAACGCAGCAGATGCGTCGCAGCGCAGTAGCAGCGCAGTCGCTGCGCCGCGGCGACGATATAACGAACGAAATATGTTTGATTTGCCTTTCGGTCGCTGTGGCGCTAAACATAAACAATTAACAGCCGCAGTCCAGTGTTGCCAGACTATCTCAAGCTACCTACTCTCGATGCAAGCAAAATGAACTTCAAGCGATATATTTAAATCCCATTCATTTAACTCAACTGCAAAATTGACAGACATTCCTTTTCTTTGCAGTTAATTGAGTTAATAATTAGTTTAATATAGGAAAGTAAGGGTATTCACTCGTCGGTTATATGTAAATCACGCCTCTTACTCGTATTTTTCTTTGTGTGTGTGTGTGTGTGTGATTTGGCGTTGCAAATTTATTGAGCTAATACAAAATTTAATCAGGCAGCGAGCCTTTGGGCAGGCAACGGCCCTTGCAGCCGGCTCGCAGCATTATCAGGCGCGCCGTCCATAAATAACTGTTAGGGGCACGCAGAATGCGAGGGAGTGCAGGGCAGGGGGTGGAGGAGGAAGGGGGCGGGGTTAAAGGCAGTTCATGAAGCTGCGAGTTGGCCAAAACAGCTGGCGGCAAAGGATTGCGTTTTGGCATTCCAATTGTAGCTTGGGTTCCGCTTGTTTTTTTTTTTTTTACTTTTTTGGGCTGGCTTTTGGCTTTGGCAGTTTTTGGGTCCTTACACTTCATTTAAAGTCAAGGAGTCGCACATAAATTTCCATGCACATAATTAAACTAGCAAATGACAAAGCAAAATCGTTAAATCGAGGTCAAAAGAGGCGACAATGCCCCCGAAAAACCTTCAAGGCTTGCCACATTTTTCCCTTTGCCCACGACAAAAAGGGGGCAAAAGGGCAACTACAAATGTAATTAAATATGCGGCTAGATGACCTCTTTTATGTGTGTGTGTGTGTGCTGTGTGTGTGTGTGTGTGTGTGTGTGTGTGTACTGTGTCTAATAACAAAAATTATGAAAATCTATGTGGGCGTCTGTGTCAATTAACATGGCCAAGTCGCAAGTCGCTTGCCAAGCATTGCGTATGAGCAATGCCGGCTACCACGCCCCCCAACGCTGACGCCCCCAAGGCCACGCCCATAGTTAAGCTCAATGATTAACATTTTAAAGATGCGAACCGCCCATCATCACAGCTGAAAACTGAGACTGAGATTGTAAATCGGGAAAATGGAAGTGGGAAATGGGAAATGGGATCGGAATTGGGGCTGACATTGACAGGGCGCACGCCAGCAGAAATGCTTAAGTGAGCTTAGTAAGTGAGTTTTACAACACACACACACACACACACACACACACTCCCACACACACACTCACTCCCACACACATTCTAAGTGAGACCCATTGGCGAATTCCCTGCCTTACACATCCACAACATAAAACATTTCTACACATGTGCGTGCTTTAGGCTTCAGCCTTACTTTTTTTTATATACCCTGTACTTTAGAAACGCTGCAAAAGGGTAACATAAGCTGCAATCAATCAACAATTTGCAAAAGACATAAAGACTGTTTTAAATTGAAATCACTAACAACTGGCGAAACCATTGAGCTGATTATTTCTTTACATTATTTCAATTTCATTAAGGCTCATAAAATTTCGAATCTTAAACTTATAACTTTGATTCTTTGCATATGTAAAGTTTAATATATACTTCAAATATTCTCATAATTTCAGCAAAATCAAACAGTTAATAGAAAAGTTATTTAACAGAATTTATTAAATTTGTATACTTCCCCAATTGTTGTGTTAAATGTTTTGCCATTTTGCATAAAATGCAGTTACTAATAGACATAGACTTTACGCTTGGTGTACATCTAGTTCTATAAATTTCAATTCAAGTTTTCTTAATATTTCACAATAATAAAACGCTAAATGAAAATGTTTTTCAACTGTTTCAATCAATGCTTCAAATTAAATGTTTATCTAGTTGAGAAACTAAAGAATTTAATTGCATTTAGTAATTGTAAAAGCTGCCCATGCTTTATCTATCTATTTAACTATCTTTTTTTTTCATATTTCCTATAAAAGTCAAAATATGCTTAATTTTGAATTGATTTTTAGCATACGTGTAGTTTAATATATGCTTTAAGTATTCTCATTATTTCAGCAGAATCTAGCTATATATACTTAAGTTATTGCAAAATATCTAAAGGGTACTTTCTTGTCGATTCTTCTTTTTTTTTGCAACATTTTTTTAAAAGTTAAAAACTTTGTTGCTGCGCTTAAAGCCTTTAAGTATTTTAATTATGTAGGATTTGCGCTACGGGCTAAAAACAGCTGCCAGCCAGCTACTGCCATAGCTTCCCAGTTTTGCAGCTCTTCGGGGTTCTTCTGGTTCTTCAGTTTCCCAGCTATTGAGCAAAGCCCGGCAAATTTGTAGCCGCCAGCAGCAGCGGGAGCCAACTAATTGAAAAATCGCCTATGCCAAAGGCTCAGTGTTGGCTTCATTTCTCCTCGCAGCACGCACAACATGTGGCAAGGTGGCAAGGTGGCAAGGGTCGTGCCATTTGGGGTCCAGGTTGTCTGCACATGTGTGTGTGTGTGTGTGTGTGTGTGTGTGATGTGTCGTGTCTTATTGTGATGCGTTGTGTTGTCACCCAAAATGATGTGACACATGCAAATGAGTTGAGCCAGGACACAGGACGGGGGCCAAGAAGTCATCTGGGTCTAAAGTGCTCCTGTCACTCAGTCACTCAACCAGTCAGTCAGTCAGTCAGTCAGTCAGTCAATCTGACAGTTTGCGTCGCAGTCTGTAAACGCAGTCAATGATTAGCGCTGCATCGTAATCGGATCTTTGAATTTCCCAAATTATGCTACCCGTTAGAGTCGAAATACTTGTGCTAAATTCGAGTCCATAAGCAACAGTCGTAGAATTTGAATGGAATTGCACATAATACTTCATGTCTACAATGGAATCTACATATAACTGAAGTTTCAATTAACTTAAGACCTGGCAAAAAGAACAGAATTAAACTTCAATTTCAAATCGCAGTTTGCTATTAGAGTCTACAAGAGTAAAGAGATTCTTAATCAGAGCTCGCAATAATTGGTCTCTCTCAGGCTGATGTCAGGATGCGTGCGAGAAGCGAAGCGATAATATTGGGCGAGAACGAGCGATAAACCACTGCAAGCATTTTTAAGTGCAATCGCTCGAAAGATGTCAGAGTGAGTGCGAAGCGAGTTGCGAGCTCAAGCGATAAAGCGAGAGCAAGGCGAGAGAGCAGTTTGCAAACCTGCTTTATCGCTTCAACTCGCTCAGAGCGTACGATTGTTTTGTTGGATTCTGTGCGAGAGCAATGTAGCTCGCTTCTCGCAAAGCTGTCACTCTGCTATCGTCTCGCTTTGCTCATTGCTTCGCATCTCGCGCGGACTCTGACATCAGTCTCATGCTAGTTGTCAGAAAATAACCACTCGTCCGCTGACACGATGCGATGCTGTCCCGAATGAACTCTCAAACTTCGTTCTTTCTTGGGCTTCTCTTCCGACGATCGTTTCTGTTCGCTCGCTCGGCTCATGTGTTCACTCGAGACTTGTCACTCGTAAGAACTCGGCAAACGGTCGTCTGATGTATGTGTGTTGCGCGTGTGGATAGCTAAACATTTACAGCTAGTCTTCATGAGCACACTCATATGCACACAGATGAGCACTCTATCCTCTTCTCTCTTAATCCTTAATGCTTTGCCTGTGACGAAATATCTAAGACAACAACAAAAGGCAAACGCAACAACTAAAATAAAGACTCTTTGCTTGCTTTGCTCTCTGACTGACTCTCAGTAGCTGAGCGACGAACGGTTCTGTTCGTATCGAGCGGTCAGTAAGAGACCGACCCAAGTCCAAGTATTGAACTGACGAAAAGGCAATTTAGTCCGAAGATAAAACTCATTCAAAGTGCACTAAGAGTGCTAGTTTAAAGAAGTTAAACTACGCTGTCGTCCATTGCAAATTTGTAGTTAAACTTCATTGTTAGCTTCATCGCTTTAAGGGCCGTTTAAATTCTGAAGTGCTCAGCACGAATTCCATGTTGAAGTGCCAAAAATACCAAAGTTCAAGTCCAAGTCCAAGTCCGTATCCAAATCCAAGTTCGGGAATTAAGTTACAGATCGTCCTTGTAAAATCGAATCAAAAATAAGTGCAAACAAAGTCGCGAGTGTTTGGTGTCAACAAACAACGAGGACAGATTGAGTTTAAGATTCAAAACCGGAACTGGAAACTGGAAACTGGGAACTTGGAACTGGGAACTGAGTACTAAGAGTCAAGCTGCAAGTTCCGAACAGACAGACAGACAGACAGATAGAGTTCAACTTGCACATAAATCAAAGTGGAATGTTGTGTGCTGAGAGGGGAAGGGGGGGGGGACAAAAATTGCACTTACCGCAGCGGGTAAAGGGGGAAATGGCAAAATGGGAAAATGGAGTATGGGAATGTTGTGGTATGTCATTGCAACAGCTTCATCGTATAGTTGGATACATATGATTGTGCATGTACGCGTATGTGAATGCCAACGAGTGCTCACATAGGCATCCAAAGTGCACTCGAATGTCCTTTCTAGACTCGACTGCCCGAGTTGCTTCCTTCCATCTGCCACTCTCCACTCTCCACACTCCATTCTCCCCTCCATCCTTTATATTCCCCTTCCTGCTGGAGCATCAATCTGCTTGACGATGTACATTCTGAGCTATGACAACGAAGCATTTTATTGTTGTTAACAGACTCTTCCACACACACACACAAACACACAAACACACACACACGCACTCTATAAACACACACACACACACATGCCAGTGAACGTTGAACGTCCACTTGATACCCTGTACTCAGTCAGCAAGTAAGTATGTCAAACAGCTTGAAACAAAAGTTTTGCGGGAAAAGTTGGCTTAGAGCGTGCCATTTGTGGGCTAATACGCTGTTTGCCAGCAAAGTAAATATTAAATAAGCCAAATGTTAAGTGACTTGACAAAGCCGTTATTCTCATATATCGATTAAAGCTGTAAGAGCTATCGATAGTTGGATTGGAAACTCTCAAATATTTCAATGAATTTATTGAATTAAACAAAGATTGAGAACTCTTTGGAATGTTAAAGTTATATCTGTTAAAAGTATTAGTTAAGCTGTTACAGAAGAGTTTTCCTAATCGATAACATATATCGATAGTTTGTGCATTAATCATTTTGTAAAACTTTTTAAAATGGCAAAGATATGACTATCGGAAAATGTAATTACTTGCGTCGAGTTATTCCATCTTTAACTTGATTATATTAATTGCATTTCAACTTTTCTTCGTTTTTCACTTCAATTTTGAACATTCATCTTTAATTTCCTTACTCAATTTTGATTGAAACTCAATTGAAATGAAAAGAGTTGTTTCATCAAAAAAAGAGGAGCAGCTAAATTTAAAATGCAAAGACTCAACAATGCAGCTATTACTGCTTAAACTATATACCCCCTCCCCACCAGTGAGAGCTACAATTACAGGGTATATAGAAAATGCCACAAATTTGTCAAATGCAAAAACACTGCAGTTTTCTATCTCCGTGTTGTTTTATCCATGTTTATTTTATGTTTATGTCAGCCCAACCAGTTTCTGGCTAATCCAGCAAAGTGAGGAATAGAGGGGGAAATACAATGGGGGGAATACAATGGGGGAGAATGGAACGTTGACTCGATTTTGGACAGATGAACAATCAATGCGAATGAATCTAAATTATTGTATGTATCGAATTTGAATCTAATGTGTAAATCATAAATTGGAACAACAACAAAAAACAAAAAATAATAATAACAATAGCAACAAACCGATTAAGCATATATGTATATCAATAACTATATAGTACATATACTATATGTATTGTTGTTTTTTTTTTTTGTCCTAGATTGTAGTTCATATATATATATAATAATAAAAATAATACTAATAAATTTATTGGCCAATTAATAAAGAGCAATTTATAAACAAACAAATAAACAAATATCTTAATAACCTAGTCGAAAATTATGCAGAAATGATAGTTAAATACACACACACACACACACACACAGACAGACAGACAGACACAATTCTAGTCAATTAAAGCCAGAGAACTTGTCTCTTGTATCTACACTATTAGCTAATCTTAACCTAAGCAAACAAATGAAACAAAACTAATTTAAATTGAAAATAAACTGAAACTAAAACTGAAACTAAAACTAAAAGCGAAGCGAAATTTGTACTTATTTTATAAAAATGCATAGAATTATTATTAATAATAAAAAGCAAAATATTGCATATTATATATATATATATGTATATGTATACCTATATATATATATATATATATACTACCTATAAATAAATATGTGATAAATGAAATCTTTTGCAATTTGCAATAAACGAGCTACCCTCCCCGAGCTCCCTCAATTGCAGACTGTACATATCAACAGCAAAATGGAAAATATATAAAAAAAAAAAGAAAAATTCAAAAATATTGAGAATGAAAACGATAACGATAACGCAAACTAATCAATTATCAATTATCAATTGTGCTTAATCCAAAATCCAGCATCTGTTATATACATACTATGATTATCCCCATATGGAACCTAGATCCTTTCACTAACCAAAAAGCCGAAACAAAATTAATGGCGTTGCTCAATGTAAAACTATTAAACAATTGTTGCCACTACATCATGTAAAATAGCATTATTTATAATATATACTAACCATAAACATACAACTATATATATGTCGACTATATGTATAACTACTTTAAGCCAAACAAAAAAAATAACTGTGTGTCTAATTACAATAACAACAACAACATAAACACAACTCCGCATATTTAGAAGAACAAATTATGAACAGCCAACATCTGCACACACACACACAGAAACCTCAATTAAGTTCGGATCAATAGCCCCAATTTAAAATTATATTACTATATGCAATGCATTCTTAATCGAGAGCTTGAAAATGTTAATCTGGTAGTATACAAAATATAATTCTTCTTTTATTGTAGTTACCTATAAAGCAATAAATTGTTTGCATATCTTTCAAACACTTTGAGAATTACAGAAATACGTTTTGCGAGGACGGTTCGAAATGTTTTACAGCCTGGCAGTATATATTTTATATTTTATTTGTATTTTTAAAAATATTCTTCTTCCAAGTCAATACACTTCTCCCAGCGATGCTTCCAGCTCTTCAGGTCGTCGATACAGACTCCTCATTTGAGGAAAGCGCCACTTTGAGCTAAGAGAATAAAAGGAAGTCAATTGGAGCCAGGACTAGAGAATAAGGTGGCTGCTGAAGCAGTTCAAAGCGTAATTCATGGATTTTTGCTATGGCAACTGCTTTCTCCAGTTAATCGGTGTAGTATATAACTCCACGACGATCCCAGCCATCACTTTTCCAGCCGATATAACAGTTTTCGCCTTTCCTGGTAGCGGATATCCCTTCGTAATTCACTGTTTCGATTGGGCTTTTGTTTCTGGAGTATAGTAGTGTATCCATGTAATATCCACAGTTTGATTTATTACGCTTAAACATCGCCAAGAGACTTGAGAGACTTGCTACAGTTCATTCCAGCGCGCTTTTGATCCAACGCGAGCAAACACGGCGCCCAACGTGCGGATAGCTATCTCATGTTCAATTCGTTGTTTAAAATAGGCCAAGTGCAGTCTCTAGACATCTTAGTGAACTCAGCTGTGTCTCTCACTTTAATTCGGAGATCACCCAGCAGAATTTGATGCATTTTGGCGATGTTTTCGTCGGTGGTAACAGTTTTTTGAGGTTACGGACTTATCTCATCTTCTAGGCTCGTATGTACACGCTTAAATTCAGCAGCCCAGAAATGATTTACAGTGGCAAATGATTAGGAAGATTCACCATAGACAGCATCCATCTCGGCTTTGAGTTGTGTAGACGTATTGCCCTTCAAAAACATATAACTTATCTTATATATATCTTGACAAAAGCAGTGTTATCGACTTAGTTAATCGATTGCTCAACGATAACTATAATATCGTTAAAGCTGAAATTTTGGTGGAAACACATTAAGAGATGCTTAACGTATGAGGTCGTCTTCATTGTCAGGCTGTTAACACTTCGAACCGCCCTCGTATTATGATTATTTTCTCCTATGAAGAGCTTAGAAAACAAATGTTAAACTGCATTCAATATACATTTATTTATGCGTATTGTTGACTAAAATTCGAAGTAAGTTTGAAGTCAATTGAAAAGATATAAAGCAATGGATTAGTAGTACTACATATTCAATCAACAATTTATCAGGGCTATTGATCCAGGCTATGTTGAGTTCAATTTATGATGTTGCATGCTGTGCAGAGAGATGATATGTCATACTCTAGTATACATGTCATTTAAGATAAATGCATAACGATAACGATACATAGCTACCAAAACAATTGAATGCGTAATAAACCCCCCTAAAACTACTATCGATAACGACAACTAAAAAGAATAAAAACAAAACAACAACAAAACAACAATGACAACTACAAAGAGAAAGCCAAATAAAAACATAATAAATTCAAAAGCCAAAGCCAAAAAGTTTTCTTTATTTTGCAGCAGCCAATGGACAGTGGGCGTGGCCGTGGCCAATTGAGATGGTTTGCAAAAAGGGGTGCAGACGGCAGACGTTGAGGGGAGAGCAGCCAATAAATCAAGCATTGGCGCATCACAACGATGCCACTTGCCACATGCCTCCAAGTCATAGTCTGCAAGTCTGGCTTAAAGCCCACGCCAAAAGGGGGCCATCCAAAGGGAGGGATGGTGGATAGCAGGAAGGGAGGCAGGGAGGAAGGGGGACAGGAAAGGAGGACAGTTGTTGCCATTGTCGCCGGCGTCATTGCCTCATCTTCTGTTTCCTCTTGCCTTCATTCTTCTGTTGCTGCTGCCGCTGCTGCTGCTGCAGCTTCTTCATTTTCTTGTTCCGCTTTGCTAGTTACTTTTTTTTTTCCTCGCTTTATTGTTGTTTCTCGTATACTCTTACAGAGGATATGGTAAATTTGTCAAGCAATGTGTAACGTGATTGCAGATGTCTTGTAAAATCTGGTATATACTACAATACGTATTCCTGATCAGCGCTTGTGGTAAGAAAAACTATATCAAGGAATTTATCCTAATTCCATATATAACTAGTAATATGTGATAGATATTTTTACCAAATTTCATTCTATATCTTTCATAGGTTCCTTCCACGAGCATCAACATTCAGATCATTCGCTAACATTTGAATGTGCCTGTTTTTTAGATTTCCACGGTCTAAAACATAAGTATAAGAGTTTATTAGGATGGGCTCTCAAAAAATGTGCATAACAGGTCTAAGGAAGTCTAGACCCTGTAGCGTATATATATATATATAATTGATCAGCATCAACAGCCGAGTCGATATAGCCATGTCCCTCCGCCCATCCGTCCGTCCGTCTGTCTATCTGTCTGTCCCGCTGTATAAGCGCCTAGATCTCCGAAACTATAAGAGCTAGAGTCACCAAATTTGGTATGTTGGTCTGACTATGGGCTAAGCAGAACCCATTTATGTTAAAACTTTGCCACGCCCCCTAACGCCCCCTAACGCCCCCTAACGCCGCCGAAAATCGAAAAGAAAACTTTTGAAAACCCATAAAATGAGAATTATTAAAGCTAGAGTTCTAAATTTTGGCATAAGGCGCTCTAATGTAACCTAAAAATTTCATCGGGATCGAATATTAAAGTCGAAAGTTATTCAAAAAACATTATAACAAAGTTTCGGTTCAAATGAAAAAGAAGAGAACACTGACGCACTATTAGGGTATTTGAATACCTTACTGAAATTTGACAGGGCGAATGGCAATGAACATGTCAACATTCTCATTGAATGTTGGCGAACTGAACATTCGGTCCGAATGTTAAAAAATGACGTCGAATGCGCCGTCGTGAAAATAGTCTATTAAATGCCATAGAAATGATTCGTTGAAAACTAAGCTGTGGTAAGAAAAGCGTTTATGGTTTTTGCAGTTACCTTAACAAACTACAAGAAATCGTAGGTATGTATTATGTGTTTTAAATACAAATATCCTGTCAAAGGTGCATTAATATCTAACCATAATAGATTCCTTTGAAGTTAAAGCTACAAAATTTAGTTTTTTTGATTTCCAAAATCTTTATTACTTTTGCAAATATAACGATAAACTCATCATATACTAATTGAAATAAATCCCACATATTCCCAACAAGTTTCATCTAAATAAAGATAAGCAATTCAAAAATTCGCCTAGCCATAAACAATATTAAAACATTTACTTTTAAATCTCTCAATTGAACTTGCTAAATTCCAGTTACACTTAAATTGTCGCAGAATTCTTGATCAAATTTGCTAAATTCCAAACTTACTACTGAGTTTTTCCCACAATTCTTCAACGTGCATAACTTAAAATAGAAGAATATAAAAACTTCTATATTTTCATACAACTTTATAGTTTAAGTTAAGCAATATTTACAATAAATCGCTTAGCAATTATAAAAAGATAATTAAAGTGCTAGAATATTTATGCGTTTTTAAAGATATTAATTTGATTTCAAAGTTTAGATATTTGAGACTCGTGAAGTGCATGAAAAAGTGAGAGAGTTATTTAAAAATATATGCATAAAATACTAAACACTAAAACAGAGTTCATGTTTCCATTCAACTTAATATTCTATTAATCAAACTATAAAACTTTTGATATTGTGTCATTTAAGTGAAGAGGCAACTTTGGGATATATTTTAATTTCTTTTTAATATTTTCCATTTCATTTTTCATTCAAAGTTACAGTATGTTATCTTTATTAATTATTATTAATTAATTATTAAAATAGGCTGCCATAAAACTGACTCGTTGACTTTGACTCTTTTTATACCCTGTGAGGGTATATTAAGTTTGTTAAGAGTATTGTAACAGGCAGAAGAAAGTGTATATTGGATTCTTGATCAGCATCAATAGCCGCGTCGCTATAGATATGTTCGTCTGTCTGTCCGTCCGTCGGTCTGTCTGTCCGTCCGTCTGTTCGTATAAACGAAAGGATCTCAGAGATGGTAAGAGCTAGAAGCTTGAACTTGGTCTCTCAGCACTGCTAATATAAGCAGGCAGCTCAAGGTTATCTTTAATTTTATATGCCACGCCCCATGCGCCCACTAATTAAACAATTGCTTATAACAATAGCAGTTTGGCAGTTAGAAACTTGAGATTTGGCACACATGATGAGTATTTTGGTTTCGATATGTTTAGTAAATTTCATCACGATGCCACGCCCACTTCACCCACAAATTGAAAGTGAATTGCATGGGGAGTGTATTTGAGCGGGTCGCTGTAGATCTACAGGGTATATTACGATCGGTATTCCAACTGTTCGGCTTGTTATTATTATTATTAAGTAAAACAATGTACCATACATTATATAGTATGTGGGATAAATCGTAGGGTAATCATTATTCACCACACACCGAATTTACTATTTACTCTTACTTGTTGTTCATTTCTTTTCTCTTTTTTATTTATATGCCGCAAAAGCTTTAAATGCGTCAGCAGCAGCAACAGCAGCGACTATAACCAGGACGGGCAGCAGAATGGACAGAATGGGGAGGGGTATGGAATGAGGCCAAGGCGTAGCAGGGGCAGGAGCGGAGGCAGGGGCAGGAGCGGAGGCAGGAGCAGAAGGAGATGAAGGAGAGCACGCGAACGTTGAGGACACACAGCAATTTCAGGAACAATAATAAATATCGCGAGTCAACCGCAG
This sequence comes from Drosophila histrio, assembly GCA_958299025.2. Taxonomy (NCBI): domain Eukaryota; kingdom Metazoa; phylum Arthropoda; class Insecta; order Diptera; family Drosophilidae; genus Drosophila; species Drosophila histrio. The sequence continues at coordinate 49,919,075 of OY282582.1, read as the reverse complement.
CCACAGCAGAAAAAATGAAAACAAAACACACACACACACACACACAGAAAGACAAATGTAAGTATCTGTATGCATAAGTCGCTATAGTCGGAACCCCCCCCCCCCATTCCACTCTCTTTGCCATCCCCTTGCTGCTCGTATCTGCAGTAACAAGCTGCAGGCAATGGCAACATCATTTCGCTGGCTGCACACAGTATGCCATAAAAGTCTACGCACACACAGTCTACGCAGAAATGTGTCACCAAATCGATGGCGCTTGCAACCGCCATTTCACCAAAACCCTTCACCCCCTCCCCCGCCCCCTAGACACGCCTAAAATTGATGGGCGTAACACAAATCTAGTATTAAGTTGCAGCTTGCGACAGTCAGCACTTGGTGCAATTACTTTTGGGCGCACCTGTACCAATGTGGCAACAGTAACAACGATGTTGCATGCCCCCCCGCCCCTTGAGCGTTGTTTGCTTGTTGCTATTGTTGAAAAATATGAACGGCATTAAAAATTAGTCAAAAGTACCGCTAAGTGCGCCAACAGCAGCCGCGACAACTATCAACGACAGCAACAGCAACGACAGCAACAGCAGCAACAGCAACGACAGCAACAATTGCTGTGGTGCATGCTCGACTAAGCGTTGATCTGTGAGCAACTACAGTGAAATCTGACTAAAGTGTAAAGTGTCTATTAGAAATAACTGGTTATAGCATCAGCAATTAAATGATTTACATTATGCGAATTAATAACAAAGCTTTCAATTACAGAGAAACTTTCAGAAAACGAATGAATCTATACAATTTATCTTAAATAAAAAAATAGTGGAATGATTTTTATATTGATCCTCCAATTGTTGCGCTTCAAGCTTCGTTTATCATTGAGCAATTACAGTGAAATCTGACAGTAGCAAAAGTATCTATTGGAAATATCTGGTAATATGATCTAAAATTAAATGTTTCTCCCTAACAAATCATTTTATGTTGTCTCAATTACAGAAAAACTTTTCCAAGATGTATTAATACTATGTATACAAAAATTAGGACAAAAAATAAAGTGATTTATAATGATATTTATCCTGACCCTTTAATTGTTGCGCTAGAAGCTTCGTTGGTCCGCAAGAAACTACAGTAAAACAAACTCTATGTGAAGCTGATTTGTAATGAATTGGAATTATTTTCTTCTTGTTTCTAGAATTGTTGTGGTGCAAACGTTTATTTGACAGTGAAATTTGCCTACAACCAGCTTTGTTACTCCAAATATATTCGAAAATGTGATATGGAAAGAATCTCCTTAGTAAATTATTGCAATGGAGAGCGGGAGAGAGAGTATCTAAAACCTCCTCTTTGTGACTGCCCTGCTTTTCTTAGAAGGAGAACCCGTTTTCACGGGAAACCCTTCTTCGATGAACTGGACAGTCTCGCAAAACTGCTACTGGAGAATTTGGTGCTCTTTCCGGACACCACTGGTTGGTTTCAGGGGCGAAGCTCGCCCAACGGGACTAACTAACCAGACTGCTTAAAATCCCTTTGCCGCTCAAATAACCTAACCTAACCTAACCTAACCTAACCTAACCGAACCTAACCTAACCTAACCTATCCTAGCCTAACCTAACCTAACCTAACCTAACCTAAGCTAACCTAACCTAACCTAACCTAACCTAACCTAACCTAACCTTACCTAACCTAACCTAACCTAACCTAGCCCAACTTAGCCTAACCTAACCTAGAATAACCTAACCTAACCTAACCTAGCCTAACCTAACCTAACCTAACCTAAGGTAACCTAACCTAACCTAACCTAACTTAACCTAACATAACCTTACCTAACCTAACTTAACCTAACATAACCTTACCTAACCTAACTTAACCTAGCCCAACTTAGCCTAACCTAACCTAGAATAACCTAACCTAACCTAAGCTAACCAAACCTAGAATAACCTAACCTAACCTAACTTAACCTAGCCCAACTTAGCCTAACCTAACCTAGAATAACCTAACCTAACCTATCCTAGCCTAACCTAACCTAACCTAACCTAACCTAACCTAAGCTAACCTAACCTAACCTAACCTTACCTAACCTAACCTAACCTAACCTAGCCTAACCTAACCTAACCTAACCTAAGGTAACCTAACCTAACCTAACCTAACTTAACCTAACATAACCTTACCTAACCTAACTTAACCTAACATAACCTTACCTAACCTAACTTAACCTAGCCCAACTTAGCCTAACCTAACCTAGAATAACCTAACCTAACCTAAGCTAACCAAACCTAGAATAACCTAACCTAACCTAACTTAACCTAGCCCAACTTAGCCTAACCTAACCTAGAATAACCTAACCTAACCTATCCTTGCCTAACCTAACCTAACCTAACCTAAGGTAACCTAACCTAACCTAACCTAACCTTACCTAACCTAACCTAACTTTATCTATCCTAACTTAGCCTAACCTAACCTAACCTAACTGAACCTAACCTAACCTAACCTAACCTAACCTAACCTAACCTAAGCTAACCTAACCTAACCTAACTTAACCTAGCCCAAAATAGCCTAACCTAACCTAGAATAACCTAACCTAACCTAAGCTAACCTAACCTAACCAAACTCTACCTAACCTAACCTAGAACAACCTAACCTAACCTGACCTAACCTTACCTAATCTAACCTTACCTTACCTATCCTAGAATAACCTAACCAATCCTAACATAACCTAACCTAACCTAACTCAACCTAACCTAACCTAACCTAACCTATTGCAATAATTGCTGTGATATATGTATGTGACTAACTACGGTCAAACATTGGTTTAACGAACGGGCCACTTGTAAAAATGCTATAGGTTAATTTAAGGAAAATGTCAGTCTATACTTAAACACATTCCACTGAATAGTGCAATGAAAATGTGTACAAGTTTATGTCCCGACTTAAGATACGATTTAAATCAAATACCGATTCTGAATATCCTAACATTTAACCTACTTCATTAACAGTGGTATTCATTCATTTAACCTGACGATAGTGTAAAGTTGGCGGATATAATAAAAAAATTGTCTTAATTCCCAGTGTATCATCAGAAAATGCCTTTTTGTTTTTCATTAACTTCCATTGTTTCTACAATAATTAGCTTTTTTTATACAAATCCCACATGAAATTTTTAATCTCATAAAAAACTTGTTTTTTTTTTTGGAAATGTAATAAAACTATTATAATAATGTATTGTAATTTTAATGAACGCCATAAACAGTTGCTCGACTTGAGGACACTCTGTTAAGGAAGTTAAAGTGCAGTAAATTAAAAATTACGTGCTCAGATTAAATGATCTATATGTGAATATCATTTAATGCACTTACTAACAATTCAATGTCGTAAACGTTGCTGTTTTGCAATAATCAGTTCTAATTCTAAATAGTTGTGAAATTTTTGGGAAATCAAACTTATATTTATATTTCATACTAATCAAAACTTAATCTATTTAGTTGTAACTTTATTGCATTATTCAGAACTTTTGTAGTAGTTAAAGGAAATATCTTGATATTAGTATGTATGTCGAGACTCTAAATAAATTTGGAATATTTTCATTGCGATTAATTAAATTATAAATTAATTAAATCGTACACATTGTAAGTGGTAAAAAGGTCAAAGTAAGACGGATTTTCAAAATAATTTTTCCAATTAAAAGTAGTTCTTGATTAGCCCTATAATTGGTGCTAAGGTCGATTTTGAGGAACTATTCGTATTGTAGATTTTTACAAAAAATCAAGGCATTCGCACGGGACAAAAATAGAAGTGGTTTTTGTGGCAATCAATTTAATCTCAGATTTCAGCGAAAGTTTGCGCAATATATTCACGCAAATTTCTGATAAATGTTATGCATTGATGTCTCTTTAAAATGGTTATAGTTTTGCTCAAATATGATTTCTAGTTTTTTTTAAATTAAATAAAGACGCCGTCGCACGGGACACCGAAATATGCGATAATGCAAAGCCGAAATTATCGTAACTTGCAATCTCATACTTTCTTCTACATTAATTTTTGACTCTTTGTACCTTTCCAAAGATTTTGAGTACCATAAGACAATGCATAAAAACTTATTTTAAGAATTTGTATCAAAACAAAATGTACACTAGAAATGCCCAAATCAGAAAAGTTTCACTTGTTCGAAGTTGCAACCCAATATCTCGAAATGGGTTATGAATAGAGACGAAATTTTGTTACATTAGTTAAATTTCATTGATTTCCTATTCAAATATCGACTATACACCCTATTTTTATAATGAAACAAGTTGTTTTTAAACACTTTGAATGTTTTGGTCTCGGTGGACCTTTTGGTGGAAATGCCCATATGTACATATATATTTAACAATTCAGCTAAAGATCATATAAAAATCGACTCTTATATGGAATTTATGTTAATTTAAAATTATGCATAGTTTTTTTATGGTTTCACATTGTCAATAGTCGAAACAAAGTCTGAATTTTGTCTAATGATTTTGTCTAATGATTAAAGATCTTTTCCAATTAATAACCGGCTCTATGACAGGAAATATTCAACAGAATATATTCTCCAGCTTTCTTTGTTTCTGGGTAGACAAAAAGTACTCTTACCTTTTTTTATATTCCCAGTTTTAAATTTAAAATTATACATAGTTTGTTGTAATTGTTAATATCTCGAAATTAAGTCTGAATTTCGAAAGGAAAGTCTGAATTTGTTCTTGCGATTTAACTATATTATATCTAAAGATCTCTTCCAAATAAAATTCGGTTCTATTGCTGTTAATATACCCTATGACAGGAAATATTCTACACGATATATTCTCCACCTTGCATTGTTTCAGAGTAAACAAATAGTAGTAAAATTACTTTAATTTGCCATGTCAGACATTTAAACTTTTTTATATGCTCAGTTATAAATTTTAAATTATATTTATATAGTTTGTTTAAATTATTAATTTTAAAACTTATTTGCACATTTTATATTCAATTTGAAATAATTTTACGTCGACTACTTTTAATTGAGGTTATTAAAATAAATGAATAAATATACCCTATGACTGCAGGGTATGCTGTTAATATTTTCATAATATTTTCTCTCTCTCTCTCTCTCTCTCTCTCTCTCTCTCTGTGTATCTGTCTCTATCTATCTTGTTCATGCTGAGTTCTCGCTGTGACCATATTTTTAGTGTCCAGTTAGCAGTTATAAATGTGTGTGCGTTTTGTGTGCGTGTGTGTGTGTGTGTGTGTGTGTGTGTGTGTGTTTGTGTGTGTGTGTGTGTGGGTGTGTGTGTGTGTGGGTGGTTGCAGCTTTACTCTAGTTGTTATTGTTGTTACGGTTTTTGTGTTGTTGGTGCAACAAATTTAATGCCACATTTAGCGCTGTGGGCAGCACGATGAATGGCAGCGCGGCTTTAAAAGCGACAGACACCTAACGCAGGCGGACGTGGCATGCAGCATGTGGCATGCAACGACACATACATATGCTTGTTGCTATTGTTGTTGGAGAAATAGTTCGAGTTGTTCAGTTCATTGCATACAATGGCATAATTGGCAAGTTTTATCCCGTTTGCCCGCTTTTCCTAACAGTCTACTGCCAAAGAGGTGGAAAGGTTCAAGAGGAGGGTGGTGGGGAGTGGGGGCGGAGGGTGGAGAGGGGAGAGGGGCAAGCTAACTGCATTTGGCAGGCAAAACAAAATCGCTTAAACTGTGCACACCAATAAATTTAAAGCAGCTTAAGCGACAACAACAATGGACACAAAGGACGCTGCAAAGTGGCAACAAAGCGTGCAACATATATTATATACATATACATACATATATATACAACTGTATACATATATATATTTATATATATATGTACTATAAGGTCTACTTTGATGTTGCCTGGACGCCACGCCTCTGTAAAGTAAAAAGAATCGCTGCAATTAAATGCAAATCAGCTGGACAAAAGACACAGCAGTGGCAACCGGAGGAGACGTTGCAACATCGCACCACCGCACCACCGCACCACAGCACCGCAATTTGAGTGGTTTCATGTGAAGTGAAGCAAACATGGGCGTGGCCACACACAGCTTCAACTTATAGCCTCTGACTGCCCCATACCCAAACTCCCCCTTCGCAGTCTCGCTTTGTGTATGTTTAGTTTGGATGCCCAGGCATGAATTTACAGTCACACTCACATTATCACTCACAGGTAAACACATCACAGCGGCCACTCGTTATACCCTGTAAAAATCAAAATTCAATAAAACTGTAGCATACTTTTCAGCTGTGCACATTGGAGCTGTAATAATATCGATATGAATATCGATATGAATATCAATACCATATCGAATATGGACATCTTTTTTAGCATGACGATATTTTTCACAATATCCAGATATATTACAAATTAGTTACACACAATTTACGAGCGTGGAAAATCAAAGGTTTGAAGTTCTTAAATAAATCAAAGCATGGAGAATTTGTTGAATGTCGATTATGAGACCAATTGTAAAAAACCAGGGGCAATACTCTAAGCTTTATATACCAACTCAAGTTACACAATCACAATCAAACAGATAACAACTTTATGGAATTATCAATATCTGGTACAATTAAATTGAACATAAAGAAATGTAGAATATTTGATATTTGACTTGACAAAGCAATTGCCAATATGATTTTCTTAGATACGATTATGTCTACCTTTCAAATCTTAGAGGACCGTGGATTGCAGACATTTCTTAAGACACTTAATACTTGTCCAACAAACATCCATAGAGTCTGCAAGGACACATAATTAGCGAGAGTCTATCGTGTATTCAGGAATATCACATTGACATGCTAATTTTTGGTGAATTGGGTGCTATGCGACTTGGGGTCAATTTATTGTCGTTATGACAAATATATCAGCATACAACAAAACACAAAATAACTTGCCAAAAAGGCAAGGAGATAGGCTTGGTATACAGCTAGTTCAGGGGATGCCAATCTTCCTCATTAGTGCCATTTGAGTTACATAATTCACCCAATGATCCAAGCTTGTTGTCTATGCTGCGCTGCTAGAACCAGTTGAGAATTCTAAGGGAACAACATAGAAAAAACGCCTGGAAGTTGAAAAAATTCAAAGAAATAGTTTCAAATGTTTCTCAATGTTTATAATTGTTTATAAATTCAAATAAAATGTATATCATAATCATAGACTTTTGTATACTTTTTAGAAATCATATTCAGGTTATACTATATGGTAAATTTATGGTTGGATTGGTTTGCTCAGCATCTCGATATCGTGGAATATGTTTACATTTCAATTGTCAAACATTTTACTCCGAAAAATTAAAGCCATCACTTCCATGTTGTTAATCTCCGTAATTATCATATCATGGTCACAGCATTAAAATTATAAATTAGTATTTATTTAGTTTTAAAAGTATTTATTTGGTTTTTTTTTTGGAAAGTCTTTCAATGGACAACTGTTGGTTGATAAACACTGAGAAGTATATTATTTTGAGAATGCAATATAAGAACGTAGATGCAATTTTTTTTTAAGTTTTTTGGCATATACGAAACATTTATTCTTCATCTCGTTGGCATATCCAATCGCTTGCTTTAAGATTACCAGCAACGACAAATATAAAATAGTAATATTATCTGTAAGTATTTAATTCAATGAAGTAAATTAACATATAAAGAAACTACTTTTACGTAGTTTAAGTATGGAAAGTAACGAAAATGTTTAAATTACAAGCAATTGAATTCAAGGTAATGTCTATTAGTTATATCTTCCACGGAAAATGTACAAAAAAACGGTCATACATATATGGTAAGTCAAGTCGTTGTTGCTCTACCATAATAACACGGGCAATGCCGGCTTGCACCCGCTGGTAGCGATTATATTTGAAGAACTAATTCAACTCGGGAAGTATAAGAAAAAGAGCCATTTTAACATTTTTCTTATAATAACTTTGATTTTGCAAACTTAATTAAAATAATATTTCGTTGCGAAACATTTAAGTTAGAGCTTAGTCTGTTTTCTAGAAGAAATCAACAGCTGATATCTTAATTCCCTGTTAAGTCTGTATGTCTATATCTATGTACATATATTTAAGCCAACTTTGACTTAAGTTATGCTACTTACAACTCTAGGGTAACAACAAGTCAAATACTTTAGCCACTTTCCCGCGCTGAGCCCTTCTTACTTGTTTATGCTATATAACACTGAGTGTTTACGAGTTTACATAATGTGATGCTTGCTTGTAGGTGTCACATATAGAAAATATACAATTATATATATATATATTTATACATATACTCATATATAGATTTATATATATGCCCTGCACACCTGTCTGGCCAAAAACTCACAAATGGTCAGTCGGCTTCTGTCTGCGCCTGTTTTCACCTTACTGGACAAACACAAATGCTATTCAATTCATTCCATGGATGCATTTCGACAGGCACAACTGAATACACACACTTATAAGTATCTGTGTGTGTGTGTGTGTTGGCCATGAAATAATCCTTAAAAGACCACAAAACGATTTTATTCAATTAAAATGTCAAAACGCTGTTTGTTTTCGTTATTTAATGCAATAAATATTTACACTTTTATATGTGCTTGCAACAACAAAAGCACTTGCAACAACAGCAACAACAACAACAGCAACAACAAGTGCTTTCAGTGCAATGAAAGCCAAACGGCCACTCGACAAGCGACTTCCTCGACGAAGAAGAAAATGTTTCAGTTTTCCAACGAAACTCGCATTTCGCCAATGCTTGTGAATATTCAAGACTGTGTGAATGACACTCATTCAGTTGAAAAGTTATCGAATGCAACATTATTGCTTCTTCAGCAGTTCCTGCATTTAATTAGACAGTTATTTAAGTATTTATACCCTTGCAGTGGGTATATCAACTTTGTCACGAATTGTGTAACGCATCATCAAAGCAGACGATAGATCAGAAATTAATGTTAGCTGTCTGAACATCTTTGTAGTTTATTGATATCTTTCAACCAAACCCTGTAAAAATCAAAATTAAATAAAACTGTAGCATACTTTTCAGCTGTGCACATTGGAGCTGTAATAATATCGATACGAATATCAATATATCTAATATGGACATCATTTTAAGCAAAAAAAATATTATGTAGCTGATATTCTATCACTGTGGACTGTGGACTGTCCACGCTAGTGACGAAAGCAGACACCCAAAACTCTAACGCACTAGCCACTAGCAATATATGTATATATATAATGGATATCAGAAGTTTTGGGACTTGAACAAGCTTTCGTCACTAGAGTTTTACCTCGAGAAGAGGTTTTTTGCGAGATTTTACATACTGACAATATTTGCTTAAAATCGGACTACTTTATCATATAGCTGTCATAGGAATGATCGTGGACTGTCCACGCTAGTGACGAAAGCAGACACCCAAAACTCTAACGTACTAGCCACTAGCTATATATGTATATATATAATGGATATCAGAAGTTTTGGGGCTTGAACAAACATTCGTCACTAGAGTTTTCCTGCATTTAATTAAACAGTTATTTAAGTATTTACACCCTTGCAGCGGGTATATCAACTTTGTCACGAATTGTGTAACGCAGACGATAGATCAGAAATTAATGTTAGCTGTGTGAAAATCTTTGTAGTTTATTGATATCTCTCAACCAAACATAGTACATATTATGTAGCTGATATTCTGTCACTGTGGATTGTGAACTGTTCACGCTAGTGACGAAAGCAGACACCCAAAACTCTAACGCACTAGCTACTAGCTATATATGTATATATAATGGATATCAAAAGTTTTGGGACTTGAACAAGCTTTCGTCACTAGAGTTTTACCTAGTGCAGACGTTTTTTTTGCGAGGTTTTACATACTGACAAAATTTGCTTAGAATCGAACTACTTTATCACATAGCTGTCATAGTAAAGATCGTTCGAAAAAAGTAAAAGTTTAGTATGAACATTTTTGTAGTCTCTCAAGATTTCGCAACAAAACTCACAGATTGTGCATTTGGTATTGTTTTATGTACTCTGAACAAGTTTTGTTTAAATCTGACTAACATAACATAACATATATAGCTGTCATAGGAAGGATTAGTTGAAATTGGTATACAACGTTCTGCAAGTGTATAAAAATAAGCATTTCGACTGGCACAGGGTATCCCATTGTCGGCTGTGCTCCGACTGAACGGCTTGTCTTTTGAAAAGACAGTATTCATCATTTCATTCTGGAAAACATACTGATAAAAGACTTTAACGGGTTGAGTTATTAAGTAAATGGTCATGGATAGACCAGCGAGAGGCCTATTGATTACCAAATTATCGTTAAACAATTGCTAGAGAAATGTGCAAACATAAATCGAATAAGGAGTGGGATGATTTTAAAGTTTTCAACTATATTTATTTAATTATTTAGCATAAAATACAGTCAGTTGACAAAAAATTATTGAAAATTGTTTAAAATAACATTAGAAAATTAGATTTTTAATTAACAATTAAAATAATTATAATTATAATAAAATATAATTTAAAATTAAAGCTAAAAAGAAAGGCAATTAAGAAAGTTGTAAATGTTTGGGGGTAATCAAAATTATAAATTCGAATGAACCAACATTTGCTGCAAGGCTTGGGGAAAACCCCAGAAAAGCCCAATCACATCAATAAGTGTTGGTATTACAATTAGTATTGGTATAAGTATATATATATTAGTAACTATTAATGCTTGTATGAGTATAGCTATTAATATTAGATTTGGCGTTAGTATAAGGGTTAAAAGTAGGTATAAGTGTAAGTATATGAATAAGTATTCGAATGACTATAAGTTAATATATTATTAGTTATATTTAAGTATTAGTATTGATATGGTTAAGCATTTCTTGAAAGGAAAGGAAAGCATTCTATAGGGAGGAGAGAGAGTTCTGCAGAGAAAACGTGGCAAAGACTTTTATAATTTGTGCAGAAAATACAAAATTAACTGTGCAAAGCAAATTAAATCAAGCCGAAGAGTCGGGGCGGGAACGATGTGCTACAGTCGAAGCCGACTATAAAAGACCCTTTCCTTATTTTGTAAAACTCTCGACTGTTCCTTATTTGCATATGATAGTATTCAGAAATATAGCGGTGCCACGCCCACTTCGTACAGCCCCATTTTCTATTGAAAATAAAAGCGCAATGCAAAAAACTAGATACAAATATCCAATGTTTAGTTCTTGAGGTGTGTGTTCTCTTCTCTTTCCTTTGGCCCGACACTGCGTAATATTGTTTTTTTAATAACTTCCGAGTTTATTCTCCGATTGCAATGAAAATCGGGGACATTGGGACCCTAATGCTTGTTCTGTGTGCTAAAAATCGGTACTCTAGCTTTAAAAGTTCTCGTTTTATAAGATTTGAAAGCTTATGTTTTCGATTTACGAGGCAGAAGGTGGCGTGGCGGGCAGACGGTCGGACAGACGGTCGGACAGACGGTCGGACAGACGGTCGGACAGACGGTCGGACAGACGGTCGGACAGACGGTCGGACAGACGGTCGGACAGACGGTCGGACAGACGGTCGGACAGACGGTCGGACAGACGGTCGGACAGACGGTCGGACAGACGGTCGGACAGACGGTCGGACAGACGGTCGGACAGACGGTCGGACAGACGGTCGGACAGACGGTCGGACAGACGGTCGGACAGACGGTCGGACAGACGGTCGGACAGACGGTCGGACAGACGGTCGGACAGACGGTCGGACAGACGGTCGGACAGACGGTCGGACAGACGGTCGGACAGACGGTCGGACAGACGGTCGGACAGACGGTCGGACAGACGGTCGGAAAGCTGTTGATGCTGATCAAGAATATATACACTGTATGGGATCAGCCAGACTTTCTTAGACTTACGCACATTAGGACTATTAATAAATCATTGATTAAATACACTAAAATATACTAAGCTCTACGTTCTACGTTCTACGCAAACTGATGATTAACAAGCCAACAAAATTTCATTTTAACCACAAATGAAGTGACCATGAAGAACATACTTCTTTTATTTCTAAAAAACTCAACTTTATAATATAACTTAGGCCAATAATCTATTCAATCTACCAGGTGATAACTCTTCCATGTCAGCTTACAAAGAAATAAGTTACAATGGTGAACATACATATGTTATTATTGTAAAATAAAACTAAAACCAGGCTCGATAGAATGGATCACCAAATGACCTACGACTGCAGACTTATAGTGGAAAAGTGACCATGGAGTAGAGACACATATCAGCTTTAAGTGTCTACTCAAAGACATTTAATATTTGTATTCAAAAACTTTATAAATAAACCAAAGAAACGATAGAATCTGTCATAAAACTATTCGCTAATAAACACTTTTAACACTTTTTACATATGTTTGTATGTATCACTTTCAACAATTTACATAATCTATTAACGAACTTGTTTCTAATTACCTTTAATAACTATATAACTGACCATGGAGGACACACTCAAACAAACACACACACACATTCTAGCGACTGTTCGCAGATATTGCCGAATAAAACATATGTGTAGCCCAAGAATCTATATTATTAACTAAAGAACTACTCCCTAATGTCCTTTTATTGTGACCAGTGACCAAGTGACCATGGAGGACAAACTCATATATATTTTAAATACATTTACACAGTTTAAGCTTACACAAAACCCTATCGATTATTTTGGCACTAAACTGAACGGAACACAAGACTCTGATGACTGCACCAAAGTGGTGATAATGTAATAGTATAAGTGACCCTGGAGGACCAATGGCAGGCACAACTGAAATGCCTGGCCGCTTTGGAACTTTTATGTTGCCACTTGACTGACTAAATGAATCAAGGAATTAAATGACTAAACCAAAACCCTCCCCCCCCCCGGCAAAAGTACTTGTTATGCAATTTGTGGAGTTTTAAAGTTTCCGTGAGCAGTGAGTGCATTCGAAACACTCGTAACACTCGTGAGTGTGAACCAAATTGTTGCGAATGGACCGAGAACGAGGAGGAGGAGAACGAGGAACAAGGACATAAACATTGCTTTGATAATGATTATGATTACGATTATGATTATGATTATATGAAACAACGGGATGGAGGAAAAGCGTGTTCGATAATTTGTTGTTGTTGTTGTAAAACAAAAACAAAAAAAAACACAAAGAAAGGAAGATGGAAAATTGTTGGCCTATTGCAAATTTTGGGCACGTACAACTCGTAAAGACTATTTACGATTCTAATAAAAACCGTTGGACGTTCCTTTGACTTTGACCCGCCAACCCACAGGTCTATAGAGGCGACAGAGTCCCAAAGTTTTTCGTGACAATAACGAGCGGGTTGTGTGTGTGTGTGTGCGGGGTGTGTGTGCGGGGTGTGAGTATGAAAATTGTTGAATTTGCTGCTAATTAAATTGCCCCGAAATTTGCATTTCGCTTTTAATAAACTGCAGATGGTCTATTGAGTTGAAGAGAATGTATAGATGTGAAAAGAGGAACAGAGCAGAGAAATACAACTACTACTACATAAGTATCTAAGTATGCTTAGCATCATTAGACGCTGATACTCGCATTCTTATCCCTGACATGGCACAAAACTCTGCACCGCAATCTGTCAGAGAGACTCGTATTTACGATGCGACTATAAAATTGTAGCTGACCCACCATGAGATGCCCAACTGTCCAACTGTCCAACTGTCCAGCTGCCCAGTTGACCCACAACTACAACAACGTCGGGGGGGGGGGGGGGGGGAAGGGCAGCAAAGCCACAACGATTGTTGACCCAACAACATTTGCCATTATACCCTGTAAAGTGTCATTAACAAGCATGGAGTTGCATCAAAACAGATTAACAGACTATAACTGATCTATCTGTGCTTTATGCAGCTTTCAAATAAGCTTAAAACTTGTCAGAAAACATTAAAGCTGTCGAATTTTAGAGTAAATGCAATCCGTCAATGCAAGAAGATTGTTTTTCTATCATTTTTATTATAATTTCTATCATATTTGAAGTTTTCGAAGCACATCAATACATATTGACAGACTCTACCTGATTTATTTGTAATTTATTCTTAATTTCTGGAGCTTTCAAATAACTTTAAAGCTTTTAAAACACATTAAAGTTTTTATTGGATTATATTTATTCTTAATTTTAGAGTAAATGCAATTCGTCAAAGCAAAAAGATTGTTATTCTATCATTAACAGATTCTACCTGATTTATCTGTAATTTATTCTTAATTTCTAAAGCTTTCAAATAACTTTAAAGCTTTTAAAACACACTTAAGCTTTTATCGGATTATATTTATTCTTAATTTTAGAGTAAATTCAATCTTTCAAAGCACATAGATTGTTTTTCTATCATTATTACTATTATTTCTATCATAATTGAAGCTTTTGAAACACATCAATACACATTAACAGACTTCACCTGATCTATCTGTAATTTATCTATAATTTCTGGAGCTTTCAAAGAACTTTTAAGCTCTTAAAACACATTAAAGCTTTCATCGAATTATATATATACTTCTGAGGTTATTTTTCTATCATTATTATTATCATTATTTCATCTTAATTAAAGCTTTTAAAGCACATGAAAGCTTAAGCCTGACTACAAAGCTCATACAGATTTCTTATAACTTTACAAACCACATTGAAGACCAATGTATTAATTCTATAAAATCTCGAGCTTTCAGAGCCAATAATAGCTTTTAGAGCAGCTAGAAGCTTTGAACTGAATATTTCTATTACATCAAACACTTTCAAAGCATTTTTAACCTACTTGAGGCTGATTATTTGCATCAATCCCCGAACTTTGAAAGCATAAAGAAGCTATAGTGAAAATACTCGTATTTGTATCATTTTTAAGCTATTCAAGCGTCAGTTGAATTATGTCAATAATTTATAGATCTGTCAAAGCTTATGAGAGCTTTAAAGTACAAACATTTATAATTTCTAGAGCTTTTAAAACACATATAAGCTTTGATCAATGGGTATAATTTAGGCAAACCGCCAGAACTACATCTAAAAGTTCTAGAGCTTTCAAAGCACATGGAAACTACAGCCACATAGCTAATATTTCATTGGTGTGTTGAGTTTTTAAAAGTCCACACAAAATTATGGTTTATTGCATATTTATCGAACATGCCTAAATATTTATAATATTTCAAACTTGTGCTACAAAATAATTATTCATATTTAGTCAGAGTTCTATCATAATTTCTCTAGCTTTTTTTCAAATATTTATCATAACTGAAGCACATTAAACCTTTAGTCAAATTAACAGTTCCTGCATAATAAGATAAGATTTAATAAGATTTCCCATTACATATAAACTTTAAACTGATTTTTCTATTGTATATTTTGGAATTCAAAGACTGTTTATGATGATAAACGCGCACAGAATCAAACAGAATTTAATTGAAACTAATTAAATTTTACATTTCTCGCACATTGAAGTTTTACGCTGGTAACTTTTAATTTGAATCCATATTTACAGTTCAGCATTTATTAAAGATCAACTATTTACTATTTATTAAAATTATAATATACACAATTTAAATTTAGATAATATTTATATAATTTCAAATACAAAACTTACTTAATATTATTAGGATAACTGTTAGTCGTATACTTTGTGTAATTTTCTGTTATTTTTGTTGGTTTGTTGTTCTGATTTTGATGTTGGCTTTCTTTTCTGTGCGCGTTGGCAATTTTTGCGCGTTGCAAGTGTTGTTGTTGTTGCTGCAAGTGTTGTTGTTGTTGTTGTTGTTGTTGCATTGATTGCCAACCTGCTGAACCACCTGGACAATTGGACAAACTGGTCTGGTGGACATAGCCAGAGCAGAGACTGAACACAGGGTACAGTTTTAAATCAATACAACAAATTTCGCTGCTGGTGGTCGATGTTGTTGCTACTGCTGTTGTTGTTGCTGTTGTTGTTGTTGCTGTTGCTGTTGCTGTTGCTGTTGCTGTTGCAGCTGCCGTTGTTGCCGCTGTTGCTGCCGTTTAAAATGTTCCGAGTAATTAACACGCGCCGTGTGTAACCCCAAATGGCCACAGCCAATGTGTGTGTGGGTGTGTGTGTTGGTGTGTGTGGGATGTGAATGTGTAAATGTGCAACGTAAGCGAAGGATATGTTCAAACCACGCACGAGGCAAGCCCTAGCTTGCCCCATAAAGTTGCAAGTCTGTGTGTGTGCGTAACTTTTATTTATTGATTTAATACTTTTTCAATTTACTGCAAATAGCCAAAGAAGCTTATGTGTGTGAGTGTGTGTGTGTCTCCGCCATAACTAGCAGCGGCAAGTGCAACTGCAACTGCAACAGCAACTGCAACAGCGGGGCAACATGCAGCATTAAAGAAATGCTCTTCGACCATTTGGCATTGGCAATCCCCTCAATCCCAATGCCAATGCCGCATTCCCATCGACACAAAATGCAGCGCGGCATTAACGACATGTCCCCAGTGTATGCCCCACTTGCCCCATACCCCACTTGCCCCATGCCCCAAGCCCCAAGCCGCCTGCCACTGGCTGCTCGTAATCGCTGTTGGCCATGGTGGCAGCTTTTAATTCACAATTTAATTTCACAGTTAGTTGCTCAATAAAAACTTTTCACAGCAGTAGTTGAATATCTGTCAGAGAACACGGCTGCAAGGAGGCTGCGGCATGTTGCATGTACTAGCAGTTGCATGTAGCAGCCGGATCCCATGGCTAAAAGTTGAGCGGATCGACGCTGTTAAAAGTCTTTGGTCCGAGCGAAACTCTAATTGAAATGTCTCATAATTGTCACGAATCAAAAAACGAGCTGCAGGTGAAAAAAATGAGATTAAAGAAAGAAAGAAAGAGAGAAAAAAAGCACTACAAGCAATTTCTTTTCATCAACATTGACAACAGATTGAGCAGATTGAGAGACGAGGTAGCCGAGGTATCAATAAAACTTATAGAAACTGCAAATACTTTGTTATAGTACTAGTATTGAGAAGAGACTGTGTACCAGTTTTAAGCACTCTAGTTCTGCTCATTGCTAAGTTCCTTGAGGTTAAGTAGATGGATAAGTAACTTGACGGTATTCATAAAACATCACGAGTTTAAAAGAAATTTAGATACATAGGAGATGTGACAATCTGCATATCAAAGCCAAATCAAATATTAAGCCTAAGCTTCTTATCAAGTGTGCCAAATCTCAAGTCTCTAGCTTTAACATTGCTTATGCTATGATGATTTTTCTAACTTTAAAACAAACGGGGCATGATATAGAAAATTGAATTGTATTCAGGAACCTACATTCCAAATTTGAAGTCTCTAGCTCTTATAGTTGCTGAGATCCACGCATTCATACAGGCGGACAGACGGACGGCCGGACAGACTGACAGACAGACGGACCGACAGACGGACGGACCGACAGACGGACGGAAGGAGAGACGGAAAGACGGCCGGACGGACGGACAGACGGACGGACAGACGGACGGACGGACGGACGGACGGTCGGACGGACGGACGGACGGACGGTCGGACGGACGGACAGACGTACAGACAGAAGGACAGACAGACAGACGGACAGACGGACGGACAGACGGACGGACGGACAGACGGACGGACAGACGGACGGACCGACAGACGGACGGACAGACGGACGGACAGACGGACGGACGGACAGACGGACGGACAGACGGACGGACGGACAGACGGACGGACAGACGGACGGACGGACAGACGGACGGACAGACGGACGGATAGACGGGCAGACAGACGGACGGACAGACGGACGGACAGACGGTCGGACAGACGGTCGGACAGACGGTCGGACAGACGGTCGGACAGACGGTCGGACAGACGGTCGGACAGACGGTCGGACAGACGGTCGGACAGACGGTCGGACAGACGGTCGGACAGACGGTCGGACAGACGGTCGCACAGACGGTCGGACGGACAGACAGACGGACGGACAGACGGACGGACAGACGGACGGATAGACGGACGGATAGACAGACGGACGGGCAGACGGACGGACAGACGGACGGACAGACGGACGGACAGACGGACGGACAGACGGACGGACAGACGGACGGACAGACGGACAGACGGACGGACGGACGGGTAGACGGACGGATAGACGGACGGATAGACAGACGGACGGACAGACGGACGGACGGACATACGGACGGACGGACGGACAGGTGTCAATCGACTCGGCTATTGATGCTGATCAAGAATATATATACTTCATAGGGTCGACGATGACAACTTCTGCCTGTGACATACATTCACACAAATTCATTATACCGCTTTTACCCATTTTTAATGGGTACAGGGTATAATAACTCTAGCTTTTATTGTGTGTAAGTTTAGTGGACATAAAATCATTGGTAATTGTTACTAAAATGTTAATTTATTTGGTTTATTTATAATCCAAAAATCGATTCAGTTAAGACAAAGCTATACAAATTTGAAGTATGTATTTTACAGATTGACATATTTATTTATTATACTTATTTCTTTTACGTATACAATTTAAATAAAAACAGTTGATATACAAAATATTAGTTTGGGAAAAAATAAATTCATTTTTTTTTCCCCCCATTTTCAAAGTTAATTTATTGCGGCTTCTATGGTCCGATTTATGTCAAATATGTCCCATTTTGCTTCAATAACGTATTGCCATTTTGTGGATAATTTTAAAATTGCACACTCCAAAAAAAGCTCTAATCCTTACTGTTAAGAAACTCGACCAATGTAAGTAATTTCGCAGTCCTCAACTGAATTCATTATTTTGTCGTTACAAAATTTTGTAAGGACAAAGAAAGATGATAATCGCTAAGTGCTAGATCCGGACTATACTTTGGATGCATTAAAACTTCCCTTCATTATTGATGTGTATGATCTAGCGTTGTTCTGATGATCGCTTCTGGTCAATTGCAATCTTCAAACCGTCTTATTGTTGACAATAGAGGCACGAGTTGAATGTTTGTTTGTATGAAAGCAGCTTATGGTAGATGATTCCCTTTCAATCCCATCGAAACGCACAACATAGCACTTCTGGCTGTTAGTCACAGTGTTTCTTAAAGGGGAATCCCAGCTGTCCCAGAAGCCCAAGTGTAAATCAATGTAACCAATAGTTTACAAAACAAAACATAGCAAATGATAACATAAACATATGATAATGGATTACTTGTTCCCCATACTAATATAATTCATTTAACTCATTGAAAACACTTTAAATGGAAAACAGCAGGGAAAATCAGCGATCCAAGCTGAAGCTAGTCTTCGATCACTATCAGAGAATAAGTTTACCCTCTAGTATAAATACTTATAAGTCTTATACATATACCTAAAGTGACCCATTCAATTGGGACAATTTGGTTCAGTGCACAGTAAATGCTTGAGGTACAACTGCGATTTCGAGTGCAAGCAATGAAAAGTGCGTGAAAACAAGACCAACAACAACAACAACAACAACAGCAACAGCAGCAGCAGCAGCGGCGGAAACCGCAAAGATTTTCGTTGTGAACAGTGGACAGTGGCGAGATGAAGAAAATGGTGAAAAAGAAGGCAAATGGTAAACATTCAATGAAGCGAAATTGATTTGATTCAATTTAAAGTTGGAAGCTGAGCGAAAACTGATTTTCATTTCATTTCATAGCCGCCTCGCGGTCGCAATTGTTTACAATGATTGGCGCATTGTTCAATTGCATTTCCCAGACAGATGGACACAATCCCCCCGCCCCCCCTCCCGCTCCAATGAATTTCCCAACAGGTCTCATCCCTACTCAATTGTTAGAGATGCATTTGCATCTTGTAGATACTCGATGCGACGTGTGAGTTGCCTATTGATTTTGTGACTTTGAAGCATCTGTATATGTGTGTGTAGGTGTGAGTGTTTTTGTTTGTCTGTGTGTGTGTGTGTGTGTGTGTGTGTGTGTGTATTGGTATCTGATTTACCTTTTGTTGCCTACAGCAGCCCATTAAACAAACACGTCGCACTTGACTAGCCAAGCCAAGCTAAATACAAGTATAATATTACGTATACGCAACGTATATCTCACATTATATAGCTTGCCTTTTGTTCTGATAATTTCTTCTTTTCTTTTTTTTTTTTGTGTTACTCATTGTATGCGCTTTAATCCATGTGCCTATTTATATCTCAAATTCTCACAATTCGCATTTCGCATTTCATTCAGGCATCAAATTTTCTGTACATATTCGATTTCCGTTTAAATGATTGACACTTTTTTCTCTCGGCAGCCTCAACGAAACACCACAATTAAGTGGTTACTCGAAATTCAATACGGAAAAAGTGTGCAGCAAAGAGAACAAAAACCAAATACAAATACGGGAAATAGTCGACAGGGTAGATACCCAGCAGGTTGAGGAAAATGGATAGCAGGATACGAAAAATGTGTTTATTTAGCTATGTGAAATTTTTAGAATATATATAGATAATTTATTTACAATTGTCGTTACCTAATTGATTATATTTTTTGTCGACTGCTAAATAACTAAATAAATGAATTAAAATATGTAACACTCTATGAAATATCACAGCTTATCTTACGAAATTGGTTTGACTGAACAGAAACTCGGCAGGGAGGAGAGTTAATAACTTATGTGTTTATTTAACGATTGCTATGATCGTTTCAGAATATATAGATAATTTATATACAATTGTAATTAAGATTTGTCGTTACCTAATTAATTATATTAAATAAATAAACTAAATAAATTTATAAAAAATATATAACACTTCATAAAGTATCTCATTGACTCGCAATAATCATTCCAAAATTGTTGGACAGACCAGAAACTCGGCAGGCAGGAGAGTTAATAACTTATGTGTTTATTTAACAATTGTTAATTACAATTTGGAATATATATAGATAATTTATTTATATTTGTAATCAAGATTTGATGGATTCTAATTGATATTACCTAAAACAAAACCAATTTGTTTGACTAGAAAGATATTCAGCAGCAAGCTTGCACTGTTTATTGAACGATTGTAATGAAATTTTCGAGATATTTAGTTAATATTATTTAACTTGAATCTATTATTATTTTATTATTAAAAAAATATAATGATAACAAAAAGTATCAAAGATTATTATCATTCGAAAATTGCTCGATTTAATTACTTATGTTTTACTTGAGCGTTTCTTATGACATTTTCAGAATATATAGATAATTTCTTTGTAATTAAGTTTTATTCGTTTTCCAAATGATAATACTTTAAACAATATCAGAGTTTAACTTCTTTCAAAAATAGCTCTACATAAAAGATACTCAACAGTATAATAAAT
Organism: Drosophila histrio; assembly: GCA_958299025.2. Classification (NCBI taxonomy): domain Eukaryota; kingdom Metazoa; phylum Arthropoda; class Insecta; order Diptera; family Drosophilidae; genus Drosophila; species Drosophila histrio. The sequence goes on along the minus strand of OY282582.1, from coordinate 49,897,797 downwards.
ATACCAATAGATATTAAATTAACATCATTTAATTTATATCTGTCATTTGATGTTATCCAACAAATATACTACATAAAAAAATGATCAGAGTTTCGTATTCTTCAAACATTTAAATTTAAAAGCATCAGTTGGCATAGCAAAATTAAGCGAGGTGATGGCAACTTTGTTTCTACAGGGTATTAAAATAAATCCGGATTAAGAATATGTTCTTTTTTTTCGGAATCGCCCTGAGAGAGAGAGAGAGAGAGAGATAGTATTAAAAGGGAACTCAGACACTAAAGTTATGCCGAGTGTCAATAATGCAGCATATATGTCCCAAAACATGAGCAGAGAATTAAAGCTAACTCTGTTTTTGTATTTATAGCTAGAAAAACGTTATTAGAGTTAAATTTTTTTGTATATATGTAAAACAATCCCAACATTTTCTAGATATACTTGTGTTGGTCTATTACTTTTCAATTATTTACAGTGACAGAGAAAATGTTCAAATAATCGAGAGAAATCTCTTTCTCTAATATTTCATAGAAATTGAATCTAAGGCAGATGAGTTGAAGTACAAGTTTCAAGCAGACACACACTTTGTGTTGTGTTATTTTACAAAAATCACACCTGTGTCTTCCTAACAACATCAACTGTATCTTTTTATACCCTGTGCGTATTGAAAATGGGCAAAAAAGGGTATAATGAATTTGTGTGAATGTATGTAACAGGCAGAAGAAGGCATCTCTGACCATATAAAGTATATATATTCTGAATCAGTATCAATAGCCGAGTCGATTGACACCTGTCCGTCTGTCTGTCTGTCCGTCTGTCCGTCCGTCCGTCTGTCCGTCCGTCCGTCCGTCTGTCCGTCCGTCTGTCCGTCCGTCCGTCCGTCTGTCTGTCCGTCCGTCTGTCCGTCCGTCCGTCTGTAACATAAGCAATGTTAAAGCTAGAGACTTGAGATTTGGCACACATGATGAGAAGCTTGGGCTTAATGTGCCCAGAAAATTTCATCGCGATGCCACGCCCCCTTCGCCCATAACTCGAAAAAGCTGATAACATGGCACACATGACACACATGGTAAGCATCCTACTCCCAATGTGTTCTACAAATTTCAGTACGATCGGATATTGAACTCAGAAGTTATTCAAGAATCAAATTTATGCAGCGCAGTAGCAGCGCAGTAGCAGCGCAGTCGCTGCGCCGCGGCGACGATATATCGAACGAAAAGACGCCCATTGTTCTAATATGTTTGATTTGCCTATCGACCGCTGTGGCGCTAAACATAAACAATCAACAGCTGCAGTCCAGTGTTGCCAGACTCTCGCAAACTACCAACTCTCGATGCAAGCAAACTCGACTTCAAGCTATATATTTAAATCCCATTATAATGAAAATACTTGTCTTTGAAGACCTGCACAGGGTTTCCTACTGTCGCGCGCGCTCGACTGATCGGCTTGTTTTAGTTCACTTAGCTCATATGGGTGCCTCGTTTATGAATACGCTAGAAAATATATATGGGCATTTCCAACAAAAGGTCCACCGAGACCAAAACATTCAAAGTGTTTAAAAACAACTTGTTTCATTAAAAAATAGGGTGTATAGTCGATATTTTAATAGGAAAGCAATGTAATTTAACTAATGTAACAAAATTTCGTCTTTATTCATAACCCATTTCGAAAAATTGGGATACAACGTCGAACAAGTGAAACTTTTCTCATTTGGGCATTTTTAGTGTACATTTTGTTTTGATACAAATTCTCAGAATAAGTTATTATGCATTGTCTTATGGTACTCCAAATCTTTGGAAAGGTACAAAGAGTCAAAAAATAATGTACTTATAAGAAAGTATGCGATTGCAAGTTACGATAATTTGCATTATCGCATATTTCGGTGTCCCGTGCGACATGTCCCGTGCGAATACGGCTTTATTTAATTTAAAAAAAAACTAGAGATCATATTTGAGCAAAACTATAACCATTTTAAAGAGACATCAATACATAACATTTATCAGAAATTTGCGTGAATATATTGCCCAAACTTTCGCTGAAATCTGAGATTAAATTGATCGCCACAAAAACCACTTCTATTTTTGTCCCGTGCGAATGCCTTGATTTTTTGTAAAAATCTACAATACGAATAGTTCGTCAAAATCGACCTTAGCACCAATTATAGGGCTAATCAAGAACTACTTTGACTTGGAAAATTAGTTTTGAAAATCCGTCTTACTTTGACCTTTTTACCACTTACAATGTGTACGATTGTCCCGTGCGACATCATGGAAATGCCCATATATATATGTGGGGTTTTTTATTAATATTATTAATATTATAAAGTATAAAGGAAATGCTTAATTCTAATAAAACAAACTACGTCGTTATGCTCTATGTTCTCACAACCATACTAAGCCGAACATTGAGCTTACGCCGCGAATGTCCGCACTCGACTCCTTCTCGTCGCTCTCGTCATGTATAACTTCTCTCCTGATCATCGTATTTGCAATTCGCCGCCTTTCCAATTCGCCGTCGATTGGTTTGCATCTTTGTTGCCGTCATGTTCGCAACATTGCTACTCGCCGTTGTCTAGGGATCTTCTCACTCGTCATTGTCTGGAAATCTTTTTACCATTCGGAATTGTGTACATACAGCTTTATACCAACCCACATATATAACTATATATGTATATATATACTATTCATATAGCATAGTTGTATGTGCATAGTAGTATGTTGTATTACCAGATGTTCTGTTCAAGTGTTCAGTTCCGCATGGTCGCAATACGCATTCAGATAATCATCGTTGACTCGCGGCCATTTTGGCTCATTGTATCAAATGACAGGTACTTGTAGGCGTAATGTCACGCCCACTTGCATTCAATTCAATGAGCGACAGTTGTTGTTGTTGTTGTTACTACCATTGTATATTGTTGTTGTTATAGCTGCTGTTGATGGCGGCGATATGGCGTCATCAATGGAAACAACGTCAACCTCGTCGTCAATTGCAATGGAAGACTAAATATCGTTGATTTTCTCTCTCTGTCGTCGTTGTTGTTGTTCTTGTTGTTGTTGTTGTTGCTCTACCCTTGGATGAAGCTCAAAAGCTGTCAGCAATTGTGAATTATATTTCAAGAGGCATAGCTCATATTATATAAAATTCGATAATATTCTCAATTTTCGATTTATCAAAATAAAATTAGACATACAGTTAGGTTAAGTTGTTGTCTTTATATTCTGACAATTTCATAAAGATTGCATAAACTTATTTGCTACATTTACATATAAATTTCATAATGAGCTTTAGGGCGAGATTCTGTTTATTGAAAATGGGATAGAACAAGCTGAAATGATGAATTATGTACATTAAATGTAATTTATCTAATGAAAGATAATTATTATTATTATTTATAAATAAGTGTACAGTCTTTGTAATATATTAAAATAATTTTAGAAGATTTATAAAGATGTTAAAAACAAACAGCGCTAGCTGAGATGATGAATTACTTGAATTAAATTTGGTTTATTTAATGAGAAAAATATTATTCAAAGTAATCAGTCTTTTAACTTAAGTTCTAGCCTAATTTCTAATTTAATTTACTATATGATTTTATCTATAAATAGAAAAGTTGAGCTGTGTAAAGCGAGATATAAGTTGGAGGTAGTTCATAATATTGCTGATATTATAATTAATATAATAATTATTAAATAAATAAGTATTCTGTATCGCAACGTAATCTTAATTTTAATATTAATATATTCTTAAAGCTAATATAAATTAGAACTTGCTCTGATTGGAAATCATATAAGCAATTATTATTTAACGAAATTATTATTATTATTATTATCTTAAGTCACAAGTCAACCTCAAACTTTGTGATGGCTGCAAGGATATTTCAGCTTCGGCATCGATTCAATTTCGACAGCTCTCATGTTGTTTGCAGGCTAACAATGCCAGCTCAAAACACCTGAAATGCCAGAATTCAATGTGTGTGTAGGTGTGTGTAGGTGTGTTTAGGTGTGTGTAGGTGTGTGTAGGTGTGTGTGTAGGTGTATGTGATGTATGTGGGCTTTGTTTGTGTGGCTAGCTCGTATTTTAGTGCACCATTATCCGCTGTTCTATGCAGATGCAGACAATTTGTGCCGCTTCAGATTGCGGGGAAGTGCGATACCGTCAAAAAGGGGGATGATGAGAAGTGGGAAAGGGTTTGGGGTAGAGGAATTGGGGATGGAGCGTTAACATAAATCAAAGCTCCAAACTCAAAGCGAGCGACAGGCGCACACAAAGCGGTTCCAATGCAACGCTGACGTGGCCAGAGGACTGAAGCCAAAGCCAGTGCCACAGCCCAGAGGCGCAACAAAAGGGGGGAGGGGGCGAGGAATAAATGAAGAGAGAGAGAGAGAGAGAGAGAGATAGAGTGTGTGTTAGCGAGTGTGGGGGAATTGCAACGGCAAACGGAAATGCCGCCTGACACACATCCAGCTTCATTTCGGCACGTGCACTTGAAAAGCCGAGCAGTGCTTTTGACATATTGCCGACTTGAGGCAGGCAGCCGAGCAGCAGCAGCAAAGGGGCAAGCAGAGCAGCAACAGAGGGGAAAGCAGAGCAGCAGCAGCTGATGGAGACGCCACCCAATCCAGAGAAGCTGCTCAGTTTTGTGCGAAATTAGACAGCGCATACAACCTCCAGCGTTAGTTTATTATACACTGACTAAAGGTAACCTAAAATTTACATACGATACGATATAATATTTTTCATATTTAATCTAAATGAACTGTTCTCTCAGCTGGTACATTTTGGTACAGTAACTGCCTTTAAATATAGTTAAACGATATATTAATTATTTTTATTTAATTTCTACAAAGAATTTCAACTTTTGCATTTCCAAAAGTTTATCCCAATGATAACGTATAGGATTAAAATTGGATCTAAATAAACTGAGCTCTAAGTTATGTTGCTGTTGCTGTCGGCCACTTTGGCGCTATACATTGTGTCGTTGCAAAAAAGCTGAAGGCTACACTGACAGCTGTTGGTGAAGAAAAGCTGAATGCTACTGGCTAATGTAAAATTAATACGGGGTGGGACAAAAGTAATCACCCTATTGAAAAACTCTATAACTTTTGCAAATGTTGCGCATGTTTGTTAAGAAAACAAAGTATAACAAAATATAACAATTTGCTGCAGGATTCATAGTGATTAACCTATAAATTAAGGAAATATTAAGGAGTTTGTTACAGATCAACTATTTCAAATTTGTTGACCAGAGCAAGAGCGCATATCATAATATTTTTCAGCACTATAGTTTAGGAGTTGTTGAGCACTGAAAATTCAAACTGATGGTTATACACAGGTTTGACAATATTACATTTCTACCATATTGTTTAAACAATAAACGATTTCCACATCAACAGTCGCAGTCCAGTGTCCAAGCGATATATATTTAAATATATGTATAAGCAATTCCATTGTAATCAAAATACTTTTCTTTGAAAACCTGCACAGGGTATCCAACTGTCGCCGACTGACCGGCTTGTTATAAATAAATAGATTAAGGACATTTGTTTAGTCTTAAAGATATTCTATTGCGAAAACAGTGCTGGTAAACGACAGTAAATTTATTTTTTCTTTTCTGCGTGTTTTTCCCTAATGCCTGCAATAAATGTCAATGCAATATATTTCATGAATGATTCAATAAAATATTTCCAATTGTCATAAACATCTATATTAAAATAGATAATTATTAATAATTATCACAATGATATCATAAGCTTCGAGCTATGCTAAGCCAATATAATATCGTAGTGTACTTATTTTATTATACATAGGTAAAACATATATTTATAAACAAGGCTTGGGTTGAAACCGTTAAATTCAATTGCCTTCGTACTCTAGTCGATTACTAATATTACTAAATATTCCCTCCTTTACTAACTGAATTAGACTGGGAACTATTTGTATTCATAGGTTACCTAAGAGCAAACCAAGAGCAAACTCATTTGAAACACAGTCACAGCGCCGAACCGTTGCCACCATTCAATCAGACTTGCCTGGGTACCTGGGCAATCTAGTGTACCAGGAAACGAGAGGGCTGACGAATGTGCTAGGCAAGGATCAGCGTCGTGCGGTGATTGATGTACAAAGACCTCTTCAGTATGTTCTCTCCGAACTAGCAAGAACGGCAAAAGAACACTGGAAAACGACCCAGGGATGGAATATATCATAAAGCACTCCCTGGCCAGACCGTAACCCAAAGCGATCATCAGAACTCCTATACTCTAGCAAGAACAGGACAAGGGTGTTGATAGGAGTCATGACGGGAGACTGTTCCATTGGCCGAATGGCATTAAGGTATGGTGTATCATCACAAGACTTCTGTCGCAGCTGCGGGAATGAAGAGGAAGAGGAGAGCATCCAACACCTTCTGTGTGACTGCCCTGCACTTCTTAGAAGGCGAACCCGTTTTCTCGGGAATCCCTCTTCGAGGACAGTTTCGCAAAACTGCGACTGTGGAGGATCTGGTACTCTTTCTGAACTCCACTGGTTGGTTCCAATAGCGAATCCCGCCAAACGGAACCAATTAGGGTTTTCGGGACCAGGACAACTCAAACTCCCTTTCCCACTCCCTTGAACCCTCCAACAATCCTTTTCTATACCTACAATGGACATCACAATGTACCGAATGGTGGCCTCTGGGTGAACTCAACATTCTGTTGAGCAGTCCGATTAACCTAAACTACCTTAGCTTAGTTAAACTATAAGATGGAATATCTTTAAACGTAACTCCCAGAATAACTCGGAAATTTATGCCTTTGTTTCTACAGCAAACTGGGAATTGCATGATCTAATATGTGTACTGATTATAATAGCTTATACTGTATCAGATCAGTTCTGAGTGCTCTATTCACGCTATTAAGGCCTCTATACTAGCATATGTAATTGATTGTGTTTTTTTCTGGATTTTCCCCAATCCTAGCAATGAATGTTGGACAAAGTTTCACTTTTTATACCTCCAGAATATATTCCTATTAATATACCTATAATAAATTTGTAATTTTAAGCTTAAATTTTTATATATTAAATTTACAATTATTTGTCTTTATGGTACCCGTTTCGTACCCGTTCCATATGCCCAAACTAGTGTTGGTAAACGTTAGTAATTTAGTTTATCTCTTAACACTGTTCTTAACGCTTTAAACCGATATACCCTTCGATCATTTAAGTGAATTTTCATATGTTTGGCAAAGTGTATTAAGACTTCAGCTAAACGTAGACAATTTTCTAGTTTTTTATACCCTGTGCCCATTGAAAATGGGCAAAAGCGGTATAATGAATTTGTGTGAATGTATGTAACAGGCAGAAGGAAGCATCTCCGACCCTATAAAGTATATATATTCTGAATCAGTATCAATAGCCGAGTCGATTGACACCTGTCCGTCTGTCTGTCCGTCCGTCTGTCCGTCCGTCCGTCTGTCCGTCTGTCTGTCCGTCTGTATGAACGCGTGGATCTCAGCAACTATAAGAGCTAGAGACTTCAAATTTGGAATGTAGGTTTCTGAATACCATACGCAGATCAAGTTTATTTTCAATTTTCGATACCAAGTCCCGTTGGTTTTAAAATTGGAAAAATCACCATAACATAAGCAATGTTAAAGCTAGAGACTTGAGATTTGGCACACATGATAAAAAGTGTAGGCTTTATGTGTCCTGAAAATTTCATTGCGATGCCTCGCCCCCTTCGCCCATAATTTGAAATAGCTGATAACATGGGCAGTTTTATAGGTAAAGACTTAAGATTTGGCACACATGGTAAGTATCCTACTCTAAATGTGTGCTATAATTTTCATTGCGATCGGATATTGAACTCAGAAGTTATTGAAGAAACAAATTTATGCAGCGCAGCATAAGCGTTGCAGCGCTGTAGCAGAGCAGTCGCTGCGCCGCGTCGACGCGTTTGTTCATGTATGTTTGATATGCCTTTCGTCTGCTGTGGCGCTAAACATAAACAATCAACAGCCGCAGTCCAGTGTTGCCAGACTATCGCAAGCAACCTACTCTCGATGTAAGCAAAATCGACTTCAAGCGATATGTTTAAATCCCATTATAATAAAAAAAACTTTTCTTTGAAGACCTGCACAGGGTATCCTACTGTCGCGCCCGCTCGACTGATCGGCTTGTTTTTCTTTCTTTTTTTACTCAGAGTAGTTTGTGGGTAGGGCAGTTTCGCAGGAGGTGGAGGAGGAGGGGAGGGGATGAGGGGATGAGGCAGCGTGCAGCTGAGAGGCGTCGGGGCGTCATTGCCAGTCATATCCTGCGGGGATAAGCGCACTTTATGCAAAACGCACAAGTTTTATTCTATTTTGATTTCTTTCATTCTTTATATCTTTTTTTTTTCTTCTACTGTTACTACTGCTTCTACTTACTTCTCATGCTTCTCGCCCAAAAGTTGTGCAGCTCTTGCTACAGCTACTGGAAGGGGGAAGAGGGAATGGGGAATGGGAATGGTGGGGGGGAGGGGTGTATAAAAGTGTAAACAGCTTCAGCTGCGTGTCCTTGTTATGTCGCTGACAATGCCTGCGAGTTGATGGCTTTCAGCACAGATTTGCTGACAGGGCACGGGCGGTCGGCCCAGAGGGGCTCAAATTGGTGGCAGGGTTGAGAAGCGGGGGGAAGTGGGGGACATGACATAACGATGGGTTGGCAGTAAAAGGCACAAAGGCAGCGACAACGGTTAAAAGCGATGGGAATTGATTGAAAAGTAAAGAAAAGAAACAACCTAACTACAGAATTAAGATATATACTTGTATACAAGAGATACGCATACATAAACAAGTGATTGCCTATCCCATTTCCCCTCACCCCCCCCCTCCGCTACCTTTCCTAACTCCTCTTTGCCCCGCAAGGCAACTGTCGAAGCGTAAAGTGGGCGGGACGATCAACCATTTGATTATGCTAATGAAATAACAAGCCTATAAACTTAAAAACTATGCCAAAGACCATTCACACACACACACACACACACGCACACACGCACACACACACACACGCCACGCCACGCCCCCCACTTAACGCCCACTTCAAGTATAACTTTGAGCACGCAAAAAAAAAAATAGAAGCTAAAAAAAACTGAGATTAAGTGCGTTATAAGAAATGCGATGCGTCGAAGGTTCGATACTCTGTAAATTGGGGTATGAATACAAAAAAGCAGAAGGAATGCAATATGTCATACACTATATATCGATATAGATGGAAAAAGATCAATATAATAATATATTGAACAATTATGTCTCTTATATAAATTGTCGATTTATCAGTTCGCGTATTCTTTATCATACTTATGATGCAGAACTTCACTGAGAAAAGTCTAAAAACTGTCATAATGTTAGACATACTCCAATAAATTATCATTTTCAGTATCTATAGAAATAGCTCACTCTCTATCTCTATCTTTTTCTTCATCTGTCTCTATCGCTTCAGCTGAAATTCTGCAACTTATTTTCTTTCTCTGTTTCTTTCTCTGTTCGTATTCCTTTCTATATTTTATAAGTCATCTCTTCCAATATTGCTCAATATTGCAAAATGTTTCTTAGGCTGAATTTCTTAATTCATCAACAATTGCATTCTCTCTCTCTCTATCACTCTATCTCTTTCACACACATTCTGCATCTAGCTCTCTCTCTTTCTCTCTAATAAACTCTACAACTCTACAACATTAGACATACAGAAATCAGTTGTACAAATTTTTTTAATTTTTATTGTTTAATTGTTTTATTTTTTGAATACAATTTTCTATTAGACATTCCTTTTATTTACTTATCAACGACTTTAATAGCTCTCTATCTCTATCTATATCGCTCACTTTGTTCTTCTCTTTTTTTCTCTATCTTTCACTTTTTCTCTACCTCTTACACTCTCTTTTTCTCGCTCTCTGTTGATATTTCTATATCACACATTTCCTTTCGAAATCATTTTTAACAAAATCTGAAATGTATTACATTTCTGATTTCTACATATTAAAGCTATTCAATCTTCACTATCTATCCTCGATATCTCTATTTTTCTTTATCTCATTCACTCTTCCTCATTTTTCTTCACTTCTTCTTAGTCGTGCTATCTTCATTAACTTCTTTACAAACATATCTAGCCGACAATAATTTCGCTTTACTATCATTTACATAATTTTATTCAAACGCTTTACAGGCTAGATTTATGCAAATTAACCATTCTCTTTTTATAACATATGTATCTTTCTTATGTTCTCTCTCTCTCTCTCTCTCTCTCTGTCTCTCCCTCTCTATCTTTTCCTCTATTTCTTTCACTCTCACAACATCGTTCTTCATTAATTTGTCTGTTTACCCGAAACGTTTCACAGGCTGCATTTACACAAATTAACCATTTCTCGCTCTATCTATTTCTTCCCCTTCTCTTCTTCTTCTTCTTCATCCTGCTCGCTCTTTCTCTACATTTCTCCTGGATATTTCATTATTAGCTTGTCACTCTTACCGAAACGTTTTACAGGCTGCATTGCATTTAAAACTATTCTAACTCATGCCATTCTCTGATATGAAAATACTTAAAAATATCATCTTATATCTAACAAATTGTATATGACTAATTAGGGATATCACTTTTTTATAGCCAGATAGATGGAAATACAATATGATATGATAGTATTATGCCATCATTTGCATAGTTTCCGCTTGTCAGAGCTGATGCAGTTCTATGGCATTTCTTTATTGCAAAGGGGGAGCATGAAAAACTACAAAGGTGTGACTGAGTGTGTGTGTGCGTGTGTGTGTGTGTGTGTGTGTGTGTGTGTGTGTGTGTGTGTGTGTGTGTGTGTGTGTGTGTGTGTGTGTGTGTGTGTAGACTAAATTGCTTGGGGAACTGCAACGACACCTTGCAACGACCAAAAGAAGTGCACATAAAGCGCTAGTAAAGATGCGACTAAGAGCGGAACCAAAAGAGGGTAGAGGGTGGGGGGGGGGAGTGTCGTGGGCAGAGAATGTGGAGGAAATGAAGGAGGGCGGGGTTCTAGCAGAGGAAATGCAATGGGCAGCAAACACTTATGCGCTTGAGGGCATTCTCTGTCCGCCGACACTAACACGCTCTGAAGCACACTCCGCTCAAGCTCGAGCTCTCTGCACCTCTCTCTACCATTCTCCCTCTCTCTCTCTCTCTTCCCCTACCTACTATCTCACTCTCACTCTCCCTCTCTCTCGCTCTCTCTCTCATCCATTCACTGTTCTTTTTTGCAGCACCTTTTGCATATTTATTGTATAGTTTTGTAGTTTTATCAAGTTAGCTAGTTAAAAGTCAAGATGCTGCAGGTGGCTTGAGTTGCCTGCCAAGTCGTGTTGAAGGGTGGGCGGCGGCGGTCGGCGGGCAGGGGCGCCAGTGTGGCATGAGGCACGTGCAGAACGGCGCCATGTCGGCGGCTGCCAACGCCAACCGTCCACATCTTCATCTGCATCTGGCGTAGAGTCGTGGTGTGGCTTTTATTAGCTACGTGCGACGTCGCCAGTCGACGGGTCAGCGAAAGCCTCCGAAAGGGAAAGAAGAGCGTAGACTGAAAGTAGGGGGCACGGGGTGGCTCATTGGGTGCCTGGGTGTCTGGGTGGGGTGACTTGTTGTAGGTGTGCAGCCAAGAACTTGCCAGCGTTGCCGGCGATAAGATGAGCGTGCTAAAGTTTTATTGCCGCATATTTAAGCTATTAAAAAATTCATGCATAAAATGACACACACACTCACCCACACACACACACACACACACACACACACACACACACACACACACACACACACACACACACACCAACACACCCAGACACTCACCCACACACACACACACTTTGCTGGGTGTAAGAAAACGTAGCTGCAAAATTAAAAACGCAGCCAACGCGTGAGCTTTAAAAGCAAAAGCAAAACAAAGCGAGACATACACTAAACTTAAAGTAAGGAGAACAACTAAAAACAAAAAAAAAACAAGTTAATCAAGTAACAAGCCGGAGAGTCTTGGCAGGGGGGGGGGAACGATAGTAGGATGCTCTGAGCCAATCTTCTTTGTTATTGTTGGCAACCTAAAGATTTCATACACTTGCAGAAGCCCTGATGCACATTTCAGCGGATCTTTCCTATGGCAGCTATATAATATAGTGATCTGATTTATAACAAAATTTGGTTAAAGTTTAAAATATGTATCCAAATGCATAATCTGTGAGTTTTGTTGAGGTATGTATGTCGAAAAACGAAATAGTTTGTCATACAAAAGTATGATTTTTGACCGTTTTTCCCTATGGCAGCTATATCGGTGATCCGATCCGACCGGTTCCAACATATGTACTGCCCGCAGCAAAAATACTGATCTGTTCCAAGTTTCATCCAGATAGCTCTAAAACTGAGAGACTAGTTTTCATAGAAACAAACGGACAGACAGACAGACGGACAGACGGACAGACGAACAGATGGACATATCTAAATCGACTCGGCTGTTAATGCTAATCAAAAATGTATATACTTTATAGGGTCGGACATGTCTGCTTCCATGACAAAATTGTAATACCCTCTGCAAGGGTATAACAAGTTAAACTAGTAATAAAGTCGAACAAAATCGACTATGGCTGGCCCTGTAATTATTTAAAAAAAAACAATAGAAATAATAATGAATAAATAGCAGAAAAATTTCAAAAGTTTCAAAATATTCATTAAGATTTAATTAATTAGAAACTTGTATAGAAATTAAGCTTAACTAAGTATTTATTTATTTACAAAATTATAACTTAACCATAAAATTTCCAATCATAATACATAAATAACGAGTATTAACCCTTCGACTAGAAAACTAAATAAAACCAGTCGGAAAGGCTACAGTCGAAATCGACTATGAGAGATCCTTCACTTATTCTTCTAAATGGAAATAAGAATAACACTAATAGTTCCCCATAACGCTTTGTAACGTCAATATGCTCTTCTTCTTCCTTTGGTCCGACACTGAGTAATATTAATTTTGAATAACTTCCGACTTTATTATCCGATCGCGATGAAATTTCCAGGATACTTTAAGACTCCGATGCTTGTCCTGTGTGCCAATATGCAGGACTCTAGCTTTAACATTATTGGCTTTATGGGATTTTAAAAATATTGTTTTCGATTCTTGGGGGCGGAAGGGGGCGTGGCAAAATTCTAAAACAAGCTTGACCTTTTCGAAGGCCGCAGTAGTATTGTCACCAAATTTGGTGACCCTAGCTCTTATAGCCTCTGAGATCTAGGTGTTCTTACAGCAGGACAGACGGACGGACGGACAGACGGACATGGCTATATCGACTCGGCTGGTGATGCTGATAAAGAATATACATACTTTATGGGGTCTGCCGGACTTCCTTCGACCTGTTACGCACATTTTGACAAGCTTAATAGACCCGTTTTACTTTTTTTTTAAGTAAAGGGTCTAAATATAGTGACTAGCGCATTAATTTAGTATTTATTTATTTATTAAACGTCAACTGATCTTAGTTGACACAAAGAACGATTTAAAATATAATATTAGAAAATAATATTATGCAATTAACAATAGGACAAAAGATAAAAAAGCTTCAATAATTAAAGTCAAGTTAAGTTAGGTCTGGAGGTGTTCAAACAATCATTTAAGTGGTCCAACATTTGTCGAGGGAAACTCAGAAAAAAACCAAGCAGGAAGTGAATATTGTTATGTAGAATTTTGTAGTTGCAAAAAGTTTAGAATAAGGTTCTTAGTAGTAGAAATAATAAGAGGCATCTGAGTTGAAGACTCAACAAAGTTTATAGTAATCAACACAGAGAATTCGAAAAGCTTCATGCCAAGAGTTACTAGTGATTAGTACATGCTTTTAGATTAAGTCAGTTAAAGCTACGAGTTAGTCCAGAAGGAACAAACAGTTTAATTTGTCTTAATAATACAGAGCAGTCTACTGGAGTAAGAATGCAAATTAATTTCCAAAACCCAAGTAAAGCCATGAAGCGGAAAAAGATAGAACTTCATTTGCACAGACTCAATTCTGTCTCGGTGTACCGAAGATTGTGGAGACCACACACAAGCTCTGTATTCCAGAATGGGTCGAATAAGAGTTATATAAAGTAGTTTTCTCATATAAGGTCGTATATATGTGCTATATACAATATAAATACTACTGCAAATATAATTTTCTTACAAATATAAAAAAACAAGAAAAGTTTTCTTTGGCGCGGCGAAGATTTGTTACACTTACAGACCACTTTTGATTTTTATGTTTAAAAAGATTTATTGATCCTGTTCCGGCATTAACTTTTAATAGGAATTTCCTTTACGTATTCGAATTTATATCTTTGGCAAAATGCACTTGACATTGAGCTGGTGAATTGAACGTCGAAAATGTTAAAACCGATTTATTTTACATACTTAATCTAAATGCAAAGTGAAAATACAAATATTATGAAAGCCGCTAATGCTTTAAGAGCCATATTTTATCAGCATATATTTTATTTATAATTTATTTGATTATTAAAAAACTTTTTAGTCTTCTCGCCTACAAATTTAATTAAAATAATTTCACATAAATTTCAGAAAATAAATGGAAAATGTAGAGAAATTCTGCGGGCAATTGGCCAGAAATTTAAGTGAAATTCAGTCAAAATATTGGAATGCAAATTTGCAAAATAAAAGTAAAAATCAGAACCTTAAATTTATTACTTTATTTTGTTATAAGCAATTAACAAAATAACTTTGATTATGCATTTATGACGTACAAATTTAAGCGAATATATTTATTTTAATTTTTTTAAAAGTAATTATTAAAGTTAATATAGTTTCCAGCAAACTCCATCGAAAAACAGCAAATTTAAAATTTTCCCAAGCATTTATATAATATTTTCATAACTCTTATTTGTGATCTTTGAGCGTTACACAGTTTGTTGCAATAGGTAAAAATATTTATAATATTAATATTAGTATTTTGACTAAATTTGCAAGCTTTTTTTATAGTCTTTGAGACTTAGTGATGTAATTGTTTAGTCAGTGAAGTTAACTTATATTAATTGTTTAAATATATAGTTTAGTGTGTGAATATAATCGCCGTGTTTAATCTCTTCTTCATGAGTGTAATCGATGATAATTAATCGATACTTATGCGATAGTCCTGTAGTTGCCAGAAAGTAGGACACGCAGTGTGTTGCCAGATGTATATACAACTACTTACAACACTTAGGTATCCAAGCGGTAAGTTCAAAGATGAGTCGGACTAATCAAGACTCGACTAATCAAGAATATACTACATACTTTATGGAATCGGAAAGATTTCATTCTATCTGCTCCTTAAATTGGTATACCGAATTTAAGAACTAACGCATTGTGAAGCAAGTCATTAAAGAACCAGCTCTAGAACACGAAGCCAATGAGTCGAAGAGTTGAGAAACCTATGAACAAGTTCCAGTTTTCAGTTTCTCATGCTTCGTAGTTTCCAAAAAGTGCAGCAGACAAAACGACGGTTTATATTAAATGCCGCAATGTTATCTTTCACTCTCCCTTACTCTCTCTCTCTATTTGTATATATATGTATGTGTTTCTCCCATTCACACACTCCTTCGCTTAGCACTGCAGTTGAATAAGTTGGCAGGCCCAAAGGCGCCCAAAATGCTGCTACAAATGGGAGCGAGCAGGCAGACTAACCCACCGAAAAGATCGGGATAAAGATGAAGGAGGTATGGCGAGGGATGGAATGAGGGAAGGGTTAAGGGAAGAGGTCACAGAGAAAGCGCAATGTCTATGGTAATGGGAACTGTTGCTAACTGCAACTGGCAGTCCATACAATAATAACTATAATAATCAACATGGCGGCTGCACCAACACACACACACACAGACAGCAGACATTAAGCGTTGTTTTTGTAGATGATGATTTCTATACCCTGTAGACATTGAAAAGTGTTAAAGGAGGGGAATTATAGTCTAGATAACACATATGTAACGATCAAATATTGAAAATGTCAAGTGTATTTATTGTAATATGACATTTTAGAGGAAAAGGCGTTGCATGCCAGGGAAATTTTATGCTGCATTTAGACTAGTTGACGCATCGTTAATTGGCGTCCAAGCTCAACACATAACTTGTATTATTACATTAGTTGACTGAGTTGACAAAAATAAAAACCGGGTTGCCAACTTATTTTTGAGTTGAGCAACTCGTAAGATGTCAACGCGCTGCAGATGAAGTTGACAGTAATTCAAAACTAGTTGATATTGTTTTGTATCGAGAGTGATATTCAACGATATTGTATATTGTTTATGTTTCGAGGCAGTGGAGGGTACTCATTCATATATATTTTAAAACTAATTAATATGAAATTTGTTTGCTACAATATAAAATGAGTACAATAAAAGGAAAATGGCTGCAGCGATGGTTTTGATGCTAGCTCTTGAGCACGAGGAGGAAGAAGAAGTAAAAATACGTAAAGGAACTATATGTATTCAAGATCTGTATTTAGATCGGCCGAAACAAAAGAATGAACATGTATTCAACTTAATTTTGGGCTGTCAACGAGCCAATTGTGACTTCAACTATTGACAGAATGCATCAGACTCGTAAGGTCAACTGACATTTTTCGCACTCTCAATCTACAGGCAACGCAACAGTTGATCAAGTTAATAGCTGTTTACACTAGGTTTGATTAAGTTGATATCAACATTGACTTGTTTGTCAACTAGTCTAAATGCAGCATTAAGCACAGTCTTTTATCTGTAAAAGTTGGTTGATTGTATTGATATTGATTAAACAATCAAGTAAAAGTATGTTATGCAGTTTCTTCTGCTCAAGCTATTTGACAATTTTGAATACCTTAAAGATATAGTTTTAAAGTGTAGCTACATACCTATATATATATCTTAATATGCTCTTTAATTATGCTATAAAGAGTTTAATATTTAATATATATTTATGAGTCAATGCCCGGAGTTCTACTAATGATATTCAATCCAAGCGTTTTGTGTTCTGCATGCAATTTATTTAATTTAATTCCTTTAGACATGTATCTTGTACAGCACAGGGTATCTTTAAGTCGAGCAATCTAAATTGCCGTATTTTTAACTTGTTCATTTTAATTTTCTTAATTTTATACACACGTTTTGTGCGCATTTTCATTTTCTTGGCGCTGTTCTCAGATTGTATTTATTTCATGTGTCTACCCGCTGACCATCTCCACACCCCCCTCCCCACACGCTCTTTTACACTTACCACCCCTGCTATCCACCCTTCGGCACATCCGCTCCCTTCGCTCCCTTCAATACCTGCATTCACCCGCATTTTCATCGCTTTGCTGAGGCAACTTTTTAGTATTCATTAAATTACATAATTATACAATAAGTGCAATGGCTTTGACTTTACACCCCTTTCACTACTCCCTGTTCCTTCTATTTTATCTCTCTCTCTCTCTCTCTGTCTCTTTCTTTATCTATCTATAGGATTCCCCTTACCATCCTCCGTTCAAAAAGAGGCGTCTGCCACACCCACTTAGGCACTGCATATGCATGAGTTAATTACATTCATGTGAATGTGCATTTAAAACCCTTTTGCTAATGCCGTTTATACGTCTGAGCTGAATTGAATTGCATTCTCTGAACCATTTGTAAAACCTGATCAAATGGAAATTGCAAATTATTGTAGAATATTCTCAAAATTTAGGATATAATTGAGCTCTATAATCGAAAGATGATCTGTTGATGATTTAAAAAAAAAAGGATTTCATAATGCGCATTAGGAAATTAAGTTCGCAACTAGCTCAAAAACTGTAGATGAGTTTAAGCTTTAATCACAATAATAGCACAGTTGTCTAATTATATACAAGTTTGTTGTATTCTTTTAAGCAAAAGCGTTTTAATTTCCTTACGAAACCGACCTCAAAGTGGTTCTGCAACTGGTTTACTGGTAATTATATCAATAAAACTTTCATAATATTTTCGTTAGCTACAATTATAGTTAATAAGTCTAGAATACTGCTACAATTATAGTTAAGTCGAAAATTGTGATATTTTAAAAGAGAAAGTGAAGCAATTTTGTAGCGAAAGCGGTTCATAAGTGGTTCAGTAATACAGTATAATTCGCTTAACTGCCTCGAGTCGATTGCAGAGATTTTGGAGGCAGCTATCTTAAAAATGCAGCTAACGTAATTTTTAGACCCTTGACTTAAAAAAGTAAAATGGGTCTTTTAAGTTTGTTAAGATGTGCGTAACTGGTCGAAGGAAATCCGACACACCCCATAAAGTATGTATATTCTTGATCAGCATTAATAGCTGTCCGTCCGTCTGTCTGTCCGTCTGTCCGTCCGTCTGTATGAGCGCCTAGATCTCAGAGACTATAAGAGCTAGAGTCACCAAATTTGGTATGGTGGTTCGTCTATGGGCTAAGCAGATCATGTTTATCTTAAAATTTTGACACGCCCCCTTCCGCCTCCGTAAATCGAAGATAGCATTTTTAAAGTCCCATTAAAGATAGAGTCCTGAATTTTGGCACATAGGACGAGCATCAGGGTATCAATGTATCCAGGATATTTCATCGCGATCGGATAATAAACTCGAAAGTTATTCAAAACTCAATATTACTCAGTATCGGGCCAAAGGAAGAAGAAGAGCATATTGACGTTACAACGCACCATGGGGAACTATTAGTGTTAATCTTATCTCCGTTTTGAAGAATAAGTAAAGGGTCTCTCATAGTCGAGTTTGACTCTAGCTTTAATATTTTTCGTTTTATGGGATTTCAAAAATTTTGTTCTCGATTTACTGAGGCGGAAGGGGCGTGTCAAAATTTTAAGATAAACTTGATCTGCTTACCCCATAGACGAACCACCTTACCAAATTTGGTGACTCTAGCTCTTATAGTCTCTGAGATCTAGGCGCTCATACAGACAGACGGACAGACGGACGGACGGACAGACGGACATGGCTATATCGACTCGGCTGGTGATGCTGATCAAGAATATATATACTTTATGGGGTCTGCCGGACTTTCTTCGACCTGTTACGCACATTTTGACAAACTTAATAGACCCTATTTACTTTTTTAAAGTAAAGGGTCTAAAAATAATACGACGTTTGATGAAATTCTAAAGCAAAACTGTTTCAAATTTCTGTAAAAATTGCCCAGAAATGAATTGAAAACCTGGTTCAGTAGTATTTTAACGATATTTTCTTTAACTGCAATATGAATTCTACTTAGACAGTCTAGTACTACAAAATTAATTTGTTTTCACAAGCAAAACTGGTTCAAAACTCGACATAAAACTGTTTTGAAAGTGGTTAACAAAAACTGGTTCAAGGCTGCAATGTGGTTTTTGGGTTCAACAAAAGTTATGCCTGTAGCTTATTAAAAATTCCAACTAATTTAATAGTATTGAATGGCTTATGGTGGCTCAAGCTTATACACACACACACACACGCACACACACACACACACACACACACGCACACACACACACACACACACACATGTGCAGAGGAATGTTGTTGAAAAATCCAGCTGCGCTCATTTTATCTATTTAGCCGAAGCATTTTTGCCTATTTTATTTCATTTCATTCTATTTTCTATGACCTCCCCC
>OY282582.1:49829552-49878026 GCA_958299025.2 Drosophila histrio | reverse complement strand
AGAGGGGAAAGCAGCAGCAGCAGCAAAGGGGCAAGCAGAGCAGCAGCAGCAGCTGATGGAGACGCCACCCAATCCAGAGAAGCTGCTCAGTTTTGTGCGAAATTAGACAGCGCATACAACCTCCAGCGTTAGTTTATTATACACTGACTAAAGGTAACCTAAAATTTACATACGATACGATATAATATTTTTCATATTTAATCGTTATAAACTGAGCTCTCAGCTGGTACATTTTGGTACAGTAACTGCCTTTTATTATATGTTAAACGATATATTAGCTATTTTTATTTAATTTCTGCAAAGAATTTCAACTTTTGCATTTACAAAAGTTTAAACAAATGATAAGGTATGGAAATCAATTTTAATTTAAATAAACTGTGCTCTAAGTTATGTGGCTGTCGGCCACTTTGGCGCCATACATTGTGTCGTTGCCAAAAAGCTGAAGGCTACACTGAAAGCTGTTGGTGAAGAAAAGCTGAATGCTACTGGCTAATGTAAAATTAATACGGGGGGGGGGGGGGCAAAAGTAATCACTCTATTGAAAAACGCTATAACTTTTGCAAATGTTGCGCATGTTTGTTAGGAAAACACAGTATAACAAAATATAACAATTTGCTGCAGGATTCATAGTGATTAACCTATAAATTAAGGAAATATTAAGGAACTCGTTTTAAATCAATTATTTCATGTTTGTTGACCAGAGCTAGAGCGCATATGATAATATTTTCAGCTTTATTGTTTAGGAGTTGTTGAGCACTGAAAATTCAAACTGATGGTTATGCACATGTTTGACAATATTACATTTCTACCATATTATATAAACAATAAACAATTACCACATCAACAGTCGCAGTCCAGTGTTGCCAGACTATCGCAAGCAAGCTACGCTCGATGCAAGCAACATAGAATCCGAGCGATATATTTAAATATATGTATACATAAGTGTAAGCAATTCCATTGTAATCAAAATACTTTTCTTTAATGACCTGCACAGGGTATCCAACTGTCGCCGAATGACCGGCTTGTTATAAATAGATAGATTAAGGACATTTGTTTAGTCTTAAAGATATTCTATTGCGAAAACAGTGCTGGTAAACGACAGTAAATTTATTTTTTATTTTCTGCGTGTTTTCCCTAATGCCTGCAATAAAGGTCAATGCAATATATTTCATGAATGATTCAATGAAATATTTGCAATTGTCAAAAACATCTATATTCTAATAGATAATTATTAATAATTATTAGTTATCACATGGATATAATAAGCTTCGAGCTGTGCTCAGCCAATATAATATCGTAGTATACTTATTTTATTATACATAGGTAAAACATATATTTATAAACAAGGCTTGGGTTGGAACCCTGAAATTCAATTGCCTTCGTACTCTAGTCGATTACTAATATTACTAAATATTCCCTCCTTTACTAACTGAATTAGTCTAGGAGTTATTTGTATTCATAGGTTACCTTAGAGCAAACCAAGAGCAAACTTATTTGAAACACAGTCACAGCGCTGAACCGTTGCCACCATTCAATCAGACTTGTCTGGGTACCTGAGCACTCTAGTGTACCAGGAAACGAGTGGGCTGACGAATGTGCTAGGCAAAGATCAGCGTCGTGCGGTGATTGATGTACAAAGACCTCTTCAGTATGTCCTCTCCGAACTAGCAAGAACGGCAAAAGAACACTGGAAAACGACCCAGGGATGCAATATATCATAAAGCACTCTCTGGTCAGACCGTAACCCAAGCGATCATCCGAACTTCTATACTTTAGCAAGAACAGGACAAGGGTGTTGATAGGAGTCTTGCCGGGTCTCTGTCCCATTGGCCGAATGGCATTAAGGTATGGTGTACCATCACAAGACTTCTGTCGAAGCTGCGGGAATAAAGAGCAAGAGGAGAGCATCCAACATCTTCTGTGTGACTGCTCTGTACTTCTTGGAAGGAGAACCCGTTTTCTCGGGGAATCCTTCTTCGAGAAACTGGACAGTCTCGCAAAACTGCGACTTTGGAGGATCTGGCACTCTTTCTGAACTCCACTGGTTGGTTCCAATAGCGAATCCCGCCAAACGGAACCAATTAGGGTTTTCGGGACCAGGACAACTCAAACTCCCTTTCCCACTCTGGCCAGACCGTAACCCAAAGCGATCATCCGAACTCCTACACTTTAGCAAGAACAGGATAAGTGTGTTGATAGGAGTCTCTGGCCCATTGGCCGAATGTCATTAAGGTATGGTGTACAATCAGAAGACTTCTGTCTCTTCTGTACTCTTCCTGGACTTCACAGGGACCAATTAGGGTTTTCGGGACCAGGACAACTCAAACTCCCTTTCCCACTCCCTTGAACCCTCCAACAATCCTTTTCTATCCCTACAATGGACATCACAATGTACCGAATGGTGGCCTCTGGGTGAACTCAACATTCTGTTGAGCAGTCTGATTAAACTAACCTACCTTAGCTTAGTTAAACTATTAGATGGAATATCTTTAAACGTAACTCCCAGAATAACTCGGAAATTTATGCCTTTGTTTCTACAGCAAACTGGGAATTGCATGATCTGTTATGTGTACTGATTATAATAGCTTGAACAGAATCAGATCAGTTCTGAGTGCTCTATTCACGCTATTAAGGCTTCTATACTAACATATTTAATTGATTATGATTTTTTCTAGTTTTTTTCCCAATTCTAGCAATGAATGTTGGACCAAGTTTTACTTTTTATGCCTCCAGAATATATTCCTATTAACGTACCTATAATAAATTTGTAATTTTAAGCTTAAATTGTTATATATTAAATTTAGAATTATTTGTCTTTATGGTACCCGTTTCGTACCCGTTCCTTATGCTCAAACTAGTGTTGGTAAACGTTAGTGAATTAGTTTATCTCTTAACACTGTTCTTAACTCTTTAAACCGATATACCCTTCGATCATATAAGTGAATTTTCATATGTTTGGCAAAGTGTATTAAGACTTCAGCTAAACGTAGACAATTTTCTAGCTCTTTTTTTTCTTTTTTACTCAGAGTAGTTTGTGGGTAGGGCAGTTTCGCAGGAGGACGAGGAGGAGGAGGAGAGGGGGGATGAGGCAGCGTGCAGCTGAGAGGCGTCGGGGCGTCATTGCCAGTCATATCCTGCGGGGATAAGCGCACTTTATGCAAAACGCACAAGTTTTATTCTATTTTGATTTCTTTCATTCTTTATATCTTTTTTTTTTCTCTTCTACTGTTACTACTGCTTCCACTTACTTCTCATGCTTCTCGCCCCAAAAGTTGTGCAGCTCTTGCTACAGCTACTGGAAGGGGGAATGGGGAATGGGAATGGTGGGGGGGAGGGGTGTATAAAAGTGTAAACAGCTTCAGCTGCGTGTCCTTGTTATGTCGCTGACAATGCCTGCGAGTTGATGGCTTTCAGCACAGATTTGCTGACAGGGCACGGGCGGTCGGCCCAGAGGGGCTCAAATTGGTGGCAGGGTTGAGAAGCGGGGAGAAGCGGAGGGAAGTGGGGGACATGACATAACGATGGGTTGGCAGTAAAAGGCACAAAGGCAGCGACAACGGTTAAAAGCGATGGGAATTGATTGAAAAGTAAAGAAAAGAAACAACCTAACTACAGAATTAAGATATATACTTGTATACAAGAGATACGCATACATAAACAAGTGATTGCCTATCCCATTTCCCCTCACCCCCCCTCCCGCTCCCTTTCCTAACTCCTCTTTGCCCCGCAAGGCAACTGTCGAAGCGTAAAGTGGGCGGGACGATCAACCATTTGATTATGCTAATGAAATAACAAGCCTATAAACTTAAAAACTATGCCAAAGACCATTCACACACACACACACACACACACACACACACACACGCACACACACGACACGCCACGCCCCCCACTTAACGCCCACTTCAAGTATAACTTTTATAACGCAAAAAAAAAGAAACTGAGATTAAGTGCGTTATAAGAAATGCGATGCGTCGAAGGTTCGATACTCTGTAAATTGTGGTATCAATACAAAAAAGCAGAAGGAATGCAATATGTCATACACTATTTATCGATATAGATGGTAAAAGATCAATAGAATAATATATTGAACAATTGTTTCTTTTCTATAAATTGTCGATTTATCAGTTCGCGTATTCTTTATCATACTTATGATGCAGAACTTCACTGAGAAGAGTCTAAAAACTGTCATAATGTTAAACATATTACAATAAAAATTATCATTTTCAGTATCTATAGAAATAGCTCACTCTCTATCTCTATCTTTTTCTTCATCTGTCTCTATCGCTTTAGCTGAAACTCTGCAACTTATTTTCTTGCTCTGTTTCTTTCTCTGTTCGTATTCCTTTCTATATTTTATACGTAATTTCTTTCAATATTGCTCAATATTGCAAATTGTTTCTTAGGCTGAATTTCTTAATTCATCAATAATTGCATTCTGTCTCTATCTATCACTCTATCTCTCACACACACTCTTTGCAGCTAGCTGTCTCTCTTTCTCTCTAATAAACTATACAACTCTACAACATTAGACATACAGAAATCAGTTGTAAATATTGTTTTAATTTTAATTGTTTAATTGCTTTATTTTTTGAATCCAATATTCTATTATCTCACTTTAGAGAGGGACTATTTGACATTCCATTTATTTACTTATCAACGACTTTAATATCTCTCTATCTCTATCTATATCGCTCACTTTGTTCTTCTCTTTTTTTCTCTATCTTTCACTTTTTCTCTACCTCTTACACTCTCTTTTTCTCGCTCTCTGTTGATTTTTTTATATCTATATCACACATTTTCTTTCGAAATCATTTTTAACAAAATCTGAAATGTTTTACATTCCTGATTTCTACATATTAAAGCTATTCAATCTTCATCCTCGATGATGTCTATCCTCGATATCTCTATTTTTCTTTATCTCATTCACTCTCCCTCTATTTTCTCCACTTCTTCTTAGTCGTGCTATCGTCATTAACTTATTTACAAACATATCTATCCGACAATCATTTCCTTTTGCCATCGTTTACATAATTTTATCCAAACGCTTTACAGATTTATACAGATTTATAGATTTATACAAATTAGACATTCCCTTTTTATAACATATGTTTCTCTCTTATGTTCTCTCTCTCTCTCTCTCTCTCTTTCTGTCTCTCCCCCTCTATCTTTTCCTCTCTTTCTTTCACTCTCACAACATCGTTCTTCATTAATTTGTCTCTTCACCCGAAACGTTTCACAGGCTGCATTTACACAAATTAACCATTTCTCGCTCTATCTATTTCTTCCCCTTCTCTTCTTCTTCTTCTTTATCCTGCTCGCTCTTTCTCTACATTTCTACTCAATATTTCCTTATTAGCTTGTCGCTCTTACCGAAACGTTTTACAGGCTGCATTGCATTTAAAACTATTCTAACTCATGCCATACTCTGATATGAAAATACTTAAAAATATCATCTTATATCTAACAAATTGTATATGACTAATTAGGGATATCACTTTTTTATAGCCAGATAGATGGAAATACAATATGATATGATAGTATTATGCCATCATTTGCATAGTTTCCGCTTGTCAGAGCTGATGCAGTTCTATGGCATTTCTTTATTGCAAAGGGGGAGCATGAGAAACTACAAAGGTGTGACTGAGTGTGTGTGTGTGTGTGTGTGTGTGTGTGTGTGTGTGTGTGTGTGTGTGTGTGTGTGTGTGTGTGTGTGTGTGTGTGTGTGTGTGTGTGTGTGTGTGTGTGTGTGAAGACTAAATTGCTTGGGGAACTGCAACGACACCTTGCAACGACCAAAAGAAGTGCACATAAAGCGCTAGTAAAGATGCGAATAAGTGCGGAACGAGGAGAGTGAGGAGGGCGGGGGGTGGGGGGGGGTTGTCGTGGGCAGGGTATGTAGAGGAAATGAAGGAGGGCGGAGATCTAGCAGAGGAAATGCAATGGGCAGCAAACACTTATGCGCTTGAGGGCATTCTCTGTCCGCCGACACTAACACGCTCTGAAGCACACTCCGCTCAAGCTCGAGCTTTCTCCACCTCTCTCTACCATTCTCCATCTCTCTCTCTCTCTCTTCCCCTACCTACTATCTCACTCTCACTCTCTCTCTCACTCACTCTTCCTCTCTCTCGCTCTCTCTCTCTCAACCATTCACTGTCTTTTTTGCAGCACCTTTTGCATATTTATTGTATAGTTTTGTAGTTTTATCAAGTTAGCTAGTTAAAAGTCAAGATGCTGCAGGTGGCTTGAGTTGCCTGCCAAGTCGTGTTGAAGGGTGGGCGGCGACGGGCGGCGGGCAGGGGCGCCAGCGTGGCATGAGGCACGTGCAGAACGGCGCCATGTCGGCGGCTGCCAACGCCAACCGTCCACATCTTCATCTGCATCTGGCGTAGAGTCGTGGTGTGGCTTTTATTAGCTACGTGCGACGTCGCCAGTCGACGGGTCAGCGAAAGCAGCCGAAAGGGAAAGAAGAGCGTAGACTGAAAGTAGGGGGCACGGGGTGGCTCATTGGGTGCCTGGGTGTCTGGGTATCTTCGGTGGGGTGACTTGTTGTAGGTGTGCAGCCAAGAACTTGCCAGCGTTGCCGGCGATAAGATGAGCGTGCTAAAGTTTTATTGCCGCATATTTAAGCTATTAAAAAATTCATGCATAAAATGACACACACACTCATCCACACACACACACACACACACACACACACACACACACACACACACCCACACACACACACACACCAACACACACACACACACACACACACACTTTGCTGGGTGTAAGAAAACGTAGCTGCAAAATTAAAAACGCAGCCAACGCGTGAGCTTTAAAAGCAAAAGCAAAACAAAGCGAGACATACACTAAACTTAAAGTAAGGAGAACAACTAAAAACAAAAAAAAACAAGTTTATCAAGTAACAAGCCGGAGAGTCATGGCAGGGGGGGGGGGAACGATAGTAGGATGCTCTGAGCCAATCTTCTTCGTTATTGTTGGCAACCTAAAGATTTCATACACTTGCAGAACCCTGATGCACAATTCAACGGATCTTTCCTATGGCAGCTATATGATATAGTGATCTGATTTATAACAAATTTGGTTGAAATTTAAAATATGTATCCGAATGCATAATCTGTGAGTTTGATTAAGGTATGTCGAAAAACGAAAGAGGTTGCCATACAAAAGTCTGATATTTGAATGTTTCTTTCTATGGCAGCTATATGATATAGTGATCCCATCCGGCCGGTTCCGACATTCATATGTACTGTCCGCAGCAAAAATACTGATCTGTTCCAAGTTTCATCCAGATAGCTCAAAAACTGAGAGACTAGTTTGCATAGAAACAAACGGACAGACAGACAGACGGACAGACGGACGGACAGACGGACAGACAGACGGACATGGCTATATAGACTCTGCTGTTAATGCTAATCAATAAAATAAATACTTAATAGGGTCGGACATGTTGGCTTCCATGACAAAATTGTAATACCCTCTCCAAGGGTATAACAAGTTAATCTAGTAAAAAAGTCGAACAAAATCGACTATGGCTGGCCCTGTAATTATTTAAAAGAAAAACAATAGAAATAATAATGAATAAATAGCAGAAAAATCACAAAAGTTTCATAATATTCATTAAGATTTAATTAATTAAAAACTTGAACTAGAAATTAAGCTAAACTAAATATTTATTTATTTATTTATTTACATACTTATAACTTAAGCATAAAAGTACCAATTATAAAACATAAATAACGAGTATTAACCCTTCGACTAGAAAACTAAATAAAACCAGTCGGAAAGACTACAGTCGAAGTCGACTATGAGAGACCCTTTACTTATTCTTCACAAAGGAAATAAGAGTAACACTAATAGTACCCTATAGTGCGTTGTACCGTCAATATGCTCTTTTTCTTCCTTTGGTCCGTCACTGTGTAATATTGAGTTTTGAATAACTTCCGAGTTTATTATCCGATCGCGATGAAGTTTTCAGGATACTTTAAGACTCCGATGCTTGTCCTGTGTGCCAAAATGCAGAACTCTAGCTTTAACATTATTGGCTTTATGGGATTTTAAAAATATTGCTTCCGATTCTTGGGGGCGACAAGGGGCGTGGCAAAATTCTAAAACAAATTTGACCTTTTCGAGGGCCGCAGGAGTATTGTCACCAAATTTGGTGACCCTAGCTCTTATAGTCTCTGAGATCTAAGTGTTTATACAGCAGAACAGACGGACGGACGGACAGACGGAAAGACGGACATGGCTATATCGACTCGGCTGGTGATGCTGATCAAGAATATATATACTTTATGGGGTCTGTCGGATTTCCTTCGACCTGTTACGCACATTTTGACAAACTTAATAGATCCTTTTTACTTTTTTATAAAGTAAAGGGTCTAAATATAGTGACTAGCGCATTAATTTAGTATTTATTTATTTATTAAACGTCAACTAAGTGCAGTCGATACAAAGAACGATTTAAAATATAAAACAGGAGTTGACAATAATATTATGCAATTAACAATAGGACAAAAGATAAAAAAGCTTCAATAATTAAAGTCAAGTTAAGTTAGGTCTGGGGGTGTTCAAACAATCATTTAAGTGGTCCAACATTTGTTGGGGGAAACTCACAAAAAAACCAATCAGATCAATATGGGAAAAGTGAATATTATTATGTAGAATTTTGTAGTTGCAAAAAGTTTAGAATAATGTTCTTAGTAGTAGAAAAAAAGGGGCATCTGAGTTGAAGACTCAACAAAGTCTATAGTAATCAACACAGAGAATTTGAAAAGCTTCATGCCAAGAGTTACTAGTGATTAGTACATGCTTTTAGATTAAGTCAGTTAAAGCTACGAGTTAGTCCAGAAGGAACAAACAATTTAATTTGACTTAATAATACAGAGCAGTCTACTGGAGTAAGAATGCAAATTATTTTCCAAAACCCAAGTAAAGCCATGAAGTAAGAACTTCATTTGCACAGACTCAATTCTGTCTCATTGTACCGAAGATTGTTGAGATCACACACAAGATCTGTATTCCAGAATAGGTCGAACAAGAGTGATATAAAGTAGTTTTGTCATATAAGGTCGTATATATGTACTATATAAAATATAAATACTTCTTCAAATATAATTTTCTTACAAATAAAAGAAACAAGAAAAGTTTTCTTTGGCGCGGCGAAGATTTGTTACACTTACAGACCACTTTGGATTTTTATGTTTAAAAAGATTTTTTAGTCCTGTTCCGGCTTTAACTTTTAATACGAATTTCCTTTACGTATTCGAATTTATATCTTCGGCAAAATGCACTTGACATTGAGCTGGTGAATTGAACGCCGAAAATGTTAAATTCGATTTATTTTCCATACTTAATCTAAATGCAAAGTGAAAATACAAATATTATGAAAGCCGCTAATGCTTTAAGAGCAATATTTCATCAGCATATATTTTATTCATAATTTATTTGATTATTAAAAAAAGTTTTTGGTCTTCTCGCCTACAAATTTAATTAAATTAATTTCACATAAATTTCAGAAAATAAATGGAAAATGTTGAGAAATTCTGCTGGCAATTGGCCAGAAATTAAAGTGAAATTCAGTCAAAATATTGGAATGCAAATTTGCAAAATAAAAGTGAAAATCAGAACATTCCTTTATGTTACTTTAAATTTATTACTTTATTTTGTTATAAGCAATTAACAAAATAACTTTGATTATGCATTTATGACGTACAAATTTAAACGAATTTATTTATTTTAAAACAATATTTAATAGTATTATTGAAGTCAATATAGTTTCCAGCATACTCCATCGAAAAACAGCAAATTAGAAATTTTCCCATGCATTTATATAATATTTTCATAACTCTTATTTGTGATCTTTGAGCGTTACACAGTTTGTAACAAACTTATAAAACCCTCTGCATAGGTAAAAATATTTATAATATTAATATTAGTATTTTGACTAAATTTGCAAGCTTTTTTTATAGTCTTTGAGACTTAGTGATGTAATTGTTTAGTTAGTGGTTAACTTATATTAATTGTTTAAATTTAAAGTTTAGTGGGTAAATATTATCGCCGCGTATAATCTCTTCTCCATGAGTGTAATCGATGATAATTAATCGATACTTATACGATAGTTCTGTAGTTGCCAGAAAGTAGGACACGCAGTGTGTTGCCAGATGTACAGATATATACTTACAACACTTAGGTATCCAAGCGGTAAGTTCAAAGATGAGTCGGAGTTGGCTATAGTGACTCGACTAATCAAGAATATACATACTTAATGGAATCGGAAAGATTTCATTCTATCTGCTCCTTAAATTGGTATACCGAATTTAAGAACTAGCTCGTTGCGAAACAAGTAACTAAAGAACCAGCTCTAGAACACGAAGCCAATGAGCCGAAGAGTTGAGAAACCTATGAACAAGCTCCAGTTTTCAGTTTCTCATGCTTCGTAGTTTCCAAAAAGTGCAGCAGACAAAACGACGGTTTATATTAAATGCCGCAATGTTATCTTTCACTCTCCCTTACTCTCTCTCTCTCTCTATTTGTATATATATGTATGTGTTTCTCCCATTCACACACTCCTTCTCTTAGCACTGCAGTTGAATAAGTTGGCAGGCCCAAAGGCGCCCAAAATGCTGCTACAAATAGGAGCGAGCAGGCAGACTAACCCACCGAAAAGATCGGGATAAAGATGAAGGAGGTATGGCGAGGGATGGAATGAGGGAAGGGTTAAGGGAAGAGGTCACAGAGAAAGCGCAATGTCTATGGTAATGGGAACTGTTGCTAACTGCAACTGGCAGTCCATACAATAATAACTATAATAATCAACATGGCGGCTGCACCAACACACACACACACACACACACACACACACACACACACACACACACACACAGACAGCAGACATTAAGCGTTGTTTTTGTTGATGATGATTTCTATACCCTGTAGACATTGAAAAGTGTTAAAGGAGGGGAATTATAGTCTAGATAACACATATGTAACGATCAAATATTGAAAATTCGAAGTGTATTTATTGTAATATGACATTTTAGAGGAAAAAGCATTGCATGCCAGGGAAATTTTATGCTGCATTTAGACTAGTTGACGCATCGTTAACTCTCGCGATATCAACAATTGGCGTCCAAGCTCAACACATTACTTGTGTTTAGTACATTAGTTGACAAAAAAACAAGCCGATCAGTCGAGCGGGCGCGACAGTAGGATACCCTGTGCAGGTCTTCAAAGAAAAGTATTTTCATTATAATGGGATTTAAATATATCGCATGAAGTCGATTTTGCTGTTATCGAGTGTAGGTAGCTTGCGATAGTCTGGCAACACTGGACTGCGGCTGCTGATTGTTTATGTTTAGCGCCACAGCAGACGAAAGGCAAATCAAACATACATGAACAAACGCGTCTTTTCGTTCATTATATCGTCGGGCGGCGCAGCGACTGCGCTGCTACTGCGCTGCGACGCATCTGCATAAATTTGATTCTTGAATAACTTTTGAGTTCAATATCCGATCGTACTGAAATTTGTAGCACACATTGAGATTAGGATACTTGCCATGTGTGCCCAATCTCAAGACTCTAGCTATTAAACTGCTCGTGTTATCAGCTTTTTCGAGTTATGGGCGAAGGGGGCGTGGCATCGCAATGAAATTTTCAGGACACATTAAGCCCAAGCTTTTTATCATGTGTGCCAAATCTCAAGTCTCTAGCTTTAACATTGCTTATGTTATGGGGATTTTTCTAATTTTAAAACCAACGGGACATGATATCGAAAATTGAAAATAAACTTGATCTGCGTATGGTATTCAGGAACCTACATTCCAAATTTGAAGTCTCTAGCTCTTATAGTTGCTGAGATCCACGCGTTCATACAGACGGACGGACGGACAGACGGACAGACAGACGGACAGGTGTCAATCGACTCGGCTATTGATACTGATTAAGAATATATATACTTTATATGGTTGGAGATGCTTCCTTCTCCCTGTTACATACATTCACACAAATTCATTATAGCCTTTTTGCCCATTTTTAATGGGCACAGGCTATAAAAACCGGGTTGCCAACTAATTTTTGAGTTGAGCAACTCGCAAGATGTCAACGCGCTGCAGATGAAGTTGACAGTAATTCAAAACTAGTTGATATTGTTTTGTATCGAGAGTGATATTCAACGATATTGTATATTGTCTATGTTTCGAAGCAGTGGTAAGTACTCATGCATATATATTTTAAAACCAATTAATATGAAATTTGTTTGCTATAAGTAATATAAAATAAGTACAATGGCATCAGCAAATAGAAGGAAAATGTTAGCTCTTAAGGACGAGGAGGAAAAAGAAGTAGAAATACGTAAACGAACCCATATGGTATTCAAGATCTGTATTTGGATCGGCCAAAACAAAAGAATGAACATGAAGTCAACTTAATTTTGGGCTGTCAACGAGCCTATTGTGACTTCAACTATTGACAGAATGCATCAGACTCTTAAGGTCAACTGACAGTTTTCGCACTGTCAATCTACAGGCAACGCAACAGTTGATCAAGTTAAATTGCGGTTTACACTAGGTTTGCTTAAGTTGATATCAACATTAACTTGTTTGTCAACTAGTCTAAATGCAGCATTAAACAAAGTCTTCTTTCTGTAAAAGATTGTTGATTGTATTGATATTGATTAAACAATCAAGTAAAAGTATGTTATGCAGTTTCTTCTGCTCAAGCTATTTGACAATTTTGAATACCTTTAAGATATAGTTTTAAGATTTAACTACATTCATATATCCTAACATACTTCTTAATTAATCTATAAACTGTTTAATGTTTAATATATATTTATGAGTCAATTCCCGGTGTTCTACTAATGGTATTCAATCCAAGCGTTTTGTGATAATTCACCTAACGTGTTCTGCATGCAATTTATATAATTTAATTTCTTTTTATATGTATCTTGTACAGCACAGGGTAGCTTTAAGTCGAGCAATTTAAATTGCCGTATTTTTAACTTGTTCATTTTAATTTTCTTAATTTTATACACACGTTTTGTGCGCATTTTCATTTTCTTGGCGCTGTGTTTTGTTCTCAGATTGTATTTATTTCATGTGTCTACCCGCTGACCATCTCCACACCCTCCCCACCCCCTCTTTTACACTTACCACCCCTGCTATCCACCCTTCGCTCCCTCCGCTCCCTCCGCTCCCTCCGCTCCCTTCAATACCTGCATTCACCCGCATTTTCATCGCTTTGCTGAGGCAACTTTTTAGTATTCATTAAATTACATAATTATACAATAAGTGCAATGGCTTTGACTTTACACCCCTTTCACTACTCGCTGTTCCTTCTCTTTTATCTCTCTCTCTCTCTCTCTCTGTCTCTTTCTTTATCTATCTATAGGATTCCCCTTACCATCCTCCGTTCAAAAAGAGGCGTCTGCCACACCCACTTAGGCACTGCATATGCATGAGTTAATTACATTCATGTGAATGTGCATTTAAAACCCTTTTGCTAATGCCGCTCATAAGTCTGAGCTATTGAATTGCATTCTCTGAACCATTTGTAAAACCTGATCAAATGGAAATTGCAAATTATTGTAGACTATTCTCAAAATTTAGGATATAATTGAGCTGTATAATCGAAAGATGATCTGTTGTTGATTTCAAAAAAAAAAAGGATTTCATGATGCGCATTAGGAAATTAAGTTTGAAACTAGCTCAAAAACTGTAGATGTGCTTAAGCTTTAATCGCTTTAAGCTTTATTCTTTTAAGCAAAACCGTTTCAATTTCTTTACGAAACCGACCTCAAAGTGGTTCTGGAACTGGTTTACAGGTATTTATTTCAATAAAACTTTCATAATATCTTCGTTAGCTACAATTATAGTTAATAAGTCTAGAATAATGCTAAATACAATTATAGTTAAGTCTATTAATACGAAGATTGTGATATTTTAAAAGAGAAAGTGAAGCGATTTTGTAGCGGAAGCGGTTCATAAGTGGTTCAGTAATACAGTATAATTCGCTTAACTGCCTCGAGTCGATTGCAGAGCTTTTGGAGGCAGCTATCTTAAAAATGCAGCTAACGTAATTTGTAGACCCTTTACTTAAAAAAAGTAAAACGGGTCTTTTAAGTTTGTCAAAATGTGCGTAACTGGTCGAAGGAAATCCGACAGACCCCATAAAGTATATATATTCTTGATCAGCATCAACAGCCGTCCGTCCGTCTGTCTGTCCGTCCGTCTGTATGACCGCCTAAATCTCAGACTCTATAAGAGCTAGAGTCACCAAATTTGGTATGGTGGTTCGTCTGTGGGCTAAGCAGATTAAGTTTATTTTAAAATTTTGACACGCAAGGGGGCGTAAACCTCCGTAAACCGAAGACAACATTTTTGAAGTCCCATAAGACGAAAAATATTAAAGATAGAGCCCTGATGATTGGCATATAGGACGAGCATCAGGGTATCAATGTATCCTGGAAATTTCATCGCGATCGGATAATAAACTCGGAAGTTATTCAAAACTCAATATAACTTAGTGTCCGGCCAAAGGAAGAAGAATAGCTTATTGACGTTACAACGCGCTATGGGGAACTATTAGTGTTAATCTTATTTCCATTTTGAAGAATAAGTAAAGGGTATCTCATAGTCGACTTCGACTGTAGCCTTTCCGACTGGTTCTTTCATAGTAGAGCCAACCACGCGCTTTATTTTAGCCATTTTTGAGGCAGCTATCTTACCGATGCAGCTAAGCATCGAGGCAGCTAAGCAAACAATTCTGTACTTAAATGATCCTTTGTTAAAGATAAAAGCTCAAGTTTGAAATTCACTTAAATTTGTTTCAAAAACAGTTTGGAAAATTGTTCGAAAGCGCTTGCAAGTTATTTTAATTAGTTGCATTATTAACTCCAGTTAAGAATAAAAATAATACGACGTCTGATGAATTTCCGAAGCAAAACTGTTTCAAATTTCTGTAAAAATTGCCCAGAAATGAATTGAAAACCTGGTTCAGTAATATTTTAACGATATTTTCTTTAACTGCAATATGAATTCTACTTAGACAGTCAAGTACTACAAAATTAATTTGTATTCGCAAGCAAAACTGGTTCAAAACTCGACACAAAACTGTTTTGAAAGTGGTTAACAAAAACTGGTTCAAGGCTGCAATGTGGTTTTTGGGTTCAACAAAAGTTATGCCTGTAGCTTATTAAAAATTCCAACTAATTTAATAGTATTGAATGGCTTATGGTGGCTCAAGCTTATACACACGCACACACACACACACGCACACACACACACACACACACACACACACACACACACACACATGGGCAGAGGAATGTTGTTGAAAAATCCAGCTGCGCTCATTTTATCTATTTAGCCGAAGCATTTTTGCCTATTTTATTTCATTTCATTCTATTTTCTATGACCTCCCCCATTTAAATCCACTCCCTGCCATGTGTGGCAAGAGGAAGAGCAGCGGAAAGGGCGAAAGGACATAGTTGGTGTGGATTATTAGGCAGGATTATGAATACATGGGCCGTTCAGTTGGCCGC
Source organism: Drosophila histrio (assembly GCA_958299025.2). Classification (NCBI taxonomy): domain Eukaryota; kingdom Metazoa; phylum Arthropoda; class Insecta; order Diptera; family Drosophilidae; genus Drosophila; species Drosophila histrio. The sequence continues at coordinate 49,862,479 of OY282582.1, read as the reverse complement.
ATTGTTTTTATGTTTAAGCAACTTGCCAATTTGCAGCCTGTGGACCAAATGGGGGGGGGAGTGAAGCTTGAGAACGGATGATTCGGCAGGGGTAAAGGGGATTCATTGGACGGGTTTTCTCGAATCGTTTGACCCAAAATTGGAGCGGCAACATAAACAAATCCCTTAAACGTTTAAATGCCTGCAGCCGAAGGCAGCAGCTGGCAATGTCACGCCCCCCCGCCACTCCCCTCTCGCATCACACCCCCTGCCACGGCCCAAACGTGCAACGTTCACATTGCCACATACATAACTTGGTGGCAACCCGATTGCCAATGGACACTGGACATTGGACGCACTTGGAGCATGTGTGCGCGTCATTTCAAGCTGGAAAATAGTTTTTGGCCAAGCCGCACACACACACACACACACACACACACACACACACACACACACACACACACACACACACACGTAGACAGAGCCAGAGACTAGAGTCTGGACCAACGGGAGGCCAACATCACCCTCATGTGCATCGTAAAAAATAAGCAGCAGCAAATTGTATTTTTATGAGCTGAAACTGTTTTGGGGCCACATTTCAATGTCGATAAAAACAACGATGGCCCAAGTAGGAACAACAACAACAGCAACAACAACAGCAACATCGAGAAGCGACAACAACAAAAACCAAAAACTGAAACTGAACCAGAAACGGAAACAGAACCAGAACCAGAAATAGAAATAGAACATAAATGAGATGGCACGCAACTATTTTTTGGATTTGCTCAATTTTAAATACCCTTATTTTGAGGAACTTTGGTGAGAACTTTGTTCAATTGAATTTTATCTCAACTATAGAGGTAATTATAAAAATAATAATAATTATAATGATAATGATAATGATAATGATAATGATAATGATAATGATAATGATAATGATAATGATAATGATAATAATGATAATGATAATAATAATAATAATAATAATAATAATAATAATAATAATAATAATAATAATAATAATAATAAAAATAATAATAATAATAATAATAATAATAATAATAATAATAATAATAATAATAATAATAATAATAATAATAATAATAATAATAATAATAATAATAATAATAATAATAATAATAATGATAATGATAATGATAATGATAATGATAATGATAATGATAATGATAATGATAATGATAATGATAATGATAATGATAATGATAATGATAATGATAATGATAATGATAATGATAATGATAATGATAATGATAATGATAATGATAATGATAATGATAATGATAATGATAATGATAATGATAATGATAATGATATTGATAATGATAATGATAATGATAATGATAATGATAATGATAATGATAATGATAATGATAATGATAATGATAATGATAATGATAATGATATTGATAATGATAATGATAATGATAATGATAATGATAATGATAATGATAATGATAATGATAATGATAATGATAATGATAATGATAATGATAATGATAATGATAATGATAATGATAATGATAATGATAATGATAATGATAATGATAATGATAATGATAATGATAATGATAATGATAATGATAATGATAATGATAATGATAATGATAATGATAATGATAATGATAATGATAATGATAATGATAATGATAATGATAATGATAATGATAATGATAATGATAATGATAATGATAATGATAATGATAATGATAATGATAATGATAATGATAATGATAATGATAATGATAATGATAATGATAATGATAATGATAATGATAATGATAATGATAATGATAATGATAATGATAATGATAATGATAATGATAATGATAATGATAATGATAATGATAATGATAATGATAATGATAATGATAATGATAATGATAATGATAATGATAATGATAATGATAATAATAATGATAATGATAATGATAATGATAATGATAATGATAATGATAATGATAATGATAATGATAATGATAATGATAATGATAATGATAATGATAATGATAATGATAATGATAATGATAATGATAATGATAATGATAATGATAATGATAATGATAATGATAATGACAATGATAATGATAATGATAATGATAATAATAATAATAATAATAATAATAATAATAATAATAATAATAATAATAATAATAATACTAAAAAAAATAATAATAATAATAAAATTAATAAAAATAAATATAACAATATTAATATTAATAATAATAATAATAATAATAATAATATTAACAATAATAATACGCGCTCTCATCTGCTGTCTGCGTCCAGACTGCTCTTTTTATGTCCTCTCATCCACGTCTTTCTTCTTGGAGCGAAGAATATCGCCTATAAAGCTCGCGAAGCGCTTCCAGTTCTCCTCACTCTTGATCATTTTTGCAACAATATTTTCTGGGGTGATGTTTCCTATCGCTTGCATCAACCCGTGGCGCTTATCGCCGTCGCCATGCATTCTTTGTAGCCAAACTTTTTTACCAGGTAAATGTTTTGCCGGCCATCTGCCAGTGCTTTGGTACGCCCATCGTTCGTGCCACAAGTCAAGGGTCTCCTGCTTGCAGATCTCGACTGACTGTCTCATCGCCACTCGTCCTTTGTATCGCTAGAAGTTGCTATGCCTTACACCTTGTGATCAAGGCGTCTACCCAGATCTCGCAGCCGTAAGGCAGTATAACCTCCATGACTAACTTCCGACTGCATTTCACAGGTCCGCTTACATTTGCCATGAGCCTACTTAGAGATCGTGTGGCATCGGTCATTATTATTCAACCGACTACTCTTATACAGAATTGTCTTTAAGCTACCATGCCGCAAAATGACAGTTATCCAGTGTAATATCTGATGAAAGCGCCGCAACTTAAAGGAAACTTAAAATATATTTTGTTAGATTAATTAAATTAAATGTGATTTTTATGCAATATCATCTATGTTCGTCAATAATTGTTGTCTTCTCGTTTATTAAAAGAATTTGACTGATGGATAAATTAACTTATTTTATTATTATAGAAAAATATGTGAAATATTAATTTTATAATTTTAATTGCGTAACAAATTGTAAATGTATGTGAATTTAAATAAATGGATTAAAAAAATAAGAAACAAGAAAATACGTGTATAGCTTAATTAGCGATATTTTAAATTTTCTTTTAAGTCGAGTTATTCTATGTAGTGACTAGCTGAAAAGTTATAAGAAATCTCTATAGTTATTTCACAAGAAAACTTTATAGTAAAGTCCCGATCTTTAGATCCCAGTTTAGATCCCATCTGCATTCTCAAGTTTCAAAACAGTATTTAATAAAAGCATACTTAATTCATTAAGTCATACTCTATATCAACATACTCCTTCTCTTAGAACAGACTTTCGAAATTGTTTAGCCTATCAGTTTTTAATGTAAGACTATATATAATTTATTCAAATTATTAATTTAAAATCGTTTTTCCCAATTTTATATGATTTTTATCAACTGCTTTTAGTTGATGCTTAATAAATATATATAATAAATAATATATATCTTTATGGCTTAAAAATGTGTATACATACGTACGTCTTCTACCTGAGTAGCTGATTGATTTGAAATTTCAATAATAGCTTCCATTTATGGTACCTTAAAGGTTGAATAATGGCTAACAACCGTATTTGCCATCAATTAAATTCAATTTGATTCGCAGAAATCTACGTCAATTTAATTATTAACAATTATGTATATTATACATATTAAAAAATTAATATTCCAATAGTTCTTAAAAGCCTAAAACAAAATATCTTCAATATTTATGTTGTGCGTTACAAAAGCATTAACAAAATCATCTATGCCCATTTTAGAGTATAACAAGGACAAGTAACATAAGAAGGAGAACGAGAACTCGCCTAGTGGTAACCGGCAACTGGCAACAACAATAAAAACTGAAACAAAAACTTACAACAAATTACAAATAACGAGCCAAAGACCATATGAGTGTCTGTCTGAAAAAGGTTGAGGTTCGTGTGAAGGGAGAGAAAATGCGGGAATGTAACGATTCAGTTGGTCAGAGGACTAATAGAAAGGCGTGTAGAAAATTGCATTGGCCAACAGAAGGGGGGGGGGGGGGGCGGGGGAAACGTGCCCTGAAACCCGGCTAAATATTCATTAGAGCTAATTAAACATGATCAGCCCCAGGCGGCAACACAGCCATAGAACAGACGGAGTCACAGACCACACACGGATACGGACACGAATCCAGTGTTGGAACAGTATCCGGAAATGTAGTCGGAAGCTGAGTCGGATAGCCAACTAACTTGGCTAACTAAACAACTAGCACAACAACAAGCAACTGGTCAAATTTGAACGTGGGAACTTGATCGGCGAATTACAAAAGAGTTGTCAGCTGCTCGCAATATTGCAACATAATTGAAATTGGTGTACAGTGGATATCTTCCGATAGATAAGTAGAAAATTTAAGGCTGTAAAAGATAATTTTAATAGAACAACATCCAAACATATAAACATATAAACTTTAATTCCTTTTCATTAATATACAAATTTTATTTTGGAGTTGTATATCTTTTTGCACAACAATTAATCTTACATCCATTGAAAATTAGTTTAAGGCTGATCGGACATAAATAAAAGTTTCACTTAAGGAAATTAAAAACTCCCATTTTCCAACTTTTGGAATTGCTTTTAAAAACTGTGATATATGTGTCCATTCATTTTCGACATGGATTTCTACAAATTAGTTTAATGTATCGACTTCATTTTGTCAAAGATCTTTGAAAGTGAATTTGGAGCTGATTAAATAACGAATAATAATAATAAAATAAGCAATCAACATTGCCTATTTTCCATCCGACGAATAAGTTTTCTGAAAATACTAAATTTTCTACATACATAATTGAGAATAATTTAATATCGCATAGGAGCGTATAGTAAATAAATAAATAAATTGAGAATAAATTTGAAACTGATTGGAGAAACAACATAAATTGGGGTATAACATGCAACTGTGCTTGTTTTCTACCCAGGGAGTTCCAATTAAATGTGTTATTCAGAGCATATGTCAATTTATTTCACTTTTTATACCCTGTGCCCATTAAAAATGGTCAAGAAAAGGGGATAATGGATTTGTGCAAATGTATGTAACCGGCATAAGGAGGTATCTCCTTTTGATCAGTTTCAATAGCCAAATTGATTGAAACCTGTCCGTCTATCCGTCCGTCCGTCCATCTGTCTGTACGTGCATTCCTCCGTCCGTATGTCCGTCCGTCCGTTGGTCCGTCTGTCCGTCCATTCGTCCATTGTCTGTCTGTCCATCAGTCCGTCCGTCTGTCCGTCCATCAGTCCGTCCGTTCATCCGTCTGTCCGTCCGTCTGTCCGTCCGTCCGTTCGTCCGTCTGTCCGTTCATTCGTCTGTCCGTCCACCCGTCTGTCTGTCCATTCGTCGGTCCTTTTATCTATCCGTCTATTCGTCCGTCCGTTCATCCGTCCGTCCATCCGTCCGTCTGTCTGTTCGTCAATTCGTTCGTCCGTCCATCCGTCCGTCCATCCGTCCGTCCATCTGTCTGTCCGTCCGTTTGTCTGTCCTTCCGACTGTTTGTCTGTCCTTCCGACTGTCTGTCGTCCGACTGTCTGTCTGCCCGTCCGTCTGTTCGTAGGTCTGTCCGTCCGTCTCTTCGTCCATTCGTCCCTCCATCCTTCCGTCCGTCCGTCTGTCTGTCCGTCCGTCTGTTCGTCCGTCCGTCCTTCCGTCCGTCCGTCCGTCCGTCTTTAAGAACGCGTCGATCTCAGCAACTATAAAAGCTAGAGACTTCAAATTTGGAATGTAGGTTTTTGTATGCCATACGAAGGGCAAGTTTATTTTCAATTTTCGATAACTCATAGCCTCAAATTTTCCGATAACACAGCTTAACTTAACATATATTTGAAGTTAATCAAACACTGAGCAATCATAACGTTTGATCCACATATAAAGGAGATATTAAGGAAATTGTTTTAAATTCAATTCATTTTTAACAAAAGACTTTCAAAATTAGTTTTATTTAATCAGAGAAAAAACATAAAAGCCGTGTTTGAGGAGATCGTCATATTTCCTAGATTACATATATTCATTTGTCATTTAATTAATTATTGTTGTATTCTTATATTGATACACTAACTTGTAATCGAAGAGCTGTAAATACTCATGTCGCTCACGAAGAGCTTTTGTTATACTGGAGGACTCAGCCTCTTTGATTTGAGAACATTAAATTATTGCATATTGGAGATCGAAAGCAAGCAGACGTCTTCTTATTATTATTTCCAATATACTCTGCATTCAGCAGAGTCCCAACAAGCAGTAAACGACACCAGGTGGTAATTAATTAGTAAAAAGACGAAAGACGTGACGATTCAATATTGACATTGATCTTAACAAATGTGTTTTAAAACCATTTGGATGGAGAACATGAGAGTTGCATTTAACAGCTTTCCAGCGATTTTCGCTCCTTAGAAGATAAGTTTTTAAAAACTTAATTAGTTTGAAATATAGAATTAGTTTTGGTGTAATATTAAATGATTAATGTTAAATGTTCGCAGCAATTATAATGCTCAAATTAATTAAAATCTCAAGGCAACCACATGTATCTTTTTTTTTGCTCTGTGTGTGTAAGTGAGAAGGTGTGAGTGTCTGTCTGTGTTTGGTTGTGTGGGTGTGTGTGTGTGTGTGTGTTTGGTTGTGTGTGTGTGTGTGTCTAGTAAATAAATACAATTAGCTGAAACGGTCGCCGCGTGGCTGACAAAATGCGATGACACTAAATCAAAGTTATTCCACTCACGTCGTTAAGTCATTAATCGAACAATGCACGGCAAGAAGATACCACACACACACACACCCACACACATCACAGATACACACACTACACACACACACACACACACACACACGCTACACACACACACATAGATGGGCCGTAACATATGCTGATACCTTCTCCCGACGCCATCACGTTGACGACCATGTTGGCACATAATAAGACGCCTTCCAACCTCCCCCCCCCCCCTGGAGGCACTTTGTACCGCCTGCCTCTATCTGCCCCCATCTTTCCTCTCTCCTGCAGCCCATATTTGAAATGCTAATAATGATGTTGTGGATGCTGTGTGAAGCCGCGGGGGCATACAACAATCGGCAATCGCAATAGATGACATAGAAATACGCATAGCATAGAGACAAGACAATCAAGACAAGTCATCTGCATTATGATGACAAGCCAAGCCAAGCCAAGGGGGGCGGGGGTGACGACCCAAACGGATGCCAGAAACAGATAAAGGTCTCCACCGATCAGACGGACAGACATCATGGTAGAAGCTTTAAGCCAACCCGTGGTCAGAACTTGTGGCCGTCTTGTGGTCTCATATTGTCATTCGCATTCCAAGTGCAATTGACAAGTGCCTGGCACAGGGGACAACCGCAGCTGTGGCTCGACAATGTGGCACCTAGCCCTCTAAACCCTCCCCCCCTCAACCGCACTCCCCTTCCCCCCTCCCCTCCTCCTGCAGCCATCCTGCACCCTTTGACCGTTGGTCACGTTATCAGCGGCAATCCCAATTCAATTGTAGTTAATTTTTTGCAGCTGTTTGTCATAAAAATAAAAACAATAAATTGATGTACAAATATCAACGAATAGTGCATACCCTGTAGAGTACGGTGCAGTAGAAAGGCATGCTAAAATAATACACGCTGTAACAAATTTAACAACAACTGAAAGTCAATTCAGTATTGACAAAGATGAAAAAGAAATTTTCAAGCAAAAGTCAAACAAGGGAAATCACAAATTATTCTGAGAGTACAGAATTAATAGAGATAATAATTGTATTTAAGTTTTGACTAAGCTAAGACAGTTAAAAGTTAAAGAAAACTGTTGTTGAATCATTTCCAGGGTATTGGAAAACCTACATACCTAAGCTGAATCATTTCCAGGGTATTGGAAAACCTACATACCTAAGCTGACAGCCCCATTTGTTAACTCAACTTACTAAAGAACTTTTCAACTAGTAAATTACAATTAAATGTATTTATTTACATATATATTTTATTCATTAACTGTTATATTCGTAACTAAAGGTATTTACCATTTCATAACTAATAAGGAAATAGAGTGTTAATAACTAAAGCCATCATATACAAATAAGTATATATAGTATCTATAATGAATTTAACTGATACCCTTTCCCTCATTTACAGAGTACTATAATAAGGAATCAGCTGTCAATATTAATTAGAAACTTCAAGTTTCTTTAATAAGTATCTGTAACATTAAACGTTATATCTATCAGCCAGCTTAAGTATCTTTCTACTTTGCTTTACCTGATTACAGGGTATAGTTGAAGTGTCAGCCCGCAGAGGGAGTTACATGGCGAGAGGTAATAGGATTATGACTGGAAGTGGATCTGCACTCCATCAAAGCCAAAACAACCGCAACCACGCATAATTGTTCAATTTATTTATTTAAGCGCGAATTGCGCAGTTTGTCCCACGCCCCCCCCCCCCCAAAAAAAAAGGGAAACAAGTAGAGTCGCTGTAATCGACTACGAGATACCCTGTGAGATGCCATTACTTGGAGATCTAAGCACATTAAAGCAAATAAAATAAAGTGTTGCTTCAATCAATAAGTATAAAGGGTATAGAAAAAAAGGTATAATGAAATAAATAGTATATACGAAAATTCAAGAACTTATGTTCAATTCGAATGCGTAAGAAATAAAGGAACTTAATATATTATTATTATTCTGTCTCTTACATAAACATATGTTTTTATCTCACTAAATTACAAGTTGTACTACACAAAATAATTGTAGTAATATATGTATATAAAATTCATGAATATATCTTCAATTATTCTTGGAATAAACAAAGTTACGATTGTTTAAGATTTAAAGAACCCATCTAGTTATTCTTCTGTCTCTTAAAGATATGGAAATGGTGGAGAATAATATAAATACTCAAAGAATACTGAAGTGTACTTCTTCAATTATTCTTGATCTAAAATCAAGTTAATATGCCATGAGAAATAAACTTTCTACTTCTGCTACTTTCTCCTTCTGCCGCTTAACTTTATAATAAAACCAGTCGGAAAGGCTACATTCGAAATCGACTATGAGAGACCCTTTACTTATTCTTTAAAAATGAAATAACAGTAACGAACTTAGGCCCGATTTCTCATCTTACCGATACTGCATACTTTATGAAAATGTTACTTTATCATAAATATAGGATTTAACATTTTTCGTTTTCTCATCTTGCCCTTTTCCTTTAAGAACTTACAGAGAGAATGATCTTCCCTGTAAGTTATCGAGAGGCTGGGACTAAATTTATGATAAGAAAATCACATTTCTCTTATCGGCAGGTTTATCTACACTCTAAGACAATAGGCAAGATGAGAAATCGGCCCTTAGAGACTTATATATAAACCAAAATAAATTTCACGCATGAATCATTGACATACAAATGTTAATCTTTACATATGTACAATTGTTATGTTAACATACATTCATGTAATGCATACATAAATTATTGTTTTATATTTATTTATATAACTGTGTGCCACTGCAGTGCACTGGTAGGTTTCGAACTCTAGAACCACACCGCAAGAGTTCGACATTGCGCCAATGAAGCCATAGTCGATTGATTGACACCATTTCAATGCCTCCAGTTACTGCCTCCAAGCTTTGTATATTCGAAAATTTGTTTGCTTCAAATCTCCGGTGTTTATTGTCCGATTACGATGAAATTTTCAGTACATATCGGAAGGAAAGTAAATTTTATGTATGCCGAATTTGGAACTTGTATCTTTGTAATTACTCTTGTTAGTCGGATTTTTTTCGATTTTTGATAGCGGAAGGGGGCGTGGCAAAATTCTAAAACAAACTTGACCTTTGTGCATTCCTTAGGAGTATTGTCACTAAATTTGGTGACCCTAGCTCTTATGGTCTCTGAGATCTAGGCGCTCATACAGCAGCACAGGCGGACAGACGGACAGACGGACATGGCTATATCGACTCGGCTGTTGATGGTGATAAAGAATATATATACTGTATGGGGTTTGCCAGACTTACTTCGACCTGTTACGCACATTTTGACAAACTTAATAGACCCTAATACTTTTTTAAAGGGTCTAAGAAATAAGTGTACTAAAATCACTGTGTCCACGCTAGTGACGAAAGCAGGCCCCAAAAATATATATACACTAAAATTAAAGAGTGTATCTTTAAATATACTTGAAACAAAGCAGTTTAATAATGCGTAAGGTGTAAGAATAACTTTCTAGTTCAAGAATACGTCTTCAATTATTCTTGATCTAAAATCAAGTTAATATTCCGTGAGGAATAAAGGAACCTTTTTAGTTCTGCTATTTTCACCTTCTGCAAGGAAAATATATATACACTAAATAAACCTAAACCTTCCTAGTTCATTGTACTGTATAACTTTGTGTTTCTTTTTAAAATTTACAATAAAATTTAAGAATATATTTTCAATTATTATTAGTCTAATAGTTAGTCGTAAACCTTTCTGGCTGTACCTAATAACATGTTTGTTCTGACTGCCAATTCAAGTTTTATCAAGGTACAGGGTATACAAAATAAAATGAACGTGTGTTGTCATAAGGGGAGAGACAGAGTTAACATGCAAGGAGGTTGAGGGGGGGGGGAGACGTGGCACAGTCAACAAACGTTTTCGGTTATTGTGGTCAATGGGAAATCGCTTTAAATAATGAATTCCATTTAAATAAATATTTAAAACGCTGTCAGCAGAGGGAACCGCAGACAGCCACTGAGTGGGCCAAACCACCTGGTCTGTCCTCCTTCTGTGGGCTGTGTGGGGCAGTGTGGGATGGATGGATGGATGGATGGTGGGGGTATGCTGTGGAAGAGATTTTCGCGATCTACAGTGGCACTACACTATAAAGCTAAGCTCCCCTTGGGAACTCGTTGACCCACTGCCAAATTAGTTGGCCATGATTGTATAATTCATTGCAATCAATGTGGCCCGCGAGCCAAAAAGAAATCAATGCGCCACGAGAAATTATAATTATAATTTGTATTTGTAATTGGTAGTAAGTAGAAAGGGGCGAGTACGAAATGGGGTTGGGGGTGGGGGTGGGGGTGGGCATGGGTATGGACTGTAGTAACTGGCAAAACGGTACTCGACTAATTAGTCTCCTGAGCGTGTTCGTTGATTCCCGATGCCTGATTATAGTAAATCTCTGGTCACGCACCAGAGAAAGAATTCATAAATTTAATTTCACGTCAAGCACGGTCTATATATATATGTGTGTGTGTGTGTGTGTGTGTGTGTGTGAGGGGTACGGTTGTGTCAGAGGGGTGTAAAGAGGGGGGAAACGACACGTTCTTGCAAACGGAATTCCCACAATAAACATTTGCACGGCAACCGCGTTCCAATGATAATGTTGAATGTTGCCTCATAATGATGATGTTGAATGTTCATGATAATGATGATGATGTACAAGCATGCTGGATGAAGGGGGGGGGGGGGCGGCAGGCTGGTAATGACGCTAGCTGACAACACAGCACTGGGAATTACTCTCGCATTTTGTATATGCAGTCATGTAGCATCGATTAATCATTTTATTATTATTGCTGCCATTCGTTGTCGTTCCCATCGCTCGTGATCCTCATACATATACGAATACGAGTGGGAACAGGAACCGGGAAACCGGGAAACCGGAGCAGAAACAGGAGCTGGAGTTGAAGTAGCAATAGCAGTAGCTGTATCGACTTCTGGCGTTATCCAGCACTATGCTATTGTTATTTTTTCTTTCTTTTATTATTATGCGTGTCAAATAGCAAAAGTCATTGTAATTTGTGTTAAATACGAATTCTCAAGAGGCCACTCGATCAGAGCCAAAAGGCTAGTGTTAACAAACGTCACAGCACTCAAATAAGTCAGCTTATGGAGTTAATCAACACTCAACATATTTGTTAATATTTTATTGAATAACATGATATGAAATTTAAGTGCAGAATTTAATTTAGCGTTCAAACAATGATCAAGTGATATTAATTAGTTAAGTTTAGATAATAATAAATGTTGAAAATTATCGAAAACATATTTAAAAACAATTTTATTCTGCTAAATGTACAAACTTTAAATACTAAACAAAATAATTGTGTACAAATAATCAAAACTTACATAGTAGATGAATAATCAAGAAAAAGGTCAAACAAAGTTCTTTGAGTTCGAAAAACGTTTGAAAATAAAAACAATAGTAGAAAAACTATTATGACATAATTGGTATACAGTTATTAATAATGGTGGACTTCATACTCTTGCTTAGGGTATTATATTTCAGTCAAGATATGTGTAATGCAATAAAAGAGGCGTGGCAGAGCTGAGTCGATATCTGGGTGCTAATATGTAAACTATTCCCTCAGTTGTAAGGCTAACTGAATAAAAGAATTATACATATAACAGTTCGTATCGTTTGATCGAAAAACTCATTTTTATACCCTGTGGGGGTATATTAAGTTTATTAAAAGTATTAAAAGTATGTAACGGGCAGAAGGAAGCATGGCCGACCCCATAAAGTATATATATTCTTGATCAGCATCACCAGCCGAGTCGATACAACCATGTCCGTCGGTCTGTCGGTCCGTCCGTATGAACGAAAGAATCTCAGAGATGGTAAGAGCTAGAAGCTTGAACTTGGTGTCACAGCACTGGTAATTTTTGCAGGCAGATCAAGTTTATCTTTTTTTTTGGATGCCACGCCCCCTTTGCCCACAAATTAAGTAATAGTAAAAGTAAAGAACAAGCAGTTTTGTAGCTCAAAACCCTCATAACAAGAGCAATATTACAGCTGAAGACTTCACATATAGTACACATGACAGAGCTTTCGCATACCCAAATTCACCAGTGATAAGTCCACGAAATTCCTTATTATCCATTATCACCCAAAATGCTGTATCTCAAAAACTATAAGTCCGACAGCTATGGAATTAAAACATATATCTATTGAAGGTTTGCATTTCATCAAAAATGATACAGATTTAATTCTAGTGGCGGCCTCTAATAGAAAAGATACGAGCTTTTCAGTCGACCTAGTATTTGTATTAGCTGTCGCTAAGGAATCAATCTTTAGTATGAAGAGCTCTTTTGGTTTTCAACATTTGAGACAATCTCACAGATTAAGCACTTACTGATTTCGTATAGTACATCCTGACCACATTTGGCTTTAATCGCTCCACTATATTAAATATTGAAACAATTGTGGATCCTTGAGATATCCCAGACGTATTAACAATGGCTTACAATCTTTGACGTACAAAGGTAAACTTTCTTGCTGGTTAAATTTACATGTGGAAAATGGAAACTCTGATTGCTCTGCTGTATTATAGAGTTGACACCATTGTATAAATATTAAACATCCCATTTCCGGAAATCAGTCCTGTTTTATACATTTTAAAATTAATCAAATCCGTGCACATTTGGACACACAAATCTTTCGCTCAGTCAAATAAAAGTAATTATTAAAAAATTTATAGACACAAATAATGAATTTTGGTATCTTCTTGATGAAATATAAATTGTATCCGACTAATAATACATATAAAAAATATCAACACTTTTGAGAAAATACCATATGTTCTATTTTCATAAGTAATTAATTAATTTTGTTTATGCTTTTATTTATGTTGTATTATCTGGTCAGTTTATGCTTATTTTATGGAGAGTAGTTGGCAGCACTAGTTAAGACTCAAATCATACAGCTTTTGTGTGGTGCTCAGCAGTCAATGCACAACACTCAAAACAGTCAGCTTTATGCATTCATCAAAACTCAGTGTGTCAGAGCTACTAGAACCAGACAACAAAATTCGCGTAGCTTTTTTTATTGACACGTGTCAAGCTCTCAGCTGTACAAATTGACTGTCATCCCTGTCTTTCTCATACATACATATGTATGTAGTACATGTTGTACTGTGTCGTGCCTTATTCCGTTTATGTACTACATATGTATGTATTCTCTTTGCTGTCACGCGTGAGAAATTTAATTTGTAAACGAAAACGAAAAATCACACAAGCACAATACGTGAGTGAGAGCAGCTGAGCGAGCAGTGAAACGAAAAAAGCAGAGCAAAGAGCAGGGAAGTGAAGTGAAGAGAATAGAGAAATGTACGCTGCCGTGAAGCCGCTCTCCAAATACCTGCGCCTGAAGACGGTGCGCATATACGATCCGATATTCACGCTGCATTCCAAGTGCACCATTGTCATACTGTTGACGTGCACGTTCCTTCTGTCGGCTAAGCAGTATTTTGGTGAGCCAATTCTGTGTCTCAGCGCGACAAAGCATATGGAGTATGTGCAGTCATATTGCTGGACCATGGGCACCTATGTACTTCCGCTGGAGAATGACAGCATCGATGTGAGCAAACCGTTGCCCGAAATGGCCAGCATGGATCACAACGTGCCCCGGCAGATGGCGCTCAATAGGAGCAGCATGCGTGCCCTGCTCGCCAACAATGAGCATTACGCTAGGATTGTTTCAATTGCCGAGGGAGTTGGTCCCGAAACGCGAGGCGTTACGAAACGCATGTATTTGCGATACTATCAATGGGTCTTCATGATATTGCTCTTTCAGTCGCTGCTCTTCTACTTTCCGTCGTATCTGTGGAAGGTCTGGGAGGGGCAGCGCATGGAGCAGCTCTGCTGCGAGATTGGAGATGCCCTGATCCTTGAGGAAACCTATAAAATGCGTCTGCGCATGCTCACGAAGTACTTCCGGGCGCGATTCTCGGCCATACATTGCTGCTACTCCGTCAAGTATGCATTCTGTGAGCTCCTCAATTTGCTTATAAGCGTGAGTATGATGAACATCGATAGTTGTTATCGATAAGTTATCAATAGGTCAAATAAAAAGCGACTATCGTTCTTGAAATTGCCGTAAAGCCAGCATACAATACACTAACTTAATATTAGGATATAATTATTATATATAGACATGTCCGTCTGTCCGTCCGTCTCTTTGAGCGCCTAGACCTCAGAGACTATAAGAGCTAGAGACTCCAAATTTGGTAGTGTTCGGGTTCGGCGAATCGATAATTTTATAGTTTCGGTTCATGATCCGGCTCTGTTAACCCTAAAAACAAAAACGAAAATTTTAACAATTAAATTATATCATAAACAAATTAAATTTTATAAAAGATAACAAGTTAACTTATATTAAGTCTGTGGGTATTCAAGAATTGTTTAGTTAATCCAATTAAACTAGTTGCAAAGATTGGGAATAATACAGAAAAAGCCCCATTCAGATCAATTAGAAAAGAAATTCGTATTGTTATGTTGTATTAATCCAGACAGAAACTCTTACAAATTGCGAAGAAGTTTCGGTTCATCCAGAACCCCTCAACCCAATTGATATGAAATTATATTGTTTTTGAAATTCTTTTCAATTTTTCCTTTATTTTTTAGCTAATATAAATCTGAGCTTAAAAATGGATTCATAAAAACTTGGGATTATATATTAACTTTATGAAATCTACGATGAGTATATTTGAGTATATTCCCAACCAAACTATCATACAATCAACTCAACTTAAGATCAGGATTATGGTTTTATTATAACTTTTTCACCTTTTCATAATCAACCAGTGGGAAAGTCTACAGTCGAAGTCGACTATGGAAGACCCTTTACTTATTCTTTATAAAGGAGATAAGATTAACACTGATAGTTTCCATGGCGCATTGTAACTTCAATATGCTCTTCTTCTTCCTTTGGCCTGACACTGAGTTATATTGAGTTTTGAATAACTTTCGAGTTTATTATCCGATCGCGATGAAATTTTCAGGATACATTAGACCCCGATGCTTGTCCCGTGTGACAAAACTCAAGGCTCAAAGGCTCCAGTTTTAAAATTGACCATTATATGGGATTTTAAGTTTTTTTTTAATTAACTTCCGAGATTATTATCCGATCGCGATGATCAGGATACATTGGGTGTTGCTCGTTCTGTGCACAAAATTCAGGACTCTAGCTTTAATATTATTCGTTTAATGGGATTTCAAATTTTGTTCTCGATTTACGAAGGCGGAAGGAAGCGTGTCTGATCTGAACCGATTCGTTGAGGTACAATTCCGAACTCAACACAGTCTATTGAAATCAGCAGAGAATACTTAAAAAGGTTCATGCAAAGAGTAGTTAATAGAGTAGTTAATTAAGTGAGAAGGAACAGAAAACTTAGTTTGGCTTAGTAACACCAAGAAGTCGATTTGACCATTTATTAATAAAGTTAATTAATTAATTGTAATTATTATTAAAATCAATCGATAACCACCGTTTCTTTCGCCTGTAGATGTTCAATTTTTGGCTGATGGACGTCATCTTCAATGGTTTCTGGCACAAATATATTCATGCGTTGGCCGCCATCCCCGTCTACGATTGGAATCTCTGGAATCTGATGACGTCACGCGTCTTTCCCAAGGTGGCCAAGTGTGAGATGTTCTTCTACGGACCAAGTGGTACACCCAACGTATTGGATATACTCTGTGTACTGCCATTGAACATATTGAACGAGAAACTCTTTGCAGTGCTATATGTATGGTTTCTGTTTATCGGCATGCTGGCGGCAATTAATATACTCTATCGCATGTTGCTCGTCTGTTGCCCGGAGTTGCGCCTCCAATTGTTGCGCACACATTTACGTGGCATGCCCAAGGCCCAGGTGCGTCAGGTGCTATCGAGTGGCGGCTACGGCGATTGGTTTGTCCTCATGAGTGTGAGCATAAATGTGAATCCGACACTCTTTCGTGATTTACTCGAACAACTCTATAATGAGATCGCGTTAACCGATTCGCTTGCTGAGAGTTTGCATTGTGGCCAGGATCAGGAGGAGGATAATGATAATACCAGCACATCCACAGAGGCGTCACTAACGAATGCGGCAGCTGTGAATACTGTTAATCTGTCCCACAATCGTTTCTACAATGAGAGTCATGCGTAGAACTAAACAAGCAGAGACCAAGAAACTAGTCACGGAATGAAATCGAGTAGAGCTTTCAAGTCCCCCCCCCCCAAGTCTTAAGATCCTATTTTATGTACCATACCATAGTTTTAATATTATTATTTTTGGTTTATTTGCCAAGTGCAAGAACAAAACAAACACCAAATATGCATTGAAAGTCAAATAAATGCGATAATCAAAATGGCAAATGGCCTGCATGGAGGCTGCTTTTAACACCCTGTAAGCCTCATTTCTTTGTAGCGGGTATCTGCAACTTGTGCTACACTATGTAGCAGTCCTTTTGACAACAGCTTAGCAATTATCTCTATATGAACAGAAAAGAACAAGAACAAGTCTAAGTTAATAAGAAAAGAAGATAAGGCTGACGCATCAGCGAAAAGAGCTGGCGGCATGTTTGCTCGTGTGTGTGTGTGAAAAAACGTGTTAGGGTCAAGGCTGTAAACCTCGAAAAGCTTCGTCTTGATGGCGCAAGAAACCAATGCAGTTTCTGATTCAATATATAAATTGTTTTCCAATAAACTTCTATTTCTAAAGTCTGCAAATATAATTTATAAAAAAAGATTTCTAACTAAGAAACTTACTTAATATAATGTATGTATTTGCATTATTATTCTTTCACTTTTACATAGTATTGCTAAAATTATAGACAGTCATCACATAGAAAGTATAAAATCTATGGGACTTATTTTTTCCCGAACCGAAACGTTTCTGTAAAGTTAGTTACCGAACCGGTTAGCAGCGTTGGGTGCTGGGTAACTCGTGGTCGTGCTTTCGTGACTAGAGTAGCTGTTAGATAGAATGATATATACGTTGCTATACAATATTAAATAATCAGTTTAAAGTACTAAACATAATAATTTCTTAAGATCCCTTTGGAATATATATTAAATAATATATAATAATTGACATGTAAATAAAAATTAGTTTAGTAAAAAAAGTGCTAAAAATTAAGCATTAATAAACAACTAATATTAAAAACACATTTATTTACATAGTAGCACCACAAGTTGAACTTAGTATATTTAAAGCACTAGTTGCAATAACAGTTGGGTATACAATTAGAGAGTTTATAATTGATGAAAGCTAAATTTAAAATGTTTTCTATTTATTTATTATTAATTTCCCATTAGTAATTGTGGTTTTTATACCCTGTGGGGGTATATTAAATTTGTTTAAAGAATCTAATATGCAAAAGAAAGCGTGGCATCAATGGCTGACTCAATATGGCCATGTCCGTCCGTCCGAACCGAAACTTCTTCAAAGTTATTGAAGTTGACAACTTTGCTTAGATGTCTGTACACTGCATTTTGAGTGTGTCTAGCTCTTAAAGTCGCCGAGATACATCAATCGAGCTCAGCATCAATAGTCATGTCCGTCTGTCCGTAGGTCTGCCTGTCCGTCTGTCCGTTCGTTTAAACGAAAGGATCTCAGAGATGGTAAGAGCTAGAAGCTTGAACTTGGTCCCCCAGCACTGCTAATATTAGCAGGCAGATCAAGTTAATCTTTAATTTTGGATGCCACGCCGCCTTGAACCACAGAACAATTAAAAGCTCATAACAAAGGCAGTTTTAAAGCTGGAGACTTGAAATTTGGCATACATTATGAATATTTTGAGGTTGGTGTGTCCTGAAAATTTCATGGCGATGCCACGCCCCCTTCGCCTATAAATATCGATGTACAAGTTTGCTCTTGCTTTATACGTAATTTATGCGTCTTAATGTTAATACAGGGTATTTCTTAGTGGTGCACTGCTCTCGGCTTAAGCAAACAGGCAGGTAAAAGGTAGAGCAAGGCGGCTGGCTGCCGGTGGGTGGTGGGTGGTGGGCGTGGCCGTTTGCCGGCAGCCATAACAAAAACTTGGCCAAACTAAAGTTACAAAAGTTACACAGCTCGCGCAAGAGATGATGACGATGATTGTAAAACTCTTTCGCTTCTGGCAGTTGCCACATGCCGCATGCCATTTGACAGTTGCATGAGGAGGCTGCCAACAGGTAAAACTAACAACAACAACAACAACTGCGGATGCGGATGCGAACACGGATGCGGAGCTTGCTGTTGATGGTTGTGACGACAACGCAAATGGCGGCAATTACAAGCAACTGCAACTGCAACAACAATAACAAAAACAACAACAACAACGCGACTAAAGTAAACATCACTTTTTAAGGCGAAAGACAAGCCTCGTTGCAAGCGAGGGCGTGGCAGAGACGTGGGAGGGCAGGGAATGTTGGTGGGGGGGGGGGCAAGGCATTGCCAAATGGGAAAAGCGCAAAATAAACAAAGTTAATTTTAATTAAAAACCGCAGGAAACCGAAAAAAACAACAACGACAACAACAACAACAAGAAAATGCTAAATAAAATGGGCGTAACGAGCGTGGCAGTATGTGGGCGTGTCACCGTCGACGTCGACGTCAGCGTCAGCGTCTTGCATACTATATGCAAGTGTAAAGAGAAGGGAATGCAAACAAAAGCGACGAAGCCGAAAGACACGACAAACAAAAAGAAAGAGAGTGCGAGCGAGAGAGAGAGAGAGAGAGAGAGAGAGAGAGATGTGCCGGCAGCAAAGCAACGAAAAATCATTGGACCCACCATAAACCCACTCTAAAAACCACCAATGATAACTGTAACAAAGACACATGTAAACAATTTGGTTTCGTCTTCTTCTTCGTTCCAACTCCTCCTCTCTCCTCTCTCTACTTTCCCCATTCTCCATACTCCCTTTCCGCATCTCGTTGCATAGTTTTAATTATACAAAGCGAAAACTTTGCCAACTTCAAAGTTGAAAGTGAGCAACGGTTAAAGGATTTTGATGCCAGCTGACATCTAACATTTCCCACCCTTTACCCCGCACTCCATAATACCGTATACCCGTTGAAGAGCAGAGCGGAGCTTTTATAAGCTAAGATTTGATCAAATGTGTTGAGAAGAAAAGAAATAAGGGAGAAGACAATACACACAAAGAGAAAGACATTTTGAATTCTGGTATAATATCAATCCCAAAAGATGTCAGAAGTTCAGAAATGTACAAAGTACTTGATGTCAGTAACTGAATCTGAGAAAATGCTGATCAGCCAGCAAATCAGTGTTGCCAAGTCAGCCTTTTTACGGATAGATCTGTCCTGTTTTCAACTACTTCATCGGGAAACAAGCCGAACTGTCGGAACCCCGTTGGTAATACTCGTATACCCTGTGGATCTACAGGGATCCACACAAGTTCCCCCCCGATGTAATTCTCTGGTCAATCGTTTTCTTTTTTCAATTTGTCGGCGAAGGGGGCGTGGCAACATGATAAAATTGTCTGGACACATCGATCCCAAAATATTCATTATGTGTGCCAAATCTCAAATCTCTAGCTGTAAAATCGCTTTTGTTATGGGCTTTTTTTTTGTGGTTGAAGAGGGCGTTGCATCTAAAATTAAAGATAAACTTGATCTGCCTGCAAATATAAGCAGTGCTGGGAGATCAAGTTCAAGCTTCTAGCTCTTACCATCTCTGAGATCCTTTCGTTTATACGGACGGACCGACGGACCGATGGATCGATGGCCAGACGGACCGACGAATAGACGGACATGGCTATATCGACTCGGCTATTGATGCCTTTCTTCCTGTTGCATGTTAAATACCTTTAAAAAAAAAACTTAATATAACCCCACAGGGTATAAAATGTGGACAAAAGACAGAAAAAAGTCTGACAGTTACCATAAAATTATAATAAAATATATATAGTTAATGATCACTGAAATCTCAGAGACTATAAGAGCTAGAGTCACCAAACTTGGTATGTAGATTCCCCTATATATATCCCAATCAAAACCAAAATACGTTTAAAATTTCATAGCGACCAGATAAGATGCTTGAAAGTTATTTAAAAACAATTATACACAGCGTTGGGACAGAAGAAGAAGACTGCAACGTGAGGATGGCCGATCAATTCAAAGAAACTCTTAGAAAGAAGCGTATCTTCAAGATGTTTATCTACCGTGCTGTGGACTTGGAATACTTATGTCCAACAACCAGCTGGTCTGATGCACAGCCGTACCCGCAGACGTTTGATCAAGAAGCAGCGCAAGGCCAAGAAGAAGACTCCACCAACTAAGAAGCCAGAGATCGTTAAGACTCATCTGAGGAATATGATCATGGTGCCCCAGATATCCGACTCCATCATTGATTGGCGCTGACGAGTACACTTGAAAAGAAAACTTTAAGTACAATTTGCGTAAAATCATTGAAGTTCTGATAGTCTTTAAGTGAATGTGCGATATGTACTTAATCATCTATTAATCTGTCTAATGAACGCAGTTGAATTGTTAACTTAAAGCTGTTCGCTTGTGAGTCCCATCCCAGAGTAAAATAACAAGAACTTGACAACAGTCACTTCAAGAACTGCCTAGATATGTGAGTATGTCTAAAGATTGCAGACAGTGAAACATGCCGGGGAAATGCAACTGGGAATCAAGCGAATCAATCGAAGAAAGGTTTTAAGGCAACCATTATCCAACCACAACACTAGTAGAAGTTCCTCGACTCGTGTCACGACTCAGCCCAAGACACGTTACCATCTCTAGTCGAAAAGGCGTTGCCCACAGTTAAATAACAAGAACTTGACAACAGTTGACTCAATAATTGTCACGATGTGGGAGTATTTCTGGAGATTGTAAATAGATTAGAGAAAAGCTTCAAGAAGAACATTATGACGTGTCACGCTTTAGCACAAGACACGTTTCCATCTCTAATAATATCTTGTATTCTGCTCAGATTAGATGATGATTTCTTCTTATTACTCCATTCTGGCACTGAATTGAATAATTTAAAGTTATAACAGTCTTTAAGTGAATGTGCGATATGTATTAATTTGTCTTATGAACGCAGTTGAATTGTTAACTTAAAGCTGCTCGCTTGTGAGTCCCATTCCTGTTTAAAATAACAAGAACTTGACTACAGTTGCTTCAACAACTGCCTAGATATGTGAGTATGTCTAAAGATTGCAGACAGTGAAACATGCCGGGGAAACGGCAACTGGGATTCAAGCTAATCAGTTAAAGAAAGGCTTCAAGGCTTCGAATATCTTCCAACCACAACACTAGTAGCAGCTCCTCGACTCGTGTCACGACTCAACACAAGACACGTTACCATCTCTAGTCGAAAAGGCGTCGCCCACAGTTAAATAACAAGAACTTGACAATAGTCACTTCAATGCCAACTGCCTAGATATGTGAGTATGTCTAGAGATTGCAGACAGTGAAGAAGGCCGGGGAAATGCAACTGGGATTCAAGCTAATCAATTGAAGAAAGGTTTTAAGGCAAACATTATCCAACCACAACACAAGTAGAAACTCCTGCACTCGTGTCACGACTCAGCACAAGACACGTTACCATCTCTAGTCGAAAAGGCGTCGCCTTGTTGCCAGCCTTAACCTTTTGGCTCAAAGAAGTTCCTTTGCCGTTGCCATTGCTGTTGTTGAATGTTGTTTTTTTGTTGTTGTTGTTGTTGTGGACCTGGAGACGAACAAAGCAAACGACAAATAAATTAACAAGTTAATTGAGTTTCGTGCAAAGGACCCCATAAAAAAAACCAGGACACCTCGAGGTCGTATCCTTTGAGGTGGCTGCGTGTGAAAAGCGCTAAAATTCACTTCTTAGTTATTAACAATAAACAATTAATGCTAAATCAATAAGCAACATATTGCGAAAAGACGGGGGCGTGCCAATGTAATTTATATGCTAATCAAGCAGCTAAAGCATAAGTGTGAAAGAGACAGAGAAAGTGACAGAGAAAGAGAGAGAGATAGATAGAGATAGAGATAGAGATAGAGATAGAGTCGCATAGCGACTTGGTTATTAAATCTTCTGAAGTTGATTCGAGTTTTGCAATTCGGCAAATTAATTAAAATTTGGCCAGGCCACGAAATTATCGACGCTCTGGCTAAAACCGAACGAGAACCGGAACGAGAACGAGAACGAGAATCAGGGCCAGTGGATGGATATGGCCATTCACTGAATTGCAGCCCCAGTATTTTCCCCGGCCGTAACGTCACGGCAAACTTCAGTCCCGGACACGTGTAACAAAATAATTTTTCAATTACATTTTCGGGTTTCGTGTGGTCCCTGGTTTAAAAGCTGTTGGTCAGGATATCGGCCAGGTGCATAAGCATGCGTGTGTGTGTGTGTGTGTATATGTGTGGCAACACTGGCCACTGCAACCTGCAACCTGCAATCTGCAACCTGCCACACACTCCCTAGCTGCCAAACTCCCTCTCAGTCTCCCATTACGTGCTGCATATTGCAAATTTTGATGCAAAATTGATTCAACGGCATTTTTGTGGGTACCGCACGCATTGCATTTCAGTCAATAGCCATTAGCCGGACCCTGCAAGCTTAGGGTGGCCCGAATAGCAAAAGAACAAAAGAAATAATACTAACTGCAAAAAGCAATTTATCGATAAAAGTGTAAGGTGAGCATTACGCAAAGAAAGTTAGAATAGATCGACATCAACAAAGAAAAAAGAACTTTAAGAACTTGAAGGTTCAGAGAGAGTAGAGTCAAGTTTGTTACGCGGACCATCGGATCACTGCGGGCGCCCACGGTTGCGGTTTGCAAAATTTAATTTTGTGCGAAATAATTGTATTCTATGTAAGTTTGTTACATAAAGCCCAATCAAAATAAAAGTATTTAGTTTAGCTGTTAAGTTTCTAGTGTACAAATAAATCAGTCATATACTTAGTTGTTTAGATTATATCCATTTATAGTTCGTGTGTTCCATCGAGTTCATTTATAGTTCCCTCTGTTAATTTCGGGAGTCGCTCAATTGAACTTATTCCTCACGAACTAATTTATTTCGTTACAAGTCTCAAAATATCGTGAACTAATAAAATAAAGTACAATTCACCAAATTTAAACAAAATATAATCTAATACAAAACCAGTTGGAAAGGCTACAGTCGAAGTCGACTATGAGATACCCTTTACTTATTATTCACAAAGGAAATAAGATTAACACTGATAGTACCCCATAACGCTTTGTAACGTCAATATGCTCTTCTTCTTCCTTTGGCCCGACACTGAATAATATTGAGTTTTGAATAACTTCTGAGTTTAATTTCCGATCGAGATGAAATTTTCAGGATACATTAGGACCGCGATGCTTGTCCTGTGTGCCAAAATTCAAGGCTCCAGTTTTAAAATTGGCCATTATATGGGATTTTAGGTTTTGTCAATAACTTCCGAGATTATTATACGATCCCACTGAAATACGAGGATACATTGAATTCAGAACTCTAGCTTTAATATTTTTCGTTTTATGGGATTTCAAAAATTTTGTTTTCGATTTACGGAGGCGGAAGGGGGCGTGTCAAAATTTTAACATAAACTTGATCTGCTTAGCAAATAGACGAACCAACGTACCAAATTTGATGACTCTAGCTCTTATAGTCTCCGAGATCTAGGCGCTCATACAGACAGACGGACAGACAGACGGACAGACGGACGGACGGACAGACGGACATGGCTATATCGACTCGGCTGTTGATGATGATCAAGAATATATATACCTTATGGGGTCTGCCGGACTTCCATCGACCTGTGCGTACGTTTTGACAAACTTAATAGACTCGTCTTACTTTCTTAAGGTAAAGGGTCGAAAAATCACACTTAATTGGGGATCTCGCCGAATAAAACGACCTACAGAATGCACGTGCCAATATTTTTGAGCTATAAAGCAATTCGACATATGGAGGAAGGAAGTTCGAGTTAAGGAAGTTCGACTGTAGTTGTAATTTGTTTTATATTGTTTGTTTGTTCTTAATCTAGCCATGTTTTGTATAATGACGTCGATAGTTATCTTAGAGGTCAAAGTGATCCACTGATAGACGAATTCGATGTTGGCTTTACAAATTGTTCACTTTTCCTAGCCTGATATTTCACAGTAAACTATGAGAGAGCTTTTTCATTTTAAAAGCACTATATCTGTGAAAATCTGTCTCGTTCGTGAATAATTTGGTTGATCTTTTAAAGAGAGAAAAGCAGATAGAAACAGAAAGAGAGAGAACAAAGAGAATTCCGGAGGGAAAGAGAAAGAGAGAGAGTGAGTGAGAGAGAGAGAAAGAGTAGAGAAGAGTATAGGAGCTTTTGATCCATGATCGATTAAAAAGTGAAATATAAAATATTATTTAAACATGATTTAAAAAATTTAAAAACTTTTTGATTACAATTAAGAAAAATACATATTGGTTTAGAGAGAAAAGCATAAAGTTATCTGGAGCTTTCAATCGATGCACAATAAAATAGGCACTTCGACTGAAGATAGAGGTAACTTTTTAGCTACTTCTTTGGCTTGAAAAAGAGCAGAATGTGGGCCAAATAGGGAAATATACTAATTAAAGTAACTAAGAGACATCTTAAAAGTCTTAAGAGACTTTAATGATTAAATAACATAGAAAGGAATAAGCGAGAGAGTAAAGATAAAAGATTACGAAATATAGAGAGCTTTACGACTTCCTGATCGAGAGCTTTAAAGCGCTTTTAAATGTAACAGAGCTTTCAGAGTATACAAGCGTGACAGAATATGCATCTTAAATAAAAACTCGAGTGGGATAACTTTAGAAGGTTTGTGAGAAAGAGAGAGAGCTTGTCATTTCAAAAAAAAAAGTATTAAGAGCTTTATAAGCATTATCAAATTCTAGCCTTACCTGGAGATATACAAGAGCCACTGGGCAAACAAATTTAAAATAAAACAAAAATATATTAAGAGTCGAGTTTTGTATGGAATGGAATTCGTTTAATGGTAAACAATTCGCGTCTTTTTGCAACAGTTTGTTTCCATGTGTTGCTGGTCGATACTCGAATCTAGTAAACACATTAAAATATATTACTTTAAACACCTAGCAGCACTTTAATGTAACATAATAAATGCTCAACACTTACAGCAATATTTGGAAATATTTGAACATTTACAGCACTTTATTATTATTATAATCAGATTATCAGCTTCTCCGGCAAACTTAATCATCAAGAACACATACATATAAAATGTCCTTTAAAAGAGAAATTCTGTTAGTTAAATTGAAATTGTGCGCAACTTATCAGACACAACAACTAAGTTCAGTCTATTGCAATAGGAAATGGAAGGGAAGGAAAGGGCAGGAAAGAGACGGGCAAATTGGGTGTCCTTTTATGCAGCACTCATATGCAATTTGTATGAATGAAAGGATGGATGAAAGGATGGATAGATGGATAGATGGCTCATCGACTCGTCTCAGGCTCGTTTTAATCAATTATAATTGCTCGCATTTTTGATTAGTTGGCACCTGAAATTGATGGCCAGAAATTGTTTCGGTCTGCCCACCTTTTTGGGGCTCTGTAACCAAACATTTTACGTAATTGCACACATATTTAAATTGCGTTCACATTGCACACAATACATCAAATTATGGGACCAAAGTAAATCTGACTATTGCAGCTCTCAGCAGCAACAACAGCAACAACAGCAACACGAGCAACAACAGCAGCAACAACAGCAACAACAGCAACACGAGCAACAGCAGCAGCAGCAACAGTTGTAGCTGCGTCCTGTGTCCTGTGTCCTGCGTCCTGTGTGCATCCTGTTGTCGAGTTTCATATGCACATGCATGATTACGAAGCGTACGTGGGTCGACTGACAACTAATTGTGATTTAGGTCTCATCTCTAACACTTCAAAGCATCAGATAACTTGCATTTTGTTTATAATTAACTTTGTCGCTACTTCAAGCATTATTTCTAATGTGTTAGACAAGCCGTTAACTTATACATAGTATGTCTATAATATTCTTAAATCTTAATCTTACATATGTCTCAGCCTAAGCTCTTATAATAAACTTAATCTGAAGCCAATAACTTTAAAGTTTTATAATTAATCGACTTACAACTAAATGTGATTTATTTCTTTTATAACTAACTTAATCTCTAATTTAAGTCTTATTTCTAATGCTGGAGACAAGCCGATAACTTTGACATTTATATTTTAAAATGTATGGTAATGTTGTACTTTCTAGTTCAATTCATTGAATTAGTTCAGTAGTTCATTTTTTACTGAACGAACTAATTTTTCATTTGAGTCATTTGAATCTTTCGTTCACTCTCGTTCACTCTACTTCACTCTCGTTCACTCTACTTCACTCTCGTTCACTCTACTTCACTCTCGTTCACTCTAGTTCACTCTCGTTCACTCTACTTCACTCTCGTTCACTCTACTTCACTCTCGTTCACTCTAGTTCACTCTCGTTCACTCTAGTTCACTCTCGTTCACTCTAGTTCGCTCTAGTTCACTCTCGATCACTCTAGTTCACTCTCGTTCACTCTAGTTCACTCTAGTTCACTCTAGTTCACTCTAGTTCACTCTAGTTCACTCTAGTTCACTCTACTTCACTCTAGTTCACTCTAGTTCACTCTAGTTCACTCTAGTTCACTCTAGTTCACTCTCGTTCACTCTAGTTCACTCTCGATCACTCTCGTTCACTCTATTTCACTCTAGTTCACTCTAGTTCACTCTCGTTCACTCTAGTTCGCTCTAGTACACTCTCGATCACTCTAGTTCACTCTCGATCACTCTAGTTCACTCTCGTTCACTCTAGTTCACTCTCGATCACTCTCGTTCACTCTAGTTCACTCTAGTTCACTCTAGTTCACTCTAGTTCACTCTAGTTCACTCTAGTTCACTCTCGTTCACTCTAGTTCACTCTCGATCACTCTCGTTCACTCTAGTTCGCTCTAGTTCACTCTCGATCACTCTAGTTCACTCTCGTTCACTCTAGTTCACTCTAGTTCACTCTAGTTCACTCTAGTTCACTCTAGTTCACTCTAGTTCACTCCAGTTCACTCTCGATCACTCTCGTTCACTCTCGTTCACTCTAGTTCACTCTAGTTCACTCTCGTTCACTCTAGTTCACTCTCGTTCACTCTTGTTCACTCTCGTTCACTCTTGTTCACTCTCGTTCACTCTAGTTAACTCTCGTTCACTCTAGTTCACTCTCGTTCACTCTAGTTCACTCTCGTTCACTCTAGTTCACTCTAGTTCACTCTAGTTCACTCTAGTTCACTCTCGATCACTCTCGTTCACTCTAGTTCACTCTAGTTCACTCTAGTTCACTCTAGTTCACTCTCGTTCACTCTAGTTCACTCTCGATCACTCTCGTTCACTCTAGTTCGCTCTAGTTCACTCTCGATCACTCTAGTTCACTCTCGATCACTCTAGTTCACTCTCGTTCACTCTAGTTCACTCTAGTTCACTCTAGTTCACTCTAGTTCACTCTCGATCACTCTCGTTCACTCTAGTTCACTCTCGTTCACTCTAGTTCACTCTCGTTCACTCTAGTTCACTCTAGTTCACTCTCGTTCACTCTAGTTCACTCTTGTTCACTCTTGTTCACTCTCGTTCACTCTAGTTCACTCTCGTTCACTCTAGTTCACTCTCGTTCACTCTAGTTCACTCTCGTTCACTCTAGTTCACTCTCGTTCACTCTCGTTCACTCTCGTTCACTCTCGTTCACTCTCGTTCACTCTTGTTCACTCTAGTTCACTCTCGTTCCCTCTAGTTCACTCTCGTTCACTCTAGTTCACTCTCGTTCACTCTAGTTCACTCTCATTCACTCTAGTTCGCTCTCGTTCACTCTAGTTCACTCTCGTTCACTCTAGTTCACTCTCATTCACTCTAGTTCACTCTCGTTCACTCTAGTTCACTCTCGTTTACTCTAGTTCACTCTCGTTCACTCTAGTTCACTCTCGTTCACTCTAGTTCATTATCATTCACTGTATTCATTTGAGTCCCCTATCGTTCAAACGAGCCACTTGAGTCTTTTTATCGTACATTCGTGTCTTTTAATCTATATATTCATATTTTATTCTGCTATTTACTACATTTACTCTGAATATTAAAATGTGTTTTAATTTCCTCCATAGTGTCCTCGGTAACAATGAAATGGTTCCACACATTAAAACGCTTTCTATTTTAGTAATTGCACACAAAATAAATGTGATTTATAGGCAACGTTCAATTTACCGATGTCGAAAGAGCTGAATTAAAAGAATAAGTCCATGGAGCGAGAGAATCATTTTGAACGAGATTGGGACTCAAATGACTCAATTGAACGACAGTCAGGGATTTAGTTCAGTCGTTTACTCTGAAGAGTCCTTCGATCGAACTGAACCTGAACAATTCAATACAACATTAATCTTTGATCGCATATGTCTGATTTCTTATAATTCATTTAATCTATAATTCAAGTCCAATTTGTTATGATTTAGACAAGCCGATAACTTGAATCTTTCATAATGAATCGACTGGCAATTAAATGATTTAAGTCTTCTAACTAACACATCAGACAATTTGCTAGTTTACGTAGATCTTTTAATTAATTTAATATGTTATTCAACTCTATTCTTACATGCTTCAAAGCAGATAACTTTTATGTCTCTTATAGTATGTAATCGACTGTTAATTAATCTCTAATTTATGTTTCATATTTAATGCGGTAAACAAGCCAATAACTTAACTATCTCTGACTTTGGCAATGAAATGTAATTGTAAAGAATTGCCACAATGAAATTGACTGAGTAAGAACTTTATAAAATACTCTATACTAAATTTAAAATGTGTATTTAATGTATCTTTAAATTTTAAATAGGATTGCATTGCTGATCACAATATAAAACAATCATTACCATCGTGATATTTATGCATTATTAATGCAATTAAGTGAAATGATTGTCAATGATTAAAGCAAATGTTCTTTTTCGAAGAGAACGACCTTTAAAAACTGTTTTAAAACATTCTAAAGACACCTAATCATTGTTATTAGTGTCTCTAGTTCTTAGTGAAAATAACTGCTAAATGCATTAAACTTGTATCTGGTATAAAATTGTATTTACTTTTCTGGGCTTATTACTTATCAGACCACCCTCGTAGGTCTAAGCCAAATGGTCACTGGCTGTCAGTTAATAAGGAGGCAGGCTGGCAGGCAGTCAGTCAGCCAACATCATACACATATATGTAGATACAGATACATATACATTCGTGGAGTTTGCACATACTCGTCGTCGTACTTGAATCAATTGTCTGGCTGTGTGTCTTGAGCTTGATTTCCATTTCCATTGGCATTTTCACAGAACCATTTTCCATAACCATATCGAAAAGACGTTGCGTCTGTCGTCTTCTTCGTTATCTTTTGGCTTTAACGTCTGTTTCACTTGCCAGTTGATGTGCTTTCTGGCGATGTCCTGTTGCATTTTGCATAAGGTTTTTTTCAGCCGACTGCTCACACTGCATTGTAATTTATTTATATTGTCTCGGCAAATATTTATGCACATATTTTTTTATTGATTTATAAATCAATTGGTGAAGCCAGCGGCTGGTCAACTGGGCAGAGATTCAACGGCTGGACAATGGGACGAATGGCAGGCCGTTTATCACTTGTCCCATGCAGTTTCACTTGGGTTTGAGTTTGAGTTTGAGTTTGAGTTCGAGTTTTTGGTCCTGACACTGCCAGTAATTAACGCTCCGGCGACTTAAACGTTAAGCGTCTGCGAAACATTGCCAAGGCCCAGACCGACCCAAAATTGAACCCCTTCATCCCTCCGCCCAAAACATTAAGAGAAATTACCTGAAAGCCATTTCCATTGCTGGCGGCATTGAACCCTTGCAGCTCACTGTGGCCGTATTTCACTATGCTTAGAGATGAACACGTGACACGACACGCAAGACAATAATTTATTTGGCCACTCGATTCAAGTGTCTCTCATTGAATTGATTTATGTATGTATTGATATGAATTTGAATTTATTTATTGAATTGTTTATTCTAAGGCTTCAAGTACATACGATATACTATACTCATTATTTATTACGCTAGATTTATATTAAGAAGACTTTGGTCTGTCCTGAATTGATAAAACTATCATAGTTCGAAATAGACTTCAAATTCATATAGAAATTTGATGATTTGGCTAAAATTTACATTTCTAAAAATGCAGAAATTATTACAACAATGACATGACTTTTCCTCTTTTTAACTTTTAGTTTTTAATTATTATAAATGTGTTTAAACTTATTACAACAATCAATCACTAATTTAAGCACTTAATTGCAGCTTTTATTTGTTATAAAGTATTAGATATGCATCAGTTATTAATGAAAAAGATGCTGTTTGTATAGAAACGATTAAGAAAATCTTCAAAATTCGCTTCTAACTGGTAATTTGATGGCCAAATTGAACTTTTATGACATTACTCTTCACATTATTATCAGATTAATTTATATAGTTTATTTTTTGGATTAAAACAAATTTTGTTTTAAAAAAAACAATTCTGTAAATAAAGTAAACTTCTAGTTCACTGTAAGTCAGCAGTTTTTTAATTGAATACGCAGCGGAATAATGCTTAAATTTATTGGATTAAAAATATAAAAAGTTTAGTTTTAATAGTTTAAGAAATTTGTTGAAAATATTGTCCAATTAATATTTTAATTGGTTATAATATTTAATTAACATAAATTGTTGTCAATTTCAACAAAACACGAGTTTATGGTTTTAAACCAGTGGTCGGCACCAACACAGTCATATGTTTCCTTGCGTAAGTGTGCGAATAAACAGAATAATAACAGACGTCAAGCATGTGCCGTTTCTTGCCTTAGTGAAATGTTTTTACTATGTCGTCTACATTTATATCGCCTTTATATTTTGTATTCGCATTAATTCGGCTATATGTTGGTCATAATATGTATAAAAAAGAATACTTATTGAAAAACTTCATCAAACATTTATTTCTCTGTCTATACAGCGTGGGCCCTAATAAGTGTCGCACTTCTTTAAAGCGTTGGTGTGCTTAAACAAAGCCGCACAGATAGGCACCTGTTATTATTTATTTGTCTTACGTTTATTGTGAAATCAATTTATTTATAAGTCAGCTAAAATATCATCTGTTGAAAGTGTGGTTACAATGGAAGCAAAACGAGGGCTTGTACAAAAATTGCATTTGGAAGGAAAAAAAAACTAGTGAAATTGTTAACTCGTTTAAAAATATAGGAGTGAATCGCAGATTTGTGCAACGCACTGTTGCTCGGTTCAAGTCAACTGAAAGTGCTAAAATAGCAAAGAACGGAGGGCGCAAAAGTACCGCTACTACTCCTGGTTTGGTTAAAACTGTACGTGAAAGAATCAGAAGAAATTGTGCAGTTTTGGGACGAGAAATGGCCAAGAAGCTTTATGTGAGCCGTAAGACCATTAGAAAAATTTTTAAAAATAAGCCTAAGATGAAAGCTTACAAAAAAAACTTATTCACGGTCTTACGGAGTGTCAAAAAAAAAATGCGGCAAGAAAGAAGCGTTTTGATCCTTCAGCGACACGCAAAATGCAATATTTTTTTTTCTGATGAGAAATTATTTCTGCTACAGAAAAGTCATAACCCACAGAATGATCGTGTTTATGCCACAAGCATGGTCGACATTCCGACTAATAAAAAAGCTATTGAAAGATTTCAAAATGCAACATCAGTTATGGTTTGGGGAGCTATATCTGCATCGGGCAAGCTACCACTGATGTTTATCGAAAAAGGTGTCAAAATTAATGCACAGTATTATTTGGATGAAGTTCTTGTGAACCATTTGCTACCTCACGCATCAAGCCTTTTTGGAAATAATTCATATTGCTTCCAACAAGACTCTTCTCCGGCTCACAAAGCAAAAAGTGTTCAGAGGTGGTGCACGGACAATGTGTCATGCTTTATTCCGGTGGATGAATGGCCTCCATCCTCTCCAGACCTGAATCCATTGGACTTCTGCATATGGCAGCGCTGCGGCAGAGAAAATCCCTATGCGCGGTGCGCGGAGTGTGCCGACCACTGTTTTAAAACTATAATATAACATATCAGATATATTTTTATTTATTTTTAGACTTTTACTTAA
>OY282582.1:49749552-49824552 GCA_958299025.2 Drosophila histrio | reverse complement strand
GATTAGTAGAGAATAGTGTAGAGAAGTTCAGAGTAGTGTAGAGAACTACATATTGGTGTAGAGTAGAGATGTTTAGAGCACTGTAGATAGCTGCAGATTAGTGTAGAGAAGTTTAGAGCAGTGTAGCGGGCTACAGATTAGTGGAGAATAGTGTAGAGAAGATTAGAGTAGTGTAGATAGCTGCATATTAGTGTAGAGAAGCTTAAAGTAGTTTAGCGAGCTGCAGATTAGTGTAGAGTAGTGTAGAGAAGTTTAGAGTAGTATAGAGAGCTGCAGATTAGTGGAGAGTAGTGAAGAGGAGTTTAGAGTAGTGTAGAGAACTGCAGATTAGTGTAGAGTAGAGTAGAGATGTTTAGAGTAGTTTAGCGAGCTGCAGATTAATGTAGAGTAGTGTAGAGAAGTTTAGCGTAATGTAGAGAGCTATAGAGTAGTGTAGAGCAGTGAAGAGTAGTGTAGAATATTGTAGAGTAGAGTAGAGTTGACACGGTTGATTTCAAATCTTTTCGATTTTTTGCAAAATACGTAAAACTTACATTTTTAGATGGATTATTAATATAAATTTTAAGATATGACAAAGTTATAGGATGTCAAAGTCAAAAAATCACATAGAATAATTCTGAAAAACTTAATAGAAGTATTAAATCGAGGTGGTTTTTAATCACTTAAATGTATGGGTTCGTAAATGTTATGCACTTAATTGGATCCTAACAAACCGAATTAATAATGCTTGGAATATACCCTGTGGGGAAGGAAGGCCGAAGGAAACGTGGCCAACACCATAAAATATATATATATATTCTTGATCTGCATCAATAGCCGATTCGATATAGCCATGTCCGACTATCCGTCTGCCCATCAGTCCTTTTGTCTGTCTGTCTGTCTGTCTGTCGGTATGAACGAAAGGATCTCCAAGATGAACTTGATCTTCCCGCACTGCTTAATTTGCCAGTTTAATCTTCAATTTTGGATGCCACGTTCCCTTCGCTTACAAATCAAAAAGGAGCTCATAACAAGAGCAGTTTTATAGCTAAATATTTGATTTATTTTAATTTAATAAAATACAGTTTGTCAGTATTAATTGATGATAAAAGCAATACTCATTAATTAGTGCATATAAAAACTCATTACACTTCTTTCGAAGTAGTGTAAAAAACTGAGAGTAGATTAGAAATAAATGTAGAAAATTAAGTAGAAGTAAATGTAGAAACTGAAACAAAGTGTCGAGTGGCATAAAGTACACCTAGAAGCAGTAGACTCGAGTATTAGAGATGGAAGTATGCTAAATATTTGGGGACAGCAAAATAAACTGTAGAGTTAGGTGTAAAGTCAAGATATTGGAGACAAGAAAGTGATTGTAGAGTAGAGTGTGTAATGAATACAGATAACAATTATTATTGATTAGAGTGTAGAGTGCTGAAAATAGAGAGATAAAAGTAGGTGGAAAAGAAAAACAGGGGGGGCGGGGAGATCGGAATTGGAAAGTAGTGTGTAGAGTGGAGAATTTAAGAGCAAGGCAATAGTTAAAAATTAGAGAAATTGGAGTAAAACTGTCGTGAGTGTAGAATCGAGAGAGAGTGTAGAATGGAGAGTGAGTGTAAAATGAAGAGAGTTGAGTGTAGAGAACAGAATTGAATATTTCACATAATGTAGAGTACAATATCGTGAACGCTGAGCGTGAATTGAGTGTAGACCAGAGAGATAGTGTAGAGTGGAGAGATACAGAGAAATGTAGACAACAGAATTGAGCATTTCAACGAATAAAGAAGAGAATACAGTGGAAGCTGAGAGAAACTGAGTGTAGAATGGAGAGATAGAGTGAAGTGTAGACAACACAAATGAGTATTAACAGAAATATGTAAGTATTACAAAGAATGAAGAGTATAATAACTGGAAAGCTGAGAGAAACTGAGTGTAGAATGGAGAAATGGTAAAGAAGGAGAGACAGCGTGGAGTGTAGACAACAAAAATGGAGTATTACAAAGACTGACGATTAGAATAAAGTTGAAACTAAAAAAAAAACACCCACCCTTCCCTTTACCCACTCTCTCCCTCTCCCTTTCCCCCTTCCTGCACACCACCCACCCCTCCCCCTCCCCTTCTGAGTGGGAGTAACTGTTTTTAGCTGCTGATGGGACGCTAAGGGATATCCTGCGCTGACCACGCGCTCAATGCAAATGAATTACGTGACTGAGTGCTTAACTATCTCAATTGCAATAACAGCGACTGAAGGGGGGTTGGTGATGGATGGAGGGGGGGGGGGGCGTGGAGGGGAACAGCGAGACACTCAATGGTGCGGGGGTGGGGGGTTAAGAATGTATTTGATTTTGCGTTGTTTCTGGCACAACAATGAAATGGACTAATTAATTGGTGAAATGCGAGACGAGACGGTATCAGAAGAGTGTAGAGGAGTGAGCAGGGGAGGAGGGGAGGAGGGGAGAGGTGAAGATAGGATGCGACAATGGGGCATAGTAAGCTGCGCGTGAGGTCAGCAATGCGGCTTGATTACTTATACGCCAGGTGGGCTCCATTGAGAGAAAAATCAATTAACATTATTCATTCGAATACAATTAATTTTCATAATTAAGCTCGCCGCCCGTTGTGCTCGCTGCTCTCTCGCTCTCTCTCTCTCTCTCTCTCTCAGTCTCTTTGAAGTGGCACAACAAACGCATCCGCAGCCGCATCCTCATCCTCATCCACATCCGCATCCGCATTCACTCCTTTATGGCTGCTACTCCAATTTCTGTGTCGGCACAAAGGCAATTGAGAGACGAAGCAATCTCAGTGGCAACAGCATAAACAGGTGACACCAGAGACAATAAGCTGCAACACACACACACACACACACACACCAAGAGAGTGCGACAGAGAGAGAGACATAGACAGAGAAAGCGACAGAGAGAAAGCTAGCAACATTTTGTTAAGGCCACTTTGCGACATTTTAATTTAAATGCTAATCAGTTGCCAATAGAGTAAAAAGAGACTGTTCCTCTACTAACAACAGCAACAACTACAACAACAAGTTAACTCTATGACTATGCCACATGGAAGTTGCACGGTTGCAAGCCTGCTAACGGAACCGGAGACGCAACAGCGCTGCAATTTGTATTTAAAATGTCGGCCATTGTGGATTAGACAAGGCCTATGACGGAGCAGAGACAGTTAGACAACACGGCACAAGCAGGAAGCATACAAATACACACACACACACACACAGACACACACACAGACACACACACAGAACATACACACCTGCTGAAAAAGCAGCTCGTTGTTGGGTCACCATCATTATTATCATTTGCATTTTCGGAGGGCCCAAAGGCCATTTATGCAACGTCGCACAATAAGTATACCTGATAACATCAACAAAGTGCATTTGGGTGTCAAAGTTGCAAGTTGCAAGAAATTTGACAGGCGCGCACAACACAACACAACACAACACACAACACACAGAACAAAAACACACACAAAATACAAAAGCCTCAAGGGCGTAGTCAGACGATGCAAAAGGGGGAAATCCCCTAAACATATTATTTAATACCTCATGTGAACTCCAAACATTTTTGTAAGATTTACAAAAGCAAAGACAAACCAGTCGTTATTTTTACCACTCCAAAAGATTTCATATGGGCATTACCATGATGTCGCACGGGACAATCGTACACATTGTAAGTGGTAGAAAGGTCAAAGTAAGACGGATTTTTAAAGTTATTTTTCCAATTAAAAGTAGTTCTTGATTAGCCCTATAATTGGTGCTAAGGTCGATTTTGAGGAACTATTCGTATTGTAGATTTTTACAAAAAATCAAGGCACGGGCTTTTGTGGCTATCAATTTAATCTCAGATTTCAACGAAAGTTTGGACAATATATTCACGCCAATTTCTGATAAATGTTATGCATTAATGTCTCTTTAAAATGGTTATAGTTTTGCTTAAATATGATTTCCAGTTTTTTTTAAATTAAATAAAGCCGCGGTCGCACGGGACACCGAAATATGCGATAATGCAAAGCCGAAATTATCGTAACTTGCAATCGCATACTTTCTTATACATTATTTTTTGACTCTTTGTAACTTTTCAAAGATTTGGAGTACCATAAGACAATGCATAATAACTTATTCTGAGAATTTGTATCAAAACAAAATGTACACTAGAAATGCCCAAATGAGAAAAGTTTCACTTGTTCGACGTTGTATCCCAATATTTCGAAATGGGTTATGAATAGATACGAAATTTTGTTACATTAGTTAAATTTCATTGTTTTCCTATTAAAATATCGACTATACACCCTATTTTCATAATGAAACAAGTTGTTTTTAAGCACTTTGAATGCTTTGGTCTCGGTGGACCCTTTGGTTTAAATGCCCATATACTTGCAGACTACGGTACGCAGTTTTCATCCGATCTACATATATGATATAATAGTTCGATTCTAAACATTTATAAGACATGATAAAGTGCATAATCTGTGAGATTGTTTGAGATATGTAGAAGTCATGTCTTTCCACCGATTGTTCCTATGGCCACCATATGATATAGTAGTTCGATTCTCAACAAATTTTGTCAGAATGTAAAAGACAATTGCAGACACACAATATGTCAGTTTGCTTAAGAAATTTTCAACGAAGATTTACATACTACGCCAACATTTTCTACCTATCATTCCTATAAAAACTATATGATATAGCAGTCCATTTGTATTCAAGCTTAACCAATATGTAAAAAAATATACCATATGTGGGATTCGTTGAGATTTGTCAATAAAATAGCACTAATTTTATGCTAAACCTTAATTTCCTACTATCTGCAGGGTAGTTAACAACCTGTACTAGAGTTGTTTCGATTCGTTCTAAATAAGTTCAAATGAACGGGTCATTTAAATGAACAAATTAACTTATTCAGTTCTTTATGAACGATATCGTTCATTTTATTCAGTTGGTCAGTTTAAAATTTGTTTTTATACCCTGTGCCCAATAAAAATGGGCATAAATGGGTATAATGGATTTGTGTGTATGTATGTAACAGGCAGAAGGAGGCATCTCCGACCCTATAAAGTATATATATTCTTGATCAGTATCAATAGCCGAGTCGATTGACACCTGTCCGTCTGTCTGTCTGTCCGTCCGTCCGTCCGTCCGTCCGTACGTCTGTATGAACGTGTGGATTTCAGCACCTTTAAGAGCTGGAGACTTCAAATTTGGAATGTAGGTTCCTGAATACCATACGCAGATCAAGTTTATTTTAAATTTTCGATATCATGCCCCTTTTGTTTTAAAATTAGAAAAATCACCATAACATAAGCAATGTTAAAGCTAGAGACTTAAGATTTGGCACAAAGGATAAAAATCTTGGGCTTAATGTGTCCTGAAAATTTCATCGCGATGCCACGCCCCCTTCGCCAATAACTCGAAAAAGCTGATAACAAGAGCAGTTTTATAGCCAGAGACTTGAGATTTGGCACACATGGTAAGTTTCCTACTCCCAATGTGTGCTACAATTTTCAGTACGATCGGATATTGAACTCAGAAGTTATTCAATACACAAACTTATGCAGTGTTGCCAGACTATCGCAAGCTACCTACTCTCGATGCAAGCAAAATCGACTTCAAGCGATATTTTTAAATCCCATTATAATGAAAATACTTTTCTTTGAAGACCTGAACAGGGTTTGCTACTGTCGCGCGAGCTCCACTAATCGGCTTGTGTTTTATCTTAGAATTTCTTATCATTAGAATACATGAAGTGCTGTAATAATATTGAATTTCTTTATTACTTGCACAACATTTGTATATATATATTTTGTATGTATAGACATAGATATTTACTCAAACAAAAATAGAAATAAAACAAATAAAATTCATATGAAATCCTTTCGCCAAGTAGCATTTGACATATATTAATAATACTTAGTTTTCACTGCAGAACAATTAAATAAATTTACCGAATTGAAGAACTGAATAGAAAGACCTATTCATTGTTCATGACTAACTGAACAACTGAACACAATGACTGATTTAGTTCACGACTTAAAAATTAACGATTGAACTTATTCAGTAAATTGAACCAAATAATTCAAACTCTAACATGTACCAAGTAACATCCAGATAACTTCAAAACTAAGGTACTAGATTGCATGTAAACAGACAGACAGACGGACAGACATGACTATTAGAGGTAAATTGAAGGATTCAGTTGAATTTAGTGCAATTTTTGATGAACGAACTAATCTTTCATGTAGTTCACTAGTCTAGTGCCTTGTTCATTCAATGTCTCGAGTCGCATTAATTATTTTGAATTATCTACCAGACAACGAAAAGATTTAGACAATATGGATGTTAAACGTTATTCAAATCTCAACGTTGCAATAACCAAAGTGAATGGTAATCGAACTATAAAATTACTCAAGTCAATGATCGAACTATAAAGTGATTCGAGTTATTGAACGAGCTGTTTGTTCACTTAAGTGACTAGTTCAATTGATCTTAATCTGAACAATTCGATACAACTCTAATGGCTATATCAACTCGTCTGCTGATATGGTCAAGAATAAAAACTTTTGTACATTTTTGTTGTCTGACACGCCTTCTTTAATGCAAAGCAAAATAAAACCTCTTACCACATGTATGTATTTTTCAAAACCAAATGTAAGAAAGAAAAAAAAACGTTAGTTGCGCGCCAAATTGCGCTCAACGATAACACTGTAAACGATACACGCAGCCGATAACATACACACACACACACAGACTGACTGCTACAACACTCGCTGTTACTGTCCACTTGTCAAGCAAACACTTTTATCGAAAATACAAAGCTGATGCCGAGTGTATCGCACGTGGAGTAATTTTTTTAACCATAATAAAATAAAGGCAAAGAACAACGCATTTATTGAGAATTAACAGCAATGGAAGTGCAAAATATACAAGTTGATGCCTTTGTGCCGACAAAAAAGGTGCTCAAGCGCAGCGCCAACGCGGACACACAAGATGTTGAGATGCTGGTGGACGCTGCCACAGGAATCGAAGGTGCTCAACGCTCTGCCGCCGGACAGGCGCCTCCACGGGCGAAACGAATCCGTAGCGAACTGCGCAAGGTGTCGGTGCCACCACACAGATACTCCTCGCTGAAGGAGCAATGGATGAAGATCTTCACACCCATCGTGGAGCACATGAAACTGCAGATACGTTTCAATATGAAGTCACGTCAAGTGGAATTGCGCATTGGCCCCGAGACGCCGGATATATCCAATTTGCAGAGAGGCGCCGATTTTGTTAAAGCCTTTCTCTGCGGCTTTGAGGTGGACGACGCTCTGGCATTGCTGCGTCTCGAGGATCTCTTTATCGAGTCATTTGAGATCAAGGATGTGAAGACGCTAC
Organism: Drosophila histrio; assembly: GCA_958299025.2. Taxonomy (NCBI): domain Eukaryota; kingdom Metazoa; phylum Arthropoda; class Insecta; order Diptera; family Drosophilidae; genus Drosophila; species Drosophila histrio. The sequence continues at coordinate 49,817,183 of OY282582.1, read as the reverse complement.
GTGGCGATCATCAATCTCGTGCCATCGGTCGATTGGCCGGCAAAGGCGGTCGCACCAAGTTCACCATTGAGAATGTAACCAAAACTCGTATTGTACTCGCCGACAGCAAGATACACATTCTGGGCAGCTATCAAAATATTCAGTTAGCTCGCCGCGCCGTTTGCAACCTCATCCTTGGATCGCCACCCAGCAAAGTCTATGGCAACTTGCGTTCCGTCGCGTCGCGTCTCTCGGAGCGCATGTAAAGGAGGCTGTGATCTTGCAAGTGGGGGGGGTCTAAAATAATAATTTAAGTTTTTTTTCTGTTTATGCGCTACATATTAATAAATAAATAAATATGATAATTTGATATTTAAAATTGTTTCAATCCATGATGTAGTAGTAGAGATGGGCGCGTGCCTGTTCGTGCTTCGTGTTCCGCGAGCCTTAAAAAATCCGCATGCTTCGTGCGTGATAATCGAAAACGGGCACGGGCCTCAGACCTGAAAAGCAGTGTTTAAAATGCTTCGCTCGAAGTAGCAAAAGCCGTCAAATTTTTCATTTTCGCTGCATTGACTGCTTGCAGCTTTTCAGTATATGTTTCTGCTTATGAACAAATCAAAAGTCGCAGTCGAAGCAACGGCAAAAAACGAAAATTTACCAAAAGCAAGAAACATGATCAGTTTATGTCACTCCGTTCTGTTGCTTCTGCTTTGCTTTTGCTTTCGAAGCAGAAGCAAGCGACCGATTCGGCAGCAGTCGCAGTCGTCACAAAAGCTGCGCGCCACTTATTTCGACAGTTTTTTTAACACTGCCGAAAAGTCACGACTTAACACATACCTTTCATATCGAATGATAAACATATTTCTATAATAAGTCACTGCTAATATTATTTACGCATCGCTTTTATCGTCATGATATTTACAGTACGAGTATCTCGAGATAATAATTTTACTGCTCAAAAAAAATAAGTTATGTTCCTTGTATCTAGATTTACACTTTTCGAAGAAGCGAAAACTACAAAAACAATACTTGGCCACAACTGTTGCTTGCGAAGCATTAATTTTAACATTTTGGGGAGTAAACGAATTTTCTCTACATCGGAAAATATTTTAAATAGTAGAATTGTATTTTAAATAGTAAATAGTAAAATATATGTTAGATTTAAGAATAAAACAAGCGGAACAGTCGGGACCCCGACCGTAATATACCCTGTGGGTCTACAGGAACCCGTTCAAATTCACTCCAGATGAAATTCTCTAGTAGTTCTTTATTTTTTAATTTGTGGGCGAAGGGGGCGTGGCATCGTGATAAAAATTTGTGGACAAATCGAGCTCAAGATACTCATCATGTGTGCTAAATCTCAAGTCTCTAGCTACAAAACTGCTTTTGCTATGATGTTTTTGAGCTAGAAAACTGCTTGCTTTATGAGCTTTTACTTAATTTGAGGGCGAAGGGGGCGTGGCATCGCGATTAAATTTTCTGGACACATTGACCCTAAGATTCTTATCATATGTGCCAAATCTCAAGTCTCTTACTGTAATATTGCTCTTGTTATAAGCCTTTCCGTTTTGTAGGCAAGGGGGGCGTGGCATCGTGATAAAATTTTCTGGACACATTGACCACAAAATATTTATCATATGTGCCAAATCTCAAGTCTTTAGCTACAAAACTGCCCTTGGTATGAGGTTTTTGAGCTACAAAACTGCTTGCTTTATAAGCTTTTACTTAAATTGTGGCCAAAGAGGGCGTGGCATCCAAAAAAAAAGATAAACTTGATCTGCCTGCAAAAATTTCCAGTGCTGGGACACCAAGTTCAAGCTTCTAGCTCTTACCATCTCTGAGATCCTTTCGTTCATACGGACGGACCGACGGACCGACAGACCGACGGACAGACGGACAGACGGACATGGCTATATCGACTCGGCTATTGATGCTGATCAAGAATATATATACTTTATTGGGTCGGCCATGCTTCCTTCTGCCCGTTACATATTTTTAACAAACTTAATATACCCCCACAGGGTATAAAAATTATGAAAAAAATGATAATAATTTCACAACTAAGGCCTGGACCGAGTCTTAAAAAATGAGAGCCGTGCCCATCTCTAAACCGAAGGAATCCTAATTTTTCTTATACAATTTATTTGTTGATTTATATCAATACTTTAATAACTAGTTATTGATCTAAATAAAAAAAAAGGTTTATGTAATTCAATTTAACTCTTTTAGAAATCTGTTATTTTCTTAAAAAATAATAGAAAATGAAACTTTACTATTCGAAAATCAAGTCTTCTCAAAATCTTGCAATCAATTATTATTAGCGAAATTTAGAAATTACTTTGAAGCCAATTTTCTTTCCAGTTAATTAACTAAAAACGATTTTGTCAAGTTTAAATATATATGTGTAATATTTAACAGAAATAAATGTTTTCAAAATTGATATTTAATTATATTTATACATATATTTTTATTTACTTTAAAAACTAAAAGATAACTAATATTAATTTAATTTAAAAAAAGACTATGGAAATAAAGAATATATCCAGTTCCTAGAATACCTCATTCAAAAAAAAATATCTGGGAATTTCTCCATAAATTTCAACCATAAATTAGTAATAAATAAATAAAACGTATATATTTTTTTACATTATACAATTACAAATATACACACGGAACTACACTGAATAACGGAATAACTGCTGCTGGCTGGAGCCGGGATGGTTTTTTCATTTTGTTTTCATTTTGTTGTTCGTTTGCCGGAATCATGAGCATGGCCTACAGCTTGGTCAGAATCAGGAGCAGCAGCATGAGGAAGGTGACTGCGGCCAAAATAAGAATGATGCACATTTTACGATTCTTGCGCTGATACATTTCGGCCCGTTGCAATTGCCGTAATCCCTCGGAGACACGCGTCTGTGTCTGCTCCACATTGTAGTCAATGCGATCCATTATGGTGCCCTGCTCGTGCACCATGCTACCCAAGTCCTTGAATATATCGTTGAGATCGTATATAGACTTGACGATTTTCGTCACTTCCTCCTCCCGATGCTGGGCCAGGCGTGTGTTTTCCTCCTCGAACAGCAACAGTTGCTGCTGTGTCATGCGATTGGCCACCGGTTTCTTGAAATGATCATCGATCTCCTGCTCATCATCGTCAAACAGATACGTGTTCGTATTGCGGCCATTTGTTGTTGTTGTTCCAACTCCATCCAGAGGCTGCAGAAAGTTGTCAAATGAATCAGCGAAATTCGCCAGCTCATCGTTGTGATCTCCGCCGCCGCCCCCCAGCTCCACATTGGTGAACTCATTGTTGTCAAAGTACTTCTGGGAGCGCTCTTCGCGTGAGTTGAGTTGCAACAGATATGCGTTTTGGCTATTGCGAAACTTGACCGTCAGATCCTGGAGCTGAAGGAGGGCGCACTCCACCGCATTGGCGGTCAATCGTTGCTCCACTTTGCTGCCCACGCCGAGGCTGGAGCGCACACACTGTATGTGCCGGTGGGTGCTCGAGATGAGCTTGGAAACGATCTGACTTAACACCTCAATTTCGCACTCATCATCTCTTTGGTCATCGAATGTGGGACGCAGCAGGTGGCGGGCGTGCAGTGAGCCCAACTCATCCAACTTTGGTTTGATTCTGTGGCAAGCAATGACCATAATACAGACGCTACAATTGAACAGATCAAAGGCTCTCACTCACTTTGACATTGTGTATTGTGCTTCCTCGAATTTGTCCAGCCAAACGGGCGGTGTTCCGTAGTCATCCTGCATTTCCAGCCCCTCTTCGGCTTCGCGTACGGAATGCTTGAGCAATCGCTCCGAGTCGCTGCCACGCTAATAGCATTTCGGTAATAATTAATATGTGGTTATTGTCAATTGAGTCATTTATCCATATGGACAAAATTTCAACTACTCACCCGATCGTCGTAATGATTGCGATTCTTGCTGGCATTGTTTCGCATGATAACGAACACCTCCGTGAGGTTGCGCGAAGTCATGTTTACGCTGTTGACAGCCTTGATGGTGTATTGTAAATTTAGCTATACTACTATAATATTTTACATTTTATTTATTTTCTATTGGTATGGAAAACAGCAAGCTTCTTATCGATAATATAGATTTTTCTATTTTAAATCGATATATGTTGTGCCATCGATAATATATCGGCAGCAACAGATGGTACAAAGTTCGCTGCGTAGACGCAAAAGTGAGCATTGCTAACGCAAAAGTGCACACTTAAAACGCAAGACAGAGCAACGTAACACAGCATTTGGAACATTAACGTACATACGTAACTGAAATATGCTAGTATTTCAATTATTCAATTAATTTTTTTAATTATTTCAGCAACAATTATTTTACATCACATAAAGCCCAGTATTTAATTTATTCCTATTTTATATCGATGTAAGTACAAATACTGAATTATGACTAATTTTGCCAGGCACAACATAGAAGCGTGAAAGAGCATAGCCAACGCAAATGGCACATTTAAAATGGAAAACAGAGCAACGTTAAGGCACAATGTAACGTAACGGAAGCTTGTGAATACTTGTAACAATTATATTTATTTATTATCAAAGAATGATACAAACATTTAATTTTGCTTACTTTTAGTCGATATCGAAGACAAGAGCAGATTCGATAGTCTATTCAACGGCATCTCGAAGAACAGGGTCAGGGCAACGGCCAAAACAAGCACAATAACCGTATAGGCGATTGTCATAATGAACTGAAACGAAATGTAACGTTAATAATCAAAGAACATAACGTAACGTTGGTACATACCAAAACGCTTAAATCCGGAGGAAGAACATTGCCAAAAGTATGGTTAAAACAGTAGATAACAAAAGGATTGAGCAAGTAGAAGGCAAAAGTCACACGACCAATAAATTGAAAGCATTTCCATTGCAGCAAATCCACAAGCCAACGTATATAAAACGGATTTTCTTCTATTTTAAAGCTGGCCACGATGAGATGTACAACAACTACAGGGCCAATAAGACGTATCATGGCCACACAGCACACAAAGATCGATGCATTTTCCAATTCCTCAACCAGCAGCTGCTTAAACAGCCATACTCCTATTATGGCCACGACACACTTGACCAACTTGTTGGACACGATGATCTCAAAAGAGGTAACCTTCCCCCGGACATGTGTATAGGCGTAAATAGCACCAATAACATAGGGCATCAGACGCACAAAAGAATTGTGATATAACCACTCGATGTAGTTCTTAAAAAGCGCGTCAAACTTGAACTGAATCTTCAATACGTAAAGCAATACACTGGTGTAAACCATATTGCCAAACAATATGGCCAAAACCAGACGCCGCACAAGTTTGGGATGCCTGAAAATCGATATGGCAATCAGTTAAGACATAAATAAAGAAGTGTCCTTTGTAAATACCTTGTGTAAATAAACAGCAGCAATGTGGCAAGCACATGAAGCTGCATATCACACGCCACGGACCACGTCCAATTGGCGCACATCGCCACTGAATAGAAATTCTGTATCATGAACATATTCTGCCACCAATTTCGCATGCAAACCTCATCCAGGGGCTCGATAATGTGAAAGACAGACACCTCGCGATAATAGGAGAAGCCAACGATAATGAAGAGGATGACAATGAGCTGCAGCGGCGCCAAACGCAGATAACGATGCACAAGTTGCTTCAGTATGGCACCTACATTCCCGACCAGCGTGTTCTCGGCAATAGTGCGTTGCAAGCTCTCATTGCGCAGAAAGTTAAAGGCGGTGAGAAAGCCACTAAAGAATGAAAACAATGGTAAGTCAACTGGTTGTTGGACAAAACAATAATTCGATAATTAAAGCTACAAACCTGATGGCAAAGAACGTCTCCAGCGCACAAGGCACATAAGGACTAAACATGAATAAATTAGCTACCTTCATGGCCAGCTCTGCCGACTGATCCGTAGACTGCGAGGTATACCAGCTGACGTGTAGAATGAGTAGGAAAAAAGCACTGACCACGCGCAGTCCATTGATGACGGCAATTTCCTGCTTGCCATCAGCTGAATCCTGACATAAACGTTGCCAGTTGGATGTGACATTAAAGCAGTCAACGGCGCATCCTCCAATCATGCCACAAGTTGCAAGCAGCGACAGTAGAAGAACACAACCAAGCAAAGCCAAAAGCAATTTAAAGGATTTGTTGGCAAAGAAATCTCCTTTTAATTGCGGCTGCTTAGTGTAAACCAACTCCGGCTTCATCTCAAGCTTCTCAATGTGAACGCCGCCAGAAGCTAGCACTTGATGCAGCATCTCTTCCAATTCCAGTTGATGGCAGCTCTGTGGCACGCAAAGTCCAAAGTGTAGTAACCGCGGCTCCTCGGCAATTAAATGTACTTGCCACGGAGAGTTGGCTCTCACATAAGCCACGTGATAAAGAAAGGGAAAGGGAGCCAAGTCGCGATGCAGATGCTTCTGCGTATTCGTAAAATATCTCATCACATTTTCATTGACGGCACGACAGGAGAGGTGACTGCCAAGCCACAAGCTGTTGCCCAGCATGAAATTATCATATCCACTTCCCGAGGCATCAAAGGCTGTCAAGGATTCAAAATGGATCAAAGTTTCCCATCATCCCATCACCATTCAGTGCATACCCTTTAAGGACCAGGCCTCTCGCCGCTGCCAAGCGTCGTTCAACCTCAATAGCTGTCGCTCACACGTGGTCAACTCCTTTGTACCATTGTCTGAGCTCAATACCAGATTGGTAATTCCCTCCAGCAGTGAAATCGCCTCAAGTCCTCGTCCAATTGCTGGTAGCAATAGCACAAGCAATAGTTGTAACATCATTTCACAGGGTGTCGATAACAACCTCTCTGACCGGACACCTAACAAGCACTAAACCCAAACTTATATGTGTCGGGTATAGCTTGAGGATTAACTATGGGTCAATATTGTCAATTAAGTGCGATTGGATACACGTGTCTTGAACCTGACTGTATACCTGAAAGTACTCGTAAATGCAACAAGTGTAAATTTTGTTTAATAATGAACACTACTCGTAATCAATACAGTTCATATATATATATATATATATATATATATATATATATATATAAATATAACAAATTCGTAAACGATTATACATTGCAAGATGCTAAACTTGTAGTTACATTGTAAAAGTGCAGCTCATGGAAATAGCGAATCTAGTTGGAACATATTTAATGAGAAGAACAAGCGATAAGCACAAATGTATTTCGAAGCCAGTAAAAAATCTATAGTCGAATTCCCGACTATGAGATACCCGTTACTCACTTTAAATATAATATATTAATTATATCTATGAATTTTAAAATGCAACAGCATATAAATACTTAAATCACAATTAAATCAGTCATAACTACCGGTATGTTTTTCTGATATTGATGCGATTAAGTAGAACAATTGTAATAATAAAAGAATATGTTCACCACCAAAAAGTGCATTCTATTTTAAAAATTTTGGGTGTTGTGTTTTTTGAATATTTTGCAAACACTGTTGAGTCCGTGGGGATATTACAAGTCTGTCCACCAAATTTTAAGTTTTTAGTTCTAATAGTGCAAAGCCTAGAAGCCTCTAAGATCCATACAGACGGACATAACTATATTACCACATATAAAAACCCCTTATGGGGTCGGAGGTGTTTCCCTTTTCCCTGTTTACATACATTAGAACAAATACAATATACTCATTTACTCTTCAAGTGGCGAGTATAAATATTAACATAAATCGACTAATATAATTTATATTAATTTATACACGGCTTGTTTTAGACTTGGTCGTATCGTTGTAGCAAGTTCATTGCCATTAAAAACAACATTGTATGTCTAAAATACTTACCTTATCTCAGTCTGTGCTTAAAGCTAAGATCGCAGTTGAATATTATAATTTTAAACTAATTATGAGGTTTTCTTTTATCATTGTTGCATTTATCTTTTTTTAAATTGAACTATTAAATTATTTTGAATTATGTTCTTTATATATACTATATGTACCTTTTCTAGATAGGAGAACTTTTCTTGGGACTCGAGGCAACAACAAACTGCGACAGCTTTCAGAATTTGAAACGAATGTATATGTAAATGTATTTCTATATATAGGATATTAGTATTTTTTGACATACCTATGCAGAGTGTTGCCGACAGTAGCGGGTAAAGGCAATTGAAACTGTATCTGTAACTTAATTCTGTAGTGGACACAGCCGTTGCCGTTGTCAGTGTGCGGCCGATTAAAATGAAAATAATTATGAAAATGTGCACTGCTCCCTTTTTCTTTCTCCCCCACGCTTACTCTCTCTCTCTATTTCTCTTATCATTGCGAGCAAGGGAGAGGGAGAGAAAGCAACACATTCAACACAATCACATTCGAATTAGGGATTCTTATCACTCAGATTTTCGACTCGTTTTTATACCCTGGGGGGGTATATTACATTTGTTAAAAGTATGTAACAGGCAAAAGGCAAAAGCATCAACAGCCGAGACGATATGACCATGTTCGACTGTCTGTCCGTATGAATAAAAGAATCTCAGATATGGTAAGAGATCAAGTTTATTTTAAAATTAGAAAAATCAGCATAACATATGCAATTTTATAGCTAAAGACTTGACTAATATTTAATTACTTTCCTTGAAAATTGACCTATAGGGTATTCGTCGTCGGTGAGCCGCAGATAGCATAACGCGATCTTTTTGCCTCCTACCCTTCGGCTTCGACGCTCCCACCCCTCACTCTTTTCTAACCGCCCACATAGCGTCGCCGTTGCCATCACACGATTCACGATCGTCATCGTAATGAGACTTAATAGACTACAGTCATTGATAATTGATAAGCGAATTCACTTTGCATTACTGCACATTGACCTCACAAGCCCTCTGGCAAATCAAGAGTGTAAAACTTTTATAGCAGCAACAGATATAAAAAATACCCTAACCGAAAATGTCCGAGTTTTATGGAGCTACTGAAGACCGACTCATTAGAGCTGTAAAACCATCGACGATGGTATCGATTGTTTTTTTCCACCATCGATATATCGCGTAGTAAGTTACACCATCACTTAGCATAGAATTCACAACATTTTTAATATCCAAACTATTTTTTAAAATTAAAAATGCTTTAACTTTTTTTTAATTAAGCCCTTTAAGAGTTTTTTTAAATAATGTTTAATGGGCTGCTGAATATTTGTTTCAGTTAGTTAAAAGTATTATCTTTAAGAAAATATAAAACAAAAAATTTGTATGTTGCTTTCAAACTAATATTTTTATGTCTTTTTTAAAAGTGCTATTATTTTTGCCGCAGCTGTATATATGCCATGCAATCTGATATGTTTAAACAAAACAGTTTTAAAAACAATCAAAAATTTCTTAAAAACCTTTATTTTTTGTTTGATAGTATCGATATTATCGATGGTTTAGACTATTACTATCGAAAACATCGAGTTGATAATGTTGGTATGTTTATCGAATGATTTTTTGCTGCCTTTTCATTTCCTAAAGAAAGCTCAAAGTTCTGACTTCAAAACTTTTAATATTTATCAACCGATCTCTAATGGGCTTAGTACACATATCCAAATCCTGAAGTGTAACTTAAATGCTTATAGCTTAAAAACACAAGCTTAAAGCTGTGTTATCTTTACTATCCATGCTGATCGATATATTTTTTAAATGATCACTTGTTTTGTTTTTAATTTCAACCACATAACTTAATTGTTAAGCAACCTCACTCACTCAAGTTCCAGTACTAAATCCTTAAATATAGCTTAAAGCACAGAAAAGCTTTATAAGCTTGATCAACGTTGCCTGCGGTGCTTATCGATATATTTGTCAATAGATCGCTTGCTGTCGTTTCAAGAGTCGAATTCTCGTAAAAAAGCTTAAAGTGCAGCAAAGCTTAAAGCTTTCACAATGTTGCCTTGGGGATTCAGGATTCAAAAGTTTTGTGAAGTGACATCCACCATTATATCTACATAACTTACTGACATTCACTAACTTTTAACATCTAAAATAAAATGAACAATTTCGGGATTGTGCTTCAGATTAAAAAAGGAATTGAAACGTTCAACGATTAAATATGTGTGTACATAGGGTATTAATTATTCTAGGCCCACGATTGTAAATATTTAAATGGCAATAATTGTAACAAGCTAAAATGTATTTACAATGTCACAGCCGAGAACTATTTAAATGCAAATACTAATTGTAACAAGCTCCACGCTTAACCGTTCTATAAGTTTTCCAAACAAGTCTAACCGCTTTTCACGCATAAATATTTATGATGATTGCAATCAAATCGATATAAAGACATTGTAATAATTTTTTTTTTTTTTTTGCATTATTTATTTTGGCACTTTATGTTGTTGTTTATTATAATTGGAATTGGTTTATTAAGCAAAATTATTATTAAGTGTGTAAATTATGGTGTCTTATTTCTTTTCGTTTTCCCGTTTTGAATTTTACACGTTAATTAAATTGTAGTATAAGTACATAGTATGTATTAGGATGTAGTATTAAGTAAGGGCAATTAATTAATTATTATTCGCATTAATTAATTAATTTAGTTAGTCGCTCTTCAGTTTCAGTTTTAACGTTTTAACTATACAACAAAAGTTACAATTAAATTGTTACAATTAGTAAAAAAAAAAAAAAACAAAAAAAATACATTTCTGTAATTTAAATGTAATAATAATAATAATAATAATAATAGAATATGCTTGGAAGTGTGTGGCATGTGGCGCGTGTGGCAGGTAGCAGGTGGCAGCAGTGGCATCAAATCATAATAATAACAAAAGAAAGAAAAGTTCGCTTCGGCAGGCCGAAGAATTGATACCCTTGCAGACTGTAGACTTTTAAAAAAGTTAAAATATTATCGTAAAATACAAAAAAAAGAAAGTTTTTTTTTAAGCGAATGTTTCCGTTAATCAAATCTTAATTACATTTAGTCGAGAACTGTTGAGATTGGTTAAAAAATGTCGCTGCAAGAGTTAAAGAAAAAGAAAGAGACGACTCCAATCCTTTCATTTTGATTTGCAGCTTGTCAAATGAAACTAAAGCCGAGTCGCCAACAGTTTCAGATCGAGAGTGAAAGAGACAAATAGTATATGAGTTGCAGTGTAGAGTTGCAGTGTAGAGTGTGGAGACATCACTTGCGATTGCGCAGTTCGATAATTGTGGCGCCAGAGCCACGACGCAGTTGTTGCTGCTGTTGCTGCAGATGATGATGATGGTGTTGTGGATGTTGTGAATGTTGTGGATGCTGTTGATGCTGTTGATGCTGTTGTGGATGCTGTTGATGCTCTGTGTAGAGCAAACGCTTGTGGTTTTCATTGTGGCTTTCATTGCTGGCACTGCTGCGACGCACAATGCTTGCCGTATCCTTGTTCAGCTCAACGGTGGGTGGGGAACGCGAATCTAACGAGAATTTCGGCTGCAAGGGATATTTATTGTTGGCAGCGTTGCCAGATCGCGCATAATCCTCATCGCCATGGATAACGCGATAGAGATCGGGCGCCTGCTGATGGAGACCACGTAAATACATTTGTTTTTTATCCTCCTGATAGAGATCCTCATCGTTGCCAACAATTTTGGTCAAATCCTTTTGACTGCGACTAATTAGATTAACAATTGATGGACTCTTAAGGCCACTCTTTAACGAATTATCCTTGCCGCTGGAAAATAGATGCGGATTCGATTTATACGCCTGCGTTTGCTCCTGTCGATTGCTATAATTATTTCTGGTCAATTTTTCAATGTAAATGGGACTAGGATCGTTGCTGCCATTCATGCCATGGACATTGAAACTTTTGCTGCGATTCAAAACCTTGGCATAGGTTCTTGCCGGCTTGGCCGGACCCTGTGCCTGTTCCATGGGCAACATGACGACCGGCTGATTGAGTTGCCTCTGCTGCTGTTGACTCAACACGACCGCTGGCATCGCGGCACCGTACAACGCTGGTCTTGTTGTCTTCTCCAGCGTCTGATTGTATCGCTGTTGTTGTTGTTGCTGTTGCTGCTGTTGTTGCTGGTGTTGCTGCTGTTGTTGCTGCTGTTGTTGCTGCTGTGCTCGATATTGTCCCTCGTGTAATTTACGTGGCAACGTTTGCGCCGATCGATAATCCTGTTGTGCATTCAAATTGGGCGTGGAGCCGCTAAAACGCTGACCATGCTTCTGATAACGTCCCAATGTGTGTGTACCCGGCGCCGGAGCACGTGTCTCATAATAATCATCCTCATCCTCCGGCTCACGTTGTTCATAACGCTGGCGAAGACGTCCCTGGGTCTGGGCATGACGCTCATAGATGTTCTCCTTGCCATAGAGCGTGCTGGAATATGGATCTTCGCCCAGATAGTAACGTTGACGCGGACTTATCGATTGTTCCAGCTGCAACGGTGGATCCTTAAAGCCTCGCAACGGTTGTGTTGTTGTCGTTACGGGCGTCGATTGTGCCTCTGGTCGCCGCCGTTGTCCATCTGAAATGGAACCCTCCGACTCATTGCTGCTGTGTCGCAATCCATTACCATTGCCATGGCCATGGCCATGACCATTTGCTGCTGCTCCTCCAATGTGTCCATCGATCACATTGTATTGCTGATATGTAGTTGGAGCTGGCGCCGTACTGGGCGATTGTTCTCGCGATTTGTTGGCAGCGCTTTTCATCCGAAACTTGCGTTCTGCACTCGCCGATCGAATTTTGCTGACCAATTTACGCAGCGAATTGCCAATGACTTGACCCATCTTGCTGGGCTTGCTGGCGCTCATCGTGGACAGATTTGAGGTGGAGGCCGAGGTGTTGCCGGGCCGCAAAGTGCCGCTACCGTTGCCGTTGCCGTTGATGGAGGCGGGCGGATAACTTGATGTGGGTGCAAATCTGGTGCGTTGTTGTTGTTTGCGATTTAAGGTCATGGTGGTTGTTGACTCCAGCGTTGGTAATGTTCCTCCAGCTGCTACTCCGGCTCCGCCTGTACCCACTCCCCCGCCAACTCCTCCTCCAACTGGCGGCACATGACGTGCACGATTCACCAGATAATCCACCTGTGGCGATGAGGAGCGACTGCGACTACGGGGCGGAGGTGAATAATCCGGTGGCGGCTCCAACTGCGACACCTTGGCGTGCACATGCACATGACTGTGCTCGCCCAGCTTCTTCTCGATGGCACGACGACGCTGTGGCACGGTGGGACGACCACCCAAATTGCTGCTGCTGCTACTGTTGTTGGTGGGTGTCTCATAGCTCTTGCCACGACCATTTATGGTGGTATTTGTAGCGAGGCCATTTATGGGATTACTACTGCTGCGACCATGACCATGGGCATGTCCATAGGCGACACGCTTATGCGATGGTTCCTCTGCACGTGGCGCAACCACATGATAGCCCGTGGCACGAGCTGATCCCGGTTGCAAGCCCAATCCCAATCCCACTCCCAATCCCGGTCCCGGTATGGCATCCAAATCATCAAGAGCATCGCGTGAGCCACGCGTTGATCTGGCCAAGAATTGTGAGGATAAACTCTGACGCTTCTGCTGAAGTATATCCTCTCGACTCACATAACTATCGTTGGCCGTTGTGAGGACATCCGGCGGACCAGTTGGCTGCTTCTTTAAGCCATTGCGACGTATGGTCTCCTGGAGATCCTCACGAAATGCCTGCGTTGAGAAATGATTGACAGGCGCCTCCTGACGCTCCGCCCAATTGGAGATGCCTTGAAAGTATTTGCCTCTGCCGGCTGCTGTTCCGGTATCTTTTAAATATTTTCTATCCAGCGTATTGGGCAAGCGATCCCTTTCTCTCTCCCTGTCTCTGTCCCTGTCCCTTTCCCTCTCCCTTTCTCTCTCTCTTTCTCTTTCTCTCTCCCTTTCGCGCTCCCTTTCGGCGCTACGTGGCAAAGTCTGCGTCATTGTTGCTGTCGGATTTCCAACCATCTGTTGACTCTGCGATTTGATGGTGACATTAAAGTAACTCTTCTTGGTCGGCTCCACATCCACATCGTTGGCCTCGTCATCCCGGGAATCGTTGGAAGCTGTTGACTCGCTGCCAAAGTGTGATTCCAGCCATTTCATGGTCTCACCCTTGCGCGTCTCCTCCTCGCGATCAAAGTCCAAAGGCCGCTTTGTCAATGCATCCTTGCGGTCCGCCAACAAGGCCACTTCTGTAAAAGATGGCAGCCATTAAAGAAATTGATATAATATATAAAGATATATTTCATAGGTATATATACTATATTCTTGATCAGCATCAACAAGCGTATCCCACAAAAAAGTGCTACCTGATTAAGTATAACAAAACTATTATATTTGTGTTACTTAATAAGGATCGATATGATGGCAATGTGTATATTTAATTGCAAACTCATTGTCTTAATTATAAGTAGCGCGTGAACTAATAATGCAAGATCTTCGTATGACATATTGTGAGATAGAGGCATTATTTCACATTATTTCCACTTCAATACATGCGATTTTGCATAAACACTTAGTTGTAAAAGAAATTTGCTCTCGTTTGATACCCCACAGTTTATCAATCGCTCAAAACAGCAAAGGTCTGTGTGTGTATGACAAAACGACCCAAATCCAACAAAAGTTGTTCGTGGAAGAAGCACAGCGAAGCAAATGGTCGCCTGTTTCTTCGGCGGAATGGGTGATGTGGCCACTGTTCAGCTTAAGCAAAGCAGGACGGCCAATTCTGAGTGGTAAACGACGATTTCTTTGCCGGAAGTCTTCGCAAAAGACGAATCACACGACAAACAGGTGAATTTTGAGCAATCATCGAATTGGCAGCCAATGCCTTCATCTTGTTCCCGAATACCAAAAGTAAACTGCGTGGTTACCGATTTACAAGCGCCGAAGAAGCAGTTGAAGCGTTCGAAAACTATCTTTTGAAGGTGTCTTAAGGGAAATATAAAAACTGCTATAACAAATGGTTTCAACGAATGCAAAACTATATTGATCATTTTGACCATTTACATTTAAAAATGTTGGTTCCCGAAATATAAATAGTACACCTTGTATATATATATATATAGTTTATCGGTAATTGGTAGCCGAACCACAACAAATTGGCATTATTTTCAACTGATAAATGCTGAGATGTCATGATACAATTGGGGCATCTAGCAGTTAATTCTGATCACCAATCATGATACTTGATTATTATTTTTTTCATTTAACAATCATAAAGGTCAAATTTTGCTATTGGTATCACCTATCATGCTATCATGTATTTAACTATCGTACAAATAGTAATCATGTATTTAACTAACCAACATTTTCTGCGCGGTCTGCTCACTTGAGACGTAATCGCTTACTGTCTAAACTGCAACCCCCTTTTTCGTTTCGTTCGTGTTCTCGCTCTCGGGTTGCGGGTTGAGCGTAAGACACGAATCGGTCTCTTGTTGACCGCTCGATACAAACAGAACCGTTCGTCGCTGAGCTACTGAGAGTCAGTCAGAGAGCAAAGCAAGCAAAGAGTCCGCAAGAAAGGTCTTTATTTTTGTTGTTGAGTTTGCTTTATGTTGTTGTCTTAGATATTTCGTCACAGGCAAAGCATTAAGGAGTAAGAGAGAAGAGCATAGAGTGCTTATCAGTGTTGCCAGATCAGCCTTTTTCCGGATAGATCTGTCCTGTTTTAAATCGCTTCATCCGGAAAAAATACCAAACATTCCCTATCCGGAAATCTGTCCATTTCTCAACATTTATATGCATAAATATGCTTTGTAAGCTTCATTGCTTAATGCCGCCAAGGAAGTCGAAACGGACGGACCAGAAGCTTGTGTTGATAGAGGTATTTCCTGCGCCGCAGGTTGCTGGCGGTCAACAGACACTGTGGGGTGTTTAGCTTTCAAATTTCGAGTCAAGTTACTGTGAGATCCTCCACAGATACTTATTTTGCAATTGCAATACACGCATTTGCCATGTTTGTTATCGTCAACTATGTATATAGTTCCACGCTTCAGCGCGCTTTCTTTTCAAAGACATATTTAAGCAGACAAACGTTTTTAAAATTTCACCGTTGCGATAACCAAAGCGAATGATAATCGAACTATGTATAAAATTTTGATTCATTTTAACGAACGAACTATAATGGGATTCGAGTCACTGAACGAACTATAATGGGATTCGAATCACTGAACTAAATGACCTACAATCAGGGATTTAGTTCGTTCGTTCACTTTAGTGATTAGTTCAATTGATCTTAATCCGAACGATTTGATACAACTCTAAATTATAATTATATAAAATAACAATGTTGCATTAGATTTCACAGCGTGATATTGAATTCAACAGCGATATTGTGTTATCGTAATGACATATATATCGCCAGAAGTATCGGTTAATCGTGCAATTTATCAATTTATCGCTATTCTTGGTTTAATCAAGCAGACTTGAAAAAAATGAATGTATCGCGATGAGAGCGACAGAAATAAAGCATATGGCAAATACTGCAATTGCAGTATAAATCTAAATCGAATCAAATCCGTGCACAAATAATAAGCCTTTTGCCAAGTCATATGCTGAAGTAGAGCGACTGTTTAGCCAAGTCAATTTAGTAAAAACTAAATTACGAAACTGTCTATTAATCCAGACGTTGAATGTCTTTTGTCTATCACATAAAATTATACCTCTACCTAGATAGATATGGACGAAGCCATAAACGAATTATTTGTAAATAAACAGAAGAAAATTTGATTGTCCTGTTTTTTGTAATTTTTAAGAATAATTTAGCATTTTTTCCTGCTTTTTTTTTTTTTTGGTAATTTTGTCCTGTTTCTGTGGCGAGGTGTTGGCAACACTGGTGCTCATCTGTGTGAATATGCGTGTGCTCATGATGACTAGCTGTAAATGATTAGCTGTATACAGCAAGCAATATGAGCGTTTTCTGACTATTTTCTGACACTTTTTTATGAGCATTCACCGTCATAATGTGTCCAAAAATGTGTCCGAAAAGAGCGTTTTTTTTCTATGAAAATGGTCGCACTTAATGTGGAAGATTTCTGAGTCTAATCTGACTCTTTTCTGACACAGATATATGTGCTTTCTCCCTCCCAAATGAAGCATTGAAAACACTCTGAAAAGGCATATAAAAGTTGCATTTTTTGGGCACTTGAATCGCTTCCTGAAAGGTTCATTTCAGACGCTTATTGGAGGGCATGTTTATTTGAAAAAAGTGCAATAAATAAGAGACTAAAACGAAATTAAGTTATATTTTTCATGATATATTTGATATTTTGATATATTTGACCAAAAAACTAACAAAATTAGAAAATTATGGAACCATAAACATTAAATCATAAATTTAAACTAATATATCTAGCCACTTTCAATATTCCACTAAACACGTCTGAATTGCACGTGCGTATTGCACTAACTGAATAAATCTGTGAATTGTCCATCGTTCTGCTTATCCCATGAATCTGCATTCCGTTATTTTCAGCGCCGTTTTTACTTACTTATTGCTTACTTTTATTCCGAATATGCTCAGACATAAGATCTTTTTATGAACCCGTGCTTAGAAAGCACTGAACGTGCTCCGAAAAAGCTCCAAATTATGTGTTTACTCCGAAGACGCTCTTCAGCTCGGCTCTTTTCAGACACATAATTTTGAGCGCTCCTAACTTTGCTTGCTGGGTAGCTTTATCCACACGCGCAACCCACATACATACATGCTCAGACGACCGTTTGCCGAGCTTTTACGAAGTGAACACATGAGCCGAGCGAGCGAACAGATACGGTCGTCGGTTGCGGGAAGAGCAGGCCAAGAAAGAACGAAGTTTGAGAGTTCTTTCGGGACAGCATCGCATCGTGTCAGCGAATGGGCGAATGGTTATATTCTGACAACTAGCACGAGAGAGACCAATAATTCCGAGCTCTGATTTTTGGTTATACCGATAGCAAAGTTTGACGTTACTGTTTGTTGTTAGACCCTGTACTTTAAAAAAGTAAAAAGGGTCTATTGAGTTTGTCAAAATGTCCGTAGCAGGTCAAAGAAAGTCCGGCAGACCCCATAAAGAATATATATTCTTGATCAGCATCACCAGCCGAGACGATATAGCCATGTCCGTCTGTCCGTCCGTCCGTCTGTCCGTCCGTCTGTCTGTATGAGCGCCTAGATCTCAGAGACTGTAAGAGCTAGAGTCACCAAATTTGGTATGGTGGTTCGTCTAAGCAGATCAAGTTTATGTTAAAATTTTGACACGCCCCCTTCCGCTTCCGTAAATCGATAGCAAAATTTTTGAAATCCCATAAAACGAAAAATATTAAAGCTAGAGTCCTAAATTTTGTCACACAGGACGAAAATCAGGTTCCCATTGTATCCTAAAAATTTCATCATGATCGGAGAATAATCTCGGAAGTTATTCAATAAAAAAAAACATGAAATCCCATATAATGGTCAATTTTAAAACTGGAGCATTGAATTTTGGCACACAGGACAATCATGGTGGTCCTAATGTATCCTGAAAATAGCCTTGAAAATATGTAGTAGGCTGATTTAATGAAAAGTTCTCATGTACTTAGTAGGCTTAATTGTTTAAAAAGGTATTAAGTCATCGAGCACCAACAATTACAGAGCAATCATAAAAATGATCAAGGTACAAGTCATGCTGGTAAATGTGACCATAGACTTTGAAAGCTAGAGAAATTGACGCATTTCGAAAGGCAAATTCTTAGTTTTAAGCTCAAAATATTAATTTGTAGACGTTTAGTTTTAAAACCTGATTAAGAAACCAAATCATAATATTGAGACCTTTCGCTTAAACAAATGCATCGAGAACCAAAAATTGTTGAAACTGGGGAATACATCTTGTTATTCATATTGTTTTTATGTGTTTTCTCTTCAAGTTGTTCTATTTTAAAAATAAAATATATTTGAGACAAATGTTCTTGATTTGAATTGACGTATTGGAAACCGGTCTTTTTTTCCACTACAAAGTTTATGTATGTTTGTTTGTTTTTTATTATTAAATAATAAAAATGTACATTTATTGTCTGTGCAATTCCCAACAAATGTATATTTCATGCCAATTGCAATATCCAAAAAATGTACATTATTAATGAATACTAAGAATAAATGTTCAACAAATTTAAGAGAATTTAACGCATCGTCAGGTGAAAGTACAGGATACATCACAATGGGATTGGCTAAACTGGGTGTAGAGTCTTTCCTAGTTGTAGTTACTTAATTAACTTAAAATATCTTGAAAAACCAAAGAGAGATCTTCACGCAACGAATTTAATTTAAATTTAATTTGGTCAAAATATAATTCAATTTAGATGGCCCTGATATTCTGGGTATTCTTTCTATTGGCGGGATTTACGGAAGAAGCCTCAGTACCTATCCAGGCGCAATTTGGGTTATGGAGTGGGTGGCCTTTACCGAGTGGGACGCCCTTAAATTGACGTTCATATCCCATCGCATGAATAGTGAAGATTATGTGGGAGTAGTGGAGATTGCCATATTGCCATTTTTGGAGCAAAATAGGCAAATTCCTCTAGTCTTCCAGCAAGACAGCGTCCCTAACCATATCAGTGTAAAGCGCCACACTGACACAATGTACAGCGCCACACAGCGGTCGATAGCGCAAATCATCAGATTATCATATGCTTTCTCGTTAGCGCAAATGGAATTTTCATATGCTCTCTCTCGCTTTGGCCAAAAAAATGGAATTACAGCAAATTCCTTAATATCTCCTTTATTTGTGGGTCGATCGCCATGAAACTTGCAGCAAATTGCTCAGCTTGAGTTAACTATTCAACTATCTGTGTTGTTAGGCTGAGTTATCTATGACTGCGACAGTTTTCTTTGATTTGTGTGGGCGGGGGGTAAGATATCGAAAATTGAAAATAAACTTGATCTGCGTATGGTATGCAGGAATCTACATTCTAAATTTGAAGTCTCTAGCTCTTATAGTTGCTGAGATCGACGCGTTCATACAGACGGACGGACGGAAGGACGGACGGACGGATGGACGGACGGATGGATGGACGGACGGACGGATGGACGGACAGATGGACGGACGGATGGACGGACGGACGGATGGACGGACGGACGGATGGACGGACGGACGGATGGACGGACGGACGGATGGACGGACAGATGGACGGACGGATGGACGGACGGAAGGATGGACAGACGGACAGATGGACGGACGGACAGATGGACGGACGGACGGACGGACAGATGGACGGACGGACGGACGGACGGACAGATGGACGGACGGATGGACAGAGAGACAGACGGACGGACGGACAGATGGACGGACAGGCAGACGGACAGGTGACAATCGCCCTATTGATACTGATTCAGAATATATATACTTTATAGGGTCGGAGATGCCTCCTTCCCCCTGTTACATACATTCACACAAATTCATTATACCCTTTATACCCAGGGTATACAAATAAATGTAAAAGCTATTTTGTGTATTTAGTGATTCGAACTGGTCACTTCCGACAAGTTTCTTTAACACAGCTTTAACACTGAGTGACAAGACGTGATTCTAACAATTTAGCTCCTCGTACTGATCAAGAATACATCTGTATACAATACTTTAAAGGGTTCCTTAATGCATTAGACATTATTCCTGAGGTCTTCTAGACTTACCCTTCTGCTGTTGCTGTTGTTGTGTGCGTCGCAGCTTTCTCATCCGATCGGAGAGACTATCCCAATCGCCGGGTCGCTCCAGGGAGCCATCCTTTTCCATTTGTTGGGTCTCGGCGGCGTAGCGCATTTCGGTGGCCACCAGTTTGCCGTCGGCTAACAGATCCACATGCTGTTCGTCCCGTTGCTTGAAATACCTTTGACTCGCCGCCGTTGTGATCAACTGTTCACCCAACAGTTCATCGCCTGGACGCGCCTCCTCGTCGCCGTCAAGGATCAATTCGTGTTCGGTTGTCTTTTTACTCTCTGTTACCAGTGTACCGTCCTCCTGGGCCAGGCAACGTTTCTGTGTATCCTCCGAATCGATAGTCTTTCGAGATTTACTCGTATTCGCCACCAGCTGTGGTCCAAGTGCAACCAACTGTTGTTGACTCTCCGGGGAGCAGAGCACAGCCTCTAAATTTTTGACACCCTCACGCACGGCCTTCACGTAGGTCTGAAATAGATGGAGTTATAGACATTATCAATTATGCTAAAGTATCTATGAGATATGGAAGAATCTTTACATTTAATATATAATAAAACAGAAGAAAAGAGAAGAGATAAGCGAGAATGAGCAAAGCATTAATCCCGATCATGGAATACGTATGAATAGTTCTCAGTTTAGAGATAGAAAGATATTCTAAACTCTGGTAAAGAGACTTTTTAAGACTTCTGTTAAATATAAGAACACTTTGGTTAAACACACTATGGTAAGACCTCTCGGAATCTCCAATT
Source organism: Drosophila histrio (assembly GCA_958299025.2). Lineage (NCBI taxonomy): Eukaryota > Metazoa > Arthropoda > Insecta > Diptera > Drosophilidae > Drosophila > Drosophila histrio. The sequence goes on along the minus strand of OY282582.1, from coordinate 49,795,822 downwards.
GATTGATTGACAACAAAAAATGAAGAGTGTAGAATAGCTTCTGATTAGGATCATACAAGACAAAGCTATAAACAAAGATTCTACATTCCAGCATTCATTATTAAAAATATTCTCATAAAGATTAGATCATATAACGGAAAGAACTATTGTAAATGATCTTCAAACAGAAGAATCAGTTAAATATCATATGTTGATCATATGAAATCTGTTTAATTTGCAAAAAAGATAGAGTGTGATGTCAGCTATCCAAATTATTGAAACTTTTCATCAAGTTTATTTAGAGTAATTAAGTATCAAAAAAAAAAGATTCACTGCATTTTTATCAGACTGATTGCATTGATCGTATTAACTATAAACAGTTTAACTTAGATCTCAAACAAGTCTAGCTCTATTACAATGAACTGAACTCTAAATATATATAGTGTAGATAATCCTCAATAATGAAAAGTTCCTACAATCAATATGAATATAGCAGTTGAGAACGAATCGAACAAGATACTCTTTAGGTTTCGGTTTAGGTTTAATTGGACTGCTCAACAGAGTGTTGAGTTCACCCAGAGGCCATTCGGCCCATTGTGGTGTCCGTCAACTGTGGGAGTAGAAAAAGGATTGTTGGAGGGTTAAAGGGAGTAGGAATGGGAGTTTGGGGTTGTCCTGGTCCCGAAAACCCTAATTGGTCCCGTTTGGCGGAATTCACCTTTGGAACCAACCAGTGGAGTTCAGAAAGAGTGCCAGATCCTCCAAAGTCGCAGTTTTGCGAGACTGCCCAGTTCCTCGAAAAAGGGTTCCCCGAGAAAACGGGTTCTCCTTCTAAGAAGTGCAGGGCAGTCACACAGAAGGTGTTGGATGCTCTCCTCTTCCTCTTCATTCCCGCAGCTGCGACAGAAGTCTTGTGATGGTACACCATACCTTAATGCCATTCGGCCAATGGAACAGAGACCCGGCAAGACTCCTATCAACACCCTTATAGGAGTCTTGACGGGTCACTGTCCCATTGGCCGAATGGCATTAAGATACTCTTTACTGTAGTATGATAATTTAAAAATTTTCATTCCCTATAATCCCTGTAGACACAGCAGTCAAGATTGTTGTATTTAAATATTTAATATTTAAAGAATAATTTAAGTGCAGTGAGAAAACTAATAATTTGGAGATTGATCATTCGTCTAATAAATGCATCGAAATTCAAAATTGTTTAAATAAGTAAAAATAGCTTAATATTATGTTAATTTATATATACTTCACTTAAAGTTGTCTTATTTAACACAATAACAATATAAAGAGCATTTTTTGATCAGTGTAGGGTTGCCAGACATATAAAAAAAAGACACTGTAATGAATAGTGGTCAGCATCAACAATGTCCGACATGTCCGTCTGTCCATCTGTCCATCTGTCCGTCCGTCTGTATGAGCGGCTAGATCTCAGAGACTATAAGAGCTAGACACACCAAATTTGGTATGTTGGTTCGTCTATGGGCTAAGCAGATTAAGTTTATGTTACAATTTTGACACGCCCCCTTCCGCCTCAATAAATCGAAAACAAAAGTTTTGAACTCCCATAAAACGTTATGGGGTACTATTAGTGTCACTCTTACTTCCTTTTTGAAGTATAAGTAAAGAGTCTTTCATAGTCGACTTCTAGTGTAGCCTTTTCGACTGGTTAGGTAAGTATAAAGAAGCTAGACCTTTTTACGCAATGTTCGCAGCGCCAAACTAGTTTCTATTGTTATAGAATAATTTTTTTATTAAATTAAATATATTTCCTCGCAAAATTGTATATAAGGATTTTAGGCCTTTGAATATGCTTTCGTCACTAGACATTAACTCATTAGAACTATTTTCTAAACTAAGAACTTTTCTTAAATATTAAAGACAGATATATTGGATTAAAGTTGTATTTTAAAATTCCTTAAAAGGAATTGCTATTAGATCTATTCCGTGTGGACAGAGCATCATCTTTATGCTTGGAACGATTGAAGAGTTGGTTGTGTAACAATTAAGGGAACTCTTGTTATAACTTTAGAACATTAAACTTATCTTGTTAAACAAACAAAATTATAGTATTGTCTTAATTAAACAGCTTTGTTAAACGGCTGAGTGCTGGGAGACCAAGTTCAAGCTTCTAGCTCTTATCATCTCTGAGATCCTTTCGTTTATACGGACAGACAGACGAACCGACGGACAGACGGACATGGCTATACCGTCTCGGCTATTGATGTTGATATAATTTAAAGGGTTGGCCACGCTTCCTTCTGTTACATACATACCTTACAAACTTACAAACACTCTTAATATACCCCCACAGGAAAAAACAACACGATCAGTCGAGTGGGCGCGACAGTAGGACACCCTGTGCAGGTCCTAAAACAAAAGTATTTTCAGAAAACTAGCTATAAAACTGATCTTGTTATCAGCTTTTTCGAGTTATGGGCGAATGGGCCCAAGTTTCTTATCATGTGTGCCAAAACTTTAGTCTCTAGCTTTAACATTGCTTATGTTATGGTGATTTTTCTTATTTTAAAACAAACGGGACTTGATATCGAAAATTGAAAATAAACTTGATCTGCGTATGGTATTCAGGAACCTGCATTCTAAATTTGAAATCTCTAGCTCTTATAGTTGCTGAGATCCACGCGTTCATACAGACGGACGGACGGAAGGACGGACGGAAGGACGGACGGAAGGACGGACGGAAGGACGGACGGAAGGACGGACGGAAGGACGGACGGAAGGACGGACGGAAGGACGGACGGAAGGACGGACGGAAGGACGGACGGAAGGACGGACGGACGGACGGACGGACGGACGGACGGACAGATGGACGGACGGACGGACGGACAGATGGACGGACGGACTGACAGACAGACGGACGGACGGACGGACGGACGGACCGACAGATGGACGGACAGACGGACGGACGGACTGACAGACGGACGGACTGACAGACAGACGGACGGACAGACAGACAGAATCGGACGGACAAGTGTCAATCGCCTCAGCTATTGATACTGATTAAGAATATATACACTTTATAGGGTCGGAGATGCTTCCTTCTGCCTGTAACATACATTCACACAAATTCAATATACCCTTTTTTGCCCATTTTTATTGGACACAGGGTATAAAAAGTATGTTAGTACATTCTGAATGTGTTGCATTTCATATAGAAATTATAAATCTATAGAAAATAATACTAGATTTGAAATTATAAGGAAGTAAATGATAAAGAAAACGACTTAATTTTTGTTACATTTTTTGTCAGAGAGAAAAGCGCTTGAAACGTTTATTCAAAATTCTTCTTTAATATCTTATTATAAGCGTATACAAGATTGTCTAAATTACTGATGACTACAGCTTATTATTTACTATTTTTGTAAACTGTCCTTGGCTATTAGTTAATAAGAAATTTCGTGTCAAATTGATTTGATAATAACTTTGATTTTGCCTAAAAATTCCATTAAAGCGTTCACCGGGAAACTCTCACAATTTTGTTGATAGATGTTAGCTGATTGATTTATTTTTGTGATTACAAAGTCTTGAATGAATTTGAATGATTTGAGCTTATGGAGGGAAAAAAAAGAACTATTGAAATAAAAGCAAAACTTTAGTGCTTATGATCTTAGCTTAAGATGTTCTGTAATGAATTTTTAACTATTCCATATCTGTGGTTTATTTAAGTAGATAAAGAAATGAATAAAACTAATTGATTGTTGGTTATCCTATGCCATATTATAGTTGTTACTAAAGGCAGCTAGATGGTCTTTAAATTGTCTGTTCTACAAATATATAATAATAATTATATTAATAATATAATTAAAGTAGAGTTTCATATAGAATTTGTAACAGAATTCTGTATACAGTATCGACTTGGTAATTGTTATAATTTTTTCTTCTTTTTTTTTTAGTAAATGTTTGTGCCGAAGATGTTCACGTTGCATCATCGACATGGTCGATGCTTCTCGCTTCGAGTCGATGCAATTGCCTCAAAACACACACACACACACACACTCGAAAACACGCCCAGAAGTATAGAGAGAGAGAGAGAGGGAGAGGGAGAACGGCATTATGGGCGCACAGTTGGCAGTGGTATTCAGAGCAAGACAGACCCACCACAACCACAATGCACCACCGCATTTTGAAATGTTGCAAGAGGCAGGCAAATGTTGAGTTGAGTTAAGGAATGTTTAAAAAAATAACGGTAAGAATGCGACACTTAACAAAAGCTGCCCAGCAATCAAGCCTCAAGGTCAGTCTGTAGGCCCTTCCCGGCACCTGCCTTGCCCCCATTGTGGTGCAGCATTCGGTGGCAAGATGACAAGCAAAATGCACGCATCGCTGGACAGGCTTCAAGCTGAAGCTCAAGCTGAAGCTGAAGCTCACTCTAAAGCTGACCACTGAGCTGACCACTTGGCAGATTCCACTTTGAGTTATACACATAACATGTTGTTGTTGCTGTCACCGTTATTGTTGTTGCTGTTGTTGTTGTTGTTGTTGGCGACCTTGTTTAACGGTAACGCGCGTAGAAAGTGTTTTTTTTTTTGTAGCTTGAAGCTGAAAAACTTGAATGTCAGCCATAACAACAGCTTGGTTTTTATTTTGTATTGCCTCTCCACCATCTCCCCCTTCACATCACCCTCCTCTTGCCGCTCTCGCTGCTTCGCCCCCCTGCCACCCACCGTATTCCCTCTTGAACATCTTCGCGGTGGCCTCAAGCTCTGCTGTGAATTTGACTGCTCATTGAACGATCGATGAACACGAATTCGTTATAGAAAAATAAAAAAACAGCAATCGAAACAGAAACAGAAATAAAAATAAAAATTATAAATATGATAAAAATTAAAAGTAACTGCCTATAGATACCCTGCAATAATTAATTAAGCATTCGCCAAGTTTGTTGCAATTTGTTTTACATAGAATAACTCTAATTGAAGATTCAGTCTCATTATGAATTTTCTTTCCGTTTTTGCACTCTTTATATTATAAAAGTATAATTCCGTCTGTCCGTCCGTCTGTCCATCTGACCGTACGTCTGTATAAGCATCTAGATCTCAGATACTATAAGAGCTAGACACACCAAATTTGAAATGTTGGTTCGTCTATGGTCTAAGCAGCACCAGTTTGTGTTAAAAATTGTCCACGCTCCCCTCCCACTCCTTAAATCGAAAACAAAACTTTTGAAATCCCATATACTTAAGAACTATTAAAGCTAGAGTCCTGGATTCTGGTATACAGGTTGAGAAACAGACTCACAATGTATCATGAACATTTCATCGTGATCAGATAATAAACTCGAAAGTTAAGTCTCATATAATGATTAATTTTAAAGCTAGAGCTTTGAATTCTTGTCACACGGGACAAACATTGAGATACTAATGATACTATCCTGAAAATTTCATAGCGATCGAATAATAAACTCGGAAGTTACGCAAAAAACAATATTACGCAGTGTCGGGTCAAAGGAAGAAGAAGAGAAGGGGTATTAACCTAATTGAGGGAATTAAATATAAACCTTAAGAACTAAACATGATATTTCAATTTGGTATTTTGCATTGCGCTTATATTATCAATAGATAAAGGAGTTGAAAAAAGTATTATACTATCATATGCAACTAAGGAATAGTCGAGAGTTTTACAAAATAAGTACAGGGTCGCTTATAGTCGGCTTCGTTTCCTGCTATCGCTTCCATCGCTACTATCGCTCCCGCCCCGACACTTCGGCTTGTTTACTTTACTTTTACTCTTTCCTTTTTCTCAATTTTAAAACTCTAACTATTTTGTTGACTTTTTTGTAGCCGACATTGACACAATACAATTTATAACACTATTAACACTTATTATTAATATTAGGATGTCTGTATACCAAACTGTAACCGTATACCAGTTAGTGTAACTCTTATAGATCTTAAATTCAATGAGAAAAAGGTAAATATGACTTTTTGCATGTATATATAAAGTGATGCAAACTATTTTATAAAGAAAGACTTCAACATAAAAAAGATCTGATTATAATATAATGACAATTTTTAAAAATCTATCTTTTACAGTTCCTGAGTTTAAATGGAATATTTCTCCCATTCTTTCACTGAAGAATCAAAGTATAAAGGCAACAATCTCAGCAAAATAACAACGTTTATGATCTAGAGAATCAGAATACCAAATGAAATATCTTTAGCTTCTATAGTTTTTAAGAGTTAAATGAGGCAAAGTAGAGTAGAGATGTAAATTTAAATGGAAACTTTGATATCGATGTTCATCGATGCCTCGATGTTTACAAAGCTATTGTATTTTGTTTAAAAAAAGCTAAATTTCACATTATTTTGAACCTCAGCTTATAAATAAGCAAGTATTAATGAAATTATCAGTATGACAAAACAAAAAATTGATTTTAAAGCATCAATAACTTTCAATAAATCTCCATAGTGTGATAACGAACTAAGTTCTGGAGTGTAGATCATCTAGTTTCTTAGTTCATTTGAATCTCTCGCATTAGATAAACAATTTATCGACTCAACTGAACTATGATGAATTAGTTTATCTTTAAGGATAGTTATCTGAACTGACCGATGTTTTACCATAACATCGAGGCATCGTTAAATATCGGAATCAAGGAAAACATCGGGAAACATCAAAGTATATCGATTGATTTTACATTCCTATAAGAAAAGATCTTGACATAAAAGATGCTGATGATATAAAGTAACTACAAAGGAATCTTTGTAGCTTAAGGTCATAATATTTCTGATAAATATCAGACGTTTTAAGACATATCAAAGTATAAGAAAGTATTACAGGGTATAGCTAGCAAGCTGCTTAACCTTATAGACTTGTCGATGGTCTAGCAAATCTGCATACCAAATTTAAGAGCTCAATAGCTTTTATAGCTGCTAAGTTTAATGGGGCAAATACATATGACTACTTGCTTGTTTTCAACATAATACTACAGTACAAAGGCACTAATAAACTTCCTTATAATGTCAGAAGAATTTGCAAATCAAATTTAATTCAATGGGTTTTTCTGCATTAATCAAATAAAGTATGCCATATTGTTGTTGCTCTCATCAACGCCTTTGTTATGCTCTTTATGATTACAGGGTATCACAAAAAAACAACATGAAAAAAAAGAGATCTTTGGCTTTACAACAACTGATTGAAGAAGGCGAAGGCAGAGGCGGGAACAGAGACTATGACTCTGGCGCCAGTGAAGATCATGATAAATGTTTATGATTAATATAATCTCGTGATGATGACGTTGTAGATGACGCAGAGTTTGACTTTTTTTTTCTTTTTTTTGGGTTATTGCGGAGGGCACATTGGAATATATTCAAGAGATTTGTCATTGGCCAAAAATGCCAAACCGTTTCAATTTTTGTTGTCAATAATCATTCAGTTGGTCGAATGCCAACGCAAAACTTTAAGTTGGAGTCGAGTGTTGGAGTGTGGCATGAGTATAAAGTGGAGTTAAGTTTGAACATTAAGCAGCCACGACGCACACACACACACACACACACACACACATGAACTGTGGGCATAATTTTCAATTCGAGAAACGATTTTGGCCCGCTTGAAGGTATTCAAATGAATGTGCTGACGATGTTGTTGTTGCTGTTGTTGTTGTTGTTGTTTTTGTTGTTGCTGCTGCTAGCATGCCAAGTGGCTAAAAAGAGAAATGAGCCAAGCTGCTGATTTGTGGTTGTTTTTTTCTTTTAATTTTGCAGATACCCTATAATCAACTTACAACTTTAAAGACTATGTGATCAGCCAGTAATAAGTAGACGGAATCAATTTTGAATTCAATAATAGATAGACTTAAACTCGCTTTTGAAGTATTTACTGCAATGCTAAACTTTTTTAGCGTTTCATAACATTTATTTAACGCTAATTTGTGTTACACGCATATCTTTTTCTTTGGACTGTCTATTGCATATTCTAAATCATTTAGCAAGTTAGACAAACATGCAGCTGAGTTCTGATGAATTGCCGTCTTAAATTGGCCATAGTAGTTCTAGAGTATGCTGTGTTCTAAACAAGTAACAAACAGTTGAAGTAATTCAATAAATTTAGCCAGTTTACAATTCTTGAAAGTGTCAAAAGATCTATAATTGTATAGATAAAGTGCTGATTTTTTGGCTAATTTTTATATATAGAGATGTCTGTCTTATTTCTAACAAATTTCAGCATAATTAGCTGTTGTGTAGTTTGATTATTATAGTCTAGTAGGGTATTTGCTAGTCCAGCATGATTGTTTGACTAATTCTTAGCTTAAAGTGGAGTTGCTGCATTGCTGCTGGGCTGGTCAGACAGAGCTGGCTCAATTGCTTGAATTGGCTTTGTCTTTTCGTGCGTTATTTTCGCAGACCAGTTTGCCTTGGGAGTTGCTCAACCTCCAGAGAGTATAGCACAACCCCAAAGCGATCGATTATTATTATTATTGTTATTGTAATTCAGTTAGTGTGCGGCGACGACGACGACGACGACGACGACGACGACGACGCCAACGCAAATGTTGCTTGCATGTTGGGGAACTGGACAACGTCCACAGAGTCAGAGTCAGCGGCCGGCGTGGAGTTGGCGCTGCGTTGATTGGCATTTGCTGATTAGAGTGCGACCCAAGTCAATGTGGGCACATGGGCCGCCGCCAGCAGCAGCAGCAGCAGTAACAACAAGAAAACAAGTTTCCAAGGCATCAAGTACCCACACACACACACACACGCACACACACACACACTCATACACTGATACACAAACACAGACAGCAACTTGCAGCTGGGCTGTAAGACAAGAAGTACACAAAATTTAAACTGAAAATTCAAATTCGAAATTCCAGCATATACATATATATTTTGTGGTCTCTTTGTGGTCTCTTGCATAGACAAAACTCCAACGGCGAACTGTTTGTGTCTCTATCTGTATGTGTGTGTGTGGTAGTTAGGTTCATGGACCTGCTGAAGACACGCCTAGAATCCAAGCCAGAGCCAAAGCCAAGCAGGAGCAGCACTTTGGCTATTGATTAAACTGGGCTCAGAACAGGTCTGCAGCTCTATGTCTGTGTGTGTGTATGTATCTCTCTATATCTGTGTGTGTGTGTGTGTGTGTGTGTAAATGAGCTGTGTGTATGCCTGGTTCAACATCATCTGCTGTGGTACACAACCTTTTGCTGGCTGGGTAATTGCCAACTACCGGTTTAAAGACGTGCTCCTAAGTACCTCTCTGCATGGTGTTTAACGCTCTAGCGGTGGAGAGGGGAGCGGAGGGGGGTATTAGGGTGCACAGCAGGTGAGGGTATGGGGAGGGGGATTCTAAGATCTCGCACATTTATTGACTTGCCACAGAACTTTCAAATGGAGTTGAAGTTAACACATATACACATAAGTAAAGCAGTGCCCAAGTTTGTATTTCTTTTTCTTCTTCTTCTTCTTCGTTTCTTTCAGTAAGTGTAGTCAAGTTCGTTGCCTAAGTCTTTCTAGTTACTGCAGTGAAGTTCGCTGCCTAAGTCTTTTTTACAAAATGTATTCAAGTTCGTTGTCTAAGTCTTTCTTTTAAGTAAATGAAGTTCGTTGCCTAAGTCTTTTGAGTAAGTGAAGTTCGTTGCTTAAATTCTTTTTCTATTATATTTTTACCATATTTAGTGAAGTTCTAAGTCTCTTCAGTAAGTAAGTAAAAAGAAGAGTTCGTTGCCTAAGTCTTTGGCTACAAAGTGTTTACAAGTTCGCTGTCAAAGTCTTTCTTGCATGTAAAGCAAAGTTTGTTGCCTAAGTCTTCAGCTTTCGTTCGTTAAGTGAAGTTCGTTGCCTAAGTCTTTCTAAATATAAGAGAAAAACATAGCCAAGTTTGTCGTTTAAGTCTTTCTATTCAATGAAGTTCGTTAGCAAAATTCGTCTAGTCTTCGTCTTTTCTCTTAAAAGTGTCTTAAAGTTCGTTGTTCATTTTAGAACAGAACAAAATCAAGTTCGTTGCCTAAATCTTTCGTGTAAGTTAAGTAAAGTTCGTTGCCTAAGTCTTTCTCTACAAAGCGTATTCAAGTTCGTTGCCCAAGTCTTTTTCTAGTAAGTGTAGCTAAGTTCGTTGTCTAAGTCTTTCTATTAGACGTAGTGCAGTTCGTTGTCTAAGTCTTTCTTTTAAACGTAGTGTAGTTCGTTGCCTAAGTCTTTCTATAAAATGTAGTGTAGTTCGTTGCCTAAGTCTTTCTATTAAACGTAGTGTAGTTCGTTGTTTAAGTCTTTCTATTAGACGTAGTGTAGTTCGTTGTCTAAGTCTTTATATAAAATGAAGTGCAGTTCGTTGCCTTAGTCTTTCTATTAAACTTAGTGTAGTTCGTTGTTTAAGTCTTTCTTTTTAACATAGTGTAGTTCGTTGTCTAAGTCTTTCTCTACAAAGCGTATTCAAGTTCGTTGCCCAAGTCTTTTTCTTGTAAGTGTAGCTAAGTTCGTTGTCTAAGTCTTTCTATAAAACATAGTGTAGTTCGTTGCCTAAGTCCTTCTATTTAACATAGTGTAGTTTGTTGCCTAAGTCTTTCTATTAGAAGTAGTATAGTTCGTTGTCTAAGTCTTTCTTTTAAACGTAGTGTAGTTCGTTGCCTAAGTCTTTCTATAAAATGTAGTGTAGTTCGTTGTCTAAGTCTTTCTATAAAACATAGTGTAGTTCGTTGCCTAAGTCCTTCTATTTAACATAGTGTAGTTTGTTGCCTAAGTCTTTCTATTAGAAGTAGTATAGTTCGTTGTCTAAGTCTTTCTTTTAAACGTAGTGTAGTTCGTTGCCTAAGTCTTTCTATTAGAAGTAGTGTAGTTCGTTGCCTAAGTCCTTCTATTAATCGTAGTGTAGTTCGTTGTTTAAGTCTTTCTTTTAAACATAGTGTAGTTCGTTGTCTAAGTCTTTCTATAAAACATAGTGTAGTTCGTTGCCTAAGTCTTTCTATTTAACATAGCGTAGTTCGTTGCCTAAGTCTTTCATAAACTGCAAGTCGCATTTTTGTTTGCAACTTATGAAACCGAAACTCATAATATTCACATAGTATATTCATAATATTCACATATATTCACAATATTCACATATTCGCACCTGGATAATTAAGCAAATTAAGCTTTTGCCGTTGGCCAATCGTTTAGCTCCCCACTAAAAATGTTGTGGCCCACGCACAAAATTGCTGTTGTTGTCGTCGTGAATTGTTGTTGTTGTTGTTGATAATGATGATGATGATGTTATTATTGTTGTTTTTTAACTGCTACTGCCACTGCTACTGCAGTTGTTGTTGTTGTTGTTGTTGTTCTTTTTTCATTCCTTTCTTCACTTTGTTTTAATGAATTTAGTTAATTACTAAACTAAAAACTGAGACTTAAACAATGCGGGGCGAGAGTGCGAGAGCGAGAGCGAGACGTACGATATTAACTAAATCACAGGCGTGCGGGGGCGCGGCGTGCGTAGGAAACACAAAAAAAAAACAAATATTCAACAACAATAACAACAAAATTGACAGTAAAAAAATACAAAAAAAAAAATAAAACAAAACACAGCCACTAAAGTTTGGAGCGAGAGAACGAGTGAATGCGAGTGCGAGTGAGAGCGAGAGAGAGAGAGAGAAACACGGATTTTAACCGTTAAAAACTAAGATCAACTAAATTAAGATCAAGTTAAAGTCAATAATCGATCGACTTGAATCGCATCGAAACGTATGAGTTTTTTTTTTCGGTTTTGGCCTGTCTTAACTTGGCTTAGAGCGAACCCGTTGCGAGACGTCGCGTTTAGCGAGTAACGAGTTGTTTGTCTGCTCTCGGCGCTCGCTCAGCGGCAACTGATCTAGCGGCAGACACAGACACAGCATTCGATGCAGCGCTGCTGCTTGTTTCTGCGGCAGCTACAACAACTCCCCATAACTTTCGAATAAGCTTTAAAGCAGCCACAACAACAACAGCAACAGCAACAACAACAACTCGACTCAACTGGTTGCTGGGCATGTTGACTGCCCAGCGCCTCTGTAGTCGCATTGTTACCTCGTCATAGACTAGCAGCTGGGTATGCTGGTTTTGATTAGCCAATATGCAACGTTTAGTTAGAATACTTCTCTACTCTTAAGAACAACAGTTAAACGTGTGCAACAGTAACAAACAAGTGCAGATCGTATAACTATAGTTGCAATACTGAAATGCGACATTTTCATCTACTTTAAACTATTATAAGCATAACATAATATAAACAAATTAATTGTATAAATCAAAGCGTTATCTACAGAAACATTACAAACGCATAGAAATAATACGGAAATTTTGAATTTTTGTCAAAGTTTTAATTAGAATAACGAATTTTTAAAATTGTGACACGTTTTAAAAAGTTTTTGGAGCAAATCTAAAGATATTCCAGACTTTATAACATAAACATCATATGAATTCTTGATTGACAACACTAATTTCGGCATTTTTATATATCGTTTGATAATAATGTATTTTTGAATTAATTTAACGAGTCTCAACATGTTATATAAGCACAACTTTAAATATATTTCATGTTGTTCTAATATCTACTTAAAGGTTTTATATGTATAAGAATAACACAAAATTCGAAATTTAGTCTAAGATCGTTTAAATACAAGTATATCGTATTTTTACCAGTTTATCTGTTAGACTATTAACACTTGGCAAATCAAAATTTAAACGCCAGAAAGCTAGTTTAGAAATACTTGAGCTTCGATACTTTTTCTAGTAATTTAAGCGTAATAAGTTGTAATATATTATATAACATAGTATATTTACTATATTTGTTTTAAGACTTAGAACTTTTTAATTGGATGGGACGAAATCTTATTTAGATTACCTGTAATTCGATTCGAAGATTTTGCTAACACAATAAGTCCAATAGTAATGAATCGTATTAATATATCATAAAATTACTATATTAACTATATGCAAACAACACAAATTAGAACATCTGATGCGTCTATCAGAATCTAAGACAAAATATCGAATCAATATTTGTTATATTTACAAAATCTGCAGGAATAATAAAGTTTCGACAATCCAAATTGGATTGCAATTATTGTTTAAATTATATCGTATAACTATATCATTTCTTTACTATAATATCAAGAACTTCAGATTAAAATAACACTAATTTTATGAATTTTCAGTTCGATTTAATCCATCACAAGTATCGATTTACTTTGGGTTGTGCTCTAAGGAAGTGAAATATTTAAGATTACGAGTAGAAACTGAAGAACTATAATCTTGACTACTTTGAATGTTCACAAGATATTACTTCAGATTTAAATACTATATCATATTTCTACTAAGTTATTGAAACAATACTAATTTCAACTATTTTTCTCGTCTGTTTAAAGAAGATATTAATTAAGATGATATTTATGATTAGGTTGTGTTTTAAAAAAGGTTATTTATAAAATTGTTTAATAGCTAATAAATTGTTAATTAGTTTTAATAAAATTAAATAAAGAGAATATTATATTTATAACTTCTAAGCCTGTCCTGTTTAATGTAAGAATTATAAAATTGTTATTCAGTTTAAATTAGTTTAAGTAAATTAAATATCATATTTATAACTTCAAAGTTTGTCTCGTCGAATGTTGTACTTATAATAAATGCCGCATTAATAATAATAAATATGTAAACAAATGTTTCTAATTTCTCTCCAAATAATACAATACAAATAAATGGGTATCAGAACTTCGGTCATGCATATAAAATGGTTCTTTCCTGTTTTTGTTACTTTTTTTCACGCCAAATTGATTTTCAGTTATTTGCCTGGCAATTTTCTGCTGCTTCTGCTGCTGCTGCTGCTGTTGTTGTTGTTGTTGTTGTTGTTGTTGTTGTTGCGGTTATTCTCAAATTACCACACAGCACATTTGACTTGATTACTACAGATTTTTGTACTTACCTCATCGGTAAAGTCACCCAAATGCTTAACATCCTGCGTCTCATGGTAGTCCTTGATCTCCTCGTGCGATATAACGCGTTTATCGTCAACCTGACGCACCAGACCATCAACTGGACGCGGCACCATCCTTCTGACCAACTTGCCACCGCTGCCATCCTTCGGATTGTTGTTGTTGTTGTTGTTGTTGTTGTTGCCCACGCCCAGGCCAAACGCCTCCTGCAGCTGAGCGAGCTGCGTTTCATTAACGGCGCCTGCTTGCAACGCCGCTGCATCAATCAACTGTGCATTGCCATCCAATTCATCGGGCAGACCCAAGTCACGTTTCTATACAAAATCAAAGTTTGCATCATTTACAATTAGTATCTAATAACTATAAGATAGTAGAATATACTAAAATTTTGAAAGAAATGCATAAAATGGCAAAAATAAACTAAAATATGTTTTGCTTAAAAATGAAGCTTTTTTTATTATATAAGTTTGAGTTTTTTACCAGCAAGGCTTAGAGCTTTTTTCAGTGTGGAATTTGGCAACAAGTCATTGAACAAAACGGAACAAATTTGACATAATTTGGACCATCCACCAAACCGTAATAAATTAACTTTGAAAATAGGTTAAAATTAATAGACCCGTTTTACTTTTTTAAAGTAAAGGGTCTAAAAACAATTGATGTCTTTTTTCCCAAACTGAAATATATATATTTATTTATTTATTTATTGTTCGGATAACTAAATCAACCAGTCGGAAAGGCTACAGTCGAAGTCGACTATGAGAGACCCTTTACTTATTCTTCAAAATGGAAAGAAGAGTAACACTAATGATTCCCATAACGCGTTGTAACGTCAATATGCTCTTCTTCTTCCTTTGGCCCGACACTGAGTAATATTGAGTTTTGAATAACTTCTGAGTTTAATTTCCGATACCGACGAAATTTTTAGGATACATTGGGATCCTGATGCTCGTCCTGTGTGACAAATTTGAGAACTCTAGCTTTAATATTTCGTTTTTTGGGATTTCAAAAATTTTGTTCTCGATTTACGGAGGCGGAAGGGGGCGTGTCAAAATTTTAAGATAAACTTGATCTGCTTAGCCCATAGACGAATCACCATACCAAATTTGGTGACTCTAGCTCTTATAGTCTCTGAGATCTAGCCGCTCATACAGACAGACGGACAGACGGACAGACTGACAGACGGACAGAGACTCGGCTGTTGATGCTGATCAAGAATATATATATTTTATGAGGTCAGCCGGACTTCCTTCGACCTGTTACGCACATTCTGACAAACTTAATAGACCCTATTTACTTTATTAAAGTAAAAGGTCTAATAATCGGACTTCTATATCATATAGTAGCTGACATAGGAGCGATTGGTTTAATTAAAAATATTTTTATGAACAACTTTATTTTGTTACTAGCAATTTATTAACAAAATATGGGCATTTTCACCAAAAGGTCCACCGAGACCAAAACATTCAAAGTGTTTAAAAACAACTTGTTTCATTATAAAAATAGGGTGTATAGTCGATATTTTAATAGGAAAACAATAAAATTTAACTAATGTAACAAAATTTCGTCTCTATTCATAACCCAATTCGAGATATTGGGATACAACGTCGAACAAGTGCAACTTTTCTCATTTGGGCATTTCTAGTGTACATTTTGTTTTGATACAAATTCTCAGAATAAGTTATTATGCATTATTTTATGGTACTCCAAATCTTTTGAAAGGTACAAAGAGTCAAAAAATAATGTATAAGAAAGTATGAGATTGCAAGTTACGATAATTTCGGCTTTGCATTATCGCATATTTCGGTGTCCCGTTTATTTAATTAAAAAAAAAAACTATAAATCATATTTGAGCAAAACTATAACCATTTTAAAAAGACATCAATGCATAACATTTATCAGAAATTTGCGTGAATATATTGCCCAAACTTTCGTTGAAATCTGAGATTAAATTGATCGCCACAAAAACCATTTCTATTTTTGTCACGTGCCTTGATTTTTTGTAAAAATCTACAATACAAATAGTTCCTCAAAACCGACCTTAGCACCAATTATAGGGCTAATCAAGAACTACTTTTAATTGGAAAAATTATTTTGAAAATCCGTCTTACTTTGACCTTTTTTACCACTTACAATGTGTACGATTGTCCCGTGCGACCTCATGGAAATGCCCATATACCAGTTATTTATTATATGGTATTTTATACATTCTGACTAAATTTGGATAAAATCGACTACTGTCATAGACGATAATTGAATTATTGTATGCAAAACTTGGTATTGTTTTTTTTTTTTTTCAAGATACACAGGCGTGTTCTACAAATCTCAAACAGCGAAAGTGCAAATATCGTTAGTTAGAAAAACAAGCAAGCAGATATAAAAATATGAGACACTTGCTTTATTTGAAATGTTATTGAATTAAATAAAATTCATTTAAAAATGCAATGCCAAGCAATAAAATGCATATTAAATTAATTTATTTGCTGTATAAAATATTGAATAATTTTGTAGAACTTTGAAATAAATTGATGGATTATTAAGATTCCAAAAATACGAGTATATCCAAAAATTTAGACATTTGCTCCAGTTGTTTACAAAAGCAAGAATCTCTTAAGATTTATGAAACATTCCTGATGTTAAATCAATTAATGAAAGTCTAGTTTTCTTTGAAGAATTGAATTAATGTTAGTTTATATTAACACATTTTTAAAAATCTACAGTGCTCTGCTAGGGAATAAAGACTTCGGCCTGGCGAAGATAACTTATCATTGCTTAATAATATATTATATTATATTAAACTTACCTCCGTTGTCTCTGTTTCCTGTTTGTCCGTGTCCTCGGTCGTATTGGTGGACACTATGGGACCGGAATCCTCAATCACTTTGCCATCCTGTAGCTTCACTTGCCGCTTGACGCGCGTTTCGATTTGTCTCGTTGTCGTTAGCTCAGTTTTTCGTTTCGTTATCCATTCCTCTGCAAAAGCAAAATAGACGAATAATACAATTTTAATACAAAATCATTGCTTACTTTTAGGCGGCAGCTTTGACATTTAGTCAAGTCATGCCGAAAAGCATGTTATACATAATGTTGCATTGTCAAAGCTTTTAAGCTGAGCACAAAAGCGTTTTCCTGCTCAGAGGCCTTGCCACAATTTTCTCTTAACTAAAATTTGCCACTCATGTTTACGCATTTTGGCCAAAAAAATTGGTATTTCAAGGTCAGCATTGAGCTAAGAGGAAAGTCGTGATGATCTTGAGAGTTTTGTCAAATGTTTTTGTGGCATTCAATTAATTACTTTATGATTAACAAAATGAGATAAACTAAAAACAAAATATATCGAACTCTAACCGCGACAATACTAATGAAAAAGCACTTGTCATTGTAATAATGAAAGTATGGCTATTTCATAAAATATATTTAATTATAATTAAACAAAATTGTTTCATTAGAATTCAAATAAAAAGTTATGCTATTAGAATAAAATTATATTATAATAAAACGATTTAAAAGTATTTCGAGTAATGCAAAATAAAATAAAATTGTTTGCTTTTAATAACTAAAAGAGCAATAAAAGGTGACATTAGACATTAGACTACTTAATTTATTGTCAATGAAATGAAGCATTACATAACTAATTATTTGGACGTAATTAAAGATGTGTATCACAAATTTAGAACTGGAGATCTAAGTCAATGTTTGAGAATTCGCAACTTGACTTAATTTGTTTCTAGAAACTGTTAAACTTCCTTAATAAGAAAGTTTAACATTTAACATTTGATGAAACCTTTTGAAATTGCGGAAGTTAAGAACTAAAATTGCATGAAGGAATCAGAAAATGAATTGAATATTTTATTGGGTAGCTGAATTACAATGAGAACGCTTTTTATACCCTTGCAGAGGGTATTATAATTCTATGCTGAAATGTGTAACGCATGAAAGAAGGCATGATCGGCCCTATAAAGTATACACATATATTCTTGACCAGCATCAACAGCCAAGTCGATATAGCCATGGCCGTCTTCTTGTCGTTCCATTGGTCCGTTGGTCCTTCTGCCTGTCTGTCTGTCTGTCTGGCCGTCTGTCTGTCTGGGCGTCTGTCTGTCTGTCCTTCTGCCCGTCTGTCTGTCTGTCTGTCCGCCTGTCTCTCTGTTTCAATGCATACTAGTCTCTCAGTTATAGAGCTATCTGAATGAAACTTGGTACAGTTCCGTCTTTTTGCTGATGGCAGCTCTTATGTCGGAACCAGCCAGATCAGATCACTATATCATATAGCAGTTATAGGAACAAACGGTCAAAAATTAGACTTTAATATGACAAACTATTTTGCTATTCGACATACCTCAACCAAACTTGGATATATGTTATGCAACCTGCCAATATTTTATATAAATCTGACAACTAAGTATATTAATAAAGCTGCCATAGAAACGATTGGTCTAAATTCAATGTTTCATATTCAATTCTCTATTGTTTCTCAAGATTTGGTTGGAGATGTCTTCTACACTCTGACAAATGTTGGTTAGAATTGGATATCAGTTAGTTGACATAGGAAAGATGGGTTAAAAATTGAATATAGGGTTCTGCAAGGCTATGAAATCTTTAGCGTGCCAAAAATAACAAAGAACATTGGTTGCTTCCCCGACAATAGGCCTATCATTAAGTTAACATGATAGAGCTAAAGAATTGAAGTTATATTGAGCATGCAGATGACAAATTGCATTATTTCTAGTGCTATTAAGAAAATCTCGCCTATACTAGTATATTACAAATAATATAAGTACTATAAATAACGATAACAATCGCTTAATCAATTATAGAACATAAGTTTTTCAGAGAATATAGAATTAAACGTATAGCATTTGTGGAGTAGTTAGTTTTCTTTACTTTGCCTAATAAGATAACAATTAAATTGAACATATAAACAGCTTATAGCTTAATCAATTGTGGCCCTAAAGAACTGAAATCAGTTAAAGGCTCCAGAGCTTGACATCACAATTGCCACAAAATCAACTAAGTCATATACTTAGTTAGATAATCCCAAAAACAAGGCCTTATTAAACAGTTAAGTATCATAACGTAACTAGCAACTTGTAACCAAAAGTGGCAGTTGCAAAAACTAAGCTCCCACTGGAAGATTAAACAGATCGGAAACGGTCCACATCCTCTGCAAAAAGCTATAAAAAAGCTAATTAATTGAACTAGTTCATAATGGCATGAATGTATCTGTTAGTCGCAACATATGCTTGCCAGCTGCTTGCCACACTTGCCACACTGAGCGCATGTGGCAGTTCTGATTGCAACACCTCAACAAAAAAACTGCATGCAGCCAAACCTTATGCATTTGCATTTTGCATTTGCATTTTGTATTTCGCATTTCCACTTGTCCCGCTTCTAACAAACAAAACACTAGAAGAAGAAGAAGACGAAGAAGAAGAAGGAGGAGGAGGAGAAGGAGAAGGTAAAGAAGAAGGAGGAGGAGGAGAAGGTAAAGGAGGAGAGGAGGACAGAGAAGTTGGAGGAGAAGTAAAATAACGAAGCGCTTGAGCGATTCGCTGAGTGGCTGCCGCATTTGGTTGCCTAGCTGGTCGCCCAATTACGTAATCCAAGTCCAAGTTGGTCTGTCTGCCACTGACTGACTAACTGTACTATGAGTGTATGTACGTATCTCTGTGTCTATGCCTGTGTATGTGTCTGTATGTGTCTGTGGGCAACCTGTGACGCTAAAAAAAAAGAGAAAAAAAAGCCACAGAGCCAAGCTTTGAGCACGGACATCCGACAACAACGACGTCTGTGTCCAAGTTTTGTTGAATGAAAACGATGTGTGTTTTTATTTTCGTATCTCTAGATACTCTGCCCCAAAAAAAAAGTGGATTATAGTTTAGTCTAAACTAAACTACACTTGATATATATCTTAAACTATCCATCTAACTGTCGAAGCCTATGTGAACTCAGCTCTCAGTAGCATAATGTTGCTAAAATTCTATTGTATATATATATATTATATCATATCGATTACAACAATATATCTTATAACTAACATATAGAGGAACAATCGTAAATTGAGCTATTCTGACTAAAACTATTTGTATTTTTATAGAAAACTCCAGCAAACTCGCCGAGAAGTTTTTAATTTTAAGTCAATCCCATGAAATTCTTATTGTTTAGCAACAATTATTCCATAGACAATTATTACGTATTCAGATCTCAGTGCTCAGTGAAGTTTTCCAAACGAAACTTCTTATTTTTGTAGCTAGTACATATGTGGAAAGTAAACTACTTCCTCGGCAGTATTATTTCTTATATATAAATCATATAAAAGAACGATCTTAACTACAGTTTTTAATTTGTATATATAATAATATAAACTTAAATATTCTAAATAACTCAACCAAACTCTCCAGCAAAAAAAGTAGCTATGTTTAGTAAACTCCGTCTTAATAACTCAATTTATTCATCAACTAATTGTTATGTCTATTTCTTTCTACAGATATTCTTTAGACGTTCATAAAGTTGGCTTCAGCTGTGCATTTTTTTCACCGACACTTTTTCATCATCGTTGAATTTCTTATTTAAATTGTTCGCATCGATTATCAAACAAAAATCCCATCGATGCTTATCCGTAGTGACAATAACAAGCGATGACAAATAGGAGGTGTTTTAATTCTAATGATCAGTGTTGACACGATACCGAAGATTTTTATTAACAAAAAGTGTCGGTGTAAAAGGAAAGTATATAAACTTTTTCCCAATTTAAAGTCGGAAAACAATCGTTAGAAAAAGTTGTTTTAATAGGAAGTACTATTTATATTGTTTTGTGGATATCTTTAGCACTTTCTATTCTACGATTGCCATAAGTTTAATTGTTTAATTGTGAATAAAGTGTCGGTGAAAAAAGTAAGTATTTAAACCTTTTTTCCAATTTAAAGTCGAAGAATAATCGTTTCTATTTCTATTCTATGATTACCATAAGTTTAATTGTTTAATTGTGAATATCTTTAGCACTTCCTAAGTTTAAATGTTTTAATGTTGTCTATTAACTAGTTTCCCCAAATGTTATTCTCATTAAACTGATCTATTCTATGTGTTCCCATTGATATCTTAAAAATTTCCTTTTGCATAAATACCACATGTTAAATCAAACAAAATTTAACTATTCATTTTAAATATTTCTTAAATTAATTCAAGGCTGTTCTCATAGAAATAATCTTGAGGAAAAAATGATTTCGTAGGAAAAACTATTAATTAATTAAGTTAAATTAATCAGTTTCTAGACTTTAATTACCATATATCTAATCAATGGTAAATATATTATAATATTTAATTGCTTAACCCAATTTCTCATAGAAATAATAGTTGTAAGTAACTAAATTGTGAATTGATTATAATATTCAATTATTTATTCCAATTTTAAAGCTTTTATCAAAGAAATATTAAATTTCTATAAGTTATTTACTTTGTCAATTTGTATCTATAGACTTTTGAAGCACTATTTAGCTATTTAGTCGACAATTACAAGTTCAAGCTTCAAACTTAAGAGATTTTATGTTAAATACTAGACTTTGGACTATAGCTAAGGGCATTTAATGGTCGTCACTCGCTTTGTTAACTGTTCTTTCTTGTTTTTTATTGCTGTTAGTGGTAGTGGTGCTAATACTGAGTACTGTTGTTGGTAGTGTTGGAGTCTGCTGGCTGCATGAAAATCGCTGGACCATTAAAGGTCGCTTATATAATTTATCTGCAGTCGCAGAGAAGAAACCGAAACGAGATCTCTGGTCGCTGGGCTGTTAGCTACCAACTGAAGCTGGACTTGGATGCAGTTGAAGCTGTTGAAGCTGGAACTGGAGTTGGAGTTAGAGGAGAGTTGTTGGAATTGAAATTGGAATTGGGAGGTGGTAAAGTTTTGTATTTGGTATTTGGCAAGGCAGCAATTTGCAATTGGCCTGGTCAGTTGATTTGATCGAAAACGGTTTAAATCGCACACTGTATGCCTCAACCCTCTTCCCTAACTCTCCGCTCTCTCTCTCTCTCTCTTTCATCCACTCTATGTCTATCTCTTGCTGTCTTTGCCCTGTTTATCTTTATCATTTGTGCATATATCCGCATTGCATCAGCTAACTGCCTGCCAGACAGTCAGCCAAGCACTTCATAAATAACAACAATAACAATAACAACAACAATAACAACAACCACAATTAAACAAACAAACAGCACGAGACGTACTGCAATTGTCCATTGTGGAGCAAGGGAGAGTGGAAGGCAGTGGGTGGTTCTCTGGGCTTCAGTTCAGTTTACTTTGCATTCTCGATTTCCTCGATTTGTGTTTTGTGTTTTGTGTTTTTTTTTTGTTAAGTTTTTTTTATCTTCCCCTCCGCCACATTTTCTTCATTGTTTCGCTGTTGATCGGCTACAATCGATTGCGCAGCAGCGTCGATGACATGTAATCGTTTGTTATTTATGCCGCATGCCACGCCCCGTTTTTTGTTGTTGTTGTATTTCATTACGTTTGTTGCACACACTTGTTTGCCGCTCATTGAGCTAATTGTGGTGTGTCAATTATGGCCATGCTAAGTGGCTCCCAGCTTGAAACGATACTGTCAACCGACTCGATACTTGATTTCCCTACCCCCCCCCCCAGCACCCCACTACGCCTCTGACAACTCCTTATGCAAGTCTCGTTGCCACGACAGTTGCTATGCTAATTAAATAGCGACCTCTTTTTTCTGTGCTGCTGAAAACTTGAGATAATATTTGATATTTATTTTTAAATGTCTATTTAGTTATTTTATTTACTTATTTGTAACTTTAGTTCTCACATTATTTATGCGCTTTTTTCTAGACACTTTACTTTAAAAAAAAAGTATAAGCGTGTGGCATAAATTCCCATAAAGTATGTATATTCATGATCAGTCGAGTCGATAGCCATGTCTGTCTGTCTGTCTGTCTATGTGTCTGTCTATCCGTCTGTCTGGCTGTCTGACTGTGTGTCCGTCTGTCTGTCTGTCGATAGCCATGTCCGTCTGTCTGTCTGTCTATCTATCTATCTGTCTGTCTGTCTGTCTGTCTGTCTGTCTGTCTGTCTGTCTGTCTGTCTGTCTGTCTGTCTGTCTGTCTGTCCGTCTGTCTGTCAGTCTGTCCGTCTGTCTGTATGTCTGTATGTCTGTATGTCTGTCTGTCCGTCTGACAGTCTGACAGTCTGTCAGTCTGTCCGTATGTCTATCCGTCTGTCTATCTATCTGTCCGTCAGTCTGTCTGTCGATAGC
The DNA here is from genome assembly GCA_958299025.2 of Drosophila histrio. Lineage (NCBI taxonomy): Eukaryota > Metazoa > Arthropoda > Insecta > Diptera > Drosophilidae > Drosophila > Drosophila histrio. Next base: position 49,772,677 of record OY282582.1, on the reverse strand, counting down.
CATGTCCGTCTGTTTGTCTGTCCGTCTGTCTGTCTGTCTGTATGTCTGTCTGTATGTCTGTCTGTATGTCTGTCTGTCCGTCTGACAGTCTGTCCGTCTGTCTGTCTGTCCGACTGTCTGTCTGTCTGTCGATAGCCATGTCCGTCTGTCTGTCTGTCTGTCTGTCTGTCTGTCTGTCCGTCTGTCTGTCTGTCTGTCTGTCTGTCTGTCTGTCTGTCTGTCTGTCTGTCTGTCTGTCTGTCTGTCTGTCTGTCTGTCTGTCTGTCTGTCTGTCTGTCTGTCTGTCTGTCTGTCTGTCTGTCTGCCTGTCTGTCCGTCCTTCTGTCTGTCTGTCTGTCTGTCCGTCTGTCTGTCGGTCCGTCTGTCTGTCCGTCTGTCTGTCTGTCTGTCTGTCTGTCTGTCTGTCCGTCTGTCTGTCTGTCCGACTGTCTGTCTGTCTGTCGATAGCCATGTCCGTCTGTCTGTCTGTCCGTCTGTCTGTCTGTCTGTCTGTCCGTCTGTCTGTCTGTCTGTCCGTCTGTCTGTCTGTCTGTCTGTCTGTCTGTCTGTCTGTCTGTCTACCTGTCTGTCCGTCCTTCTGTCTGTCTGTCTGTGTGTCCGTCTGTCTGTCGGTCCGTCTGTCTGTCCGTCTGTCTGTCTGTCTGTCTGTCTGTCTGTCCGTCTGTCTGTCTGTCCGACTGTCTGTCTGTCTGTCGATAGCCATGTCCGTCTGTCTGTCTGTCCGTCTGTCTGTCTGTCTGTCTGTCCGTCTGTCTGTCTGTCCGTCTGTCTGTCTGTCCGTCTGTCTGTCTGTCTGTCTGTCTGTCTGTCTGTCTGTCTGTCTGTCTGTCTGTCTGTCTGTCTGTCTGTCTGTCTGTCCGTCTGTCTGTCTGTCTGTCTGTCTGTCTGTCTGTCTGTCTGTCTGTCTGTCTGTCTGTCTGCCTGCCTGTCTGTCTGTATGTCTGTCATCTGTCTGTCCGTCTGTCTGTCTGTCCGTCTGCCTGTCTGTCCGTCCTTCTGTCTGTCTGTCTGTCCGTCTGTCTGTCGGTCCGTCTGTCTGTCCGTCTGCCTGTATAAGAGCCTAGATCTCAGCGAATATAAGAGCTAAAGACACCAAATTTGGTATGTTGATTGGTCTATGGACTAAGCAGAATTTTGACCTAGTTCTTCTACCCTGTGCCCATTTAAAATGGGCAAAAAAGGGTATAATGAATTTGTGTGAATGTATGTAACAGGCAGAAGGAGGCATCTCCGAACATATAAAGGGTATATATTCTTGATCAGTATCAATATCCGAGTCGATTGACACTTGTCCGTCTGTCTGTCCTTCCGCCCGTCCATCTGTCCATCCGTCTGTATGACCTCGTGGATCTCAGCATTTATAAGAGCTAGAGACTTTAAATTTGGAATGTAGGTTCCTGAATACCACACGCAGATCAAGTTTATTTTCAATTTTCGATATCATGTCCCGTTGGTTTTAAAATTAGAAAAATCCCCATAACATAAGCAATGTTAAAGCTGGAGACTTGAGATTTGGCACACATGATAAGAAATTTGGGCTTCATGTGCACAGAAAATTTCATCGCGATGCCATGCCCCCATTCGCCCATAACTCGAAAAAGCTGATAACAAGAGCAGTTTTATAGCTAGTTTTCTCAAAATACTTTTGTTTTAAGACCTGTACAGGGTATTCTACTGTCGCGCCAGCTCGACTGATCGGCTTGTTTGCATTAAGCTTATATGATCACTAGAAAATTGGGCTGGAATATTAATTTGTCATTTATATTCTTAATACTATCATATGCAATTAAGGAATACTCGAGAGTTTTACAGAGTAAGTAAAGGGTATCTCCTAGTCGACTTCTAGTGTAGCATATTGTTTCCCACTACCGCTCCCTCCCCCCCCCCCTACTATCGTTCCCGCCCCGACGACATGTTTAAGTTATTATATTTATTTGTACATTCTGGGTGTTAGCGATCTTTCTAATTAGTAAATTTACGTCACTTTAACCTCGAGCACGCTGAACGACAATTAATTTTATTTATTTTTATAATTTATTAGACTATTTTGCATTGAACTTGCAGTTTTTTTCTTTTCTTTATTTTAATTATTTCTTTAATTAAATTGCAGTTAAGTTTATAAAATAACTATAGGGTTCATTTGACTTTGATTCAATTTTTACATATTTATTATTTTAATTGTTTATCCTACATTTTAAATTATATAAAAAATCATTAGTTAACTTTGTTCAACATAAGGTATTTATTGAACGATTTTTGTTTATCTAATAATTTAATTTCATTCATTAAAACATTAAATGCATTTTTTTTTCAATTATTTATGTAAACGCAAGAAAACTCAAAATAAATGTGTTAGAAGAACTCAACTCTTGATTAATAAACAGGTGAAACAAGCCGATCAGTCGAGCGGGCGCGACAGTAGGATAGCCTGTGCAGGTCTTCAATGAAAAGTATTTTCATTATAATGGGATTTAAATATATCGCTTGAATCGATGTTGCTTGCATCGAGATAAGTTGCTTGCAATAGTCTGGCAACACTGGACTGCGGCTGTTGATTGTTTATGTTTAGCGCCACAGCAGACGAAAGGCAAATCAAACATACATGAACAAACGCGTCTTTTCGTTCATTATATCGTCGGCGCGGCGCAGCGACTGCGCTGCTACTGCGCTGCGACGCATCTGCATAAATTTGATTCTTGAATAACTTTTGAGTTCAATATCCGATCGTACTGAAATTTGTAGCACACATTGAGAGTTGGATACTTACCATGTGTGCCAAATCTCAAGTCTCTAGCTATAAAACTGCTCTTTTTATCAGCTATTTCGAGTTATGGGCGAAGGGGGCGTGGCATCGCGATGAAATTTTCAGAACGCATTAATCCCAAGCTTTTTATCATGTGTGCCAAATCTCAAGTCTATAGCGTTAACATTGCTTATGTTATGGGGATTTTTCTAATTTTAAAACCAACGGGACTTGGTATCGAAAATTGAAAATAAACTTGATCTGCGTATGGTATTCAGGAACCTACATTCCAAATTTGAAGTCTCTAGCTCTTATAGTTGCTGAGATCCACGCGTTCATACAGACGGACAGACAGACGGACGGACAGACGGACAAACGGACAGACGGACAGACAGACGGACAGGTGTCAATCGACTCGGCTATTGATACTGATTAAGAATATATATACTTTATAGGGTCGGAGATGCTTCCTTCTCCCTGTTACATACATTCACACAAATTCATTATAGCCTTTTTTGCCCATTTTTAATGGGCACAGGCTATAAAAAGAGAAAGAGAGATAAGTTATTCATATTTGATTTAAGGCTAAATACCAAAATAGAATACTAAATTAGGGAGAACTAGTATTAGGGAAAACCCTAAGCAATAATAAGAGTTAAGTTATGTTATGACGATATCTAAATATTAAGCGACAAAAAAGAAGATAAGTATAAATAATCATGCAGATGTAACGATGGAAATGTCATTGAACTTAGGATAATAGGATCCGCACTTCTATAGGAAATAGAAGAGAAAATTAGTGAATAAGTTAGAAATTATGTTAAGAAAAATATAAAAATATATATAGCAAACTATAGGGATAGAAGACACATTCATTCTATAACTTTATCTTTTGAATTTTAATAGAATAATTAGGAAAGAAATTAGTGAAATTAGAAATAGAACCAATCGGAAAGGCTACAGTCGAAATCGACTATGAGAGACGCTTTACTTATTCTTCAAAAAGGAAATAACAGTAACAAACTTAGGCCCTATTTCTCATCTTACCGATACTGCCAACTTTATGAAAATGTTACTTTATCATAAATATAGGAATTAACATATTTCGTTTTCTCATCTTTCACTTTTTAAAATATTTAAAGCTTAAAATAATGTGGCATCCTAACTAAAACAGAGTAGGCTAACGTTAAGAACTTACAGAGAGAATGATCTTCCCTGTAAGTTATCGAGAAGCTGGAACTAAATTTATGACAAGAAAATCAAATTTCTCTTATCGGCAGGTTTATCTACACTTTAAGACAATAGGCAAGATGAGAAATCGGCCCTTAGATGCTTATATGTAATCCAAAATCTGTAAAGTGCACACACGCATACATATTATGTAAAATATACGAAGTTTGTAGCTTAACAGGCATGTGAATGTTACACATGAATCCTTAACATACAAATGTTAATGTTAACATACAAATGTTATGTTAATATACATCTACTATGTATGTATGCAATGTATGAATGAAAAGTGTGCCGCTGGCTGGTAGGTGGTGTCGAACTCCAGAATGCGCCAATCAATGAAGCCATTGTCGATTATTTGGCAATTATTAAGAACAGAAAAAAGTGCGCTTCTGGCGGGATTCGAACTCCAGACCACATCACAAGAATTCGACATTCTAAACATTGCGCCAATGAAGCCATAGTCGATTGGGTGGCAATCACCAGTTTTCTACAGAAATGCAATTAATAATAATAATAATATTGTTTCAATGCCTCAAGTTGATGCCTCCAAAACTTTGTTTGCCTCAAATCTCCGGTGTTTATTGTCCGATTGCGATGAAATTTTCAGTACACATCGGAAGTAGAGCAAATTTTATGTATGCCAAATTTGGAACTTGTATCTTTTAAATTACACTTGTTATTCGGTTTTTTCCGATTTTTGGGGGCGGAAGGGGGCGTGGCAAAAGTCTAAAACAAACTTGAACTTTTCGGAGCACTCAGAAGTATTGTCACCAAATTTGATTACCCTAGCTCTTATAGTCTCTGAGATCTAGGCGCTCATACAGCAGGACAGACGGACGGACGGACGGACATGACTCGGCTGTTGATGCTGATCAAGAATATATCTACTTTATGGGTCTGCCGGACTTCCTTCGACCTGCTACACACATTTTGACAAACTTAATAGACCCTTTTTACTTTTTTTAAGTCTTAGAAATAAGAAGTTTATCTCAATTCCAATTGATTTTCCAGCTAGACACTTGAACTTTCATTAACGTTTTTCTTGGGCTAGATCTTTAGCCAATCTCTGTAATTTAAGGCACTCCCCAAAAGCCATCGATAGAGCATTCAGTCAGTCATTCATTCATTCAGTCAGGTTGAGTCATTCAACTGGTTTGTTCTGTCAATTATCAGACTGAATCTATCATCTATTGTAGATACTATACTAGATGGTATGGAATATGAGTTCGTCATTTATTGTTGTTAATAATATGATTGCATCAGTAGATGGATGAATGCAATTGGCATTCAGGTCTGTGTCTGTTTGTTTCCAATAGTGAATAGTGAATAATGATTCATGAATATTATGAATATACGACTTGTTGAAAGGTTTTGTTGATTCAAATATCAAGATAGAGAGTTATTAACTGATCCCTTTCGCTTCTGTTATATGCATACACCACCGCCCATCCCCCCCCCCCTTTCTGACCTCTCCCCTGACACCGCCCGCACCCTCCCCCCCCACTCCTCTTATCGTATTGTTGCGGAAATCATAGAAAGTTTGATTTAATTATGTGATTAACATAGCACAAAGGCGCCTTTGGCGGAAAACGGCGGATAACTTGTAACATTGTGAAAAAATAGTGTAAAAATTAGAAATAACAAGCAGCTACAAGCAACAACAACAACAACAACAGAAACAACAACAACCATCGGCAACAACAATGGCAAAATGCTAATGCAAAAGAAAATGTTTCGAGTAAATTTCCCACGTTAGTAAATCATTAAAAATCAACGGCAGTAAAAGACAACAACAACAACTACTACTGAAAATAGTGCACATTTCAGTTATTGTTGCTGCTGCTGTTGTTGTTGTTGCTGTTATTGTTGTTGTTGTTGCTGTTATTTGTTGTATTTGTTGCTCTTTTTGCATATGCAGACATTTATTAATTCAGGCCAGGCGCTTGTTATGCCACAAGTCTACACAGACACAACTCTCCACTTATGACAGACTCTCCACACAGCACAGCAGGCCACAGGGCAAAAGATTCAAAATTTCACATTTTAAAGGGGCGTGGTCATGGGGCGGCAGGAACAACAGGAAAAGGATTGTAGATGAATACAATAAATTGTTTAAAAACAAGTCGAACATTTGGGATACCGATCGTAATAGACCCTGTGTGTTTACAGGAATCCGCTCAAATTCACTCCAGATGAAATTCTTTAGTAATTCGTTTTTCGGATTTTTGTGGGCGAAGGGGGCGTGGCATCGCGATACAATTTTCTGAACACATCGACTACAAAATATTCATTATGTGTGCCAAATCTCAAGTCTCTAGCTACAAAACTGCTTGTTTTATACTTTAACTCTTACTTAATTTGTGGCCAAAGAGGGCGTGGCATCCAAAAAAAGATAAACTTGATCTGCCTGCAAAAATTACCAGTGCTGGGACACCAAGTTCAAGCTTCTAGCTCTTACCATCTCTGAGATCCTTTCGTTCATACGGACGGACCGACGGACAGACAGACCGACGGACCAACAGACCGACAGACCGACGGACCGACAGACCGACGGACATGGCTATATCGACTCGGCTATTGATGCTGATCAAGCATATATATACTTTATGGGGTCGGAGATGCTTCCTTCTGCCCGTTACATACATTTAACAAACTTAATATACCCCCACAGGGTATAATAATACAAATAAAATTTACCCTAAGAAATAACACACGATTCACTTTAATACATATTTGACTTATTATTTCACTGCATTTTTCTACATGTTCTTCATCATATTTTTCAAAATATCTCCATCTTTAGTTTTTTCTATCATGTGCAATATCTGCATTTCATTAATTCCTTTCCTTCTTCCTCTCAATAGGTAACATCTTGTTTTGATCAATCAACATTTAAGTTCTTCTTTAATTTATCTATAAATATTGTCCCTCTTTTCTCCCTTTCCTTTCTCCCTTTCCTTTCTCCCTTTCCTTTCTCCCTTTCCTTTCTCCCTTGCTGACGCTTTTCTCTTTATAGTTTTATCACAGGCAATATCTTCTGTTGATCTATCAAGAGTTGTGTTCTTATGCATTCCGATTCCTTTTTCATCTATGAATTTGGCTTAAAATACTTTTCATACCCTGTGCCCATTAAAAATGGACAACAAAGGGTATAATGAAAATGTGTGAATATATGTAACAGGCAGAAGGAAGCATCTCCGACCCTATAACGTTCATATATTCTTGATCAGAATCAATAGCTGAGTCGATTGACACCTGTCCATCTGTCTGTCCGTCCGTCTGTCTGTCTGTCCGTCTGTATGAACGCGTGGATCTCAGCAACTATAGGAGCTAGAGACTTCAAATTTGGAATGTAGGTTCCTGAATACCATACGCAGTTAAAGTTTATTTTCAACTTTCGTTATCAAGACCCGTTTGTTTTAAAATTAGAAAAATCACCATACCATAAGCAATGTTAAAGCTAGAGACTTGCGATTTGGCACACATGATAAGAAACTTGGGTGGCCTTAATGTGCGTAGAAAATATTCTACATAAATCAAGAGTTGTGTTCTTATTATTTTCGATTAATTTTTAACATTTTGTATCATTATCTTTAATAAACAAATTTTCCGTTCTTCTAAGTTATCAATATAAAATAATAAACCTATTGAACGATCATCTGATTCATTCCTCAACTTCTCACAGATAAAACCAGTCGGAAAGGCTACAGACGAAGTCGACTATGAGAGACTCTTTACTTATTCTTCAAAATGGAAATAAGATTAACACTAATACTACCTCATAGTGCGTTGTAATGTCAATATGCTCTTCTTCTTCCTTTGGCCTGACACTGAGTTATATTGAGTTTTGAAAAGCTTTCGAGTTTATTATCCGACCGCGATGAAATTATGAAATATTATTTAGGATACATTAGGATCCCAATGCTTCTCCTGTGTGCCAAAATTCAGGACTATAGCTTTAATATTTTTTGTTTTATGGGATTTCAAAAATTTTGTTCTCGATTAACGGAGGTGGAAGGGGGCGTGTCAAAATTTTAAGATCAACTTGATCTGCTTAGCCCATAGACGAACCACCATACCAAATTTGGTGTGTCTAGCTCTTATAGTCTCTGAGATCTAGGTGTTCATACAGACAGACGGACAGACAAACGGACAGACAGACGGACGGACAGACGGACAGACGGTCAGACAGACGGACGGACGGACATGACTCGGCTGGTGATGCTGATCAAGAATATATATACTTTATGGGGTCTGCCGGACTTCCTTCGACCTGTTACGCACTTTTTTAGACCCTTTACTTTAAAAAAGTAAAACGGGTCTATTAAGTTTGTCAAAAAAAAATGTGCGTAACAGGTCGAAGGAAGTCCGGCAGACCCCATAAAGTATATATATTCTTGATCAGTATCAACAGCCGAGTCGATATAGCCATGTCCGTCTGTCCGTCTGTCCGTCTGTGCTGGCGTATGAGCGCCTAGATCTCAGAGACTATAAGAGCTAGGGTCACCAAATTTGGTGACAATACTCCTGAGGGCTGCACAAAGGTCAAGTTTGTTTTAGAATTTTGCCACGCCCCCTTCCGCCTCCATAAATCGAGAACAAAATTTTTGAAAGCCCATTAAACAAAAAATATTAAAGCTAGAGTCCTGAATTTCGGCACACAGGACGGGTATCCGGGTCCTAATGTATCCTGAAAATTTCATCGTGATCGGATAGTTATCTCGGAAGATATTCAAAAAAATCTTAAAATCCCATATAATGGTCAATTTTAAAAATTTTTAAATTTTGGCACACAGGACAAGCATCGGGGTCCTAATGTATCCTGAAAGTTTCATCACGATCGGACAATAAACTCGGGAGTTATTCAAAACCCAATATTACTGAGTGTCGGACCAAAGGAAGAAGAAGAGCATGTTGACGTAACAACGCGCTATGAGGTACTATCTATTAGTGTCACTCTTATTTCCGTTTAGAAGAATAAGTAAAGGGTCTCTCATAGTCGACTTCGACTGTAGCCTTTCCGACTGGTTTTTTTTGACAAACTTAATAGACCCGTTTTACTTTTTTAAAGTTAAGGGTCTAAAAAAATGCTTTGTATAATTAAATATTTGTGTATTAACTTTCGAAATTCCATAATTCATATTTAAATCAATAATAAAACACTTTGATATAACTAGAAACACACTTAAATATCAAAGTTATTATGAATATAGTCAAATCAAAGTGCAACATAATTTACAACATTAAAAATATAAATTTTCAAATGTTAATTTAGTTAATTAAACAAATTAAATATGTTGCATATTATTTATTATTTTACTCAACTGAAATTCAAAGACTTCTGTAGTTTATTAAAATATTCGGTTAAAGTTATTTCCAGCAAATATTATTCACATTTAATTTCGAATTCTCAATCTGTTCTAGCTAAGATTTTGATGGGCACTCAAAAATTAAGACTATAAACCACAGAATATTTTCCACATTCAGTCCTAAGTTACTTTAATAGTAATGTTTTTATTTTTGAAAATATATATTCTATATCTTATATTTAATTAAAAATGCTTGATTTTAATATTCAACTAATAAACTAAATATTATGTGTAGTTCATTTCATAATAACAACAAAATAAAATATAACTTGAAATGTATTTGTATTTATTATGATTCGGTAGTTAAATGAAAGATAATTTCACGTTAATATAATAATATATGGGCATTTAAACCAAAAGGTCCACCGATACCAAAACATTCAAAGTATTTAAAAACAACTTGTTTCATTATAAAAATAGGGTGTATAGTCGATATTTTAATAGGAAAACAATGAAATTTAACTAATGTAACAAAATTTCGTCTCTATTCATAACCCATTTCGAGATGTTGGGTTGCAACCTCGAACAAGTGAAACTTTTCTCATTTGGGCATTTCTAGTGTACATTTTGTTTTGATACAAATTCTCAGAATAAGTTATTATGCATTGTCTTATGGTACTCCAAATCTTTGAAAAAGGTACAAAGAGTCAAAAAATAATGTATAAGAAAGTATGCGATTGCAAGTTACGATAATTTCGGCTTTGCATTATCGCATATTTCGGTGTCCCGTTTATTTAAGTTAAAAAAAAAACTAGTAATCATATTTGAGCAAAACTATAACCATTTTAAAGAGACATCAATGCATAACATTTATCAGAAATTTGCGTGAATATATTGCCCAAACTTTCGCTGAAATCTGAGATTAAATTGATCGCCACAAAAACCACTTCTATTTTTGTCCCGTGCGAATGCCTTGATTTTTTGTAAAAATCTACAATACGAATAGTTTCTCAAAATCGACCTTAGCACCAATTATAGGGCTAATCAAGAACTACTTTTAATTGGAAAAATTATTTTGGAAATCCGTCTTACTTTGACCTTTTTACCACTTACAATGTGTACGATTGTCCCGTGCGACCTCATGGAAATGCCCATATATAATATAATATGTAATTTGTATGGATTAAAGCTGAGATTTCAGTGTTAACAATTTAACATAATTATTAATATATGAATTACAGCAAAACTGAATGTAAAAATCGTTAAATCAAAGCGTAATCTGTTTACTCAATTCTACATTTTCTCATTCATTTAGCATCATTTGCCTTGAATCTTCTACTGACTAATCATTAAACTTTGCACTTTTGCCTAGCACACCTTTCGGTATGGCAATAAGCCATCTTAAAAATATATATTTATATATATATATAAATATATATATATATATATATATAATTCTTAATTCTTCTGCTTGTTCTTCTATCTTCCATCTTAAATACTTTGTTTCTTCACTCACCTTCTTTGGTTATAGCTTCTGTATCATTTGCAGTTGCTGCCTCATTGCTCTCATCATCATCTTTGGGCTCGAATTCGACCTGCGAAGTATCAACATCATAGAAATTAACGCGTGTCACGTGACGCACATAATCGGCACTGCCACATGTGGCACCATTATTGTTGATGCTTCTATGCTTGTTTTTTCTATGATATTTGTTAGTAACGTTGTTGTTGACATTGGCGGGTGGCAATTGAAATTGCAATTGTGTTTGTGGCGACAGACTCGACGCTGCGGCTGGCAGATTTTTTGCGTAGATGCGAAATACAATTGGAGCATTTGGGGCAGTGGCAGGTGCAGGGGCTGGGGCAGGTCTGTGGGCGTGTTCGTGTAGGTGGGCGTAACTACGCGGCGGTTTAGGCACAACATTGGCATTGGCATAGGATTGCCAAGCTGTAGATTGCTGTGGCTGATAGCTATGACTCTGACTAGGCCAGTGGGGCAGCTGTGGTGCTGTTGTTGTTGCTGTTGGTGGTGCAGACGCTGCTGCAGCCGTATAGAACCTGGCTGGAATGGCCGTATCACCCGTCGATGCCGATGAGGAGACGTTGCCGTTGCCATTGCTTCCGCTTTCGCTGCTGCTGCTGCGGCTGCTGTTGCGGCTGCTGCAACTGGAATCGTGTGGTGCAAGGTGATGTTGATGGTGTTGATGGTGTTGCTGCTGTTGTTGCTGGTGTTGCTGCTGTTGTTGCTGCTGCTGCTGGGCGTGACGGCTGCTGCTGCTGCTTCGGCTGCATGTGCATGGCGACAGTAGAAGGATCACCACCATTCGATCATCTGGCGACGCGGCGACGTTGACTACATCGGTGGCTGGCCTGCAACTTGTTGTAACTTCTTTTCTACGTCGCTTTCTGCTTCTCCTCCTCCTTCTCCTCCTCCTTCTCCTCCTCCTCCTCCTTCTTCTGCCTCCTCTTCCTTCCTCCTTCTCCGCCTCCTTCTCCTACTCCTCCCCTTTCTTCTCCTTTTATTTCAATTGTTTTTGCCTAATTAATTTTTCACTTTCGCTTTGCATTTCCATCATTTCAGCTTGCCACATGCGGCACATGCAACACGCTACATTTGCCACCAACGCCCCTAACAGCGTCTATACAGTTTGTTTTTAGGGGGCGTGGCGCGGCTTTGGGCGGCCTGTCAACTGATATTTCGTTGCTTGGCGGCGGCTGCGACTTTGACTGCATAAATCAACGGCAAATTAAAAACAAAAAAAACAAATAATAACAAAAAACAAAAAACCCAACAATGGGTGGGGTATGCTCGACTACGAGTTACCCTTAAGTACCATAACACACAGGCATACAAATATTAATTCCAATATTAACAATTTTCTTAAAAAGTTCAAGGTTTCTAATACATTTTTCAAAGTGTGAAAAAGAGTTTAAGAGGCCAAAGAAGGCGTGGCAGACGCCAGAAAGTACAAATATTTTTGATCAGTATCAATAACCGAGTCGATATAGCCTTGTGCGTCTGTCTGTCCGTATTTTTGTCCGTTAGTCTGTCCGTCTGTCTGTCTGTCCGACTGTCCATCTGTCTGTCCATCTGTCCTCCTGTCTAATCTTCTGTCTGTCCATCTGACCGTTCGTCGATCTGTACATCTTTCCGTTTGTCTGTCTATCCATCAGCCTATCCATCTTCCCGTCTGACCGTCTGTCTGTCCACCTGTCTGTCCGTCAGTCTGTCCATCTGTCCGCCTGTCTATCCTTCTGTCTGTCCATCTGTCCATCTTTCCGTCTGTCTATCTATCCATCTTTCCGTCTGTCTGTCTATCCATCTTTCCGTCTGTATGTCTGTCCGCCTGTCTGTCCGCCTGTCTGTCTGCCTGTCTGTCTGTCCGCCTGTCTGTCTGTCTGTCCGCCTGTCTGTCTGTCCGCTTGTCCGTCTGTCTGTCCGTCTGCTTTTCTATACGTCTGTCCATCTGTCTATCCGCCTGTCTGTCCGTATGTCTGTCTATCTCTCCGTCTGTCTGTTTGTCCGTCCGTCAATCTGTCCATCTTTCCGTCTGTCTGTCTATCCATCAGTCTATCCATCTCTCCGTCTGTCTGTCTGTCCGTCTGTTCGTCTGTCCGTCTGCCTGTCTGTCCGTCTGTTTGTTCGTCTGTTTGTCAGTCTGCTTGTCTGTCTGCTTGTCTGTCTATCCGTGTGTTGGTACTTCTGACTTTCTGTCCGTCTGTCCCTCTGTTTGTCAATCTGTCTGTCCATCTGTCTATCCATCTGTCTATCCATCTGTCTGTCTGTCTGTTCGTCTGTCCGTCTGTCTGTCCGTCTGTTTGAAATGATCCAATTATTCATACAGAGGGACAGAGAGTGAAAAACAACAAACTTGGTATGTAGATAATTAATTTGTATGTATTTCGACTAATTACACGATTAAAATTGCAACAAAATCAGATAATGAAATCGAAAGTTATTCAAAGAAATAAAATTATATATGTACATAAGGTAACTCACAGTCGAGTCTTTTTTGCTACTAACTTTGTCTATTCTCAATATTTAAAGAAAAACCAAAAAAAAAAAGAAAACTACTTTTAATGATATAACAAATAGCGGGAGACAGAGAAAAGGGGACAAAGGTGTAGAGAAATATAGCTAGAAGTGATAAAGAGGGAGATCTATCTAGTAAGTACGCCAAGCGTAAAGCTGTAAGAACAAAACGTTAGCTTCCCCGAATGCCGCAAACAGCTCATCAAAATTATTTTAGAGCTCCATAAAGAAGCCGCCGAGAGAAGAGCGGGGATTGTTGAATGTTGTTGTTTTGAGGGAACGCAAGTTGTCTGCCTTGCTGAATTCGCTGGAAAATTTGCTGAAGCGTCGGCATTTGGTCAACTCGCTTGGTTGGTTACATAACGCGTTCAATGCTCGACCCAAAAAACAAGAGAGAAACAAATGCAATCAAATTTAACACCGCAAAAGGGCAACTCGAATTCGGTTCAAGGCGCCAAGCGGTGAAATGGAAAGCCCAGAAAAAATGTGCCGTTAACGAAGAATAGACATGACTTCTTTAAATACCTTAATTTTTAAAATATTTCATTCTATCTTCTTCGCAATATCTGAAAAGTTCTTTAAGTAAAATACTTCTGATTACAATGTCTTCTAGTCGTCTAATCCATTTTATATGCCAATATATTGAGCTTATAATCATAAAACAACAACTCTATTAAATTTCATAAAGTTATCTGCACTCACAGCTAAGTTCGTTGAAGTCTTAAGGCTGCCTTGAGTCTACACACATTTTATGACTTAGCTGACATACCTTTTTAGTGTAGGGCATCAACTGAAAGCTGGTCAAAGTTCAGCGCAGCCACAAGACGACGACCCAAAAGGTCTCACTAACTTAGCCCTTTGGCACTGAGAAACTGATAAAGCGAACGACCTAAAATGGAGCAACTCCTCCGATCTGACCACTCTACCACCTATCGCTCTCTCTCTCTGTCACTCTCTATGTCTCTCTCTCCCTCTGCGATCAGCAGCAGACTTGCTAATGTTGTTTGAAAGAGTTTAAACTTTAAACTAATCGAAATATTGACAATTCTACGGCTGATTGTAAGCAAAGCAGTTAAAAGTTGTCTATGAAAGATTGAATGAAAAAAGAGTTAAGTCTTATATTGATATAGTATATATGGGCATTTCCATGAGGTCGCACGGGACAATCGTACACATTGTAAGTGGTAAAAAGGTCAAAGTAAGACGGATTTTCAAAATCATTTTTCCAATTAAAAGTAGTTCTTGATTAGCCCTATAATTGGTGCTAAGGTCGATTTTGAGGAACTATTCGTATTGTAGATTTTTACAAAAAATCAAGGCATTCGCATGGGGCAAAAATAGAAGTGGTTTTTGTGGCGATCAATTTAATCTCAGATTTCAGCGAAAGTTTGGGCAATAAATTCACGCAAATTTCTGATAAATGTTATGCATTGATGTTTCTTTAAAATGGTTATAGTTTTGCTCAAATATGATTTCTAGTTTTTTTTTAAATTAAATAAAGCCGCATTCGCACGGGACACCGAAATATGCGATAATGCAAAGCCGAAATTATCGTAACTTGCAATCGCATACTTTCTTATACATTATTTTTTGACTCTTTGTACCTTTCCAAAGATTTGGAGTACCATAAGACAATGCATAATAACTTATTCTGAGAATTTGTATCAAAACAAAATGTACACTAGAAATGCCCAAATGAGAAAAGTTGCACTTGTTCGACATTGTATCCCAATATCTCGAAATGGGTTATGAATAGATTCGAAATTTTGTTACATTAGTTAAATTTCATTGTTTTCCTATTAAAATATCGACTATTCACCCTATTTTTATAGTGAAACAAATTGTTTTTAAACACTTTGAATGTTTTGGTATCGGTGGACCTTTTGGTGGAAATGCCCATATGTATATAGAAGATCGAATCTGAAGACACTGAAGAATGAATCAAACACAGTAAAGTTTTCTTTGTTTTCTTTTCTTTTATCTGAATAAATTTATAAATATAGAGCGACTGTCAGAGTTTCTTATTCTTATTTTCTTTCTCTACTTTTTGGGGTATTTTATCTTAAGATTTGCTTACTTTTCTTCCGCTAATGCTTTAGGTATTGCTTTGAAGCTGAAAATACATTAATAGGTCTTAAAAGAAGTTAGACTCTTTCGTTTCGTAGTATTATCTGTAGATGCTTCCTCTTAACTCTTACGTCTTTTCCTTGCATTCACATACTAGTTTTCTTGAAGCTTTCGCATTTCTATGCAAAGCATTTTCTAAAATTTTTAATTTGTCTTTCATAATGTTTACATTCCCTAAATTATCTATTCAATTCTAATCACATAACCCCTTGTCTCTTTCTAACTATATACATCAATTTTTCGAGTTATCGCTTTCCTTTAATTATCTACAAAGTGTGCCGAGTTTTTTCTCTTCCCAGTTGCATTTTACATTTTACGTAAATAAAAGAAATATAGGAAAAGTGTTCACATTCCACATTCTTTATACCTCCCTCTTTCTTTTAGGCCACATTCTTATAATTTTCTATCTTTTCCCGTAAACTTTCTATGCAGCAATCTTTTCCCTTACACTTTCTATATAGATTTACTCTTGAAATCCTTCTCCTTGTTTGTGATTCCTCTCCACAAGCTGTCTCTTTCTCTCTCTCTCTATCTCGCTCTATATCCTTATTAAACTCTCGTTTTCTTCAACTTTTTCTCTATCTCTCTTATATACAGAGTGGGGCAAAAGTAATCACCCTATTGAAAAACTCCATAACTTTTACTTGTGGCCAATTCCGTTTTGACATTTTTGAAGTAGACAAACAAACAAAGAATACAAAATCGACAAGTCATAAATCGTTTTACTCGGCAAGAACGCGGAATAATTGTTTCCATTTTTATGCGCAACATTTGCTAAAGTTATAGCGTCTTACAATAGGATGATTACTTTTGCCCCACCCTGTACATAAGGGAGATAGAGAAAAAGTTGAAGAAAACAGGAGGAGGAAAGGCATTGCAAACAAGGTGAAGGACTGAAAGAGTAAATCTATATAGAAAGATGCAATTTTGTTCCTTTTCCATATTATTTCCCACCTTCTCACACTGTCTGTCTCTCTTTCTCATTCTTTCGCTTTCACTGTGTCTTGCTTTCTATTCCTCTCACTCTCTCTCTCCCTCTCCCTCTCTCTCTCACTCTCACTCTCATTCTCCCTCTCACTTTTGATCTGTTTAATAATCCCTCGTTTTCTATAACCTTTTATCGATCTCTTTAATTTAGTTTCCATTTGGCTGTCTTTCCGTATTAATTCTCACATTCCCACACCCTCTGTCTCCCCCACTCTATCTTTCTTTCTCTCTCTCTGTCTGTCTCTCTCTTTCTTTCTCTCTCTTTATTTAATTATCTTTCTTATTTAGTTACACTTTCAAAGTTCTCAACCCAATGTCACCTACTTTGCCCTTTCCCTTTTCCCGTAGCTTTTCTAAACTTCTCACACAATTCTTACTTGCTTGCTCTTTTTCTCCCCGTTCTGCTTCTTGCTTGTTTCTCTGTTTTCTTACTTTTTATATCCTGTGCCCATTAAAAATGGGCAAAAATGGGTATAATGAATTTGTGTGAATGTAAGTAATAGACAGAAGGAGGCATCTCCGTCCCTATAAACTATATATATTCTTGATCAGTCTCAATAGCCGAGTTGATTGACCCCTGTCCGTCTGTCTGTCCGTCTGTCTGCCCCTCAGTCTCTCCGTCTGTTTGTCAGTCTATATGGCCCTCTGTCTATCTGTCGTACTATATCTGTTTGTCCGTCTCTTTCATCGTCTGGCTACCCGTCTGTCTTTGTCTCCTTCTCTCCGTCTGTCCGTCTGTCTGTCCGCCTGTCTGCCCCTCAGTCTCTCCGCCAGTCTGTCTGGCTGTCACTCCGTCTGTCTCTCCGTCTGTCTGTCCTTCAGTCTCTCCATCAGTCTGTGAGTCTATATGGCCCTTATGCAAATTGAGCGAACTTGAGAGAGACCCTTTATTATATATATATATTTATATGGCATTATAATGAAAATACTATTGTTTGAAGACCTGCACAGGGTTTCCAACTGTCGCGCGCGCTCGACTGATCGGCTTATTCTCCCTAATTATCTATGGTAATATTACTTTTTGTCTTATGTAGATCAACTTTTTAAGCTCTGAAGTTCTCCTCCAGCTTTTCTAACATTCTTACACTATAGATATTCACCCCTTACTTTCTCTCTCTCTCTCTCTCTCTCTCTCTCTTAGCATTCCTTTTTGCCTCTCTTTCTTCTATAGTTTAGCTTTTAAAGCTTTTACTTGACTGTCTTCTTGCACTTTGCAGTTTAAACTCTTTTCAAAGTCCATTTTCCCTATCTCCCTGCATCTCTCACACTCTCTCTCTCTCTCTCTGTCTCACTCCCTTTCTCTCACTCTCTCAGTTCTAACAAGTTTCTCACTATAATTTGCTGTTGTTGTGTTTTTTATTTGTTGCTTTTTGACTTTTGTTTCGTGTGCGAAACGATTTTTGAATCGATAAATACGTTTTAACAATCAATTTGTGAGCTTTTGGCTGATTGTTGTTGCCGGTTTTCTGCCTTTTGTGTTAGCTGTTTTTGTAGTCATTGTTGTTATTGTTGTTATTGTTGTTGTTGTTGTTGCTGTTGACTTGATCGATTTGGACTTCAATTTGTTGCCAGCCTGAACATCATCAATATGCGCATGACATCAGGCCGACAAAACAACAACAACAACAACAACAACAACAATTAAATGGTAATTGCAATTTAGCCATGTTTGTAATTACTTCCGTTCATAGGACAAATTGAGAACCTTTTGAATTCTGTTTTTGATTTTTGGCAACTGATTTGAATTTAGAATTTGATTTCTGCTTATGGCCACGTTGTCAACGTTGTTGCCCTCAGGACATGACTCACCGCCAACAACAACAATGACAACAAAGCTTGAATTGAAACCCCTCCCAAAAAACAAATGTTGCTTTGACAATTCCCCAAAAAAAAACAAAAACCAAATTCAAAATGCAATTGCAAATGCCTTTTACTTGACCCAAAAGCAGCAACAGTTGCAAGTTGCAAGTTGCAACTGCAACAAGGCGTCGAGTTTGGCCAAAAAAGATTTGTTGTCTTTTTTTCTGTTTAGATTTTTTTTGGCGACGGCCGAGCCCACAAGTCACGCACTGGTCAACAAATACCCACACAACACACACACACACAACACACACAACACACACAACACACACACACACACACACACACACACACACACACACACACACACACACCCTACCCCTACCCATACCTCGCCCCTTCCTCTCCCCTCTACACTATGGGCTACTAATTTGCACCTTTTGCCATACAAAGACATTGAATTGTTGTTGCCCATTTAAAGTTTTCTTCTTTATTTTTGGTAGGAATACAAAAAAACGAGAATAAATAATTATCTATGAACATAACGAAATATGAATACTCTTACTTATTATTTCGACTTGATTTCGTTTAACTTTATCAAAACTTAATTTCTTTAAAAATTATATAGTTTTCCTTGTTGCTTTATTGTCTCTCTATATATTTTAAGCATAAGTTGCAAAAAGTTTTACCGAGATTTGGTAAATTTAAACAAGATATCTATAAAAACAGATTAATTTTTCATCTAAAAACTTTAATTTCATAAGATTCTTCCCATGGGATCAAAGGATATATTATAGTGAATGAAATTTAATGAAGATATATGTATATGGAATATGTATACTACAATAAATAATAAAAAAAGCTTGTGAGTTTCTTTGAGTTATCTAAAATTGTTACCAAATTTGTTTGCTTTAGCTTTTATAGTCGGACGGACAGCCAGAGGGACGAACAGACAGCCAGACAAACGGGCAGCCAGACGGAGAGACAGACGGACAAACAGACATACGACCAGACAGAAGGACATACGATAGATAGACAGAGGGCCAGATAGACTGACAGACAGACGGTCAGATAGACAGACGGAGAGAGAGACGAAGAGACAGACGGACAGACAGCCAGACAGACTGATAGATAGACAAAGAGATGGAGGCACAGACAGACGGGTAGCCAGACGAAGAAAGGGACGGACAAACAGACATAGACATATAGACAGAGAGCCATATAGACTGACAGACTGATGGAGACAGACGGACAGACAGACGGCCATACAGACCGATAGACAGAGGGCCTGATAGACTGACAAACAGACAGACAGACAGTCGGATAGACAGACGGATAGACAGCCAGATAGACAGCCAGATAGACGGACGGACAGAGGACCAGACAGACAGACGGGCAGTCAGACGGACAGACAGACGAAGAGACAGACGGATAGACAGAGGGCCTGATAGACTGACAAACAGACGGATATACAGTCAGACAGACGGACTGACAGAGGAACAGACAGACAGTCGGATAGACAGACGGATAGACAGCCAGACAGACGGAATGGTAAAGGAACAGACAGACAGACGGGCAGTCAGACGGACAGACAGACAGACGGACGGACAGACAGACAAACGGACAGACAAACTGATTTAGAATATACATCTTTATCTTTATTAAACTATACGTTAGACATACTTTAACTAGAAAATGGTGAGTTTCATGAAGCTTCCTTAAAAAAACTCGTTCTTCCAATTAAATTTTAGACCGATCATTCCTATGGCAGCTAAACTATGTAATAGTCCAGCGATTTAACTCTTTTTGATAAAAACAACTGCATGCAACAAATAGTAAGAGAAATCTATCAATTTACATTCAACATAATACTCATAGAAACAGACAACCAAATGAATAGACAGCAAGACAAACGAACATGCCACTAATGAACTAACTTATTACCCCGATCAGCAAGATATATTTTTACTATATAGACACGATATATTCACTATATATATATAGACGCTCAAACGTCTCCCTCTCAATGTGTTACATTTCCTATAACAAAATTATAATACCCTCTAAAAGCGAATAAACAAGAAAACCTTTTAAATATTTCAAGACGCACAGAATCTTAAATAACGTTGAAGCATTGTTGTTGTTGTTGTTATGCTTGTTATTGTTGCTGCTGCTGCAAGAAACCAACAATAACAACAAATAACAATAACAGTAACAGTAACAATAATAACAAACAGGCAAGAGCAACAAATTCGTTTAGAGCCAAACAACAACAACAGCAAAAAACGCTTCAACTACAACTCAAACGGCGGCTGCTTGTGGGTGCATATTCCCCTCCCCGCCCTCCACAACTCCCCGCCCTCCCCAACTTGCCCTCCCCCACTCGCCTCCCCTGCGCGTTGCCCTACTGCAAGCATTTGTCCATTTTGTGAACGAATAATGCGCGTGATTTTGTATATGAATGCATGCATGTATGTGTTTGTTTCTTGTTGTTGTTGTTGTTGTTGTTGTTGTTGTTGCTGTGTGCGCTTTAATGGTGGGAAAATATTTTTGCTGTGATTTTTTTGTTTTCGTCTTTTTTTTTTCTTTTTTGTCGATTTTGGGCCGCAATTTTGCTATCGATAGATAAATTGCGAGTGTATCGAATGCCGCAGGATCTCGAGTTGGTTTTTAAAAATTGGGCGCACGTTACGTATACGCAATGCGCTTATGCAACAAGTAGAAGGCAACAACAACAGCAACAGCAACAGCAACAAATGTCACGACAACTAGAAAAACGCGGCGGCGTCGTTGTTTTTTTTTTCTCTTTCAATGATTAATTTTTTGCACGTACTACGCCATGTAAAGCCCGCCACTTAAAGCTGGAGCGTTTGTAGAGTTGTGAAGTTGCAGTGGGCAGAGGGCAGCGGGTAGAGTTAGAGTGCAAGCATATGCTGTAGAGGGCGTTAGGTGCAGAGAACAACATACAAACTCACACACTGTGCACTCTCTCTATCTTTCACTCTCACTGACACGCACACACTCACACACTCACTCACATGCACACTGCAAGGCTTTTGGTTCTTTACCGTGTGTGGTCACACTTTGCACTTTGCCATTAAGGCCAAACAACAACAACAACAAGCAGAGAACAAATGTACTATTTTTGCTGTGTTTGCTTTTGTTTTGTTTTTTGTGTTTTTTTGTTTTGTTACAATCTAAATACTTAGTTAAGTACAATATTTAAGCGACTTTTAATTGCCGAAGTCAAAGTCGCAGTCGCATACAAAAAAAAAAAATAGAAGTCAACAGCAAAAAAAAGAAGAAGAAAAAAAACCAAACGAAACGAAATGAAAACAAAACAAAATGCGCGGCGTGTTCGATACGATGGCGCGGCGACGACTGCGGCGCAACACGAGCTGCACCGTTAGTTTGTTACACCTGAACTGAACTGAAGTTGCGCGCCAGCGTTCCCGAGTCTCGTTGAGCCAAGTGCGCTTGCCTGCGCTCCATTGTTGTTTTTGTTGCCACACAGCGCCAGAGCTTTGCCCCACACACACATACACACACACACCAGAAGTACTACTCATGTACATACATATGTATGTATGTATGTATGTACATTTGTATTTGTCAGTGTGCTTTAATTCGCTTTGTTATTTGCCGTTTGCCTTACTTACCAGTTCGTTCTGCTCGTCTTTGGCGCCAGCTTTCGATTTGCTCGTCTTGCTCAGTGCCATGGCGCCTCCCAGCGGCCTCCCTCTGGCTGCCTCCCTCTGGCGGCTGCTGCTTCAACTTCACACAACGCCCACGCTATTTGCTTTTCGTTTGATTATTTGCAGTATGCGTTTGTACGTGTGTTTTTGTTTTTTTGTTTGTGTTTGTGTTTTGCAAATTTGTTTTGTATTTGCTTTGGCTGCAATTTGAAAAAAATATTTGTTAAATTTTGGTGTTGCATACTCTTAGGCTGCGCGCGCATTAACTTTTTAGACATTGTGCTTTTGTGTATATTTTTTTTTGTGGTTGTTGTCTTTGCTAAACTAGTGTTGACAACTGCTAAAATCAAATTCAAAGTTTTGGGAATACCAAAATAATCACTCTTTCCACAGTTGCCACTATTGCCATTTTTCCGCCAAAACTGGTTTTTATTTTTTTGCAAAATTTGATCGATGCAGAAGTGAAAATTTATTTATACACTTTAAATTATATTTCACAAAAAGTTCAGCGCTTTGACTTTGGTCACTTATTTTGATCACTCCAGCTAAAATCATTTTAAACGAGGAGCAGTGTTATCAATTCAGATATTTTCCCGCCAGTTCTGGCGGTAAACGAATGCCAATCGCCCGACAAATTGTGAAATAGCGGCTAGCGGGAATTCTAGCTATTTTGAAAATTTATTTAATCTTTCACAAAACTCTGACTACATCTATTCATCGATACTTTGCAGCAGTTATTGCCATCGATATTTCTTCATCATCTCCAATATTTTTCACAATTTTTGTTCTGAGAAAAAAAATGCCTAATGTTGTATATAAGCAAAACCCCAAGATGCCTAATTCCGAGATCATATATTTTGTATAATTACTAATTATTATAGATTATTCTATATTTATAGATATGGATTGCGTAGGGCAAATAATTGTTGCCATAACTAGTATGAAGTACCTTTAAAGTATTTCAAATACTTTATTACAAAATCAATCGTACAAATCAGAGAAAGAAGAATGTCATGTTGAGCTTGAAAATTGACTTTTTTTTGGCTTGATTGATAATAAAAACAATTTTAAAACTAAAATAGCTTTAAATCTGGCTTGCTTTAGCAGAAGACGCCTGAAAAGACTACATACGTCCACACGATCTTTCTTAAATACGAGGAAGGGGGCAAGTCAAAATTTTTAGATAAACTTGATCTGC
>OY282582.1:49379552-49747052 GCA_958299025.2 Drosophila histrio | reverse complement strand
TGCCAACCAAAACATATATCCTGGCAAATTGCAGTCGGCCATCGTGAATATCATTGACCAGGCGACCTGTAATGGCAATGACTACTCGTATGCAGGGGACGTTCAAGATGGTTCATTCTGCGCCAATGCTCCCGGTAAGGATATATGCAGTCGTGACATTGGTGGCCCATTGGTATATGACGGCGCCCTCGTTGGTATTGCCTCCGAGGTGCGCTCTCCTTGTGCCCAGAGTAACTACCCAGGTATCTTCATCGAAGTTCCTGACTACTTGAATTTTCTAAATTATTATATAAACAGATATCCATAAACGATCGTCGAGCCATCAACAGTGTATGAGAACATTTGCAAATACAAAATAAAGCTATAACGATAAGTTGCCGGTGTATTAACTCATTGAAAGCATATTTAGAAGGACTGCTGCAAGCAGTGCTACAAGCAGAGCTGCAGTTATACAAGCAGTGCTGCAGTTATACAAGCAGTGCAGGGATTTAAACTCAACTGAACTAATCATTCTGAGTTTTGGTGACAGCCCTCATCAGCTTGTCATCTTTGAGCAGATAATAGAGTTCATCGTCAGATGTTATCTCACTCGGATTGGACATTGAGCAATTGTATCTGCCTTGCCTTGTAGAGGAAAGTATTAAATAAATTGTAATGAAATAAGTCTCTTTGTCAATTTTGCCTGGGTAACCGGACTAGGCAAGCTGACAATGTTCGCCTCAAGTTGTATTTAAGCACAATTTCTAGCTGAATATATGCGTATAATTGCCATGAAACTGCGTACCGAAAATATAAAGTCTCTAGCTCTTATTTATTTCTTATATTTTGTAAAATACTTGTAACTTTCTGTTCCATCATACTCACTTCCCTTTTTACTTCGCTTAAATTGCATTATTATTATACATGAGTAAATATTGAGTTTGTTAGAATTTGGTGGTGTTTCTTTGTTGTAGATATGAGAATTGCTTTGGGATTACGTATATTGCATAATTTATAACCAGAACAAGTAGGAACATAATAGCCGAGCCCCCGATTATAATATACCTCATATTATATGTGTGTTTCTTTTTTAATATGTCAACTTAAAAAAAAGAAAAACTTGTACATACTAAGTAATGTTAACAACATCTGTGAGTTATAAGCAGTCTAAGCTCTTAGCTTATTGTTTTGGTACTGATTAACACAAACTTTTCTTATCTTGTTGTGCTTATCTCGCATACGATTGCTATTCTTATACCCTGTGCGGGTATATTAAGTTTGTTAAAAGTATGCAACAGGTCTAAGGAAGTCTGACAGACTCCATAAAGTATATATGTTCTTGATCAGCATTAACAGCCAAATCGATATAACCATGTCCGTCTGTCCGTCTGTCCGTTTATCCGTTTGTCCGTCCGTATGATTGAAAGAATCTCAGAGATGGTAAGAGCTAGAAGCTTTTATTTCGCCCACAAATCAAGAAAAAGCTCATAATAAAAGCAATTTTGTAACTAGAAACTTGAGATTCGGCACACATACTGAGTAACTTGGAGTCTATGTATCCAGAAAATTTCATAACGATGCCAAGACCTCTTCGACCACAAATTAAAATAAGCGAATTACAATAGAAATACATCGGGAGTGAATTTGAAAAGGGTGCATTTAGAGCCACAAGGTATATTACGATCGGGATTTCGACTGTTTGGCTTGTTTTCTCTAATTTTCTCTTTTCGGTATACATTTTCGATACCGTGATATTTTCGAAGATGTTGTATTTTGTTTAAAATAAACTAAACTTTACATGTGTGGTGACGAACTATGTTCCTGATTGTAAATCATCTACTAGTTTCTTAGTTCGTTTTGGATCCCCTTTATCATTGGGTAGTTAGATAAAAAATTGATTGACTCAACTGAACTACAAGGAACAATTTTATCTTTAAACCAGTCGGAAGGTCTACACTCGAAGTCGACTAAGAAAAACCCTTTACTTATTCTTCAAAAGGGAAATAATAGGAACAAACGAGTCGAATTGAGTTGTAAACAACTTTATCTAAATATCTTGTTTAGTTCCAGAGGTTTAAATTAATTCCCTAAAATGGGTAAATATTCTATAGTGCGCTGTAACGGCAACATGCTCTTCTTCTTCCTTTGACTTGACACTGAGTAATATTGAGTAATTTTGGCAAAATGTTAACATAAACTGGTACTGCTTAGCCCATAGACGAACCAACATACCAAATTTGGTGACTTTAGCTCTTATAGTCTCTGAGATCTAGGCGCTCATACAGACAGACGGACAGATGGACAGATGGACAGACGGACATGACAGGCATGAATCGGCTGTTGATGCTGATCAAGAAACCTTTAAAAAGTAAACTTTTTTAAAGTAAAGGATCTATTCAATGAACTAACCGATGTTTTACCATAACATCGGCAAGGCATCGATAAACATCGGAATCGACAAAAGCATCGAGAAACATGCAGCTATCGCCTTCATTAGATATATCGATATATGCCGATGGTTTTTTTAGATTCCTATCGCTGCCACATTTGTACTCAGTGCTTGGCGGAATCATAACGACTTAAGTTATAATCTTCTACAATATATTGATATAAACATTTAAAAAGAAAAATTACCTACGAAACTATAATATTACAAAATTGAATGTAAATTCATTTAAACTAATTTTACATACTTGAATCTAATGTAGAAGCTTCAAGTTCAGAATGTGTAACAACTAATATTAAATATTGTAGCATTCATTATAATAATAGCATATAAGGCCCTGTAATTAAGGTAAAGAATCGTGAACACGATTAAAGGTGATTTAAAAGCGTTAGAATCTGCAGATACTTAGTATAAAGTATAGTATACTAGTACACAGTTAAGCTTATCTGTAGTGAACTTAAAAAGAATGATATTGCTTTGAACAAACAGATTGAAGAGTCGATTCTCTTTAATGAAGTTTCTATATAATGAAAGCAGTTACTCATTTCATGCGAATTTACATTAACGAATTTCTACTGTATATGCAATAGTAATAATAGTAAATATTTCCACAGAATTGACCGCAAGCGCATTAAAACACAATTACTAGTCATAGTATAATCGAAAACTGATCTATTAGACTAGTTTACTAAATGGAAATCTATAGATTTTCTACTTATGCCCTCATAAATATAAAAGCTTTAAGCTGAGCGTATTTCGCAGATAATAACTGCGAAGAAACTCCTCTATATCAACTGAATCAATGAAAGTTAAGTTCCTATTTGTGACTAATCAATTTCTGTATGTAATGTTGATCGTAGTAAAAAAGATTTAAGCCCAAAAATTCATTTAAAAGATCATGACTCAAAGTTAACCCCATTTTATTAACCATAGCAATCCATAGCAAAAACAGATGACACTTAAAATCGGATGTTGAACTGATTAAGCTAAAAAAAAAAAATTGAACTTTATAGATACTTATAAACACAGAAATTGAGCTTAAAGATTGAACTAACAATAGTTCGAATTAAATCCATTTTGTAAACAGAATCAAATACAGAAACTGATGACAGTTTAGATCTGATCTCAGACTGATCAGGTTTAGAAAATGGAACTTTAAAGATACCTAACTCAGTTTGCTTTAAATAAGATCAGAACTCAAAGTAAACAGAATCAAAAATAAGAACAGATGTAATTTAAGATCTGATATAGGACTGATTTAGCTCAGAAATGGAACTTTATAGATACTTATAGATACATAAAGTGAACTATAAGATCTAACAAACAATAATTAGAATTGAATCTCCTTTTCTTATTTACAGTATCTCGTGCTGAAACTGAAGACATTTAAGATTGGATCTGGGGCTCATTTAGCCCAGTATCTTGCACTTGATACAGATCCTTGTAACTGTAAGAGTTTAACGCTTAAAAGTAGGTTTAATTGGTCTTAGAGATAGTAGCTCAAAGTAAACGCCACAATATTAACAGAGAGCTGAGAAGAATGCCAGTTAAATCTGATTTAGATATGCTTAAGTTCAGAAAATGGAATTCTATAGCTGCTATACATAGATTATTGTCAATGTAGATACTTAATGTTTCAAACTTTGTTCCAAATACATTAGAGATATTAACTGAAAAGTTAGATGAGACTCTATTTTTCCAAATCCAAATACTATCTTGTTAATCTTGCCAATTAAGCGAATCGATAGCAAAGGAATGCTTAAAAAATAGTTATCATGGATCGTGTTTAAAAACACGCTAATTAAATGAATTGAGTGCAGCATACAAAATTGAGTATCGCAAATTTTTTTTTGGATAGAGTTTTAGTTTTATGTTTGTGAATAAAGAGTGTGTGTGTGTAGTATTGTAATTGGTAATTGCTCAGCTGGTTTTTAATCGCCCACTCGCCAAAAAGTATTTTCAAACGCATTTGGTCAAAATGAGTTGACGTATTTGGCCGTAACCAACCAACAACTGACCGCCCACCAACACCCGCAACAACCACGCAATTTCATTTGTTTGAACTGTGAAACTGAAGCGTTGTTCTCGGCACAAAGTTTTCGAGAGAAGAAAAAAATAGTAAAACTAGAGGATTTTTACGATGATCTGTGGCGACACAAACAAATTTCAAGGCGATATGTATATGAATTTCCATATGTATATATACATATTTTGTATACTACATGAACATACATAGTATGTACATATATGCATATACGAGTATAACAAATATTTATTGACGGTCTGCTCGAAATGACGAAATGAACGAGTTATTTGCGCGACTTTACTTAGTTTCAACGTCCCACACACAATAAACAACTGTATAATATAGAAAAATACACACTCTCTACTCGTTTTATAAATGTGAGTGTGTATCTACATATAGTATATGTAATTATGTAAAATATGTAGATAATAACTTGGTATTCAATTGATTCAACATTTGAAAAAAAACTGTCAGATGTTCTTAAATCAATTCGCCCGGTAAATATATATAATAAAAAAAATGACAAGGTCACACTGGTCAAAGCAAGCACAACACACACACACACTTAACACACTTCAAATAGACAATTTATTATGAAAATAATGAATTAAAATAAAAAGCAAACAACAGCTGGGAAAGGCATTTCCAAAAACGGTCAACAAAACACTTTTCCACATTTCACTTTTTCACTTTTCCATTTTGTTCAAACTAGTACTTCAAACGCGTTCGATAAATCAATTTCGATTAGTTAATTTCACGCATGATCCTGAATTGCAATTGTCAAACAAACAGATGTTGCAAGAATGCCAAATAAAATGGATGAGCGCGCACTTAACTGTTGCATGCCACGCGCCGTTGAACGTGAAACCAATCAAATTGTCCAATGGACACGGCATGTGCAACTTCCTACTTGAAACCCTTTTATTTTTGTTTTGCACTGCAGCAGCAGCAAGGGGGAGGCAATCGAACGTGCAATCGAACTATCGATTTCAACGATTGCTACTTCGATTGTCAATGCAAATTAACACACAAACACACACACACACACTGAGACACAGGCACGCACATGTATGTGTTGATTTTGAACAGGGCGTGTTTTGATCAGTTTTGATTGTTGCTTTTGTTTATCTGCCGCGCGCAACCGCAAAAAAAAAGCAATAACAATAACAAGTACAACAAACGTTGCAACTGGGCAACGCGACACACGCACACATATGTATATTAACACACACACACACAAACACATACACACACCTGGAGGAGGCGCGCAAAACGTTTTGTTTTGGCCGTCGCGTTAGCCGAGTGCGATTTGTGCCAAGCCAAGTGGTTTGTTGTCGTCCGTCCGTGCCAGATTCACAACTGATCTACCTGTTAGCTGTTTGCTGCTGTCGCAGCCAAATTGGAATTGGCGATCGAGCGCGCGCGCGCGCTTACCTCTCCCCTCCCCGCAAAAGCCGCACCTTCGATCATTCAATCTCGACTCCGAACCACAATCACATTCACAACAAGCTTTTGCCTTTTGCGGTCCATCTGCTGCTGCTGCTGCTGCCACTCAGCGCAGCCATTGTAGCTATTTTATAGCTAGACTTAGCTATTTCGACATTGCATAAACTAGAACATTTTAGCTATAAATCTGGTTAATTAAAAAAATGGTTTGACTTTGACTCTGTACACATCATGTTGCCAAATTTCAAGTCTAGCTTTGTCCCGATTTTCGAGTCGGAAGAAGGGCGTGGCAAAATTCAAAAACTAACTAGAGTTGCCTACACGCTTTAGGAGTATTGTCACCAAATTTGATTGCTCTTGCTCTGATAGTCTCTAAGATAGAGGTGTTCATACAGACGGACATTGCTATATCGACTCAAATGTTAATACTGATCAAGAATAGGGTCGAAGATGTTTCCTTCTGTTTGTTACATACAAACTTATAAGCCTTAGTATCATTACGGGGCTAAAAACTAGAACATGTTAGTTAGAAATCTGACTGTTTTAAAAAAAATATTTGACTATTTATCTAGATTGCCAGTTAGCTTCAATATACTTAGATACTTGGAATATTAAGGAAATGGATTTTGTCATTTGTCAGAGAATTTAAAACTTTAAATATTAATTCAATCGCGCATTTTATTTTTTTTTAAAGCTAAAATCTGCAACATATTAAGAGTATAAAATAAATATTAATATAATACCATTCCAATTGTTTTTGCTATTTCTAGCTTTTTATTTTGATCAATACCCTTAAAATTCTGGCAACACTGTCACTGCCACTGCCTTCATTCATTCATGCTCTTTCGGAGTGAGAGTGAGAGCACGAGCACTAGCTCGAGAGCGCAAAAAAACCACTTTCTTTTTTGTTTTAGAAGTATACAAAATTTTCTTTATTTTCGAAGATATTCGAAGATACCAAAGATCCGAGACAATAGAGAATACTTTGTCTCCGACCACTATATCATGTAGATAATCCAACAAAACTGTGCGGCTTCTGTACATCGGGCAGGTTGGTGGAAATGCAAAAATCTCAGCCATTTTTCCATAGGCAAAGAATATATTGATTTTCTTTAGTTTTCCGGCAATCTGTTATAAGTAAAGTCTAATTTTTTAAATAGTCAGATTTCTAGCTGATGGCATTTATTTAAATTATCCAGCATCGTTATGAACACATATCACATTAGGGACACATCGAATCCAAGATACTCATCATATGTGCTAAATCTTATGAAGGAAGGAGCATGAATTCTAAAGCAAACTTGATCTTTTGCTTTGCTCTAGCTCTTATAGTCTTTGGGATCCAGATACAGACGGACAGACAGACTGACGAATATGACTATATCGACTTGACTACTGATACTGATCAATAATATATATGCTTTATACGGTCGGTGATGCATCCTTCTGTCTGTTACATACAATGATACAAACTTATAAGCCTGGACCAAGTCTTGCTATAAAATAGCTAAAATAGCCAACACTGCTTGAAGCGCCTCATCAGGTTTTTCGCAAGTGAGAGCGCGACAGCAACACACACACTTACGCTCTCACAATGTTAAAAGCATTCTTTGCTCTCACTACAGCCGTTGTTGTTGTTGTTTTAGAGCTGCGACAATTTTGGAGCTGGGCTGAAGGTTAGTCGCTTGGAATGCTGGCCGGCGTTGGCGTAAGCGTTGGCGCAAAGAGTACAAAAACAAAGAGAGAGAGAGACGACGACACCCACACACATACATATACACCTGCAATAGCAATATATCTTTAACGTACACATATGTACATATATATATAATGAGAATATGTCTCATTGGCATTTTTTCGTAGAATCGACGACTATCTAAAATGTTGTTCCGGCATGGAACTCGGAAATGCCTGCACATTGGCGTGCGCTACGTGCAGCGCCTAGATAATTATTGCCTTATATACCTATAATATATAGATTATACATATGTACTATATAGCATTAGGTACCACAATTGTTTACTCTCAAATGGCGAATTTATTTATCATAAATTTTTGTGTTCCAAAAATGTGTTTCTCCACTTTTGCTGTGTGTGTGTGTGTGTGTGACTTGTGTTCGAACAAATTCAACGAAAGGTTTTTTTTTTGTTTTTAGTTTCTTTTTTTTTGGTTTTTTTCTTTAGTTGTTTTTTTTTTTTTGAACTACTACGATAATTGAATTGAGAGATTGCGTTTTTGGAAATCTTCTAGCAGTTAAGCAATAAGAAATTGTTTTCTTTGTTTTTTTTTTTATACTAGTACTCGGTATTATCATCATCAGAAGGGCACATAATTGTTTAATTTTAATCATTTTTGTTTTGTTTTGAATTTCGTATTAGTACATAACCTAGAAATCTAACCAAAATACTTGGATGCTACGTTTTTGTGCGAAAATCCCAAAACAAAAAAAAAAAAATGTGATTATATATTGTATATCGTATATATTACACAATTGAATTTGTTAATTCATGTTCTATGGAACATTTTATTGTGGGAATTGATATAACGATAGGATTTATAATCACATTTAAAGGATCTTCATTTTACAATTTCTCAATATGTATACTAAATATATTATTTGCTTTTCATTTTCTCTGTGTGTGTGTGTGTGTGTGAGTGTAAGTTTCTCCTTTTTTTCAGCTTATTTTAAGATTTTTTCTTTGTTTTTAATTGAAACGCACGAATGTTAAAGAGAACAATTCAAATAAAATGATAAAAAAAAAAAATAGTAATGCAAGTTATTGCAAAAGCTCACAATAACGGTGCATGGGTGATGCTTTCAGGGGATGGGAGAGAGGGCAATTTAGTGATGGGAGCTAACACGATAAATGTTTTAAACTAATTACATACACATAATTTATGCTACGATAGTAAAAAAAAAGAAGGGAGGTGGCGGGAGACTAGAGGCGGAGGGGGACAAATATAGAAGTATACTAAATTATATAGGACATGTTTTCTTCATCTTAGCTCCGTCTACAATCTAATATCGGTTTTGTTCTGTGTCCGCACCGACGTTTTCTTTAACCAAAGTTATTTTTCTTAGCTTTTTCGTTTTGTTTTGTTTTTTTTTTTATATTATTTTATATATGTATAATGTGTTTTGTATATGTAACTGGATGCATTTTTCTTTGGAGTGGTTTTCTCATCTTGTGTTGCTTGGTCGCTTTCTTCGTACTTTCTTGCCGCTTGCTTTGTTAAATTTGCCAAGTTGATTTCCATTTGCTTAAGTTGTTCTTTTTATTTTGTGATTGAACTTTTCTCTTTGATGTTTTCAGTTTTGTTTTGTTTTGTTTTTTTTTGAAATCTTTGCTCTGTTCTTCAACGAATCACTGATGATTTTTTTCTTTTTTGCTTTTGATATAAGAAATTTAGTCTGTTCTTGTTGTTGTTTTCTTTTTAGCTAAATGTGCTCCATCATACTTTTTTTGCTTCTCCATTATTGTTGTTCTTGTTGTTGTTGTTATTCTGTCTCTCTCTCTGTGTGTGTGTGTTTCTCTTGCTCTCGCTCCGTCTGCGATTTATGCCTCTCATAATCGCTTGAGCATACGTTTCTTCTCCTTAAGCAATTTCTCCTTTTTCTTATCCTGTAGCTTTTTATCAAGGCCCGCGTGTTTCTTCGTTGATGGTCCATCATCATCTTTGGCATCGCTGGCAGCAGCAGCCGCACCGCATTTAGCCGGCTAAAAAACAAAAAAAGGTAGATTAAAATGAATGAATTGAAAGACTGATAGAAAGATCGTGTCGTGTATTCTCTCTCTCTCACTCACCTGGGCATGTATTTCGGTCATCATTCGCGCACGCTGGGAATAATCATCGTAACGTTCGAGCAACATTTTGCCGGCCTCCTCATTGAGTGCCGATTCCGGATTGGGCACAATTAGCAGGCATTTGATGGTTAGCAATATATGTTTAATACCCAAATCCGGTTTCCAGTCCTTTTTTAATGTATTAACGCATATCTCGCCATTGGAGGCAACATTTGGATGGAAAATTTTTGTTAGGAAATATGCTTTTGGCGGCGTTTGTGGAAAATCTTTGCTAAGCGTTAGTTTAACACGAAATATGCCAACGGCATATGGTGTACCAGCCGGACCATCGATTAATGCCTGTATATCGGTGACATCGCTCTCATTGATTAAGACTTTAATTCCCTCCGGTGGCGTTGTTTCCATATCCTGCAGCTCCTTCATCACCTGTCTGATTGTCTGCGGCGACAGATTCTCCACATTTGAATATTGCTTAAATGTCCAATGATTGATTAATAAATTAGTATTGCTTTAAATCCATATTATACGCTTATTTGTTTACATTACCGAACTCATGGCTTCGCCTGATGATTCTCCGTTTTGTGCGTACGCCTCTCTCTCTCTGTGTGTGTGTGTGTGTGTGTGTCTGTTTGTGTCTATGGGTGAGTGTGTCTATTGCCTATGTTTATGTGGGTGTATGTATGTGTATGTGTGTGTGTGTGTGTGTGCTTGAATGCGTTTCAAGGTTTCTCAATAATCGCTGCTCCAATGTCCTGAAGCTTTGCTTTTTAATACTGCCAACGGATTGAGAGATTTGTCCAAAAATTTAAAAAGCTCAGCTTGTAACTGTATTTTCACTGGCGTCGCAGTCAAAGCGTCAGCGTCAGCGTCTCGTGCAGTGGGGGGAAAATTGTTTGCTCTGTTTTCGTATTCGTTTTTGTTTTTGCTACTCGCGTGCGCTTTATTATAATTATTGGCTCGCGTTAAATGCTTTGCAGCAAGTTGATTAT
Source organism: Drosophila histrio (assembly GCA_958299025.2). Lineage (NCBI taxonomy): Eukaryota > Metazoa > Arthropoda > Insecta > Diptera > Drosophilidae > Drosophila > Drosophila histrio. The sequence continues at coordinate 49,736,360 of OY282582.1, read as the reverse complement.
GTTTAAAACTGCAATCGATTTGTTTTTCTTTTTTGTTATTGGCTTTTCGACACATTTAAAAACAAAAAAAAAACAATTTTTAGTCAATTGCACACTTCACGCTCAACAACAAAACACAAAACAGCCTCCATTTACAGAAACCCTCGTCGTATGGCATGCGCTACAGTTTAACGTATGTGGCTTTTAATATCCGTTATGTGCACTCAATGACTTACTTCTTGTTAACATTGGCAAAATTTATTCATTCTTTTATTTTCTCTTATAATTGTCTTATGATCATCACCCAACCTCGATTGATCTTCACTTGATGACTCAAAAATGGTAAATATTCTTGTTTTCACTGAAATGCAGCGTACACAAAAGTGTCTTCAGTCGATACCAACAAGCAGCTATCTATACTCCTTTCTTGCGCATGCACTAGAGTCGTCTCACTCGTGCTCATTGAATTGGATAGTCGCACAGCAACTTCTGAACTATTCAGTATTAATTCATTGCAACAAAATGAAATAAAGTTTTTTTTTAAATAACATGCTCTTCAAATGAATAAATATGAAATAAGAAACATATGTAACTATCAAATAAATGTGAATGTTTACGCTTGCTTTATTGCAATTGTGCATTTGGCGTTGCCACATGGTATAACCCGATTGGAGGTGGTGGTTGATCAATTATATATCGATAACGGGCATTTTGCAATTAATTTCTAGCATATATACCATTTAAATGGAAATGTAACCAGGTACTGCCATTATTTAATTATTTTTATTATTTTTGAGTTATCATTGAGCTGTTGTTGATGCAGACACGTGATCAATATTTGTCAACATATATATCGATATATCCATGAATAAAACGCGTCGATAGATCGTTAGTACTAAATACTAAGTTTTCAAAATAAACATGGCGCTCAATTCTTTTTAAATATAAACAATGGTTTAATTGGTGCAATTAAATAAAAAAAAATATAAATTAGACAGATTAAGGTTAACATTAAGAAAAAGATATACTTGTTCCGTGTTACGGCACGTTACAAAATGTATATTTTTCGTGGAACAATGTAACCATAATGAGCTCTAATGTGGCTCCACCTTTTGTCTGCTGGCGGTTGATTTGCTTTTGTCTTGAAAGTAGATTCTCTTTTTACCATTGCAATTAGTGAAAATTTCTCGAAGTTTTCTAATCAGAACACATTTGCATGCTTGCATTTGGCTTGTTGGCTTCCAACATCATCGAAATGTTAACAAATTTCACTGTGGTTCCTGATCAACGACATTCAAAATTCAAATGAAGAAATATGCATTTTGAACGAAAACAAACGCCAAAATGAGCAAGAACGCAGAATGACCTAGCAGGAACTACGCAAAATGACCTAAAATAACTAATGGGCAAGTCGAAGATCCGAGCAAAAGTATGCAAAAATGAGCAGAAGGAATTACTGAGCAAATGTGAGCAAAACAGAACTGAAAAAGAAAAAGAACTAGTAAGCAATAATGAACAACAGTGTTGCCAACTATGAAAAAGCAAAATAAAGTTATTCATTTTTAGTGGGTCGAAGAACGGATAAAATCTAAATTGTTCAGCAAGAAAACCTATAAAATGCTGAGGACTTGTAATGTTTATTAACATTTTGTTTTATACATTTTCAATTAAATCTAATTATTTTCTCGAAATTCATTAGAAAAGTGTTAAGCCGAAACATTTTTTATTTTATTTAGTTTACAGAAATCCTTTTTGAGTAAAAACTTTTGTTAAATTCGCACTAATCATCAGATCTATTGATATTAGCCGTGCAAGTTTAATTTGTATCTGTAAATGTTTATATATGTATACTTTTTAAGGTAAATAAAACGGAAAACAGTAAAACACATATACAAATAAAACATTTCTTTCCGCAATTGAAACAGTCAAATTTGACGGTAAAAAGCTATTCTGCCAACACTGATTGACATTTACGAGGGAACTTGTTCACTCTCTCAGTACAAGGAACCACTCTTTTCAGTTCACTCACTCATGAGCAGCCCAACACTAACTCTAACGCCAACGCATAATTTAGTTTTAGTTTAGATTTTTTGTCGAATTCTAATTTATTGAACAATTTTAATTTCTTTGAGCACATTGCGTTTGGCTGCTTGTTGGTGGTTGGCGCCCGCGACGGCAGTGCATCAGAGTTGTGCGTTGTGGTGTATTGCTGTGAAATTGTGTGTGCAAGTGGAAGAAGAAGTTGGGAAGTGGAAGTTTGGGCTAAAATGTCGAAGAATAAAATAAACACAACTGCAGCGACGGCGGCGAGCGCTGAAACGAATCTAATTGAAGTGAAATCAAAGGTGAGGGAAGGGCTAATGTTTCAAACTAAATAAAACAAAAATGAAAAAAATGCCATATAAATGGAATAAAATGAAACAATAGCCGATTGCGGCTGTGGCGGCGGCGACGACGGCGACGACGCTGATTCATGATTCGTGTAGAAATTTGTGTAAAGTGGAAGTGGAAATTGTTGCACAGGGCGGCAACAGTTGGCACAGGCATTTGATTATTATGTGTGATTATGATAATAATAATAATGCTGATAATCATATACAATTTACCTTATTTATACCTCAGTTTGATGCCGAGTTTCGACGCTGGAGCTTTAAACGTCATGAAACCGAGCAGAGTTTCGATAAATTTGCCTCATTGATCGAACAGCTGCATAAATTGACCAACATACAGTTTCTAATACTCTACATTGATCCGCGAGACAACGACCTGTTGCCCATTAACAATGATGATAACTTCGGGCGTGCCCTGAAAACAGCACGTCCTTTGCTGCGAGTTATTGTGCAAAGGAAAGGTGAGTATAATAAATATATAATTACATACATATATTTTCTTCTTTTTTTTTCTAAATTTACATAATATCTTCTTCTGTGTAGATGATCTAAATGAGTACTCGGGCTTTGGCACTATGAAGCCACGCAATCTAATTGGCAGCATACTTGGCCATACGCCGGTGAAAACCAAAGCACCATCAATATCCATACCGCACGATTTTCGTCAGGTTTCGGCCATTATTGATGTGGACATTGTGCCGGAGACGCATCGACGGGTGCGTCTACTCAAACATGGCAGCGACAAACCGTTGGGTTTCTACATACGCGACGGGACATCGGTGCGTGTTACGGCCAGCGGCCTTGAGAAACAGCCGGGCATATTCATATCACGTCTGGTGCCCGGCGGATTGGCCGAAAGCACCGGCCTTCTGGCCGTCAACGATGAGGTTATCGAAGTCAATGGCATTGAGGTGGCCGGCAAGACATTGGATCAGGTAAGCATAAATCCGGCGACCTTAAAGCTTATTATCATCTAATGCAATTGGTATATACTTACTTATAATTGGTATATTACGTTTAGTTTAAAACTATGTAAAAGGCAGAGGGAGGAGGTGTAACCGATTCCATAAAGTTTATATGTTCTATAAACATGTCTGTCTGTCCGTCTGCACGTTCGTATGAACGAAAGAATCTCAGAGATGGTAAAAGCTTGAACTAGATTAGTGATGGTAACTGCAAACCAGTGTTGCCAACACCTTGTCACAGAAACAGGACAAAGCAAGAAACCGGGAAAAAGGCTACATATAGCGAATAGTTACTTTTAATGAATTGCACGATTAATCGATACTTCGCACGATATATGTTATTAATATAACACCATATCACAATTAAAATCGATATCACGATGTGAAATAGAATGCAACATTTTTATTTTATGTATGTGAATATATTGTTATTTAAGCAAAATACAAGTTTTTAAAAAAAACCTGATGAAGAATACCAATTAAACCTAGGAAACGACAGATTTTCTATTAGTTCAAAGCAAGACAGATTTATCCGAAATAAAGGCTGACTTGGCAACACTGATGTGTATGGGTAAACTTAAACAGCTGATTTGCACTCGTGCGAGGCTGTGCCCATCACTGGTATAGACACTCATCTTATGCAATTTTTAGGACTGATTAAAATCTTTGCTTTGATCTTGTTTCACGCGATAAAATCAATTTATACAACCGTCAAATATAGACAAGAAAACGTAAAATAATGTACTTAATTCCTAGAGCATGATTAATTAATTAATAATAAAGTATAGTTATAATGTCTGCTTTAAATTTTGACTGGATACATACATATTTGAATTTGTACATGAATACCCACAAAGGTGCACGGACACTTTGTTAATCCGCAATTCGTCAAATAATTAGTAATGTTCAATTTCCACTAAGAATTCCAAAGCTGTCGATTTTTCATGAAAATCGATTTATATTACTTGATTTATCGGAATAAAAATAATCGAGTTTAAATCGGTTATGTAAAAATCGATTAATCGATATTTCGGTGTTTTCTTACATCACTAAACTAGATATTTATGCACTGCTTATAATTGCACTGCTTTAAATTTTGAATGCCACTCCCAAATTTCAAATAGAATTTCAAATTTCAATAGAAGTTTTAGAGCTTGATGTGTATTTTGGAGTCGATGTGTCCAGTAATATACCCGATGCCCCGCCCACAAGCAAATTACAAGAGAACTAGGAAGGTAGTGAATTTAAGAAGTTTCCTGTACTTTTACAGGGTATATTACGGTCGACTTAACGACTGTCAAGCTTGTTTTTTAACTTAATATTATTAAATAATAACTACAGATATTTTTCAATCAATTCATAATTAATTCTTAGTTCTGATCTAAATAAAAACAATTTAAATAATTATATGTCAATTTATATTTTAAATTTTTAATTATTTTTAATACAAAAAATAATATAAATTTTTAAGCAAAAACCAAAATTAAACAAACACATTAAATATTAAATAGATATCAATTCGTACGTAAAAATTTACTAGTAAATAATGAACTAGTTAATAATTCTTAGTTTTGATATAATGAAAACTATTTAAATATATTTAAAATTATATTTTGTATTTTTAATTTTTATTTAAAATAAACAAACGATCAAAACTAAACAAACATATAAAATATTATATAAATTTCAGTGTAAAAATTGCATAACGCATTAAAATTAACTTTTATTTTTTACCTAAACTAACAAAAAATTTAAATTGAATAACATTTTCAATTTGAATTACAAACCACACTCTTTTTTTCAACTACTATTATACTTTATTTAAATTAATATAAACCTTTATATTTGATCTAAACATAAACAAATATGTTACTATTTACATTTCATTTACTTTTAAACTTTATTTAAACTAAATTAACTCTTTTATTCCATTTAATATTAACACTTCTTACTGACAGAAAAAAAAACAAAATGAATGTAAATTTTTATTTTAAATATGTTTTAAATTTCAATGATTCAATTAATATTTTCATTTATTTTTAATTTTAATATAATTTAACTCTGGCTCAATAAATTTGCTAATCATATATTTAAAATAAATTTAAATATTATGTAACATAAGTTATTTTTAATTTTGTATAAAAAATCATTAGAAATAACAATTAAAAATAAATAACTTTTGGCTTTAAATGTGTATTATACAAATTGAGAAACAAATTGATGAATATTTTGCATAATAACTACAAATATATTTAAAAATTCAACTATTATTTCTTATATTTATTTGCTTAGCTAATAACTAAAAGTTAATATTTAGTTATTAGAAAAAAATTAATATTAATTCAAATAAAAATTGAAAATTAAATTTTACCTTAAATATTTTATTGTTTTGCCCAAAAAGAAGAAGTTATAATTAATTTATTTTAATTACTTTATAATGTACATTTGAGATGCTCTCAATTATCCAGACATATTATTATTATTTTTAATACTTTTTAAATGCATAACACTTAATTTTATATTAGAAACGAATCTTGACTTGATGTTAGACTTATACCATTTTTTTTAAATTTATTTTTGACTTCGTCAACAGGTGACGGACATGATGGTAGCCAATAGCTCCAATTTGATCATCACGGTGAAGCCGGCAAATCAACGTACGCTCACGTCCACGCATCGTGGTTCCTTCTCGCGCAACAGTCAATTGTCCAGCGGTTCCCATCACACGAATCACACAAACACATCCGATGAACTGGAGCATGATGATCAGGATGATATTGTTGATTTAACCGGTGTCACGCTCGATGAGAGTCCCACAACGGGCGCGACGCTGGTAACTGTGACCGCATCGTCGACAGCATCCGTAACGAGTCATCAACGTGATCAATCGTCATCGTCATCACCGTCCACGCATCACAAACAGGCCGCCTCCAATGCGTCCACAATAATGGCCAGCGATGTCAAGGATGGAGTTTTACATTTGTAAACTACTACACACAAACCATTAGCAACAACAACAGAGACAGAAACAGAAAGAGAAACAACAACAAAGTGAAAGAGAGACGACCCAATACACAATATAACATATTGGGTTTATTACATACATACATACATATATGCAGCAGCAGCAGCAGCTTAGTGTCCACATTCCACACACGTTCCACAAAACATGTCTTAAGTTTTCCATTTCCAGTTTTATGCAGTTTTTAATTATTTTTCATTTCTGCCCCAAAAAAAAAATATGTATTTTAATTGTAAGCATTAATGTCCTTTGTTATTATCATATATTCCTTCATGTGTTATCATTAGTTAGACAGAGTGAGAGATAGTGAGCGAAAAAGAGCAAGAGGGAGGCAGCTTTGAGTTTTATACACTGTTTCCACTAAAAAAAAACAGTGGCAAGAGGGTATTAATTGTAAAAGAAATTGTATAATTGCAATTATGCAATAAACACACACACACACACAAACACACCTGCCTCGAACTTAAAACATTGCATTCCATTTATATGTACTTTGCGGCACACACACACACATCAGCAACAACAGCAACAACAACAAAACTAAACATTTATATTGTACTTACAAACTAAAACTTAAGAGAAATGTTTGTTTTTTTTTTTGCGTTCGTTCGTATTTTCTTTTTAATTTGTTTGTAACGTGTGCGAGCTTAAAAAGTGTTACTTAATATACATGTATTAATATATATTTATATATATATATATATTTTATATATTCTTTTAATTTGTTTTCGTCGTGTGTCTAATACTCGTTCAAGTTTTTTTTTTTTTTTGTTTAAACTTTTTAAAGTGTAAAAAATGGAAGAGGAACAACAATAACTACCAAACACCAACAGCGCCTTTAAAATTATCAACGCAAAAATGTTTTTGTAAACCTATATATACTATAAATTATACTATATACAAGAATTATATCTATAAATACGTATACTTACCTATACTATGTAGTTTTATACACACAAGATCTATTATATAGTCAAATTAAGAAAAGACATTGAAGCAAAGAAAAGAAAAAAACTTGAAGTTAACATAAACACACATATGAGACAGGCATATTTTTTAGATATATAATATACTATACTATATACATATATGTAGTTAGACTTATGCGATTCAAAGAAAACAAAAAGACAAGCAGCAAGTATACTAATAATATCCGAATACCGAATACCCTATACTCTACATAAGCAGTTAATATTTTCGTTAGATTGTGTCGAGTTCAACTGGCGCAAGTTAAATCAATTTATCAAATCTATTATTTAAACTAAACCTAACACCAATCGAACAACAATCTAAAATCTATATTATATTATTATTACACACACACACAAACAAAACAACAACAACCATATAAGACAAAAAAGTAATATTTTGATGCATGTATTTTTAATAAAACAAAGTGAACTTCTAAGTGCACTAAGAAATTATAACTTAAAAGGATATTTTTATCACTGGGTTTGAAGCTTAGAAAATAATAATAATTTGTTTGTCGGCTTGTGGCCGTTAAAAAATATCTCAAAATATCTTTTGAAAGCGTGAAGAGCATATATATATATTAAACGGTCATTAAAATGAAGCGATGGCTGCACTGGGAAATTAAGAGTTAATAGATTAAACTGAATTTTCTGGGGAAATCTAAAATCTTTAAGAAGAAGGAAGTGAAAAACTAAGAAGTTTGCATTTTTAAATTGTAATTTAATTACATACGTCAGATCCCATTAGTCTTAGTAACACTAAGAAAACAACTTCATAGAGCATCCATCCAATTGGCTGCGATTGCCTCCACGGTTCGATTGGGAAATTTAAAATGGCGGCAAAAGGTACATTCTTGACGGCTGCTGGTTCAGTTTGCGTACAGACCGCGACGCCTCCCAGTTGGAAAGTGCCAGAGTGCTCCATTTTGTTATTGATCTAGAAGTATGCAATGCTTTTTGACAGTTTTGTGTGCATTGGTGGAAAAATTACCGCTGCTAAACCATCAGAATTGTGTGGTGTATGTAAGGGATTACATTTTTGATCAACATTGTGAACGCGAATGCTACGATTCGCGGTCATGCCCACACAAAAATAACCTCCAATGTAATCAGCATTATACAGGCAAGGAAGCGCTTACAGCTTCTAAGTAAGCATCACGTAAGCGATTAACTCAGCACGGGATTTCCCACTGGGTTGCTGTGGTATTTATTATGTATATATATATGTATACATGTATGCATGTTCTTCATATTTTGCTATTGGTATCAGATGTTTTTGTTGGATGGCGCTGCTGATGGCCAAGGCAAGCCAGCTGAGTTTTGTTTTGATGACGGATGATAAGGATTGACAATACCTTTATTAGACTTACAATTCATTTAATTTACATATGTATAACTTAAACTATTTACATATTATTATTTATTAAGTTCTTTAATTTAATTACAAATTAATTGTATTGTGAGTATTCTGTCTACTCCTTTACTCATTCATTCTTTCGTTCAGTTATGCATATGTATGCGTTAAGTCACTCAAAATTGCGCAGAAAAGTATTTAATACAATGAGAAACCTATCAGCTGAAATGCTTGCACTTAAAACTGGTAGTCAGAGACGCTCAAGCTTGAATGCTACTATAACGTATGGCAATCGACGCGCGTTTCTAAATTTCCTGACGCAAACGTAGACGCAACCATAGTGGAAGTCCAGTGTAAATTTTCATAACAATCGAACTTTTGCCATTTAAATTATCGATAATATTGTGTGATACAAGTTTAAAATTTTTGACGTCCATGGAAAAAAAAAGAATATCGTGTGTTAATAAAACACTGTTTTTTGGTGGGAAAAAATACTGTGGAAGCTAAAAAGTGGCTTAATAAGCACTATGGCGAATCTTCTCCTGGTAAATCAACAGTTTGCGATTGGTATAATGAATTCAAAAGAGGTCGTACCAACACCGAAGACGCTGAACGTTGTGGGCGGCCAAATATGGCCGTTACCATGGAGAATATCAGCAAAATCCGGAAAATCGTACGGAGCGATCGCAGAGGCCATGAAGATATCAGAAGGAAGTGTGTTTACAATTTTACACGAACATTTGGGTATGGAAAAACTTTACTCAAAATGGGTGCCGCGTGTACTGACCGCGCTGATCAAAAACAACAGCGTATTAATGATTCCGAGGCTTCTTTGGACATTTTTAACTGGAATAAACATATTTTTTTCCAACGCTACGTTACAATGGTTGAAACATAGATCCATTACTACACATCTGAGACAAATCGGCAGTCAGCTGAAAGGACAGAAACTGGTGAGAGTAGTCCAAAGCGTTCAAAAGCCCAACAACAGTCAGGTTGTAAGGTGAGGGCGTCTATTTTTTGGGATGCTTGCGGAATTTTGTTCATCGAATACATTGATAAAGGCAAAAGACTCAATAGAGAATGCCACAATATGGATTTGTTAGATCGTTTGGCTGAAAAAATCAAGGAAAAACGTCCTCATATGGCGAAGAAAAAACCACTTCTTCACCAAGACAGTGCAACAGTTCACAAGTCAATGAAGACGATGGTCAAGTAAAACGAATTACGATTTGAATTGCTGCCGCACCCCATAGATTCTCCAGATCTAGCCCCTAGTGACTTTTTGCAGATCTCAAAAAAATGCTTCAGGGAAAATCATCATCATCATTTTTTAAAAAGGGAATTGAAAAGTTAGAGAAGCGTTGGATTAAATGTATCAGCTTAGATGGAAACTATGTTGATGAATAAAATTTAGTTTTGAGAAAAAAGTGTTTTTTTTTTTTTATATGTTACTGAGCGAAGTGTTACAAGAAACTCGCAAATCGTATAACAATAATAATCATGAAATTAAATATTGCTGTTTGTTTTTGCTAATTTGTTTATTTTTGGAATTATGAACAAAAAAATGAAAAACGTTTGAATTACTTTTAGCTACTTCATACATACATAAATGGAATACATGGAAATACTTCTTAAGCTTACAACTAATTGAAATGATTAAATACAAATTCAATTTGAATAAAGTTATTGAATGTGCACTTTGTTTAGTTTTGTTTTCGATCATTTAGAAAATTGCATAAATTTATACAGCGAATTTAGGTACACAGAGAAAACAAGATGCAGCGACAGAGACAATGAAGGAGTGAATGAGAAATGTGTGTGTGTGTGTGTGTGTGATTGGCTGAGGCTAGGCTGCTAAATATATTGGTAAATATATATATATAGATGAGAGACTTAATCGCTGGATAAATCCGACGCTGTGGCGACATTATTCTCCAAACATTGCCAAATGGTGCGAGCAGCAGGTCGATCTTCGCTGAGGGCATTGGTGCACAGATAGAATAGCTCAACAATGCAGTTGTAATCATCGCTGAGCTGAAAGGCCACCGGCAATGGTGGACGTGTGCCATATGCCTGTTCAATGTGTGTCAGCGAATAATCAGAAATGTCATTCTCTTTGGTGTCATCCTCATCAATTTCCCCACCGACAATATCATCAGTGTTCTCGAGGCTTTCGTCATTGTTGGCAATGCCAGTGCCAGTGCCAGATGCCATTGAATCGTTATTGTCTGAATAGTTGAGTTGTTTCCGTTGCGGCAGCTCCAATGAGCTGTCCAAGTCAATCACTGTGCTACTATTGAAGGCTGCGTCCAGTTCAAGTGTGTGTGGCGGCACAAGTGCCAGTGTCTCATAGATGATTAAGCCGAAACTGAAGATATCAGCTTTGCTATCAATTACCTCCACTTCGTCAATGATTTCCGGTGGTGACCAAAGTGTTGTACCTGTCACAAGAAATTCAAATCAATAGCTGCACATAATCTACATATATTTGATCAAGTTTAAAACTTACCCACATACTGTAGATGGGGATTCTTCTGAAAGCTTATCTCGCCATTCTCGTCTAATGGCAATGTGACGCCAAAGTCGCAGAGTTTGCATATTTCAAATTCACCCTTGACCAGTACATTGAAGGACTTTAGATCGCCATGCAGGAGACGAACTTCAGAATGCAAAAAGTCTAAAGCATGCGCAATGTCCATTATCATTTTGAATGTATTTTTGGCGGGCAAAGGGCCAAGATCCTCATCGTGACGCTCTTCCAGTATGGAACCCAATGATGTGCTGCACATTTCTAGTGCCAGTGTGTCCACACCATCGGCGGTTTTGATGACTCCGCGAAAGCCAACAATGTTTGGATGGTTTAGTTTGCTGTCAAACATAAAGATTTCAACATGTCAATGAAATAACTTTTCCAGTTCGGTAGAGTTATTATTATTGTTGTTGTCGTCGTTGTTGTGGGAGTGTGTATGTATAACAAACGGCACAATTATGTACACCAAATGCACACGCACACACAGGGGCACAGACACACATAAGACGCAGCAGCAGCCTCACGCATATATGTATGCACACGCATGCAAGCTCACACACAAAAAAACATGCACACAGTTATACAGCCACCGGCTCGCCCACGTGTGTATGTGTGTGTGTGTGTGTACACACTCATCTGGGCATCCATGTATCTGTGCACACGCTGTGGTACACACCAATAGTTGAAAATACATATGCATAATCAGAGGACAGAGAACATAGGACTGAGGACTCACCGCAAGATGGCTGCTTCATGTATGATGCGGTCATTAAATAGCGTATCTTTTTTGGCCCGGGTACGTTGTGTGATACGTTTAACCGCCCATGGTGAGCGAATGTGTCCACGCTTTGGTGACCTGTCCAGGCGATATACACTGACACCGGTGCCATGTCCCAGTGTTTTCAACATTGGAGATGGCGGAATTCTTATTGGTGTGCTGTTGTTTTGCACATTCTCCATATGCAGATTGCGCAGTTTGCGACGCGGCGTATCCATAGTGTTGTTGGCAAGTGTTGAAACTGGATCTAGGATCAAATGGAATTGTTGTTTTAGAATACAATTTGATATCTAATGCGACGCGCACAAAAACGCCGTTTAATTGAAAAGAAGGGATAGCTGTAAATAACTATCGATTCGCTAGTGTATCGATGTATCGAAATTGTTATTGTTTAATAAGCTGCGCTTATGGCTGATATCGATAGACTTGGCGGTCTTTATCAAATTTTATAATTGGATAGTTTGTAACGTTTAATATATGCTGTACTCATATACTAAAGTTGCAAAGAGCTTATGTATCATATTTTAAAAGCTTATTCATATGAAGTTGCACATATCGACTACTAAGTTCACTTTATCGAAGTGCATATATCGATACAGAGTCACATCTTATCGAGTGTCTGTATGTGGAACTATCGATAAGCTGCAATAAATTCATGTATCGATATTTAACATAATATGTGATTAATTAACGGCTAATCAATTTCGAACGAAGCACATACGCTGTTGCAGAGTAGAGTTTAAATTTGAAAATGACTTATTTGGTTGAAATACAAAACAGAGCATGGGCATAAGCATATGTTGATATTATCGATATTTGATTTTCCTATCGAGTGTATTCGATTTCCAAGTGACAACTGTAGCTTTCGCATTGCTGCCGTTTATAATTTATTTTGCATGTAACTTTTGTGTGCGGTGCGCTGCAGTCCGTGGGGTAATGTGTTTCCTGCGCTTTCTAATGCAAGCGAGTGCGACGCTTGGCCGCGTAAGTGCCACTGGCCATGCATCAATATGGTTTCCCCTCTTTTTGGTTTGTTTTCACATCTCTTCCTTCCCCTGTATCGCAGTATCTACCCGAGAAGGCGGTAATCGGCAGTGCAATCGTCACAACGGAGGAGGCAGGGGCGGACGCGGTGGCTGGCAGCCTGCGCAAATTGCACATTGTGATGGGCAATGAATCATGCGATCTGGACTCAGCTGTCTCGGCCTTAACACTGGCCTTTATCTATGCCCAACGGCAGCAGGAACACGACTATGTACCTGTATTGAACATACCACGCATCGATTATCCCCTTAAAACGGAGGTTGGACATATGTTCAACAAGTGTGACATTGATGAGAAAATGCTACTATTTCGCGACGATCTGCCACAGCATTTGTCCAGTGATATTAACGTTATACTGGTGGATCATCATGTCAGCAATTTGGCAGCAAATGTTGTAGAAATTCTCGATCATCGTCCGTTGGAGAACAATCCGGCGTTGCAGCTGCTGCCGGCTCATTGTGTGCGTCACATTGAACCGGAGGTGGGATCCTGTGCCACACTCATCACCGAACGTTATTTGGCCAAGGAGCTGCCACGTTCTAGTCGTGTGGCCCAACTGTTGCATGCCACAATCGTGCTGGATACCATCAACTTTTCAGCAGCTGCCAAAAGATTTTGTGCTCGTGATCTCACAATGGTTGAGCAGTTGGAGCAACTGCAGCAAGCTGACACCGACGGCAGCGAGGACGACAGTTACCAGACGCGACGTCGCCTGCTCTTCGATGAACTGGTCGCAGCACGCGCAGACATTAGTAAGCTTACGTTAACGGAAGTTCTGCGCAAGGATATGAAACAATTGCAGACGGAACACCAAAAGGTTCCCATGGCCGGATTGCCATTGCTGGTGCGTGATTTCATTGAGCAGGCGGATGCGGAGCAGGCAATACGTCAGTTTGCCGGCGATAGCAATTTGCTGGTTATCTTGGGCATGTTTGTGCCACCACAGTCTGGCGGTCAAGTGCAACGCGATGTTGCAATCTTCTCGCTGACCGGACAGACACAGCTCGTTGAGCGTGTGAAACGCGCCCTGTTGGAGTGTCAGTCGCCGCCGTTGGAATTGAAGCCACACGATGTAGACACCAATTTTATGGGTGGCTGTTTCTTGAGGCAACACAATGTGCAGGCGACACGAAAACATATATTGCCTGTGGTTAAGCGTGTGCTGTTGGATTGGGAGGCATCGCAGCACTGTGATTGCGATGATGTTTACTTCTTCAAGGAGAAACCCAAGCTGGGACTATCCTAAACAAGATTCTCCTGCAAAAAAGACTGGACAAAAGACGATGTTGCAACTGTTGGAGGCTCAAGAAAAACAAATGTCCACCTGCAAGTACAAAGCAAGGGACACACACACACAGACACACACACAGACACACACGCAGTTAAATGGGCATTATATGTTGTTTTTTTTTATTGTATTAGTTAAACAGTCTGATTATGTCATCTAATCGGGCTGCTAACAAATTCTAAGGTCATGGAATAATCACCACCTGATTGCAAATCTCTCGCGATCCTAATCAAAAAAAAAGTAATAATAATAAACAAAAAGAAACCCTCGAACACATTAAAATTTTGTTATTCTCTTAGTTGAATTGTAGTATTGTATTAAGTACTAATTTATGTTGTATATGTGGTAATTATTAATTAAGGAGCGCAAAACTCCAATTTAAGATATACATATATATATATATATCCAAATGTCGACTAGCTGAATCGTCTGTTAAGCATATTGTATTATAATAAAAGAAAATAAAAACGAAAAGTTATCTATTTAAAAGTTGAAAACATATATTTTACTCTCTAGAAACTAACTAATAAGTATGATCGATGATAGATTTATAGTTGCTACTACAATACAATCTATAGTTTTCTATTATATGGCAGATATGGCATTATAATGCTAGAGTTCCAGCTAAACTGTTAGTTAGCTGTATTTAAAAAGGGATTGTGTTCTACTTATTATAATCGAGATGTTTTAGAATTTATGCAAAGTTCTAATGTGAATTCTCCGATAATTTCTACTCTTTTTATGATATAGGGAAGCTCTATTAGATATCTTAATTGTAGTTATATACATAAATGTGTTTGTTATTTAGAAACAAGCCGAAGAATCGGGACGGGAGCGATAGTAGGAGCCGATATACTACAGTCGAAGCCTTAGTTGCATATGATAGTATTAAGAACAAGTCGAAGAGTTGGAGCGGGAGCGATAGTAGAGGCGGAAGCGATAGTAGAGGCGGGAGCGATAGTAGAGGCGGGAGCGATAGTAGAGGCGGGAGCGATAGTATGGGCGGGAGCGGTAGTAGGGAATGCTATGATACAGTCGATACTGACTATGAGAGACCCTTTACTTACTCTGTAAAACTCTCCACTATTCCTTATTTGCAAATGATAGAATTAGGAAACCGACCCCATTTTCTATTGATAATATAAGCCCAATCGAAAAAACTCGATCTAAATATCTTGATTAGTTGCTGAGGTTTCTATGTAATTCCCTAAAATGGCCAAATATCCTAATAGTGCGTAGTAACGTCAGTCTGTTCTTCTTCCTCCTTTGGCCCGACACTGCGTGATATTGTGTTTTGCATAACTTTCGAGTTTATCATCCGATCACAATGAAATTTTTAGAATACATTAGGATTCAAATGTTTGTCCAAATGTTTGTGCCAAAATGCAAGGCGCTAGCTTTAAAACTAATCATTATATGGGAGTTAACTTCCGAGTTTATTATCTGATTACGATGAAATTTTCAGAATACATTGGGAGCCTGTTTCTCATCCTGTATACCAGAATCCAGGACTCTAGCTTTAATAATTCTCTAGTTTATGGGATTTCAAAAATTTCGTTTTCAATTGACGGGGTCGAAAGGGGGCGTATCATTATATTAACACAAACTGGCTCTGCTTAGCCCCTAGAGGCACCAACATATCAAATTTGGTGTCTCTAGCTATTATAGTCTCTGAGATCTAGGCGCTCGGATAGACGGACGGAGAAGCGGTCGGCCGGACAGACGGATAGCCGGACAAAGGCTATATCAACTCGACTGTTGATGCTTATGGAGTCTGCCAGACTTCCTTGACAAACTTAGTAGACCCAATACTTTTTTAAAATAAATTAAAATAAGTAAATTAAAGCTAATCGAATGTTATCATACTTTAATGATAAACAAACTATCATATACTTATTGGAGAGTTTCTTTCTAAACTCACAACTTGAGTTTTTTTGCTAATAAAAAGAAAATTTATGCGTCGATCGTATAATTTGATCTTACTTTAAAGATCCACAAATCCTTAGAAATTGGCGAACTTTAAAAAAAAAATTCACTTTGGCGATCAACAAATTAAATATTGTTAACGAATCTTTTGCAGAAATTGTCTAACATTGAATTTTCTTTAAAGATCGAATCCTTAAAATTATCACCACTTTTAATAGAAAAACGATTTGAAAACAAGTCTCTAGCTTTAACATTGCTTAATTAATGGTGATTTTTTCTAATTTTAAAACAATCGGGTCTTGATATCGAAAATTGAAAATAAACTTGATCTGCGTATGGTATTCAGGAACCTACATTCCAAATTTGAAGTCTCTAGCTTTTTTAGTTGCTGAGATCCACGCGTTCTTACAGACGGACGGACGGACAGACTGACGGACGAACAGACAGACGGACAGGTGTCAATCGACTCGGCTATTAATACTGATCAAGAATATATATACTATATTGGGTTGGAGATGCTTCCTTCTGCCTGTCAGCGAAGCGAACCAAAAAGTTGCTGTATGGTTCGAACTATCGATCCTAACATTCTATAAAACATTTTATAGCTTTTTAGATAAATATGGGACTTTTTTTTAATATATAATTTTTATGCAAATCTTCTTTTGAAAGCGTCTATAATCTTAAGTGATCTTGAAGAAAATGATCGCTTTAGAGATCCACAAATAATTTTACTATATTCATATGTAAGATTTATTAATTATTCAATTGAAAAATCATATTAAAAATAGTTCATTGAGCGATTTTAAGTAAATGTAATAATGACCGGTAGGGTGCAGTAAGTCAGTACTTTGTTATTTTTGGCACGCCAAAAATTTCACACCCTTGCAGAACCCTGATGCACATTTCAACCGATCTTTCCTACGACCTAATGCATAATCTGTGAGTTTAGTTGAAATGTGTTGAAAAATAAAAAAGTTTGTCATACAAATGTATAATTCTCGACCGATAGTTCCTATGGCAGGATCCGATCCGGCCGGTTCCGACATATGTACTGTCTGCAGCAAAAAGACTGATCTGTACCAAGTTTCATCCAGATAGCTCTGAAACTGAGAGACTAATTTGCATAGAAAGAGACGGACAGACGAACATGGCTATATCGACTCGGCTGTTGATGCTGATCAAGAATATATATATACTTTATAGGGTCGGAGATGTCTGCTTTCATGCGTTACACAAAATTTTAATACCCTCTGCAAGGGTATAAAAATAAAGATATAACTTTAAGACAACTTTAGTATTTGGAATGTACATATGTAATTAAGCAACTTGAGACAACTTTATATATCGAACCGACTTGACTGCTGCCGATCATCTTCGACTTCCGACGAGAGAGTGATGACAATCGCGTCCTTTTAGTTATGGCATACCAAACGATAGTTATGGGGATGCCACTGTGCACCAGATGCATAGGGTTGCCGCATTACATATAGTTCCATTTGTAAATAAAATACAATCTTTAGCTCAATGTTAAAAGTTGTTGTTTTTATTGTGAAAAATATATGTACATAAAAATTAGAGATAGATATAGGCTGGATATAGGCAGCACGACATTTTGTTGGCCAAAAAAAAAAGTAATTGTTATTTAAGCTGAAAGGAAACAAAAAATTATTTAAACTCAAACGAAACAATTTTATAGAAAATGAATCCAACTTTAGACTGATGATTTCCTTCTTACTGCTGTCTCAAATTTTAATTGCCTTTGTTGAGACTTGAAGCTTGATTGAAACACCAAATTAAACAAGCAAATCATAAATTAACTGAATTTAGCATACAAATTATAAGTCTGTCTATTTGACGACCAATTTATACTATGTCCGATTAATTTGTTCATTAAAAATTTAACGTTGAACAAAATACTTTTATTTTCTTACGCATTTTTGTAACAATATTAAAAAAAAAGACAAACAATTTTGTTCGCGTTTTCTTTTTTTTTCCGGGCAATCGAAAAAGCTCGAGCCCGGAAAAAAAATTCAATTTGGCAACCGTAGGCGCCCGCAGTTACCCGTTGTGTCCCAATAGCCGATTCCGTGTGCCCAACTCTAAATATGAACACATAAATGATTGAAAGTAAACAGACTACTTATAACTGTGGCTCCGCCTCTATCTGTGCATCGCCCTCGCCATCATTTTCACCACCATCACCCATTTCGTCATCGGCACACTCCAGCGTCAGATCCTCGAGCATCTCCTCCAGGGTAATCTGTGGCACATCCGGCTGCACATCAATGGGTATCGTCTTTTTGCTATCACGATAAATGTTGATATGGCCACGCAAGTCGGCATTCTCCTCGATATCATCGAGGAACTCATGATAATCGTATTTGCTACGCTCATCGGTGGCCTCGTCAGCCAAATGCTTAATCTTCCACAGCCGCTGACTGAGACGTGTCTGTCGATCGTAATGTTTGCGTACGAGAACCACATCGGGTATTTGCTCGGGTGTTAGTTTATCAAATTCAGGATCATTGATGTTCGCCTCGCCGGTGTTGTAGCCCATAACGGAGTCGCCCACCTTTAGCAGATGTCCCAAATGGGAACGAGTATGAATGTTGGTCTCAGCGATGCCCAGTTCAGAGGCACGCACCACCCAAATATCGCACAGGGCATGCTTAAAGGAGACTGTACCTTGACCGGGATAACTTTTGCGATCCCTGTCGCTTATCACCTCAATATCCATGACTATATACTCGACCAATTGCTTGGGATTGCAGATGGCCTCGAAGGGGGCACGGAAATATAATTGTGTGGTGATCTCAGCTATTTGTGCCGTCAATGGATCCATCAGATGAATACTGCTCGACACACGATTAACCAGACAAACTGGAGAAATGTTGCCCAACTGTTGACGCAGTTTCTTTGATAGACAAACGGCGCTGTCCTTCGATATGGGAGCAATTTCCACAGACCACGAGTACTTGTAGTTGTAGTTATTGCTATGTATATCATGCGAAATGAGACGCTTCGATGTTGTCACCTTGGTCGGCACCATTGTCTGCAGAAAGTCGACCATGCGACGTGCATGATTCTCGCTAACATAGTAGAAATCGAGGCCGCCGTGTTCCGGTTTAATGCCCAACGTATTTGCGTGCGCTTTGTACTTGAGCACCAACTGTTCCAGATAGTAAAAGGTCTTCTTGTTCTCGGCACGCTGACGCACCTGGACGAGACAACGCCAAAAGTCCTTTGCCTCAGTGCGATGACAATCGTCGCACATTTGATTCTGCACCGTAAACTCTACAATGAAGACCTGTTGCAACACGGTGCCTCCAGTGATTTCGCCATGCACCGTCAGTTTCACCTTGATGCGTTTGGAGTGCTGTTCGGTCCAAATGAATCCGGCATCGACAAGTTTCACATCCTTGAGGCCCTTCAATTTCTTCAGGCATACGGCGAGCAGTTCTCGGGACTCCAGGGATGCTTGTATCCATTCATTTGGCGGCTGAAGGTAACGCTCACAGTTGCGACAGAAATGTAGCACCGCCTGTTTCGGTATATTTTCCGTAATGTCAACGTGATTGCGCAGACAAGTGACACACATATTGGCCGGATTCGGTTGTATAGCGACGCCACATTCGCAACAGAGTATCATCGCTGTATTCGCATTGCTGCTAGTGTCAACGCCCAACGGACTAACGCCTACATATTCGACGTGCTCCATTTTTCTGTTGCACGTCTGTTTGCTACGTTATTTCGTTACACGTTAAATAAATTCCAATTGTAAAATAACAAAAACACGTGCAACGCTCAGAATTTCGCAGTGCTGTGAAATCAATGTTGTTGCAGTAGGAAAATGACAAAATACCAAAATTTTCAATGTGACCAAAAAGACTTCAAAAATACCATAAATTCCATTAAAATACTTTTTAACGTATGGCAATTGTTGCAAATGTTTTTTTTTTAATAAAATGAAGATATAAAGAACTTGTCTTGCATATTGTTCTTTTATTACATTTTTAGCATGGATATCGATGGATTTGTTTGGTAGTTTTTCGAGTAATCGATTGATATTTTACATCACTGCTAGGAAAAAACGAATATTTTCAATTGTGTTCTAGTATGCTATAGTAGTGTTCATAGTTTTAAAAAATTTCTTATCACCGACATTAAGGTAACAATAGCTGTTAAGAAAATCACTCTCCGATATTCCACAATAATATCGATATTGATATTATCGTCGGAAAAAATACCGTCTTAAAATATATATTTGTTTTTCTTATCGATATATTGATGTATATCAACATCCCTAGTAGGCTATGGCCAGTTTTCAACACTAGTGATAAACAGAATTTACCAGCACTTCAATCGTAAGCAGCTCCAACAATAGCTGCCATATTGCTATTATATATATTTTCTAAAGTTTACAAAATAACACACTAATAATAATCACATAAAATGGAGGTCGATGAAGAAGAATTCGAGGTACCTTCAAGCAGCAGCAAAGGCGAAAAGAAACGCTTCGAGGTTAAAAAGGTAAGAAGCATAACCTTGTTGCAAAAAAAAAAAAAAAATCAGATGCCATTTCGGCACAGTCATGTCGGCGTGTTACTAATTTTCTTTCTTCCATTGTTCAAAAAAAAAAAAAAAAAACAACAACAGTGGAATGCTGTGGCGCTCTGGGCATGGGGTAAGTTGAAATGTGAAATAAATAATAGAATGCAAAAATTCAGCATTGTGACAATTTCGACAACTAAAAAATAATCGTTTAAACAGACGACATACCGATATTTAAATTAATATAAAACTTATTCACAGATATCGTGGTGGACAATTGCGCCATTTGCCGCAACCATATAATGGACCTATGCATCGAGTGCCAGGCGAATCAGGCGTCAGCCACCAGCGAGGAGTGCACTGTGGCCTGGGGCGTTTGTAATCATGCCTTTCACTTTCATTGCATCTCGCGTTGGTTAAAGACGCGTCAGGTCTGTCCGCTGGATAATCGCGAATGGGACTTCCAGAAATATGGACACTAGAACAGGACAGCTATACAGCAACATCATTTAATAAACATGTATTGTCAGGTCGTTTCACACTAATATGACAGTCGCCGCCGCCTCATCCTCCATCATGCTTCACACACACACATATAAATTCAATATGTCATAGGGTAAAATACACGACTTGTTCTTAAGTTAAGTAAAAAAAACCTCAAAATAAAAGCGCGTGTAATGCACCAATCTATGATTCATATATATATGTACATATATGTTGTCAAATGAACTGAAGAAATCCATTTGCGAACAAAACGAATTGGCGACGCAGAAATTGAAAGAATGTTGAAACTGCGTAATAACAAAGAGTGTTGATCTGTGGTGAAAAGCAAAGCATGTTCTGGAGAAGTTCCGGCACACATTAATTGTGATATATATTAATTAACTTTTGAAGAACATGCCTATCAATTTACACTTCATAAGTACAGAAAGTCGAATGCCTTTAAGTGCTGCTCTTATTACTTCCTGTTTTGGATAAAACCAATGTTATTCACCACCCACAAAGCCGACTGAATGGTGAAATTATCAACAAGGTAGCGTCGTTATTCACCACTACCATGGCGAATTAAGAGACAAGGGAAGTGTAGTCAAGGCGAATTTACTACAAGGTGACGTATTTACGACAGTTTCCGTATTTTGAGGCACATGATAAAAGTAGGTGAAGTATTTTTCCACCACGGTCTCTTTACCTTATGATCGAAGAGTACAGAACTATATATTTTTCTATATTGTTCTCATTATAATGCTTAAAAATACGTCCTGAGGTGAAACGAATACTTTCCTTGTTTTCTTGAATTGTGGTTAATAACTTCACCATGAGTGCTTCCTTCCATGCTGAAATTCAATGTGGTGAAGTACTTAAATGATCTAATTGCTCTTAAAGTGTATATATGTAAATAACAAAACAATCTCTTGAATGATATAGATGGATATGTATAGAACTCTGAACAAGATTACAGCCGTAGCGAATACGTAACCTTATAACTTAATTCTCCTTAGTCCACAATGAGATAATATTACCACGAGCTTGAGTTGAGTAAATGAGGCATTTTATATTCATATTCAAACCCAGTATTTAAAAACTTAAGAGTCTATTTAGTTCGACAGAAGCGAAATGTGAGTAACAAGAAAAGAAAGCACTGAAATTTCATACATTTGTGCCGTCTCAGGGCGGGGATTGTCCGAAATGTTATTGCTTACTTCTTTTTTCATGTCATCCCAATTGCTAGAAACCCTCTTAAGATCGTGTTAGAAATGATGCCTGAAGGTAAAGCAAGAAGACTGTGACTGAAAAGTCAAAAATTATTGCAATGTCTGTACAAAATGCTTCAATTCATTGAAAGTTTAGTTAGACGATTTTTGAAAAGATTTCGTGTAACTGGAAATGGGAAGGAAAGAAGGGATATGGCAGAAAAAAAAGGCGCAAATGAAAGGGAAAATTGTTTTATAAAATTGAAGCTCATTGAACACGATGACACGGTAGGCCGAAAAGTTTCAGAGTATTATCAATGAAAAAAGAAAAGAATAAGAAAATTATTCCAAGTGGAGTTGTGTCTACCATCTACATATGTATCGAACATGTATCGATGTATCGGATGAAGGCGATACCTCGATGTTTCACAATGTTCTTGTCGATTCCGATGCTTATCGACGCCTCGATGTTATGCTAAAACATTTTAGTAGATAAAATTGTATATCATAGTTCAGTTGGTTTAATCAATTTTTTATCTAACAACCGAACGATAAAGGTATATAAACGAACTAAGAAACTAGATGATCTATCTACAATCAGGAACTTAGTTCGTTATCACATTGTGGAGATTTAAAGTAAATTTTTTTGTTGAGTCATTTTGATAATTTCATTAATGTATGTTTATTTACGATATAAGCTGGCGTTAAAATAATGTCAAATTTGGCCATGTCCGTCTGTCTGTATGAACACCTAGATCTCAGAGACTATAAGAGCTAGAGTCACCAAATTTGGTATGGTGGTTCGTCTATGGGCTAAGCAGATCAAGTTTATGTTAAAATTTTGACACGCCCCCTTCCGCCTCCGTAAATCGAGAACAAAAATTTTGAAATCCCATAAAATGAATAATATTAAAGCTAGAGTCCTGAATTTTGGAACACAGGACGGGGATCAGGGTCCTAACGTATCCTAAAAATTTCATCACGATCGGATAATAATCTCGGAAGTTATTCAAAAAAAAACTTAAAATCCCATATAATGGTCAATTTTAAAGCTGGAGCCTTGGATTTTGGCACACAGGACAAGCATTGGGGTCCTAATGTAAATTTCATCGCGATCGGATAATAAACTCGGGAGTTATTCAAAACTCAATATTACTCAGTGTCGGACCAACGGAAGAAGAAGAGCATGTTGACGTAACAACGCGCTATGGGGTACTATCTATTAGTGTTACTCCTTTTTCCGCTTAGAAGAATAAGTAAAGGGTCTCTCATAGTCGACTTCGACTGTAGCCTTTCCGACTGGTTTTTGTTAAATTCTTCAGAATTATTACGGGACTGAATATCAAAATCAATCCGCATCTCTTCATATAAACTTGCTAGGCGATATTCTAGAATAAAGCTAAACTGTACGGAATCAGGGCATTGTTGGACACAGGCCGTTACTGGAGTGGTAGAAGAAGTTGTAGGAGGATTCTTATTACGATTTTGTCGAGGTAACGGCGCTTTCTGTAATCCATTAGCTAGGACTGCGGCGAAGCTTTACTTGGGATTGTCAGTATTTCGTTGCTTAATAATGTCCTGAGTATAATGAACGAGATGATCTTGAGCAGGCTGCTTGTTGATCCTAGTTGACGGCATTGGGTGGCCTGTAGATTTTTGGTATTGAGTAAGGCTTGCCAGATGTTGAAGTTGCTGCCTGAGGACGTTCAGCTTGTTTCGGTTGTTGGGAAAACTGTTTGGTGGCAATTTGACCAGCATCCTTGTTCTGCGTTTCGATCGCTTTTTGGTAATACGAGCATCCGACATAATTGGCTGTGTGGTCCAAGCTACAATTGGCTCAACTAGCAGCAGAGTCTTTTGATTTGGAGCAGTCCATTGTGAAGTGGCCCTTACCACATTTGACGCATCTGGGAGAGTTTCTGCAATATGTTTTTGAATGTCCAAAGCGTTGACAGTGAAAGCATTGTAATGCGGTTTGTCGGGAGTTTGGGGGCTCAATTGAGACTACATTAAAGCCCAACCGCTTGGTCTGAAAAACTTCCTTGTTATTCGATTTGCGTACAATTTCCACAGCGAAAAGGTCAAGAGGTTTCTTCTCCTTGTTGAAGATAGGAACGGTGGACTTCACTTCGTAACCGAGCTTGGCTAGTTCGTCCTCAATGAAAGAAGCCGCTGTAGATTTGTGAAGCCCGCGAATCACAATTTTGCATTTACGCTCCTCTTTTAGCTGCCATGAGTGCCAATTATAAGATGAGTTATCCAGCCACTTAGCCAGAGTGCGATAAGCCGAATGTAGGTGGCATTGGACACGAATCCCCTCATTTGGGAGTGTTTTAACACTTAGTTTGTCATCAGAAAGGTATAGTTCATGCAGTTGTTTATCGCTACTGCTCGCAAAAAAATGTTCTAAAAATATTTTTTTATTTTTATCGTTGCTTAAAAGTCGATTCCAGTAATTTACACTAAACTGTCCACTCCATAGAGCTGCAACTATGTCAACTTAAATAACAATATTGTTATGTTCATTAGACATAATAAAGTGCAATTACAAGTACATTTTAAATTGATTCCAAAACTAGGTGGCATCTATCTCTTGTTCGAGACGGTTTTGCACGTCAACAACGAATTGCATATTGTACTAGAGATTTTCGAGAGATTTCGTATAGTTACAAATAATATATTAAATAATGTTTAATATTGAAATGTGTTTATAGAGATATTTCGGAAATTTAATACCCTTTCAAAAAAAGTAACACTTTTGGTGCATAGCAAGTTTTATATTACTGAAATCGGGCAAATCTCTAGCCAAAGTATTTGAGATTTTAAAACTAGCTCGATCAGGGGTCTGTGTCACCTAAAATTAGCTTGAGTTCGTTTTTGGTTGGTTTTCGGTTGATTTGAATTTCCGAAATTGCTAAAGCGAATATACAAGTTCGTGATGAGTGTTTGGCGACAGAGCTTTTGATTCGACAAGGACTAGAAGATGAGACTGGCGAATGATACAAATATTCCTAGAATAAGTCACTGCTAATATTATTGATTCAGAGTACGAACAATACTTGGCCACATCATGCGAACGAGCTAAAATTGTTGCAAACGTTGGGAAGAACAGTTTTAGCCATTCCAGTAGGTGATCGGCTCTGAGATTTTGTTAGACATGTGTAATTTGGATGCACCCTACAAATTTGAACACGATTGGATAATGAACTCGACAGTTATTCAAGAAACAATTGGACGCATCGAGGAAAAAGTAAAACAAAGCTTGCGGCTTGTTTTGGTTCGTGTGTGTGTGTGTGTATGTGGGTCTTTACAGGGTCTCTTGCTTTCGGTTGCCTTTCCAACTATGTATGTAGTTAATTCCAGCTGCTTAAAATCAATATGTTTTCATATTAAACACAACAAAATGAATTACATATGAGATATTTCTCGAGATTCTTCGTCTTCTTCGGGAGAGGAAGGGATTAAAGAGTTTTCCCGTTCATTACGCTGGTAATGTATATATTTAATATAATTGTATTTGTAATTATATGTATGTATAATCGCATGTAATATAACTAATTAATATGCTAAAACTTTAAAATAAAACTTAGGCATAAACAAAAAATTAATTCAAAACTGATTTGTAGGCCAAATACATTTTTGTTTGCATGTGTGTGTGTGTCGGTGTGTGTGTCTGTCGGTGTGTGTGTGTCTGTGTGTACTATGCGTAAAATTAAATTACTAAAAATAAACTAAAATAAACAACGTGAACACTACAAAAAGGTAAGTGTTGCCACATCATGTTACTTTTTGCTAGTTAACAGAATTCTCTGATTTTCATTATGTATTTCTCGTTACAAGCACACACACATACACATGTTGCGTATGTATGTATGTGTGTTCGTTTCTTTTCAGCTTTCTTTCACATTGGAAATATGTTTTTTTTTTGTTATGGTGTGTGTGTGTGTGTGTGGTGAATGCAACAACAAAACGTAAGAAACACAAATACAAAATGTGCAATAAATATTTGATTTGATTTTTGTTGTTTTTCTTTCTTTTAGTTAATTTACACAAGTCATCAAAATTATATTGTGTTTATTCTTTGTTCAATTTGCAGCGTTTATTTGTATATTGAATTTTTTTATTAAATATATGTATATCATTTTAGTTATAATTTAAATAGTTTTAATTTTTTTTTGTTGTTTAGTTTTCGTTTTTTCTTATTTTTCTTTTTATATACAGTTAATTTGTTGTGTGAAACTAATTTGGTTTGCTATGCTTGCATTATTATTGTTTATATATATATATATATATACATATATATATATATATAATTGTATAGGCTGTGTAAATTGAGTTTGTATATATTGCTTTCTTGCTATCGTTTTGTTACTATTTGTTGTTGTTGCTCATTTTTCATTTAATTTGTTGGCTCTTACTATTTTCTCGCATCTTTATTTTTCATATACACATATCATATATATATATATATATATATATAGTATATATATATATATATATATTCATATAATATTTATAAATTTAACTTTAGTTGTAAGGCGTCTAAAACCGCTGCTAATTGCGTTTGTGGTTGTGTCTGTACGTGTGTGTGTGTGTGTGTAACTATGTATCTGTATGTGTGTGCATATGTGGATGTTTTAATGTGTGTGTGCATTGCGTTTAGAATATATTTTTTGTTTTTTTTTTTTGTTATTTGTTTTTAATTAACGTTTATCGTTTTGTTTTTCCTTCCTCGCTTCTTTGTTCACTTTGAGAGAGGGAAAGGGAGAGAAAGAGAACGTTGTTGTTGTTGTTGTTGTCGCTTTATTGATTATTGTCTCTCTCTCTCTCTCTGTCCTCCAATCAATGGCAATAATAACAATCCTTGCTGTTTTATTATGTTGTTGTTTTTGTTGCTGCTGTTGCTGTTGTTGTTTTTGCTGTTACCAGGGCTGCGCTGCTGCGGCTGCTGCTTGGCAGACATTTTGTTTTGCTGTTGCTTCACTTAACCGTTACATTGTTTTGATTTTAACTGTACATGATTTGTATGCGTTTTAATTCTACTCTTAACTTTTTAACTATGAACTTGTTGTTGCGGCTGCTGCTGCTGCTGCTGTTATTGTTATCATTATTATAATTGGCATTGTTGTCGTTGTTATTATTATTATTCATATTAAACTCAACTTCTTTCTCATTAACTTTATCATCATCACCACCACCAACATCAACATATTGTATAACATTTGCTTTTTTGCTACTTTTATGCTTTAAATATCCATCTGTAATGGCAAGATAAAGAAAGAGAGAGAGAGAGAGAGGAGAGAGAGAAATAGAAAGAAAAGCAATAAAGAAATGTACATATAATCAAAGAATTGCATTTAACAGAGACTTTGTTGTGGTTTTGCTTTTCAAATATTGAAACCCCCCCCCTCCGCTATTGTAACGGAATCTCTCAAAACACAAAGGACATAACAAAAGGCGAATTTCAGAGTTGCCAGACTGTTTAAAATAGTCAATGAGGGAGCATGTGTGTGTGAGAGAGAGAGACAGAAATATGTGCACACCTGCAGACAAACTAATGATGTGGGGGGAGGAAGGATAGCAGTGTGAGCGAGGGGGATAGCTAGCAGCAGGCAAAGGCAAGCAGACGCAGCGCAACAGTTACGTTTCTCATTGTTGTTGCTGTTGTTGTTGTTGCTATAAGCGTGTGTCGTTTTGGTTGGCAATGGCAGCAGCGCAGTCAATTCGCATAGAGATCAGTCGTTGGTTATTTGTTGCTATGTTGTTGTTGTTGCTTATGATGATGATGTTGATGTTGCTGCTGCTGCTGCTGATGTTGCGGCGACGTCGACGACGGCTGCTGCTGCTGCTGCTCAGCAACAACAGGCGATGACGATGAAGAGGAAGCAGCTGCTAGCTTTGTTTGTTGCTGCTGCTGCTGTTGTTGCTGCTGCAGATTGGCAAAACTTGTGGGCGCCAGCAACGCACAGGTGCCAAAGGTGTGCTTGGGCATTGTCAGCGCTTGTGGCAAAAACGTGTGCGAGCTGGAAACGCTGCTTGGTGCACCAGTTGCACCATTGCTGCTGGTAATTGTTGAGCTGTTGTTGCTGCTGCTGTTGCTATTGCTGTTGTTGTTGCTTATAATGTTGCTGATGTTGCTAATAATGTGGCTGATGTTGCTGCTACTGTTGCTGCTGCTGCTGCTGCTACTGCTGCTACTGACAACACCTTGCGCCTGCTCTGCAGTACGTTTGCTGCTGCCAAATTTCGTTAGTTGCTGTTGTTGCTGCTGCTGCTGCTGTTGTTGTTGCTGCTGTTGTTGTTGCTGGTAGTAGGCCATATAGCTGCTGTTGCTGCGACTGCCATTCAATTGATAAGATTGCGGCGATTTTGAGCGCGTAAAGAAATTTGTGGTTGATGTGCATGCCGATTGAAATGAACTCACGCTGGATGTTGTTGATGTTGGTGAATCGGCTGCTGGCAAACGTGTTGTTGCAACTGCCACAGCAGTTGGCAATGTTGTAGCTTGTGTTGCTGCTCCTGCTGATGCTGTTGTTGTTGTTGTCGTTGATTCAGCTGCATCACAAATCGAAGCTGTTGCTGTCGATGTTGAGGATGTGTTGACCGTCATGCTTGTGCCACTACCGGTTGCACTATTAATGCTGCTGCTGCTGGCGTAGCTGGCATTGAAGGATTCATCACTGGCACTAATGCCGCTGCTATTAAGCTCGTCGATGCCGCTGCCAGTTGAGGTTGTTGCCGCTTCTGCACTGCCAGCCGCCGTAGTTGTTGTTGTTGTGTTTGTTGGTGGAATGTCTATCGTATGCGACTCGTTGCCAAATATTAAACGCAGTCGCTTCTTTTGTGGCGTGCCATAGATGCTGTTGCTACTAGTTGCTGCTGTTGCTGGCGGCGGTGGCGTTGCAACAATTGCTGCCGTGCGTCGACTGCGTCGCGTCTTCTCTGCCTTGTAACGCCACTCGGATGCATCTGTTTCCATTGTTGTTTGCTCCTGCTGCTCCATTTCCTCCTCCTCGTGTTCCTCCTCTACATCCAGCTCTTCGTCCTCCTCCTCCTCTGCCTCTTCCTCGTCATCATCCTCCTCCTCCTCTTCCTCCCCCTCCCCGTCCTCATCATCATCATCATCATCATTGCCATGCTCTGAGATGCCTTCCATGCGCAATATTTCATACTCAATGCCACTGCTTGTGGCATTATGTGTGGCATTGTTGCCACTGCTGCTGTTGCCACTTCTGCCGCTGCCGATGCCAGCGCCGCCGCTGCTGCTGCTTGTTGCTGCGTTGCCCAAATTGTTGTTGCCACCGCCGATGCCGCTACTGCCGTCGACGCCGCCGCTGCTGCCATTGTGCAACGCATGTTGTCGCTCCTCCCCGAGACTCGTGCCCAGCTCAAAGACCTCATCCAAGATCGGGGAACGTTTCATGCGCAACGTTAGCTTCAAACGACGTTCGGGTGTTTTTAAAAGCGGCTCCACAGCGCTGCTGCTGTTGCTGCTGCTAATGGTTGCTGCAGACGCAGCTGCAACTGTTGCTGCCTGCTGTTGTTGTTGCTGCTGCTGTTGGTGCCGCTTGCGCTGCGTTATCCCGCCAACAGCCTCGCAATGTATATGCTGTGCGGCAGCCAAAGCGGCAGCACGTCGACTACGCTTCTGTTTGCCCGGCTGCTCGGCATCGGTTGCAAGTGTGGCAAGTGCTGTTGCCGCTGCACGCTTGGATGTTGTTGCTTGCTCAAAGCTGGCCATGAGGTTCTTTTTATAAGCGGGACTGTTGCTGCGACTGCGTGTTGTCGCTGTTGTTTTAGTTGTTGTTGCTGCTGCTGCTGTTGTTGCTGCCGTTGCCTGCTGCTGCTGTTGTTGATGGTGTTGTTGTTGCTGCAGCAACTGTTGCTGTTGTTGTTGCTGTTCGTTCGACAACGCGGGCGTCGGCAAACTTGTTGCAACATTTGTTAACGCTAATGTTGCTGCTGTTGCCGACGTCGACGTTGCTGTTGTCGCTGCTGTTGGCTCGCTTGGCTTCAGCTTGCGTTCACTAAATCTACTGCTATGATTATTTCTACAGCTATTACTAATATTTAAATTATTACAATTTGTAATCGTTGTTTTCATGTTGCTGTTGCTGCTAATGTTGCTGCTATGGGCAGTTGTTGTTGCTGTGTTGTTGTTGTTGTTTATGTTTGTTGTTGCTGCTGCTGCTGCCGCAGCGGCGCGTCCAGCGCTGTTGCGCGTTACACGCGCTGTGGTTGCTGTTGCTGCTGCTGCCTCCGTTCCCAGCTCACTGCAGACAAACACCTTGTGATGTTGTTGTTGTTGCTGTTGCAACTGTTGCTGCTGGAAATCCGTATCGCTGCTCTCGCTATCTGTCAGATATTTTCCCAACAATTGTGCACTATCCAAGCTGCCACTATCTGCGTTTTTTTGCCGTTGCGTCTGACGTTCGCTGCGTCGAAGTTGCCGCTGTTGCTGACGTTGTTGCTGCTGCAAGGCGGCAGCAACAGCAGCGGGCTTATAACGTGGCACCAACACCACAGGCGCCTTGGCAATGGCAACTGTTGCTACTACTGTTGCGCTTGTTGTTGCAGCCGTAGTTGCTGTTGTTGTTGTTGCTGCTGCTGCGGCTGCTGTTGCTGCTACAGTTGCTGCTGTTGTGCCATATGTTGCCAGTGGCTCATCTGTGGAGGCTGTGGAAATGCTGCTGCTGGTGCTATTGACACGCATCGATTTACGCAACGTGTTGACAGCACGTCCATTGTTGAGCTCAGCTGCCGCCTGGGGCTTTTGCATTGCTGTTGCCGGTGTGGCAGCCTCGGCATTTGAGCTGACATGTTGTTGCTGTTGTGGCAGGTGAGTGTGAAATTGCTGCGCAAGATGATGATGGTGATGATGATGATTATGATGATGGTGTTGCTGCTGCTGCTGATGATACGCTGTATTTGCCATTATCATTTCAGCGTCATACTTTGTCATGCCCTTTTGACGCAACTCTTTCATCGTCAGCGGCGAGACAACAACGTTTGGCAGTTTTTTGTCCATCAATGCCACAGCGTTGAGCTCCAGGCTGCTGCTCTTGGGACGCGGCACTGTTGTCGGTGTGACAACAACAGTTGCAGCTGTTGTTGATGACGATGATGATGATGATGTTGTTGTTGCTGCTGCTGTTGCTGCTGTCGCAGCAGCTGTGGTGCCATTGATTGTTGTGCTACCATTGTTATTATTGTTGTTGTTGTTGTTATTATTGTTATTGTTGCTGCTATCATTGCTGTTGCTATTGGAGGTGCTATTCGTACTGTTGGCCCGACTCTTAATCCGATTTATACGATTGTCTGTCTCACGCAAACGATAGCCGCCTCCATTGGCGCCGCCGGCAGCGCCCAAACCCAATCCCAGGCCCAATCCATTCGTCAATCCCAGCATCGCCTCATTCAATTGATTCGCCGAATGTTTGCCCGCAAAGGCGCCTGTGCCGCGTCGTTCGCACGTTTCGCACTCGCAATAACGATTGCTGTCGCCAAAGAAATCCTCGCCATAGAAGCATGTTATCTCCTCGCCCACCTCAATGTCTCGCAACACTTTAACACACGCCGTATCGCGTCCCGTTGCCAGGAACTTGCAATTGGCCCGACAATCGTGATTGATGTAGGCAGCCGGTCCAAGCCACAACTGTGCGCAATTCTTACGACAACTGTACATCACAGAGAAGTCGTTTTTGCCCGAATGCAACAATGCCGCCTCCTCCGCCTCCGTCAACTCAGCAATGCAACCAACGAGGCATTCAATCTTGTCGTTCTTCGACCAACGTTTCGTCGAACTGATCTTCGCACCGCGTTGTTCCTCGAGAGAATAACGAAAACATGCCTCGATGGCAAAGCCGCTGTCTTTGTCAAACACACGCAAGTAGCGCACAATCTAAAAGAGAGTGGAAGATTGAGACAGAAGACAGAGTGAGAAAGAGAGATAAAGTCGTAATTAGCGATTTTAATGCAAAGACATGTTGATATATAACGAGATATAAGAGTCAATCTTAACTAAATTTTTAATCAGTTTTTACACATTTTTTGCCTATGCTAAAAATGTGTATTAATTGGAAATTTCACTAAAAACAATTGTAATATTTTTTTAAAAAAATAGAAATAAATGTGCAAATATACTGAGAAAAATTTACAAAATATTTTAATAGATAAAACCGAATTTAATTTACTAAAAGTATGTTTAGACCCTATACTTAAAAAAAGTAAAAATATTTCTCGTTTTATAGGATTTCGATTTAAAGATTCGAAAGGGGGCGTGGGAAAATTTGAACATAAACTGACACAGCTTAGCCCTTAGACGAACCAAAATATCAAATTTTGGTGTCTCTAAGATGTAAGCGCCCATACCGACGGACGGACGGACAGTCGGACATGGCTATATCGACTCGTCTGTTGAAGCTGATCAAGAAGATATAGACTTTATGGGGTCGGACATGCCTCCTTTCATGTATTTATACATTTCGTGACAAAATTATAATACTCTCTTCTAAAATATCAACATTTGTTGAATGTTTGCCATACTAACATGATCGTGGAGCCGCTTGGTTGCAATCTTGTTCTTGTTCTTGAGATGACGCGGTATCCAGGGACCATCGTAGATGCGTTGAATGGCGACATCGTAATTTTGCGTCTGTATAAATTCATCGACAATCGCCTTCAACTGCTGTGTATCCACTTTAAGGGGCCTAAAGCGTATATTCATTTTGTGCGTCTGAAAGCCCAAATGTGGATCCAGTATCAACGATGTGGCCAAATCATCATTCTCGGACAGCTCACGGGGTGACATTCCCGTCGATTGCGATAGTCGGCTAACAGCGCTGCCATTGCAACCGTTAAGGCTGCCACCTCCATTTCCACTTCCTCCTCCACCTCCTCCACTACCATGCGATGTTGATGCTACTGCTGATCCTGAATTTTGATGCGTTGCATTCTGTTGCTGCGATTGATAATGATGATGATGGTGATGATGATGTTGTTGCTGCTGCTGCGATTGTTGCTGATGTGAACTGTTGTTGTTGTTGTGATTGTTGTTGAGTGTGTTGAGAGTTGCGTTTTGGCTTTTGTTGTTGTTGTTGTGGGACATTGACGACGACGACGTAGACGCCGACAACGTCGCCGCCGTCGTTGAGGATGCGGTTGCAATTGAAGACGTTGCGCTGGTGGAGTTGTTGTTGTTGTTGTTACTGCTATTCGTGTTGGTGTTGTTGTTGCTGCCGCTGCTGTTGTTGTTGCCGCTTGTAAATCTGCCGGCAGTTTCACTGCGCCGCGTGTGATTGGAGCCGACGACCATCCTGTCTGTATGTGCAGTCTGCAAAATGCAAAGCGAACAGCACTTCATTAAACCGCAAGCGATTTCAAAATAATTTACCCACATAATATAAATGATTATATCGATAAGCTTTTAAATAACAGTGTGACCATTTGAAATTCAGTCTAGTATTTAATATATTATCCGTCTTTGTTTTCAACGTCAATTTTGTTAGCATCGCCAAATCATATTTTATTTTCCATTGTTTTGGTATTTTTAGTTTTTTTTGCATGTGCAGCATACTAGCCGCCTGTCGTCAATTCAAATAATTGTTTTAAAGATATGGCAACTTTACGAAGCAAGTGAGAGTGAAAAAGATAGAAAGAGCGCAAGTTAATGCTGCTCATCTGGTTTGACCCTTAATGCCATTTTTTTTTAATTTATGTGCACGCAAACAATTATTTGACCTAATGCATGTTGTAATCGTTTAAATAATAAAAAATAATATTTAGAACATTAAACATTAACTATAATTTGTGGTGTCTGTATTTTAATATAGAAGCAAACGAGATGGCAACACTGAATCTGTCAAGCACTCGGTAGAATATTCGCACGTACGCACACACACATACACACACACAAATACAAATTTACAAAAAAAAAAAGCTCTCAAAAGCAAAAGTTGTTTCTGCTGACGCCGCTGATAATGATAAGCGTATACAATTTGTAAGCCAAAGCGAACCAAGCAAAACGACTAACAATGCACAAAGAAACGCACAAAACCTCTTGGAAACATATGTATGTACATATATACGCAACAATTTAAATAAGTAATAAATGCAATTGGCACATTCAACTTGATTTGAAAATTATTTTATGGCTTCTGTGGCGTTGTGGGTGGGTTGAAAGAGGAAAAGATGCGAGGTCGACAGACGGCACGCGTTTGCTCGCTCTTTTCTCTTCTAACCGCTCTCTTTGCACTCATACACGTGCAAAATAAAAATCAATTAACATGGAAGCACATGTGTAATAAAAGCGTCAATATATATACACATTTGTTCGATAGAAAAGTGCAACACAATTTTTGGTTAATTTCGCAAAGCACACACACAGCTCACACACGCATATGCAACTTACAAAGACAATAAGCAAAAAAAATGAACAGCGGCTAGCGGCTTTGTTGTACTAGTAGTACTGCATGTCTACTACTGCAATAATTGCAAATATATATATACACATATGTATGCGTGTGTCTGTGTTGTATGCATGTTTGTATACATATACGTATGCATATGTATTTTATTGCTGCCCAAAAGCTGCAGCAGTTCTCAGCTGTTCAGCAGACGACCAGACACATGCATTCGTTTGGATGCGAGAGCGAGAGCAACTATGCACTCATGCGCATTGCAGACTCAAAATAAATGAGAGTGACCTGCGCAAGGTTGCCACTTTGGGAAAGTACAATTCAGTAAATTAGCAGAGCTTTTTTTTTTAATTTGTTTAAAACACCAATTCAAATGCACTTTAGTTCGCCTTGTTTCGGTTTTTTTTTTGCATTGAAAAAATAAAGTTTGAAACTAGTGGCAGCACCGTCGCTACACTTACACGCACAAACACACATACAACCAAAAATGTCAACAAAGAAAAAGGTTGCAGGGTTGTCAAATATTTTTTTTAGCAACAAACATTGCAAGTTATTGTTTTCGAATTTTAACTAGTTGTAAAATATTTCGTAAACTTTTTTCGGCCTCATCTTAGATTCACGTATGAAGGCGAATTCAGTATATTAAACTATTTATAAGCTGCAGACACTGCTCAATTGGTTTTTGTGCACGCATTGCCAACCCTAGGTCCAGGTTTTTTCTGCTTGTTACATGGATCACACGGAAAATGGCGGCGCCTATTACACATATACACATGTACGAATGTATGTACCTTTAATAATATTCACTGAGGTGCTGCTGCTGCGATTGCTGCTGTTTCTGCTTCTTTCGGCCCTGGATGATGCCGCTTTGTCTGTTGCTTCGATAACTCTGTTTTTTCTCTTTTTCTTTCTATTCGCCGTCAACGTCGTCCAGCGGCAGAGACAAACAAGCGTACGTACACGTAAAAGGCTTGTTTTCGGTGCGGGCGGCTTTATATCCAAATATCACAGTAGTAGCCGTAGTAGAACATCGTCCGTACTTTGGCGTTTATGGTGTAGTTGTGGTCGTCGGCTGTGCCAGTTCATTTTTTTTGTTTCAACGCTCAAACGCCGCCGTTCTGTCCCCACCCCCTTCTCATGGAGTCAGACTCTGCCAGTAGCTAACGCACGCACACACACACACACACACGACCGCACAACACCAGCGCACACTCATACATCCATATGCATATGTAGATACATATATTCCTTCGCAACGACGTGCGTGCGTATGTATGTATGTTGTATGTGTGTGTGCCTTCTTTTTTTTCTTCTACTTTGCATGAGCGCGACGTCTCATTTTCTCATTATTCTTCTTCTTAAAACGCGTTGTAATTAACTAAAAAGACGTTTGTTTTACAATCAAATGCTGTGTTGTTGGCGATGCAAAAAAAACACGAACACGAGAAACGAATCTTTGTTAATGTACTTTTCCGCGTTACAGTTCTCCGCGATTCCGTTTTTTCGCATTTTATGTAGCGATGTGTGTGACCGCCGGCAACAAACGCAAAAATACCAAATACTTCATCTGAGAATACCGGAAACAAAATTTTAATTTAACAGAAGATATTTTCAAAAAACTTTTAGTTGACAAATTCACAGTTTTTGCTTAGTGAAAGAAAGCGCCAAGATAATTATTGAAAAATAACCGTCTCAGAAATATTAATAAATCGCTCAAGTAAAGTGCGATACTAAAGCATATTTAATGTGAAATGACTGTTAGCTTAATAAATGTACACATTCATTAAAATAATGCTTGGTTCACACTGCGTCACGGAGCATCACATTTTAGCTACCAGATTTATACAATAACTAAACGGTTTAAATAAACCGCTATATGTAATTTAGCGAGTTCGCTTCCTACCTCGTCCTTATTTCTTCCAGTCGGCTTTAATTGTGGTAAAATTTTATTATAATACATAATCACCTGATTCCCATATAAAAAATTGCCGTATACCATGTACAACTATATATTGTATAAGAACATTACACAATGGCAGCTATAAACAAACGATATTGGTTAAATAAGTTTCTTCAATTGCCTTATAAACTCGGTATGTGACGCAGTGTGAACATAGCATAATTTTAAGGGTCTTTCCGTGCCTTAACAGATTCATGTAATTTAACAGTTCGGCGCCGAAAGAGTTTTTAAAATGCACTAAATTAATATTTTGTCCCAAAAATTCGATAGTGATCGATAGTACTAAGGACAAAACAAATGTGGCGCTCAATTTAAATTTATTTTAAGCATTGTTGAATTTATGCAGTTAGATAAAAATTATTTATACAGCTTTTATGCGAAATAAGAGCAAATAAGGGTAAATTTGAATAAACTACTTCTACTTAAAAATGAAAACAAGAAAGTTGGTTATTTTTCGTATGACGTCATTTGTGGATATCGAGGCTGCCACACGTTTGAAAATTGTGGCGCTACCTATGGTTTGATTTTAAACAACCGTC
Organism: Drosophila histrio; assembly: GCA_958299025.2. Taxonomy (NCBI): domain Eukaryota; kingdom Metazoa; phylum Arthropoda; class Insecta; order Diptera; family Drosophilidae; genus Drosophila; species Drosophila histrio. Next base: position 49,698,953 of record OY282582.1, on the reverse strand, counting down.
TTTATTTAGTCCTAGCTCCGATTATTAAATATGGTCAAAAGTACAAATTGGTTATTTACCTCTCTTATAATCTTGTTCAATAAGTTGATTTCCTTTACAATTCGTGATGATTCAAATAACAGCCACGTTAAGTCGACAAGTGTGTATATTCCAAAACACATTCAATGCGGCTGTATCGGTTTCTTGTTGCCGCCAGCAGGGAACCAAGGTTGCCACACGTTCTAAAACTCTTGAGCCACCTATTGTTTGATTTTCAAAGTAGATTCCTTCGACAATCGCCACTGACTATTCAGCCCTAGTGCCGATTAGTAAATATGGCCAAAAGTAACAATTGTTTATTTACCTCTCTCAGAATCCTGTTCAGTTAGTTGTTTTCCTTTATAATTTGTGTCGCAGCCAACTAACAGCCGTATCAAGTCGACAATTGAATATTCAATGCGGCTCTGTCAGTTTCTCGTCGCCGCCTGCTGCGTCCACGTGCTGATTGCGAGTAACCATTGGGTGCTAAAAGATGAACAGATTGTGCAGAAACTGGACTCACCGTTCTTTATGCGGGAGCCGCACAATTTAATTGCATTCCTGGAGCAGATACGCTACAATGAGTACGTGGAGCGCAGTTATTTGGAGCTGCTACGCAAGCGGGAACAGATTGTCGAACATTTGCGCTTCTCAATGCGCTTCGGCGAGGATCTTGCCGAGCAGGCCAAGTGTGCCATGGACTTTTATCTGCTGGAGAAGGGCATGTCCTATTTAAAGATCACACCGGATCAATTTAAGCGCATCAATTTACCGGAACATCGGGAATTACAGCAGGCGGTCAAAACGAAAAATGAACGTGCCTTGGAGCCGATCTGTGGCAATTATTATGAACTGGGCGTGGGACCGGCCACATACGATCACCTGGACAGCTTTCAGCCGGAAGTGCTCGAGTCGGCGTATGTGGATAGGGAGCATGATTCTAATATTGGCACCGCCACCGCCGAACTGATGCGTCGCTATGCACTGGACGGACTGCAACGTCAGCCGGATTCATGGAAATTTCATACGCTCAGCTCGTATTATTGGCGGATGCGTGGCAATGCATTGCAAGCGCTTCCCTGCGCTCGACTGGCCACAATGCTGGCGCCGCCGGAGCAAAAGGACATACCGTTGCTGAGTCTGGGCACAATATTGTTTCGCATGGGAAGATTAGCTGACGCGGATCTTATACTCAGTGCCGCCGTCGAGCATGCACCGCAAGTGGCCGAGAATCATGTGGTGCTCGCATCGGCGCTGGCCTTAAAACATGATTTCAATCGGTCACAACAGCATTTCGATGAGGCGGAACGTTTAGATCCCAGCACTTTGCCGCACACACAACAGGTGCGCAACTTTATTAGCTGCCTGGAGAATCTAACCAAGAAGACATCTAAAATTGATAGCTATGTGAAGTACATGAAGAACGAACTGAAGGAGTTTAAAAAGCTCAAATATCATATATCGCAGAATCATGAGCGACTCGTACAGCAACAGTTGCCATTGGGCGCACGACGATTTCTCGATTCGCGGGCCAACAACGAGGATTTGCATAGACGTGGCCAATACTGCAGCACACGCACGCCCAGCGGTTCCGACGAGCCAATACTCTTCTGTGACTTCTACTCGGACATGCAGATGCGTCTCGAGAGCAAGGACATTGACATTGATGTGCTGGAACGAGATCTTATGGCCAATACGGAGAGTGTCATAAGGCAGGTGTCGACGGAAATACGTAAACAATTCAATCTTGAGCAGCTGAAGGCGGCAAAGGCAACAAAGTCCACGTAGGAGCAGCTAGAACTACATTCCCCAACAAAAATATATCGGGTCACAAATTAGTTTACTTTTTTTTTAAACATATATAATATTATTATATATATGTAGACTTATTTATGAATTGCTGTTTTGTATATAAATATGTGTATAAGTTAATTTTAAAATAGCATATAAACTATATATATAGCTTAAGCTGCTTTTATTTAATTTATATTTTAACTAACCAATCCGCACGATGTCGCATACAAATCTGAACAGATAGTATATAATTTTCTTTAGTTTGTATTATACAAAAAGATTCCCAACATTTTGTTTATTAATGCTAGAGACTTTTTTGTCCAATTGTTTATATTGTTTTTCTTTTAACTCAAATAAACAAATATATATATCCGTATATTACAAATGTAATAATAATAAGTCAAATATTATACTTATAATGTATGTAAATCCGTCGAACATTCTAGTTCGACTTGAGAATGAGTTTTGTGTAGCTTACACTTTAATTATTACTAATATTAAATGTCAATCTTTTAATTTCTTCTTTGTCGCATCAAGTGATAGTATATTATTTAAATCTGTTTCTAATTTATAATGCTGATAAAGTTCTCTAGAGATCAGAGAATTAGAGACGATTGTCTTAAGTTCTTTAGTTCAAGCAAACAAATATACTCGTACATTACAAACGTAAAATATAAATAATGTATGTAAATTCATAGTTATATTCATTCAGCAGTAAATCTGCAACATTTATTCTAATATTTATATTTTATTTAAATATAAAGCATTTCGTAAATCCACTTTTGTCTCATAAAATCTGAAAAGATAAGCAATAGAATTTTCTTAACTTTGTAGAACACAAAGATTTCCAACATATTGTTTATTATAAACAAATCTTTTATATCCGTTGAACGTCGCTAGAGATCAGGACAACTGGAGACTAGTTTGTCAAACTGTTGGCTCTAAGAAACAAATATATGCGTATATTATAAAAGTAATAAAGATTAATAAAATATACAAATTGTGTATCGACTCGAAGCTCCATTATCCAGGTAGTCTCCTCACACTCTTCTGAAAAATTTGTATTAATATGTATTATTATTGATACTGTATTAAATATAAAGTAATATAAAGTAAATCCGCTCTTTCTTATGTTAGTATTCACATAGACTCCCAACATAATGTTTATAATTATAATCATTTATATACAATAAAAGTGTCTAGAGATCAGGACAACTGGAGATTTGTCTGTCGATCAGTAAATTAGTAAATTAATTAAGGTAAGTAAAATATAATAGAAAAAGATGTATATCGACTCGAAGCTCCATTCACCAAAGAATCTCCAGACTCTTCTAAAGCATGTATACTAATATTTATATAATTTATACTAACATTAAAATAGAGACAATTTCATTATTTTGCGTTATGATTCCCCATATAATGTTTATTATAAAAATCTTATAGTACATCCGTTAATACTATCTGGAGACAAGGAGAATTGGAGACTAGTTTTTGTCGAAGATTTCTTTCTAAATAACAAATATGCGTTAGTTTTAGAAAATTAACAAAGGTTAATAAAATACAAAAATGCATGTCGACTCGAAGCTCCAATATTATTGATACTATCTGGAAATATAAAGCATTTCATAAATCCGCTTTTGCTCCATAAAATCTAAATAGATTTGCAATATAATTTTCTTAAGTTTGTATTACACAAAGCTGTTTATTATAAAAATCATGTAACTATTTTAAAAGTCTCTAGAGATCAGTATGCCGAACAGTTAGCTCTAAAAAACAAATATACTCGTATATTACAAAAGTAATAAGGGTAAGTAAAATATATAAAAATGTATGTCGGCTCGAAGCTCCATTTACCAGGAAATCACTTGAGAGACATCTGAAACATTTGTACTAACATTTAAATACAGAACATTGCGTAATTTCGCTTTTGTCGCAAAAAATCTGAATAGATTTACAAAACATTTTTATATCTCGGTATTCACAAAGATTTTTAACATATTGTTTATTATAAGAAAAATCGTTTAAGTCTTTTAAACGTCTCTGGAGATCAGGAGCATTGGAGACTAGTTTGTCGAACAGTTAGCTCTAAGAAACAAATATACTCGTATATTACAAAAGTTAGAAAGGTAAGTAAAATATACAAAAATGTATAGCGACTCGAAGCTCCATTCACCAGGAAAACTCCTGCGACTCGAGTGTCTGCAACATTTCTGTTAGACTTGGGAAGGTATATTTGGCAGCTGCATTGGAATCCGATTTGAGATCAGACTGGGACTGCACTAGGAGGCTGCTCCAGCCGCTGTTGCGTGCTCCCTGGTAGTCCATGTCGAACTTATTGCCAATATGTAGAGCTTCCGATGGAGCGATATTCAAGCGTTTTATGGGAATTTCAAAGATACCCGGATCTGGTTTCATAACGCCGGCTTCGTAAGATGTTAAAATGAAATCAAATTTCCTGTCGAATCCCATGGCCGACAGCACTTGGGGCAGTGAGGGATCAAAGTTGGAGATGATGCCTACACACTTGCCGGCCTGGCGGACGCGCTGCACCAACTCGGAGGCACAATCGATATGCGTCCAACAGGCGCTAGTGCGGAATAGAATTAACAACTGATCAGCAATTGTTTGCAGTTTAGCTTGCGGTATGTTGGCATCCGCACAGTTGAACGTCTTGGCCACCAACTGCAGCCACCAGGATTTCCACTCCATGTTGGGAGAGCAACGTCCGAAATTCGAATGTTCTTTGCTCATCAATTTGAATTGTTGCCGAAAGCAGGTTTCCATCCTCGATCTGTCCAGGCCGGCGACTCCATTGTCCGCTGCTGTTTTAATGTATTGTGTGATTGGATCATTAAGTCGTAGTAGCGTATCCGTTACGTCAAATGTAACTAGCCGGAACCTTTGTAAATTGCGTATAAACTGTGCGGTCAACGGCATTATGACACTCAAAGATAGGGCTGCATAATCGTCCAGGGGAATTTTGATAGTATCGAAAGTTTTACAAATTTGCGAAAGATCGATAGATATTTTGTCGACCATCGATATATTGTATAGTAGACGATGAGAAATGACTTAATAATCATTGTTATTGTCGTTTGACTACTTTTGTTGTTACTTGACAGTGTTACTTGCTTATAAAGCCTTGTATTTCAACCATTGTAATTAAATTCTTTTCTACATTCTCGATGGAATCTTCGATAAATCGATATGAAACAGTAATCGATGTTTCTGTAGCCTTGTTCAGGTTGTGCCAGTGGAGCATAACAGTATATTATTTATTGTGACTTCACAATGTTTTCATCGTTCATAATGATGAAACCAAAATAATCAACATACTGATGTGTTTATTAAAATAGTAATTTTTTAATATATGAAATTGTAAAAATAATGTTCAATATTACTTTTACCAACATAATCAATCAATATGCACAGTTTGCTTAAATTTTTATGGTCGCTTCCCCGTTAACAGCGTACTATTCTTAAATCAGTATTTTAATGTTTTGGTATGCTTAAATACTAATTCAGCATTAGTCCACTGTGTATGAAGACTGGTCACACTTTTTGAAAAACTGCAAAATCATTAGACCGACTCGATTACTTTTGCAAAAGAGTTTATGTTTATAATTTATTAAAAGCACTGCACAAAATCAGTTAAAATGACCGTGACTGCTGTTCCATCGGCGGAGAGCATCCGCGAGAAGGCTCTTTCCGATTACAGAAAGAAATTGCTAGAGCACAAAGAAGTTGAGGGACGCCTCAAAGAAAGTGAGTTGCGACAGAAATAAATAATTACAAGATTTTTAATATTGAAAAAAAAAAAAAATTGAATTGCAGAGCGCGAGGAAATCAAGGAACTCACCAAGCTTTATGACAAGTCGGAGAATGATCTGAAGGCGCTGCAGAGTGTCGGACAAATTGTCGGCGAAGTGCTCAAACAATTGACCGAGGATAAATGTAAGTTCGTGGCGAACTTAGATGAAGAATTAAATTTTAATTTTGTGTTGTATTTCAGTCATTGTCAAGGCTACCAATGGACCGCGTTATGTGGTCGGTTGCCGTCGCCAACTGGACAAGGCCAAATTGAAGTCTGGTACACGCGTCGCACTGGACATGACCACACTGACAATAATGCGCTATTTGCCACGCGAAGTCGATCCTCTGGTGTACAACATGTCGCACGAGGATCCCGGCGATGTCACCTATTCGGCAATTGGTGGCCTTACAGAGCAGATTCGTGAGCTACGCGAAGTCATTGAGCTGCCGCTGCTCAATCCCGAGCTATTCCTACGCGTTGGCATCACACCGCCCAAGGGTTGTCTGCTCTACGGACCTCCCGGCACGGGCAAAACACTGTTGGCTCGTGCAGTTGCCTCCCAGCTGGATGCCAACTTCCTGAAGGTCGTCTCGTCGGCCATTGTGGACAAGTATATTGGCGAGAGTGCACGTTTGATACGTGAAATGTTTAACTATGCCCGCGATCATCAGCCATGCATTATATTCATGGATGAAATCGATGCCATTGGCGGTCGTCGTTTCTCTGAGGGCACATCGGCAGATCGTGAGATTCAGCGTACGCTGATGGAGTTGCTAAATCAAATGGATGGTTTCGATTCGCTGGGACAGGTCAAAATGATCATGGCCACCAATCGTCCAGATACACTTGATCCTGCCTTGTTGCGTCCAGGTCGTTTGGATCGTAAAATTGAAATTCCATTGCCCAACGAACAGGCGCGGTAAGTTTTACAAATATATATGTAGATACATATATATAGAAGTGTAAGATTACATTATGTTTCATTTTAGCCTGGAGATTCTGAAGATTCATGCTTTAAAGATTGCCAAACATGGCGAGATTGACTATGAAGCCATTGTCAAGTTGTCTGATAATTTCAACGGCGCCGATTTGCGCAATGTTTGCACAGAGGCTGGTCTCTTTGCCATCAGGTAATACGACGGTCTATATTGTCTCTTTTTATAGCCTGTGCCCATTGAAAATGGGCAAAAAAGGCTATAATGAATTTGTGTGAATGTATGTAACAGGCAGAAGGAAGCATCTCCGACCCTATAAAGTATATATATTCTTGATCAGTATCAATAGCCGTGTCGATTGACACCTGTCCGTCTGTCTGTCCGTCTGTCCGTCTGTCCGTCCGTCCGTCTGTATGAACGCGTGGATCTCAGCAACTATAAGAGCTAGAGACTTCAAATTTGGAATGTAGGTTCCTGAATACCATACGCAGATCAAGTTTATTTTCAATTTTCGATATCATGTCCCGTTGGTTTTAAAATTAGGAAAATCACCATAACATAAGCAATGTTAAAGCTAGAGACTTGAGATTTGGCACACATGATAAAAAGCTTGGGATTAATGTGTCCTGAAAATTTCATCACGATGCCACGCCCCCTTCGCCCATAACTCGGAAAAGCTGATAACAAGAGCAGTTTTATAGCTAGAGACTTGAAATTTGGCACACATAATAAGTAGCCTACTCTCAATGTGTTCTACAAATTTTGGTACGATCGGATATTAAACTCAGAAGTTATTCAATAAACAAATTTATGAAGCGCAGCACATACGTTGCAGCGCAGTAGCAGCGCAGTCGCTGCGTCGCGCCGACGACATAATGAACGAAAATACGCGTTTGGTCATGTATGTTTGATTTGCATTTCTTTTGCTGTGGCGCTAAACATAAACAATCAATAGCCGCAGTCCAGTGTTGCCAGACTATCGCAAGCTACCTACTCTCGATGCAAGCAAAATCGACTTCAAGCGATATATTTAAATCCCATTATAATGAAAATACTTTTCTTTGAAGACCTGCACAGGCTATCCTACTGTCGCGCCCGCTCGACTGATCGGCTTGTTTTTTATTGTTAAACTAATGTTTTTGGAACATTTGCAGAGCTGAACGTGAATATGTTATCCAGGAGGACTTCATGAAGGCCGTGCGCAAGGTGTCGGACAATAAGAAGCTTGAAAGCAAATTGGATTACAAGCCGGTTTAAACTAACTAAACCTGCAGTTTAAATAAACAAATAAATAAAATACAAAACTTATACAAACCTATGAAATAATCAACACAAATCTAAGCTCGACACTTTGCCACAACAAAGATTAGCACAACATCATGTATTCAATATCCTGGGGAATGTTGTTAAAAAGATTAGAACATCATAGAATATGTATATTTTATGATTTTACATGAGTTTGGCTTTTAAATAAGCGTACTTAAAATGGGTATATTCAGTTTGTCGCAGGGGAAATCTGTGGAACTGGCAGAAGGAGGCGTGGCAGTCTACATACAGTATAATCTTAAGCAGCATCAAAGTCAATTTGGTATGGCCATGTCCGACTGTATGAGCTAGCAGAGCAGCAGAGACTAAAAGAGCTAGAGCTACCAAATTTGGTATTTAGGTGTCAATTTATTCCAAGCAAAACACGTTTGTTTAAATACCAACACATCTCAGAGACTAAGAGCTAGAGCTACCAAATTTGGTATTTAGGAGTCCATTTATTCTAAGCGAAACACGTTTGTTTAAAGACCAACACAGTGAATATAAGAGCTACAGCTACCAAATTTGGCACACAGACATCATTAAAACTCACGCAGATCAAGTTTCTTTAAAATTTGTGTTACGCTGCTTCCCGCTCCCGCAATTCAATAAAAACCTCTACCATCTACACTATTGGTGCTTGATAATTCAAATGTGGTGGACAGATGCGTATTAACCACACGAACAATCGAGTGTTTTCGACAATTTCCTAAGCCCATTTCCACACTCACAAATCGGGATAAACTTCACCACAAATTTTAAGATGAAACACTCTTTTTTAGCGGGGAAAGTTTCCCTATATTATTATCAATCATAGGTTTCGGATAAATGCTTACAGCGATAGATATGAATGTTTTAAGTCTTTAAACGATGCAAATTTCAACATCTTCAAATAAGAAAACCAGAACTTATTCAAGCAACAAATGTTCGCAGCGTCGGACCAAAAGAAGAAAATACTGCGTACACAAGCTTGCGGCGTGTTTGCTCGTGTGCGTATGTGACTTAATACAGGGTATCTAATCGCATGGCTACCGGACATCACTCAGTCGAGCACACTTCACTTGTTTTTGTTATTGTCAACATTTATTCTCGTGTATTACAACAAACAAACATTCTTAGACTTAAGTTAAATGCAATAATGAGTGTAAATCGAAGTTGTCATCATTTCTGCTGCTTGTGATCCTCGATGCGACGCTTCTTTCGCTCCATGTAATCGCTGACGTTGTCGTAGCGCTTCTTGAACCACACGGACAGATCCTCCGGCACACACGCGTGGCCCTCAAAGTTCTCGACGACCATTTGCAGCCATCCCTCCGGCACTGTGTTGTCCTCCTCTCCGTTGCTGCTGTTGTAGACGCGCAGCATCAATTTGTCATCCACGGCGCCCGCCACATAAATCCGTTGTTCGGTGAGTGCAAAGTTACTGATATTCCAGCTGCCAGCCTCGGCGCGCACCAGTTGCTCGCGTGCAACTGTCCAGACATCGTCGGTGTTCTCCTCCAGCGCCAATTCGTACAGACCAATGGCTTCGATGTGATCGTAGAAGAGCACGGCCAGCTGGTAACGCTTGGCGGGCACAAGTTCACGCAGCTGCAGACGCACAGCCGGTGCGGGCAATTCCTTTTGCAGCAGCTCCTTGCCGGTTTCATAGTTCCAGACACGCAGCGTCTTGTCACCGGAAATGGACACTAAATGGTGGCCGGACAACAAGGCCAGGCCGGACACGAACTCCTTGTGGCCCAGGCAATAGCTGTGTATATCATAGGTGGCTGGATAGTTGGTAATACGTATTTTATCATCTCGATCACAGGTGATGATATGCTTTTGATCCGGCGTCCATAATATGTCGTAGACAATGCTCAAATGACCCAATAAAAGTCGCGGCGGCGCTTCAACGTCCACACAATCGTATTGATAGCAATCACCGGTCTTGTCCGTAACCAGCACAGAGCTGGAGTCCGGTGCAAAGGTAAGTGCACTGGAGGCTCGACCCAGAGCGCGTACCGAAAGCAACTTGGCGTGCTCCGGCCGACTCTTGTACAGCAGCAGGGCCTTCTGGCCAGCTGTGGTCAGTGCAATCAGTTGTCGATCCGGTGAGTAGCTTACATTCAATATGGACACATCCAGATTTGTTGCCGTCGCTCCCTTTACATCCCCCTTGTCCGCTGTCGGTTGTTGCTCATCGTTCGCTTCGGCTGCGGCGATTTTAAGGCCACACGTGGTCAGGTCTGTGGGCAATTCGATTTCCTTAAAGATTTGCAAGTCATTGGGATTTAGGAAGAGCACCTTGCGACCTTGCGCAAGGATCAGCTCAGGTTCGGCGTAAAAAATTGTTGTCATTTCTGAGTCACCTGCGGCTGAGCGCTGTCAGTTCCATGCGGGAGATGAGCAACAATTGTCTTACAGTGACTGCATCACAAACATATGCCGAGTAACAGTTTCATTACTCTTAAACGCAACAGATGGCAACGCTGAATTTTGTTTGGATTTAACAGCAGTAAGTTAATGGCGGCATTATTTGATTACTTGCGACTTTCAATTACTTTTTGGTCAACTTTTGTTAGGTAAATATATATTTATTCTAAGTTGTATGCGCAGCTTGCATACAAATATTTAACACATAGCTGGCAGCTGCTAAGCAGCATACTGTCCTCAGGTAACCATATTAAAAAATACTGCTATGATAAAAATACTTTCAGCTTTAATTCAGTGTTGGCATTTTCGCTATTTGATAGCTACACTTAGCTATTTTTAAATTGGAAAGCTAGAATATTTCAAGAGCTGCTATTAACTAGATATCTAACATTTTTGACTACTTTTCCAGATTGTTCAATAATTTAAATTTACTTACGAAAAATAATAAATTTAATTTATTTAATTATTTTAATGCAGGAAATAATAAGAAAAACACATTGTGCTACAGCAAAATCGTTATATTAACTTGTTACGGATGAAGATAAATTCAAACATTCGCTCTCTTAGCGTATTTTCAGTTATAAATAATAGTTGAATTTTGTTTTACCTATTTCTAGCTAATATTTTTTACACAATTTGGATATTTTAGCTCGTGATATTCCGGCAGCACTAAGCTTTAATTACTATCGAGATCGAACACCATGCTGGTAATCGATAAAATTTTTTAAAATCTTGCAGTTAACGGCTAGCACTGATATCGATAATGTCGTTGCAATAATTTTTATTTTATTCGCTTGCATAAACTTAAATAATACACAAATATAATTTGTTTTATTTCCTAAGAATTATATACTATTAAAAAAAATGAAAAAAATTTAATATATACAAGGTGACAGCTGACATGTACTTAGTATGCTACGTGCTAATGCCAATTATCGACTCAATGGAGAAACTCAGCTTGGGCTTCTTAACAGCGGGCGTTGTGGTTGTGGGCGTGTGTGTAAAGTGCGGCATTGATTGATATGCCTGTGGTTGTTGCTGCTGCTGCTGTTGCGCGACAGCAGCTGCTGCTGCTGCGGCAACGACGGCGGCATTGCCTAATAGATCATAAAAGGCGTTACCAATGCCCGTTGTCGGCGTGGCCAAAGGAGCCGCTGTTCCCGCACAGACGGAGCCGCCAAGCAGCGTTGTATCCATGGCGTAGTTCAGTTCCGGATCAGCGAATGCTCGACGCTTGCGCATGCGTTCCAGTAACGGTGAATTGAACGTGGGAAAGCGCTGTTTGTATTCTGGAATGGGGAGGGCAGGGCATTAGCATAACTGTAAAATTACATGCGTATGTCGATGTCGCTGAGAGGGAGAGAGAGAGGAGGGGGCGAACGAGGGGAAACTCTTTGATCTCGCGTTTGTGGCGTTGCCGTCAAATCTTTGCTACAAATTGCTTTCAAATTGTTTCAATTCGTTCACGTGATGAGTGTGAAAACGAACAAATTGAGATCGTACTAGTTGAGTGTGTTCGACTACAAAATACCCTGTGCACAGTCTTGAGATAAACCTCTATTTCAGTTGTGAATAATGTGGAAAATGTGTATAATCGGAAAAAGTACAAATTTAATGTAGGGGAAAGTATTGTTTCTTTTTCATTTGGTTTTATGTCATTTAATATCCTCTTTCCACTACAAAAAAAAAAATGTTTTATTTTCTGTGTTTTTTCCACGTCTTTCTCCATTACAAAAAGATTAACTTTTTTGACCTATACATGTATGTATACTTTTAATAAATTATATTTCTTTTGCGCGATCTTTATGTGAATCTTCAATTTTGTCAAAACAAGTGTATACATATATTGTTCAAAAGATCGAAGATATTGTCTTATGCCTGTTACATACAATTGCACAACGTTATAATACCCTTTATTTTGCCCAGTTGCAATGGACAGTGGGTTTTAAAAAGATGCAAACGTATCTGACACATGGAAATTGAGGCGTAACTTGAGCTGGCAGTCAGAGTCTAGACCCCTGCAATCTACAACCATAACCAGACAGCATGGCACCAAACTGTCTGTGTGTGTGTCTAGGACTAGGAATTCTTTTAGTTGGAAACCAGATGGAAAATTATAAAAATTGAATGTTGACTGTGTTGTTGCCCCGTTGAAGAGGTTTTTCCGTTTTCATGTATCAATTTACAAGATAGAATATGAGAGAGAGAGAGAGAGAGAGAGCGAGCGAGAGAGTGGGATATTAGATATTGAGATTGGTATCCTTATGGACAATATGCGTGCAGACGACAAGCGTCCAATTACCGTGACTTTGACTTTGACTTTTGACAAATTTGTTATTGTTTTTGTAGGGAATCAGGCATTTCCTGCCACAGATCGTAGACCCTCCTCTACTCGATACACTGATAAAACAATTGATGTGTTCTATGCAATTCTTAGACGAAAAGTCAGAACTAAGAACTTTTGTGTAAAATATGCGAGAAATAGCAATTCTAAATGAATAGAGAAATTATCTCAATTGTAAGACGACTTATTTTCTGTACTTTCAAATAGTATCAAGGGTCTGTTTAGTCTGTAAAAAAAAACTGCGTAACAGGCAGAAGAAAGTCTGTCAGACACTATAAAGTATATATTCCTGATCACCATCAACAGACGAGTCGATAAAGCCATGTCTGTCCGAATGTCTGTCTGTCCGGCTGTGTGTCTGTCTGTCCGTCTATCTGTCCGGCAGTGCGTCTGTCTATTCGTCTGTGTGTCCGTCTGTCTGTTTGTCTGTCCGTCCGTCTATCTGTCCGACTGTATGTCTATCCGTCTGTATGCCCGTCTGTCTATCCGTCCGTCTGTCTGTCCGTCTGTCTATTTGTCTTCCCGTCCGTCTGTCTGTCCGTCTGTCTGTTCGCCTGTCTGTCCGTCCGTCTGTCTGTATGATCACGTATATCTCATAGACTTTAAGAGCTAAAGACACCAAACTTGGTAGGCAGGGTTCTCTATTTCCTAAGCAAATGTCTGTCTGTCTATCCGACTGCATCTCCGTCTTTCTGTCCGTCCGTCTGACTCTGCACTGTCTGTCCATCTGTCTGTCTGGCTGTCCGTCTATCCGTATGTCTGTCTGTCCGTCTACCCGTATGTCTGTCCATCTGTCTGTCTATCCGTCTGTCTTTTCGTCTGTCTATCCGTCTGTCTGCCCGTCTGTCTGTTCGTCTGTCTGTCCGTCCGTCTGTCTGTATGATCACCTAGATCTCAGAGACTATATGAGCTAGACACATCAAACTTGGTAAACAGGTTGCTCTATTTCCTAAGCAGAACCCGTTTGTTTTAGAATTTTGCCATGTCTCTACCGCATTTAGCGAGCAATTTTAAAGCTAGAGCCTTGAATTTGGACACACATGTTAAACATTGGGAATCGAATAATTAACTCAAAATTATTTATGAAACATAACAATCTTTCACAAGCGGATTCTCTCGACTTTAACCAACTAGTTTTCCCCTACAGCTGTCTTATTTTAAAAACAACACATTTACGATAAACGTCTTTTTTCTCAGTGTACTCGTACTCGCATTACCAGACAGTCTGGCACCGCATGAAAACTACATACCTTCCATGGCCGCTGTGATGTGCAGCGTGGACTGCTGAAGATTCCGTAGTCTCTGCTTGTAGATGCGCTTCTGGGCAATCAACGCCTGTCGCGTGGCCGCCATGGAATTGGAGTTGGAACTGGAGCTATTGGATTTTGTGGGCGTTACCGGTAACTCCTCCTCGCTGTGCAGCTCTGGGGTTTGACTGCGATTGCTGGCGGCACTGCCAGTGCTAATCTCTAGTGCCTCCATGGTCTGTTGACGTCGCAATGCCACCTGAGCGGCCATCACACGTTGACGATCCACGACAAGCTGACAATTGGGGCAACAACATTCACGCCAGCGGCACAATTTCTTGTGCCCCTTGACGCAGGAGATGACCCCATGATTGCGACACCTGGCACATTTGGGAGTGCGCAGCAGACGACGCTCCTTGCAGCTGGACATGATAACGCCAGATTCTTGCATACTTTAATCTTTGAATTTTAACTGGAACAACAATACACAAAACTGAGACGTGATCGGTAGCTCGATTGGCTTTCAACTAAAAGGATAATTTGCTTGTTGCACACATTTAAAGCGACAGTGGCGAAGGATATTCTAATGTTGCATGCCACTTGCCTGGTTGCACTGCCAGACAGTCTGGCGTTTCTGACGACCGACGTCAAGTGGTCTGTCCCGTCTTCCCCTGCCTGCCTGACTGTCTGCCTCAGTTTTTCCCTGCCTGCCATTGGCTGCTAATCGCTGTGACTAAAAATAAACGATCCAATGGCAGCACAGCTGGTAGGCATCATTGAAATTGGAAATTCAAATTCAATTGAAAACCGCACAAGATACAAATGTATCTGTATCTTAACATCTGTCCAGCTGCGCAAGTGTACGTGTGTGTGTCAGTTCACACAAAAGTATCAATTTTAATTGCTTCGTTTTGTGTTTTTATACCCTGAAAAAGTGACAAAAACACAGGGTATTTATACACAGCAGTAATTTCGCTTTGTATGCTCAGCGTTGATCTAATAAAATCGATATGAAAACTAGAGTTCTTAAAAGTCAAAGTCAATTTTCTAAAAATTTTGCATTAGTATCTCAAAAACCTGTAATGATCTGAACTAACATGTTTCATACGATCGCATAAGTGATTCTAGAAACTAAATATATAACCTAATATTTCAGGTGATCAATCTAAGAGCTAGACATATGAAATTTATTATGTAGGCTAACAAAATGATGTACTTTTCTAATTTTCTATACTTTTGTTGATAAATCTTGAGTTTTATTTATTCCAGGTTCACATAAGAAACACAGAAACTAATCAAGCAACTATGTACCTTAGTATCTGAGAGAATCAATCGAAGAGTTAAAGATAACAAATTTTATTTAATATATAAACTTCTTCTACATAAATTACAATAGATACTACATATAACTTTATCCGAATAAGCTGAGCACTTTAAATCGCATGCAAAATTGATCAAGAAACTTAAGAGAGAGAGAGATCGGAATGGAAAATGAGTTATGTAGATATTTTCTCCAATTTTTGACACCTTCTACCTGAAAATTTCAACAAGATATAGTTTTGAACTTTATCTGATCTACACTTAAGATCACAATTACATTATGAGCAAGAGTCAGAGTTCAAAAGTTCATCTATAATTTAACTTACCTTCATTCCTATCAATTATAGAAAGAATTTGTCAGTTAAATACTTCAACTATAGCTTATTTAAATAAAAATTGCATTGCAATCGCATAGGAAACTCAAAAGTTATTCAATTCCTAAGTATTCCGTATTCCCCCTTAGTATGCCCTTGTATGCTATGGTATCTCGCAGTCGAACAGAGTTTTTAAACGAATTTCTCTTTGAATTTTCTTCACTTTTTATTTGTATAACAATTTGTAGCATTTGCATATATCATTTACATTTCTTCAATATATAGATATATGTATATATATATATATATATATATAGTATATGGTATATGTATGTATAATTGGTTTGTAATGTTTGTATATATATAAATATGTACTTAAACGATTATGCATGTATGTAAATACAAATTCAACACGAGAAATTAAACTATATTTGATTTTAACAATTGTTGATTTTTTTTTCTTTTTTCATTTACTATTTTTTTTTTTTTTTGACACTAAGTACAAAACTGATAAACATATTATTTAATTATTACATAGACCTTAACTATACAGAGTTTTAGTTATAATTATGCGCATATTCAAATGTTTTTTTTATTATTTTATATAATTTTAGTTCGATTTCCTTTTTGTTTCAAGTGAAATATTAAAGCTGCTAAAAGTTGTGTGCCAGGTTTTTTTAGGTTTTCTTTTTGCTTTTTTGGTCATTTCTAGTTTCGGATATATGTAGTTATAGAGTTAGCTATAGATATAGTAATAGATTGTACCAATAGGTATATAGTATATAGTAGTATATGCAATGTGCTCGAACCCGAAATTGGAAGTTGGACAGCGTGCAGTTTTCTCTTTTCTTTTCTTTTCTTGAGTGAGTTTTTGGCAAAAGTATGTATGTATGTATTTTGGGAAATTGTTGAATGAAAACACATTAATTCTATTTTGTTGAAGAATTCATTGTAAATGTCGTTAATTGTTGATTATACTCGTATTATTTGTTATGGTAAATAATGTTTTTGTAAATGCTTGCAAAGTTATTGTCTTTTGCTTTTTTTTTATTTTTCTCTCATAAATATACCAAAAAAAAAAACATTTCTGGAACACAATTGATCTGTTTTTCGTATCTATTTAAGTGTATTATGTTTATTGTTAACAAAACTCGAAACGAATATTGTTAATACTCATAACTCTAATCTCAAAAAACCATTTTCTAAACTCTATTTCATCTATGGAGCTGTAATACCTTCTCATAAATACTTTTTAGTTTCGAATGAATACGAATATGAACTTTTGTATGTATACTAGTTCATATAATTAGCCACAATTTTAATTTATTATATATCACATTGCTCCAAGGGGTTTTCCTCCATATCTTCTTTCATTTCAAATTCTTTATGGGCAACAATTGTAATTTTAATGTTAATTTTTTTTTATATTTGAATACTTTAACAATCATGATTGCCAGAAAATGTCCTATCTATTAATACATAAGTCTATGTATATATGTATGTATATATATCAAATACGGATAGCTTAACTTCTTATGATATAGCTTAATTAAGACTTTACAGTGCGTATAGTAAGAGAGATTTTTTCCAACTTTTCACAAATTGATTGGAAGTCTTCGTATTCTTATTTAACGCACTGTAGCCTCTTGTATTCAATGGATTTTAACTCTTATACCCTTGCAGACTCTACTATAGTACGAGAATTGTTTAAATCGCTAGATTCCTTTTAGAATATAATTTCCGATTTACCCTAAATGGAATAAAGTATCCATAGATTGGAGTTCCGAGTTGGGAATGCCTCCATTTTTAAAGTATATTAGTATATCATTATATTAGTGATATTAAATAATATCTATTAAATTTTCAGTTTCTTCTGCAAGAATATTTGGTGCTCGGCTAGCCGAGACTCTTTTTTCTTCTCTTCAATTTCTTCTTTTAGCATTTCGTTATTGAAGAACGATAAATATCGATAACATGTATAAATACTTGATAACAATGTGTGTGAGTGCGTGCATTATATAATTATGTATTATAAGTAGGTACACACTCTCTTCTCTCTTGTACGTCTGTGTGTACACACTAAAACTAAAACACTAAAACTAAGTAGCTAATAGGCTCAATTTGTCCTTTTTTGGTGCGGGGCTTTGTTAGGTTAAGTTCAGTTAGAGAGTAAGTAATATCTGGTATTAGGCAGCTATAAATGAGATCCCATTGGGTTTTAGTATATAGTATGTATGTATGTAGGTATTGTTTGCATTTTGAGTAGGAAAATTAGTAGAAAAGTAGGAAAATGCTTTAGTAAATGCAATTTGAGGGGCGGAGAGGGAAAGTTTTGGGCATATTGAAGAAAAACGAAATTACGCTGAGCTAAATGCAATGGTCAATCAATTTCATAATGGATAATCAACAATCGGTAATCGGTTAATCGATCAAGTGATGTGTATCTCTTGAAGGTAATGCAATCGATAAACGATCGCGACTCGATTATTGTTACTCAATGTGTTTATAACTCTAAGCCAAAGGCAATAATCTTTGGTTACACCAATCGATAAACGACAATCGCCAATCGTTAAGTATTAATCGATGACTATTAATCGATACATTTATAACTCTAAGCCAAATTCAATGCTCTTTGGTTACATCAATCGAAATCCGATAACTGTTGATCGATAACTGATAATCGATCACCGTTGCTGATCGATAACTATTAATCGATTACCGTTATTGATAGATAACTGTTAATCGATAACAGTTATGACAATTAATCGATAACCGTTGATTGATAACAGTTAATCGATAACTGTTGATCGATAACAGTTAATCGATAGCTGTTGATCGACTACAGTTAATCGATAACTGTTAATCGATTACAATTAATCGATAACACTTAATCGATAACTTCTGGTCGATAACAGTTAATCGATAACTGTTAATCGATAGCTTGACAACTCTAAACGATGCTGTTGCGCTTGGCATTGGCACGTTGCAAAGTGCTCTGCATAGCGGCCACAACAGCCTCAGCGCCTCCGACGAACACGGGTTGATTGACGGCCCGTCGCAGGACATGCCACATCGCCACAGGTTTCCGCAACGAGGACAACATCTGGTGCCAGTGCCGCAATCCTTTGCCCACCGCACAACTGCCGGCAATGACATGACCCAGCGGCAAAATGCCCGCTTCCGTGACCCCAAAGACCGTGAGACGCAATTGGACCGTGGTCAGACCCTGCGGGGGCAGACTAAAGATCATGGACTCGTTGAAGGTGGGCGAACGATCCTGACGCTTCAATGAGGTGCGCTTCTTTAGCATCTTCTTGTCGTTGTTCATCAGATAGACCTGGATAAATAGATGTGTAGTTAGCTGAAATCTCTTTCTCAACAAGAAGCACTTAAAAATAAATAAATGTGCTTACATTGCCTTAATTTAAGCGTGAAACAAAGCTGATCTCAAGAAGAAAAGTAATTTAAGCGATGAGAATAACTTCCGATATATTCTTTTAAAAATAATATCGTTCAACTATCATATTTATCGTTTCTTACTTAATAACATATCGATATCAACATATCGATTTCCATCCTCCGTTGCTTACTCACCTTGACAAACACATGCTGCAGTGCAGTCGCATTCGCGGACTGCGTTTGTCTCTGCTCCGTTTCCGTTTCCGCATCCTGTTCCAGCTTAAGATTACGCGCTTTTACCACAACAATCGTCAGTCGCTCCGCCGTCGGCAGATAACTGAGCGAGAACATTAACTCTCCCCAGCGTGCATTGCATTTGCGTGAATCCGACAGGGGAATCCACGTTGTCACCGGTCTCGCCATCTCGCCAATTTCCATCTCTGCCTCCCCAATCAGCGTGTGGGCGGGGCCATTGTGGTACAGATGGAACCATAGCGAGTGACGGCCGTACTGCCGCTTCAGCCGGAAATTGAAGCTCTCGTTGTACGCCGGAGTCAGTGTCGATTTTACCACCTGCAAATGCAACGGAAACGTGAATGAATGCGAGCAAAATTCAATAAAGATCATTGGATTAATCTCTCTTCCATCAACTTTGCTATCAGTATTGAAAGTCTGTGTTGGAAGAAAAAACACATTAAAGCTAATGAAAAGCTTTAATATACATATATTTTAAGCTGAAAGCTATACTTTGTATTCCACATTGAAGCTAAGCAAAAGCACATTGAAGCTTTCTCTGAGCTAAGCTTAAAATGTTTGATGTTGATCCTCATATAATCAATTATAGTTCAATGACACTTAACTCACATCATCTTGTCTATCAACTCCGCTATTAACATCTCAAATCGTTGTTAACGCTTCTAGAAAGCGTCCATGTTAGCTTAGTAAGCAAACTTTAAGCTCAAAGCTATATCAATACTCAAGTTATCTCAATCTAACTGAAATTATATAATCTCACATCTTAGTTAATGCTAGTAAATAGAAAATCAAAGCACTCAACACGCTTTAGTAAGTTTGCTCTGTCTCTCTAGGCTAAAAGCTCAGCTCTCCACAGCGTCGGAGTGCGCTGAAGCAAGAAAGCACATTAAATTTGAGTTGCTTTAGTAAACTCTCTCTCTCTGTCTCTCTATCTCTTTTCTCTAAGCTGAAAGCTCTGTCTAGCTTTTAACATAAGCTTCCATATTTCAAATTCTCACATAAAAGCACATTAAAGCTTTCTCACTCTAACTCTAACTCTATCTCACCTTGGTTTGCATGCCGCCAGCATGATCCGGCACCAAATAGATGCGCACAAAGGTGTCCAACGAGTCGAGTCCCATGCTGAGTGGACAAATGAGACCTTTGGCCTCCAACACGCTCACTGTCAACTCCAATGGCTCCTCGCTGTGACTGTTGTGCCTGAATAGAAATGAAATAATAGTCAAATTAATTTCCAGTTGCTGATGATCTCGTTACTTCACGAAAATTACGAATTTTGTTCGTAAGAATTACAATAAAAGGAAAATAAAGAAGCCGAACTGTCGGGACCCCGACCGTAATATACCCTGTGGGTGTACAGGAACCCGCTCAAATTCACTCCAGATAAAATTCTCTAATTATTCGTTTTTTAATTTTTGTGGGCGAAGGGGGCGTGGCATCGCGATACAATTTTCTGGACACATTGACCACAAAATATTTATCATGTGTGCCAAATCTCAAGTCTCTAACTGTAATATTGCTCTTGGTATGAGGGTTTTGAGCTACAAAACTGCTTGTTTTATACTATTTTCTTACTTAATTTGTGGGCAAAGAGGGCGTGGCATCCAAAAAAAAGATAAACTTGATCTGCCTGCAAAAATTACCAGTGCTGGGACACCAAGTTTAAGCTTCTAGCTCTTACCATCTCTGAGATCCTTTCGTTCATACGGTCAGACCGACGGACCGACAGACCGACGGACCGACGGACATGGCTATATCTACTCGGCTATTGATGCTGATCAAGAATATATATACTTTATGGGGTCGGCCATGCTTCCTTCTGCCCGTTACATACTTTTAACAAACTTAATATACCCCCACAGGGTATAACCAGTCGGAAAGGCTACAGTCGAAGTCGATTATCTAAATGGAAATAAGAGTAACACTAAATGTATCCCATAGCGTGTTGTAACGTCAATATGCTCTTCTTCTTCCTTTGGCCCGACACTAAGTAATATTAAGTTTTGAATAATCGAGTTTATTATCCGATCGCGATGAAATTTTCAGGATACATTAGGACCCCGATGCTTGTCGTGTATGCCAAAATTCAGGACTCTAGCCTTAATATTCCTTATATGGTATTTCAAAAATTTTGTTTTCGATTTTTGGGAGCGGAAGGGGCGTGGCAAAAATCTAAGAAAAAGATTGACCTTTTCGAGGGCCGCAGTAGTATTGTCACCAAATTTGGTGACCCTAGCTCTTATAGTCTCTGAGATCTAGGCGCTCATACAGCAGGACAGACGGACAGACGGACATGGCTATATCGTCTCGTCTGTTGATGTAATGATAAAGTAGCTTATGACTTTTTTAAAATAAAGAAAATACTTAGAACTAAATATAGAAATCAAACTAACAATGAATAAACTGGATAGCAACAAGCCGAATTGTTGGGACGGGAGCGATATGCTATAGTCGAAGTCGACTTAGTGAGACCCTTCACTTATTTTGTAAAACTCCCGACTTATCCATATTTCCATTGTATTAAGAGAAAGCAGTCGGAAAGGCTACAGTCGAAGTCGATTATGAGAAACCCTTTGGTTATTCTTTAAAAAGGAAATAAACCTAAATAATTTTGTCGCCGTTCCCTTCCCAGGGAGACCTACGGGAAGGCTACTACGAATGTAAAGAGGTAATTTTGGTAATTTGGAAAATACATATCAAATTGAATTGTAAGCACTGCAAACAACTTGATCCAAATTTTTTGTTTAATTCTTCAGATTTTAATTAATTCCCTATTATCCAATCGTGATGAAATTGTAAGGATACATTGGGACCTTATGCTCGTCCTGTATGCCAAAATGCAGGAGTCTAGCTTTAATTTTTCTCGTTTTATGCAATTACAAAACATTTTTTTTCGATTTACGGTGGCGGAAGGGGCGTGTCCGAATTTTAACATATACTGGTTCTGCTTAGCCCATAGACAAAACTAACATACCAAATTTGGTGACTCTAGCTCTTATAGTCTCTGAGATTTAGGCGCTCATACAGACAGACGGACAGACAGACAGTTGGAGAGACGGACATGACTACATTGACTCGACTGATCAAAAATATATATACTTTATGGGGTTTGACAGACTTCCTTTTGACAAACTTAATATATCCCTTTTTACTTTTTTAAAGTAAAGGGTCTAAAAATGAGAAAAATCAAACAAAATAATTATTATAATAAAGTAGTTTTTGATGTTTCTAATAAAATTATATTAAATTTTGTTGTCGCTTATTTTGAATTTCCTTATCAAATTTTACTAATATTGGTTGCCCAATGACAAGTTTTATTGTTTTGTGTTCCTAATTTGTTAGCTCCTAATTTTGATATTTTTTTAACAATATTTATCAATATTCCTAGGCAGTCGTTGCACTCACTTCTCGTACTGCAAACCGACACAGAGATACCCTGTGATTTGTGTGTAGGGCTGATCGAGCTGATCCAGGCACAAGGAGGAGGCATCCGAGTTGACAGAGTCACAGGAGATGGCATGCTCCAGATTGATGCCATCCAGCGAACCATCCAAAGACATCTGTGAGCTGTTGCGTCTGCCCAATCCAAGGCTAATGCTCGAATCCTGACGCATCAAGGAGCGTCCAAAGCACCAGGTTGAGTTGCCATTGCCATTGGTATTACCATTGCCATTGCCATTGGCCAGATGAGCATGTCCATTGACGCCCAGTTTGCGAAACAGATAATCCTCCGAGATGGTCTTCTGCAGCATGTGAGGTCCTTTGACGCGCTGCGTAAGACCCGAGAAGGGATTGTTGGTGTTGTGCAGCTTCAGCAGGCGACTGGACAGGCTCTGGCCATTCACAAAGGGATTGCCATTGTGCTGTGGAGTGGAAACTGGAGCGGCAAGGGGAACGGCAGCGGGAGCGTGAGTTGGAATTGAAGACAGTGTCTCGGTCGACTCGCAAAGAAATGGATTTGTGCTAGAGTTGCGACGTTTCAATGCCGGCGCACGTTGCTCCGTTTCCGTCACCAGCTGCAACTCTGTCTCTGTCACCAGCTGCTGTTGTTGTTGCTCCTCTACAGGCTGTGCCTGTCCAGCTTCCACGACTCGATTGTTGCCCTGCTGCAGCGAAATCTGTCGCTTGGCAATGGGACGCGGTATTGCTGTGGCGGACAACGTGACCGAAGCGGATGTTGTCAATCTCGGCGGCGGTGGCGCCTCCAATGGCTGTGGCAAGGCGCTGCCGGCAGCTGCTCCACGCAAACAGGAACGCGGCTCTGGACGATCCAAAGTTGGTGAGCTTAACTCATTGATTTGACTAAATGAAAAGGTCACCGTCTTGCTGCTCGGTCCGGCGCTGTTGGGAGCTGGTGCCGGACGCAGCGGCTGTGGCGGAATGCTCTCATCAGCCTGGAGAAGATTCCATAGTGGAGTCGTTGCTGTCGCATCACAGCATCCGGCATTGCCCAGAAGTAGCTGATGTTGCTGCTGTTGCAGTTGCTGTTGTTGCTGCAACTGTTGCTGCTGCTGCTGCTGGGATCGATTGTAATCCTCCTTGTCTATGGTGTCGAAGCGCTTGAAGCTGCCGCTGGTGCTGAGCAAGAACTCCGAGCCGGATTGGATCTGCAGATGTGAGAAAAAAAAAACAGAAAATAATTCAGTTAAACAAATACAGACAATCCGACTGTAAAATTCTCCATTTAACTAAACATTTATGGTATTCATGAATTTTAAACTACAGCAGTATAAAAATTAGTGCATACCTTAAGGCGCTCGCATTGTTTAACATCTTAAAACATTCATAACTATCGTTTAATATATACAATCTTGATCCAATAATGATTGAATTGATTGATAATAATGAAAGACAGCTTTCTCCAACAAAATAATCATTTTGTCTTAAAAAATGTGCGTCTGGTGGTTACTTCTTTAGATTTACGAAGGTAAAACAGAAGCGTGAAAAATTCTGAAAGCATTCTAATGTCCGTGGGCATAATTTACGTTTGTCTAACGAATTTGAAGACTCTAGCTCTTAAAGTGCAGATGCTAGAAATGTTTATTAAACAGGAGAAGCGTAAAGAGAAACAAACTTGTGTTTGTGGGTGGGGTTTAAAGAAGTCTGTGTGCTGAATTTGGTAGCTTTAGCTCTTATGATCTCTGCAATCTGTTTCTTTATGCAGACAATTGATCAGGAATTCTTTTTATTGACGCCTCCTTCTATCTCTCGCATACTCTTCAACTCTATGAGTAAACATTCGGGTGTCAAAAACTCGATGATCTCGCATTTTCTTAAGCTGAGTTCAAAATACAACTCGGTTACAGATCGATTATTTCGGTATTCCGGTATAATGGAAAGGTTTTGTTTTGGTTAAGGTTTCAGTTACGGTTATCAATTGCAATCGGTTAATTCCGATTACGGTTTGAAAATAAATAAATACTTTTAAAATATATGCTTAAATTGGGAATTTTGGAATGATTATTCTTTGCTGTGCAGATATTAAACTCACGCTGGCCATATAACCATTGGGATGGAACAGCTTATGCTTGTGATTGGACAATCCGATCTTCTCCTCCTTGCTGGATCTCGAGCGCATGCGCATCCAACTTGCCGCACGTGGCCCCAAACAGTGGCATGCCACAAGCAGACACATAACCAGCAATACCAGCAACAGCACCAGACTGGTGAAAGTCAACGACATTGGTGTGCCGTCCATTTCAGGTGTTAGCAATGAAGACGTTGGAAGAGAGTCGAGAAGAGGGAAGCGTCGAGGAACTGGTGGACAGGTAGACGGGTAGCCAGGTAGCTAGTGAAGTCTTCGGTTAGCAGGAGTCGCCAACAGTGAGCATTTCCTCAGAGCAAGCTGCAAAAGTTGAAGTTTAAGTTAAATTACAGCAATACAATTAAAGATATCTATTCAAATCTATTTATGTATATTCAGGAATGTTCTACAAATCTCTAATAAAGCAAATTTTGTTAAGAGATTTAATCAACTTGAAAATGTAGTCAATTAAATTCATTTTATGCTACTTATTGTTATATTCAAGGCTGGAAACCCACAACATTTTTATACCCTGTGCCCATTAAAAATGGGCTAAAAAGGGTATAATGAAATTGTGTGAATGTATGTAAGTAACATGCATAAGGTGGCATCTCCGAACCTTCTTGATCAGTATCAATAGTCCAGTCGATTGAAACCTGTCCGTCTGTCTGTCCGTCTGTCTGTCTGTCTGTCTGTCTGTCCGTCTGTATGAACGCGTGGATCTCAGCAACTATAAGAGCTAGAGACTTCAAATTTGAATTGTAGGTTTCTGAATACCTTAAGCAGATAAAGTTTATTTTCAATTTTCGTTATCAAGTCCCGTTGGTTTTAAAATTAGAAAAATCACCATAACATAAGCATTGTTAAAGCTAGAATCTTGAGATTTGACACACATGATAAGAAGCTTGGGCTTAATTGTCCCCTTCGCCCATAACTCGAAAAAGCGGATAACAAGGCTTTTTGGTGATTCGAACCTTAGATCAAGAGTCCCTGAACCCAAGGATTTGGTTTGAGCCCTGGTGCAATTTAATTTCAATTAAAGATATTTTATTTTCCCAAATATTTTCCATTTTTTTTTAGCATAAAAATTGCTTATAAAAACTTATGATTTCCTCTTATTTTTCAAAATTGTCGTATATTTTTTTATAATCCGAAGCGAGCCTTCACAAAATGTTGCGGTTCGGGATCGAGAGGCAGACAATTTAATAAATAAAGTTGAGGTTTATGTTCTGGCTCGGCTAAATATTTTTTGAACTTATCGATGCTTTAACATAGCATCGTGGTATCGGTAATCATCGGAATCAACAAAATCATCGGGAAACATCGAAATATCGCCTTCAAAGATCCATGATGATGTCCGATACATCGATGGTGTTTTACATCCCTCGTTTAGATTAGGTTTGCAGCCTTGGTTACATTTATTCAGCATAGATTAGATTGGATGAAATGATATGATTAATTAACGGAACTGTTTAAGCCCGAAAAGGTTGTTCAATGCTATCCTTGAGGATAATACGCATGTGATTTAGAGATTTTAGAGTCTCTAGCTCTTGCAGTGTAAATGCTAAACGATTGTGGGCGTGGCTGAATAAAAAAACTACTTTAGTCAGCTAGTTATCACCAAAATTTTGGTAGTACTAGCTCTTGTGGCCTGCGTCTCCCTTCTACTGGAACCCTTCTGCTCCTCTTTACATTGCAATTGTGCCAAACATATGTAGACCCTCGACTGAGAGATACCCTGTTAATGTAAGCAGCTTCAACGGCTTCCCTTTTCATCGCCAAGATCTATGGGAATATGTTCCCCCTTGTAGCATTTACAGGGTGTGTTCACATTAAACGGGGTTTTTCCCCCCTCTAATCCTGTTGCCCCCAACTGGGCATCCCCTTGAGCACGTGCCAAGCTCCAACGCCGGCACTTGGCATAGTTTTTGGGTCTTTCATCAAAAAAAAAAAAAAAAAATAAGCAAACCAAAATGTTTTCGTTGGAAAATTAATGAATGAAAAGTAAGGAGAGGAGACAGAAATGAGCGCATGATAGCAAAAGCAAAGTGTGAAAGAGATAGCTAGCTGCATACATATATACAGATAAAGATGAGGACATGACAATGAATGAGGAGTGGGAAATGGGGAAGGGAGAAGAGAAGGTGGCACGTCAACACTTTCATCTAGCATCGTTTTACATCTGCCACAAGGCGATTCACAATCATCTCATATCACATTGTGTGGGCAGGTGTCAGTCTCGCTTTCGCTATCTCTTTCTCTGTTTCTATTTCTATTTCCATCGCTATGCGTTGCCCCCCCCCCCCTTCGTTTGCCACTTGCCAGTTGACAGTTTTTTGATTGAATTTGTAACCAAAGCTGCAGCAATTCCACATCAAAGAAACGGATGACGTTGACAATGGATCAAGCTATGTTAATACCCCTCCATCCAGTCGCATTTCCCTCGCCATTTCATTCTCTTAATTTGAATAGCAGCCAGAGGAAGTACTACTAGTATAATGATCTGCCCTTGAAGCATGAAACTCATTTAATTCCGTCTTGCGCCAATTGTTTTTCCTTTAAGTGCAGTTGTAGGTTGTTGATGATTAGTGATGTACGAAAATATCGAAACATCGATAAATCGAGCTTAAGCGACTTAGATCGACTTAGACATATCTATCAAATATTAATATAACATAAGTTATAAATATGCCAAAGTAATTTGATAAATATTTTATACATGTATATATAAAATATTTTAAATCTGTTAAGGATTGCGGATTAAAATAAGTGTTAGTGTACATTGTCCCATAATTAATAATAAACATTAGTAAGGAAACTTGTATGAATAATCGAAAAATCGATTTCAAAATGTCCTATATCGACTAATCGATTTGGCAGTTTTTAAAAGTTTGGATTTCCATCACAATTGTTGATTTACATATGTTAAGATATCGATAAGTGTTTGCTGGCGTTAATATACAATTAAACGATATTTTCTTCTGACGATAGTATTAATGTCGATATTATTGTTTGTGATATTTTTAGCGGTTCTTTTGCGTCGTGAAACATGGCGGCAATAGCTATTTTGAATGAATTGCACTACATTTAAGTGCAAACTTTGCAGTGAAATAGAAAAAACAGTGAAAATATAACTAATTTGCAGTAGAAATACAACTAATATAAATTAAAAACACAACTAATTTGAAGTCGCATCTAAATAATGATATACAGTCGAACTTCCATACATCGAAGTTTTCTTTATAGTGAATTAATTTCCAGAACACGGCAATAGCTACACGTGAAAGAAATCTTCGTCTACTACGAATTTTCTATTTAACGTAGTCTATTTTTGCCCCTTTGAGAATCGTTAAATATCAAGTGAAAAAAAAATTCAAAAAAAGTTGAAGATCAGTGCAGCTTTATCTCTTGTCTATCGATATCACCAAATATCGATATAGTTTGCAATCAGAGCATCAAATCAGAGAACTAGCAAAGTAAAATAGTTGTAAGCTTCGTAATGCGAGCACATGTACAGACAAATCAACACACACACACACACACATATAAAAAAATCCATCAAAAGTGTCCACAGAGAGAGTGGGAGAGGGAGAGAGAACATAACCCAGCTGACATCATCTCGTTGTGGGCAAGAGCCCATTAGCCTAATCCGGACACTTGCTGTGAGCGTCTTGTGGCTGCAACCCAAACACACACACACACAAACACACAGAAACTCACACACAAGTGACCCGCCAAATGGTGGCCAAAAACAAAAAAGGCTTTTCATTTTGGGGCTGTGCTCCAATTTCGCTGCTCTTTTAATTATGCATCAGCATACTTAAATGCATTCTAATTAAATAAGCGTTTAACGAGCTCTTAGCTCACTCACACATGCACACACACACACACACACACGTACAGAGCGGGAGAGAGAAGAAACTTTTGCAACACAACAACAACAACAACAACACCAACATTTGATTAACCTACTGCGAGGTCATTCCACTGTGCACCGTGTGACAACAGCAGTTAGACAAGCAATTATTTTGACACTAAGTGCGCATATTTGTTTAAAACATTTACTAATTTACTGCGTATTTAAACCATTAAAACTTACAATAATACAAATAAAATATTTACATTTTGAAGTTTGTTAAAGTAATTACTTGACTGACTGTATGCTACAGTTATTTACTATACAAGTTCCAATTTGCGCTGTCTGCCCAACTCTGTGTGCTATGAAACTGACCTAAGACAATGTAAAGTCAACTAGAAAGATTGGTTAGAAAGGAAGGGTGAGGGTAAGGGAGGAGACAGTGTAGGGCTTTCGCTTGTTATCTGTTTGACCTGCTTTTAGCTGGACTTTTTGGCTAAAATGAGTTTCGGTCACGTCACAAAAGTTTGGTCAAAATAGTTTATATAGCTTTAAGGCAATTCTCTAGATGATACAACATTCCCCCAACTAGAAATCTTCCTACTCACAAAACAAAAAGCGAAAGTTAAAAAAAAGTCAGCGAAAGTCAAAAAGAAAGTCAAAGATAAAACGAAATTGGAGCATGTTGGCGGAAGTAGAGAAAGACACACACACACACACACACACACACACACGCACGCACGCACACTACAACAATTACACTTTACTTGCTGTTTCTTTAAAATCTTTGCAAATTGATTACATTTTTATACACTTTGTTTCTTTTCTTATTTAAATTTTTCACTCATTTTTCATTTTTGTTACCTATTTTTCACTTTGTTGCGCACTTTTTGGTTAAGATTTTAATTCACAATCTTATTCGAAATAACAGTAACAAATGCATAAAAATTGCTTTCTCTTTGATTTGTTTTTTTTTTTTTTTTTTAACAACAGGCATTGTCGCTATCCGAACAACAGCAACAATAACAACAAAAGCAACGACAACAACAACAATAACAATTGGCCAATTTTGCACAAATTGACTCGTCGTCCATTTCGATATCCATGCTGGGCGAAATCTCGCGGCCAACTAAATGTGCTCGCCCCTAAAAGCATGCTGTAAACATTTGTTGGCCAACACAGCGTATGCGCAATATGCATAAGCTTCATCTTAAGCTCTAAACCCACCAGTCCCTGGGTTGGTTATGTGTCTCGGCTAGCAGTGCTTAAGTTCGACCTAAATTTAATGGTTTGGGACAAAGCTCACTTGCCATAAACTTCAAGTGGATTGTCAATGGGTCTGGACGTCAGCATAGACATTCACCAGCTTGTGTGGATTGTGGAACCTAAACTTAAACCTAAACGAATTGTGGGGCATATCCTTAACAGTACCACACTCAACGATAGGTTAACGAAAGCTCTCATTTACAGCAATCATCCAGCAGTTAGAAAATTTATCTGTTACATTTTGAACATTTTATTTGCGATTTACATTTCAGAACGTCAACTAAAAGCAGTTGTGAAAATATAAAAAATATTTAAAGCAAGCCAAACAGTCGGGACCCGCTGACCGTAATATACGCTGTGGCTCTACAATTTGTGGGCGAAGGGGGCGTGTTATCGTGATGAAATTTTCTGGACACGGCGATCCCAAAATATTCATCATGTGTGCCAAATCTGAAGTCTCTAGCCATCAAATTGCGCTAGTTATGAGTTTTTTTTTTGGATTTGTGGGCGAAGTGGGCGTGGCATCAAAAATTTAAGATAAACTAGGATCTGCCTGCAAATATTATCAGAGCTGGAAGACCAAGTTTAAGCTTCTAGATCTTACCATCTCTGAGATACTTTCGTTTATACGGACGGACAGACGGACCGACGGACGGACGGAGAGACGGACATGGCTATATCGATTCGGCTGTTGATGATGTTGAAAAATATATACACATATACTTTGTGGGTTCTGCCAGGCTTCCTTAGACCTGTTACATACTTTTAACAAACTTAACGCGCTGGAAACTCTTCTGTTAACACAACAATCCAAACAAGCTGAACGTCCTTCGATAACCACTCAAACTTCTACCCACCCACTGCCTTCAACTAGGATCAGCAAGCAGCCAGCTCAATATCATCTAGGATATCGCTGGCAATCCCAAGCAAAGCTTTGTCGCAGTCCTGGCTACTGGAATGCAGAATGCGTTGCCATCTGTCCATCCAATTAATAGGAACCCTCCTGCAGCTAAATTCCAACACGCTGCATACTCTACAAGTGCTTCAGAAGCGGCTAGTGTCCAACGTTGCCTTGACGCTTTGCTGTCTGACTTTATCCATGTTGAGTCCCGCCTAGAGAATCAAATAGTAGAAATGCGGCAGGATTGTCATACACTGTCTGGAAACATTGCTGAACAATTTCGCGCTGGAAACTCTTCTGGAGACATTTAACAGTCATCAAACGCGCTTGTCACGCATTTTTAAATCGTCCGTATCTACTACGATCTTTAGATGAAACTCACATTTCAATGAATCATCCTGTACTCTAAATTCTTCAATTGAACATCATGCTCTACAAGCGGATTATTTCCTCACGGATGTCCGTTAAATAAAAATGGGCATTTCCACCAAAAGGTCCACCGAGACCAAAACATTCAAAGTGTTTAAAAACAACTTGTTTCATTATAAAAATAGGGTGTATAGTCGATATTTGAATAGGAAAACAATGAAAATTAACTAATGTAACAAAATTTCGTCTCTATTCATAACCCATTTCGAGATATTGGGTTGCAACGTCGAACAAGTGAAACTTTTCTCATTTGGACATTTCTAGTGTACATTTTGTTTTGATACAAATTCTCAGAATAAGTTATTATGCATTGTCTTATGGTACTCCAAATCTTTGAAAAAGGTACAAAGAGTCAAAAAATAATGTATAAGAAAGTATGCGATTGCAAGTTACGATAATTTCGGCTTTGCATTATCGCATATTACGGTGTCCCGTTTATTTAATTAAAAAAAAAACTAGAAATTCTATTTGAGCAAAACTATAACCATTTTAAAGAGACATCAATGCATAACATTTATCAGAAATTTGCGTGAATATATTGCCCAAACTTTCGCTGAAATCTGTATTACATTGATCGCCACAAAAACCACTTCTATTTTTGCCCCATGCGAATGCCTTGATTTTTTGTAAAAATCTACAATACGAATAGTTCCTCAAAATCGACCTTAGCACCAATTATAGGGCTAATCAAGAACTACTTATATATACTACAATTTTGCTTCCCTCACTCAAACTTCCATAAATCGAATTTCTCCATAACTCCAACAAAACTATTAGCACGTATATTCAGTAAGTCCAATTATTCGGGGAAGTCCCAAATTAAGTGCGAGTTTTTTTCGTATTTGTTTTATGCTTCTGTTACCGGCTCGTTCGGATATTTTATAATAATGTACATTAACATATGATGAGGCAATATGAGAGAATATTACATCAACAATTACATAGGCTGGTTAAATAGCTTTAGGAAAGACTTTCTTTACGTACTTCTTTGTCATTGTGAAATGCATCAACACAAGAATATTTGGCACAGCACCAAAACCTGTATTAAAGTGTTTATCGCTTGATGAAAATTTCAAACCTGTTAAAGAAATCGAAAGAAATTCGGGAAGGCAGCAACAGTGGGGGCCCTGAGCCTGACTTCTTTGGTTTTTTTTGGCTCGCCAAATATTTCATACACTTGCAGGAGCCCTGATGCACTTTTCAACTGATATTCCCTATGGAAGCTATATGATATAGTGATCCGATTTAAACCAAATTTGGTTAAAATTTAAAATATGTATTCAAATACATAATCTGTGAGTTTGGTTGAGGTATGTTGAAAAACGAAATAGTTTGTCATACTAAAGTATGATTTTTGACCGATAGTTCCAATGGCAGCTATATGATATAGTTATCCGATGCGGCCGTTTCCAACATATGAACTGCCTGCAGCTAAAAGACTGATCTATGCCAAGTTTTATACAAATAGCTCTAAAACAGAGAGACTAGTTTGCATAGAAACAGACAGACAGACAGACGAACTCGATCGACTCGACAAAAAACCCCATAACTAGAGGAATTTTAAAGCTATCGACTTGATATTTTGAACACATTATAAGTAGTTACGTTGTGTCCT
This sequence comes from Drosophila histrio, assembly GCA_958299025.2. NCBI lineage: Eukaryota > Metazoa > Arthropoda > Insecta > Diptera > Drosophilidae > Drosophila > Drosophila histrio. The sequence continues at coordinate 49,666,202 of OY282582.1, read as the reverse complement.
GAACATGTCATCACGATGGAATAATTAACTCAGAAGATATATATCTAAAATATTTTACTCAGTATGAATAAGAGAAAGGTAACACTACAATCTACAAAGCTTGCTGCGTGTTTGCTTGTGTGTGTAAGTGCTTTTTGGTGAGTGTAAAGATGAGTGTGCAAACTAGTAGTGATGGAGTTTAAAATCTATCACTAACCAGTCGGAAAGGCTACAGTCGAAGTCGACTATGAGAGACCCTTTACTTATTCTTCAAAATGGAAATAAGAGTAACACTAATAGTACCCCATAACGCGTTGTAATGTCAATATGCTCTTCATCTTCCTTTGGCCCGACACTGAGTAATATTAAGTCTTGAATAACCGAGTTTATTATCCGATCGCCATTAAATTTTTAGGATACATTAGGACCCCGATGTTTGTCCTGTGTGCCAAAATTCATGGCTCCAGTTTTAAAATTTACCATTATATGGAATTTTAAGTTTTTTTTTAATAACTTCCGAGATTAAATTTTTAGAATACGTTGGGACTCTGATACTCGTCATGTGTGCCAAAATTCAGGACTCTAGCTTTAATACTTTTCGTTTTATGGGATTTCAAAAATGTTGTTATCGATTTACGGAGGCGGAAGGGGGCGTATCCAAATATTAACATAAACTTGATCTGCTTAGACCATAGACGAACCACCATACCAAATTTGGTGACTCTAGCTCTTTTAGTCTCTGAGATCTCGGCGCTCATATAGACAGACGGACAGACTGACAGACGGACAGACGAACATGACGGACATGACTCGGCTGGTGATGCTTTACGGGGTCTGCCGGACTTCCTTCGACCTGTTACGCACATTTTTTTTTTTTTGACAAACTTAATAGACCCGTTTTACTTTTTTAAAGTAAAGGGTCTAAAAAAAATTTATAAATAAAACTGTGTATGAACAATTTCTAACAAAAAACTAAATTTGTTTTTTTATTAACAATATTAAAGTTATACATATATATTTGCAGCATATCAATCTAAAAATCTATCAATTGTATTTAATAACTCAATGATTATTCCCAGCGTAGTTATTGTTGCTGCCTGGAATATCGATAGCTACAGCAGCCACAACAACAACAGTCACAATAGCAATTGGATCACAATTTTATACTAATTCAAACAGCTGTCCGAAAGTTGAAGAGTCAAAGCCAATAAATTTGCGCAAATTCGAATTGTGTGAAAAAAAGCGGAGCAAAAAGAAAATAATATAAAGCACAGTTACATACATTGTGCGTATAAATTTTGGCATTATGTACATAATAATGCAAAATTACAAATTATTTCAATGAAATTTCAATTGAATTTCAAAACGTCCATTCACACACACACACACACACACACAATACCCCTTCCACATTCCTAGTGCCAAAACTTTGCATGCAAATACAAATAGAAATACATTAATAGATATGCACTTACATACATACACATGCCTTTGTATATGTACATACGTAAGTATATCGATAGTCACGTCGATTTATAAATTGCTGAAATGCAATTGCAAATTCACATTCAAATTCGCTACAATTTGGCATTGCACATCAGCGGCAAAGCCGTCAAAGTTTTTAAGTGAGTGGCAATTCGTACAAATTATTCGCAAAAAGTGTGTGTATGTGTGTGTAGCTCTAATAAATGCAAGCTAATTATAATTGTAATTCTGAGAATGTCATTAGAAATGAAAACGTCAAATTATCACTGTATAAAGTTTATAACGTAATCACAGGGCTTCATCGAGTGTCCGGCATTGACAACAGAGCTCAGCGCTGACCTTCATATTCTGAAGACATGTGAGTGTGTAACAATCGATAACGCACAATATGCATTTACTTATCAAAGCCCGCTTATCGATATTCATCACGATCATGGTCGCCATTAGAGTTGTTCAACGTAGTTCAATTGAATAATTTAGTTCAGTCGTTGAATTTTTGAGTGAACAAATCGGTCATATACATAGTTCAAGTTCGTACGTTCACTTTGATGAATAGTTCAATCAAACTTATCTGAACGTTTTGATACAACACTAGTAGTCATAATAAAAAAATAGTAACAGTGACCCCATTGCGAATAGTCTGCAATAATCGAACGTGACAAAGCTTGCAAATAAAATATATATACAAATACATATATACATATTTACACATGCACGCACACATATAGAGACTGAACGTCAGTGTTTGAACATAAATGCAGCAATGTCATGGTGTTGGTGCAGCTGCTCACACCAACACACACACAGATAGGCATAGACATAAAGAACATACACAGACTCAATAAAGTTTAGCATAGTTATCTGGGCGTTGTTGCATTGCAAAACTGGCAAAGTTATTAAAATCAACAGCAATAAATTAGCATGCTTTGCGTTTTATCGTATAAACAGTGTGTGGGTGTGTAAGCAGGAGGAACGGCAGTTTCTGTGTGTGTGTGTGTGTGAAAGAGACAGCTGACCAGAACATTTACAGCACATCGCATTTTTGGGCCAAAGCACAAAGTGCGCATAAATCAGGCCAAGCACAGTGGAAGAAATGCATAATTTAGCAAATATTAATTTAAACTGCAAATGAAACATAAATTAAATTTTCAATTAAAACTCAAGGTATTTAATAACTAAAAGAATATGTGTGTGTGGCCTGTGATTTTGTTTCGTACCAAGATTTAATGTAGTATCCAATGTTCCAATGGTCAATTAAGTTTGTAAAATACATACAAATTTGTGTAATAGACAGAAGGCAGTCGGGCAGACCTCATTAAGAGTATGTATTCTTGATAAGCAATAACAGAGAAGTCAATACAGCTGTGTTTGTCTGATCACCTGGATCTCAGAGACTATAAGAGCTAGAAACATCAAATTTTAGTATGCAGGTTCCCCTAAATCCTAAGCAGAATCATATTGTTTTAGAATTTAGGCAACGAAACGAATCATTACAAATCGAATTAAAAAATCAATATTGAATAGAGTTTAAGCCACCCGATGTCTCCTCATTTCATCGCAATCGGATTATAAATTTGAATGTTTTTTAAGTGACAATAAGAAGTAGAACAGGGTCTCTAACAGTCGAGTTTCCTTGAGTTTAGCTTTAAACAAACCTTATTGAGTTAATACGAGTTTTTTCAGTAAAATGAGCATTTTAAATAAACCGAAATTATTTTTGTAGTTATTAATTTCGCCCACTGTGCAGAGCAAAGCCAAACATCATCCCACCCAGCCAAGGAACAACATGATGACTGACTAGGCAGCTTTAGCCAATGGCCAAATATGAAATGACAATCTTACAACATTTTTTGGCCACTCACAAATTTATGCAAAATAATTGTTAACATTGAGAACGTGGCGAAAAAGCGAGGCAAGCAAACAGACAGCAAGACTGAGAGACTAACCAAAAGCGTTGGTTTTGACCAACCGCAAAATCTTAAAGCGAAAGCGACGACGATTGTGTGCAGGAATCATAACACTTCCTTCCCCCCGCCCTTTGCCACTCTTTGTGACTGCTGCTGCTGCAGTGGAGCACAATGCGAATGCGATATTATCTTGACATTAATTGCATAATAAAGCACTTTTAATTAGGTTTCGCACAACGAAACCAAAGACGGTTGGGCGTAGACTTAAGGCCACCACACATCCATGCGTAAGACCGCAGAAAAGTGGAGAGTGTAAAGTGTGTATGTAGATGGGGCGAATGGTAAGTAGTAGGTGTTGTGCTTGAGTTTCAGTCGACGGAGACGACGAAGAAACTCATTTAAAAAATTGTCACCCAAAGGAATGTTTTTGGGCTGCAGCTCGGCTGGTAACAAAATTTGCTCTGTGCAATTGATATTGTGGTTGTTGTTGTTGTTGTTGCTGCACTGTTCGCATAGTTCGGCAAACGTTTCGATGCCCGCCTTAATGCGAAACTGGCTTGCAAAACTTGAACCAACAAATTTTTGGCCCCCCTGGCAGTTGAGTTGGTGGCGTATACGCAATGTCATGTCGCCAGGACGACCTTCAGAGAAACCACAGCCCACAGTCACAGAGCCGTGCAGTCAGCCAGTACGGCAGTGAGGCATTGAGGCAGTCGGCGCTGTTTGTGCTTCAATTATGCCAAAAATGCGCACTGACACGTAAAAATAATGCATACTTCAAGGCGTGTGCGCGTCCCGCAAAGCCACAATGAAAATATAAAAAAAATATATATATATATAAAAAAAAAAAACAAGTCGAAGAGACTTCATTTGAGAAAACCCGAATATGAGAAGCCCTGTACTTATTTTATAAAACAAAAATCAAATTTAAAATGCAAAAAAATAATACAAACATTATTAATACGATTCAATGGAAGAGAGGTCGTCTCTCTCAACTGTGAAAGTACCTTCTAGTGAATATGCTAAACGTTTTAATTGAATTGAGAGGGGTGGGAAAACAAGAGACTTTAACTACATGGGGGGGGGGACTCATAGAAAGTCTGTGTTGCATTGTTGTGTCTAGATTAAGATTAAGTAGCCTCCTAAAGCTCTTTACCCTTCCTCCTCTTTATCCTTAAATTAGTCCCTGGGATCTGTATTTTTTGTTCGTATAGACGAAAGAATGGGGATACACCGATTGAATCATCTTCTACTATTTGATTGTTGAAGGAATTTGCTGATCAGAATTCATTTAAATTTCCTTGTTGCATACATGACAGCATAAACAATATACCCTTTTACTACATGAGAGACTGTATCGCGTGTATAATTACTTATATATCAACAACTTGTGAAGCGGGATTCGAACCCAGGACTGAATGACTGAGAGCGCAACATCATTCGTACGTGCTACCCACTAAGCCAATGAGCCTACTGCCAGTCAACTGTCAAATTGCAATTTTGTTCACAGATCTGTGCAATTCATCCTTTCAAGCTCTGTCTGCTGTGGTAGTATTCTACTATTGCTGCCACCGTCGTTCAATATTGGCATATTTAATATCTTCAGTGTTTATCATTCGATTGCAATGCACAAATCGACAAGATAATATAAGCTTTGTGTATGCTGAATATGAGATCTGCTTCTGTCAAATTGTTCTTATAATGGCAATGATGGCAAAAGAGGACTTAGACTTAGATGATCATACGGACAGACAGACGGACACGACTCGGCTGTTGTTGCTGCCTGTTATATGTACATATATGTGCATTTCGCTTTCGACAAACTCAACGCACCCTTTGTAAGTTTTAAGCGCAGGGTCTGAAAAGAAAAACAGCAGGAGCTGCCGTAGCCGCAGCAGAGTTGACAATGCCAGCAAAAGACTGAACGAACCGACGACCAGCAGCCATGGGGCAATGGCGATGCATATAACATTTTAATTTCCTGCTTATTAGGCAACCCTCTCCGCCCACACAAACACACACCATGCACACACACAAAGAGATGCAACGACAAAATATTGCACATGCAGGCTTGTGTCTCTGTGTGTCTGCCTGTCTCTGTGTGTGTGAGTTTGTCATGTCGCCTTGGCGACATTCAACCAAGCTCTGCTTCCACTCGCTCTCTCTCTCTCACTTAGTCTGCTGACTACTACCTCATCGCCATCTTCAACCCATGCGTACTTTTTCATTACACGCTGCTGTCCATTGCAGCGGAATTTTTGGACGCGCCTGCTTTTGTGCTTTGCCCTGCAACACAGTAGCACACAAATAAATCACTAGCACGCACACACACACACACATACATACACATAGAGAGAGCCCCAGCTGACCACAACAGTTCGTAGCGAAGCATTGAAAATTTTGATAATTGAATTTACACGTGAATGATCACATCTTTAAGCCTTTACTCTGGTTTATTGGCACAGGCGCTGGCATTGGCATTTGCTGCAATGTTTGCCATGTGCCTGTGGACTCATTGTCCTGGGCCTGAGATTGAAAATGTGATTCGTGCATTTGCCAAAGGCGGATGAACAAAATCATAGCTAAGTAATTATGATCACAAATTGATTAGAGCTTTGAAGCAATTTGGGAAATGCTGTCACTGTCGCTTTACGAAAACTCAATATCACATACAAATACATACATATGTACATATGTAGACTATGACACAATGGGGACAAGTGCATTTTCCATGTGAATGAGCAGAATAGAAGCAAATAGTTAGACTCTTTGTCTAAGTAATACTTTAAATGCGTCTGCTGAACAGAGATAGCAAGCAATGGTTTCGATCAGTTACATGGTAAAGAAAGAGAATAATTGAGTATATATGTATACATAAGGGCTTGCCTTCTCACTCACTCGCGCTGTGTATCTTCATACATATATATATGTATGCATGTATTTATCATGGCGAGTTATTAACAAGGTGACTCATTTCCCACATCCTCTTCCTATTTTGAGACTACGTCATTTTGGTAATAATTTGTTAATATTTAATCATTTTAAATCCTGTGTTCATATTACCAGCATAGCTATGTATGTTTATTAATTTGCATAAAATGTGGTGCAAATCACAACAGCATCGCAAGCGGCAGCAATAGACATGCACAGCATGTGATTGATGACACAATCAAAGAGACAAGCCACAACCACGGCGCACCTGCAAGACAGCAGTCATTGGCAGAAACGTATGTTAGAGTGGGTGAGTAGAGGAAGGGGGCATGCATAAACAAGAGCAGCGCACATGCTAGACATCTGGCAACCCAAATGCAGTAAGCGCCAAATGCACGTGTGTGAGAGAGACTGGGAAAGCATCTAACATTCAGTGTTGCAATTTTCGCTGCTTTATAGCTAGACTTAGCTTTATATGGTAAAACAATTAAGGAATGCCATTAGCAAGAAATCTGGCTATTTTAAGAAATGATTTGACTACTTTTTTTGATTGCCAGATAATTTGAATATACTGAAGAAAATTAATAATTCTTTGTGGAGGGCAAACAAAAATATACTAATAAAGGTATTGGATTATTTTAACAAAGCAATTATTGAACCAATAAGATTGTGCTAAGCCAAAATTCGGTTTATTAATTGCGGGAAAATAAACCTTAAAAGAAATTGACAATGTTTTGAGCTCTTTTTTAATTTTTTTGCTATTTCTAGCTACCTTTTATGATTAAATTAGCTATATTTCTAGGTCTTGTAATTTTGGCAGCACTACTAACATTGCCAAATGGAAAATGGATTTCGCTATTAATTTCGCTGAAGGGACAAGACGCAACGAAGATGAGGAAGACAAAAACGCGGACGTTGACAACATCAAAAGTAAAGAAATGCTACTGACAGGCAGCACGTTCTAGTCCGTGGTCTATGTATATATGCACATACATATACATATATACGTGTGTATGTGTGTGTCTGCAATGCGCTGCAATAGTGACAACAACAACGAAAACCACGACTTCTAACCATGTCAGCTCAGCAATGCCGGCTTTCGCTTTTATGGCGGACACACCTACACATTTACTATAAAAGGGATATGCAGCTTTTGCGGCTAAAGGAAACACAAAATAAACATAAAACAAGTAGGGAACGCTTTAGTCAAGGGAAGCACGACTACAAATATACCCACCAGTGTTGCCAGATAGCTATTAGCTAATTAGCTAATTTGATCAAAAATAGTATTTAACTAGAAATAGCTAAAAGGAAAATACACTCATTATTTTTCGTAACGCTATGGGCGCTAAGGGTGAGATGAATAAATCTATTTCCCGGCATCTTTGATTTTTAAATTATCTGCTTTACATTTTTCTTCATTCATAACAATTAATAAAATGGAGTTTGCCGAAGAAAATCGTAGTTCCACAATAAAACGTATTATGACGCATACATACACGAGCATACATGCCTGAAGTCGCTCTAGCTCTGAAATTGCCCTTGTAAGTAGTCTATGTTTTGATTTGTGGGCAAGAGGGAAGGAGCAGCATCATGACTAAAGTTTATGGTAACATCGAACCTAAGATACTTATCATGTGTGTCAAATTTCTAGTCTCTAGCTTTAAAATTGCTCTTATATCTCGTTTTTTTGTATTATTTGTGAACTTCGGATTCAAATTCTGATAAATCAGATCAGACTGAATAAATAAGGAGTCTACATACCAAATTTGGTGCCTCATGCTCTTACGATCCCTAAGATCTGTTATTCATAAGTATATCGACTCGGTGCTGATCAAGAATATACAATTTTGACAAAAATTCTAAAATTGAAAGATTTCTTTTTTATTTTTAAAAATAATTTAACCCAATCGATGCCTTTTTTAATCGAAAATAATAAGAAAATAATAAATTAAAACCCAAGACTTTATTTGCAAAATAAAATCTATATGCACATTAGTTTATTAACCGTATATACTTTATTTTGGGATCTGCCACGCCTGCTTCAGCCTGTTACATACATTTGCACGAGCTTAATATACCCTCGGCACAGGGAATTAAAAAGAACTGCGCCAACTTGGTCTTTGTTAGGTTGATATTTTTTTTTTTTTTTTTTTGGTCGTGCATACAAAATAAATGGAATATCTTTGCCATCTTGTTTTCTGGGCTATGCAAATGCCTGTGGGCAAAATATTTGCGCAAAGGAAGCACATGCATAATTCATGTATGTACATATGTACATATATGTATGTATGTATGTAACACACTGTATTTTCAATTAACATAATAAGCAAATAGTACTTGTACTTTGAAGTGCCGTTTAATGCACAAATTGTTTGTTACAAATTGCACGAGGATCAGGCGCGTCTGGACAACTTGCGTTCGTGGTAGCGCGAAAGAGCATCATCAAATACTTGGCCTACGGTGCGTTTAAGCCAGATCTGTGTGCGATCAACGGGCGGCTTGACGACAGTGGGAACAACAGGTTCCTTCGTTTCCAAGTCGCTATCGCTATCGCTGTCGCTGTCTTCATCAATGTCATCTTTGGATTTTCGCTTTTGCTTCGTCTTCGCCTCTGGTTCTTTATTTTGCTTGTCTGCGTCATCTGTTGGTTTGTTCTCTGTTTTCCCTTTGATTGCGAGTTTATCATCAACATCAGTTGTTGCCGTCGTTGGCTTTGTCGGGCTTTTTTGTGGCTGCTCCTCCTCATCGCTGGATGAGTCGATGCTAAAGTCTGAGTCGGCATCAATGTTGTTGGTCAGATGCGCCTTGGTGCCGGTGCCACTGCTGCGTGGCTTGGACTCGTCTGTGGCTGCTGGTTTCTCTGCAGTTTGCGCCTGCTCTTCATCCTCCGAGGCACGTCGTCTTCGGTATGTCCGCTGTTTGCTTGACTTGGGCACATCAGACTTGATTGGTTTATACGCAACTTCATCTGTGCTGGGCGCGGTTTTTGGCTTAAGCACCGGTTGTTGGGTGCCCAGTTTCTGTTCGTACAAATGCCTGTAGAAGCCGTCGAGATCCTTTTGCTTTGTCACATCACCAATGGCTTCCAAGTATTCATCACGCTCGTCCTGCTCCTGCAGCTGTCGTATTGATTCGAGTTTCTTGCGATATGCCGCTGTTACATATGTTTCCTTGTCCTTGTACATTTCACCCTCTGCCTCGCGATCCTTTTGCACTTGTCGCTCAATGCGCAGCTCGTTCTCCAGCTTCCGACGCTCCGCATGCTCCATTAGCCGACTAATGTATTTGGCTTTGCGGGGTTCCTGTCTTTTGGTTTCCTTTGCCTCCTCGCGCTTGCTGTCCATGTCGTCGTACAGCTCGTCATACTGAAATATCGTTGGATCCTCGGCCAACGCTTTCTCTTGCAAGTTACGCGCCACACGACGCTCCATTAAACTGGGTCCCACAACCACTCCAGGCTTCCCGCTTTGTCGTTTTTGTGGCCCGGCGGCTTCATCGCCACTTTCTGAACTGTTGCTGCTCTCGTCGAAAATGGACGGTCTGGTCGGTGCCTGAGTTGGCTTTACAGTTGGCTTCTTCTGCTGTCCAGGTAATATTAGGCCAAATCTATTGATTATTTCACAAGTTAAATCTATTAAAACAAACACAAAATAAATAAATACTCACTGTTTTGACATTCTGTTCGAGCTGCAGTGTTTTAAAGTGTGAAAAACACAACAAGTGTTGGTTAAGGCTATACAAACTATCGAATAACAACAACAGACCTCTGTCAAAGCAACCGTGCGTTTTGAGCAACTCTGCGGCTATGTTAACGCCTGACAGCTGCAGCTGTCAAATGCGGCAATATGGACTTCCTCTTTTCCGATACGTTCGCGGTCGTGTAAATTTGTGTTGAAAAACCACAAAAATAAATCTTAGGTAATCCGCGTTAAATTATACCAAATTTCTTGAAATAAACACGGCAAATAATGTTAAATTATCGAACGATTAAAATGCGCTAAAGATTTTGTGCGTGTACCTTGAAAATTATGTGCAAAACTTCACTTATATTTTTTTTATTGTGTATGAAACGAAGTTTATGTTTGGCGGCGTCGGCACAACACCAAAAAGTTGGCCAATTAATAATTTCAAAACATTGCCAATGTATGCTCGCATATAAAAACAATGCAATGCTCTGAATAATACATAAATTTTTTATATATTTTTTTTATGTTTCTGTGAGGCAGCGTTCAAATGATTGTCGCTGCCGTCATATTTGACAAGCAGCAGCAGCAGCTGTGGTGCTGTTGTTGTTGTTGTTATTACTGGGATATGTTTCTGTGCTAACTTCAAAACGCTTAAATAGTCGGAAATTCAACATTGTTAATTCAAGAAGCAAGGAGAAGGATTAATGGGCATTTGAAAATGGCAAAACTTCCATTGTTGTTGTTTACATGGCCGGGAACAGATATCCCAATGCAACTCTGTAACCCCTTCTCTCCATAGCTTCGTATTAGGGGTAGGGGAGTTTACACAAGCATATTTTCAAGGCGCCGCATTTGCACGTGTTTTTATTTGATGTGTTACCTTTTTTTTTTTATTGTTTATGGTGCTTGAAATGAACTAATTGATCTTTATTTGCAGCCATGGTGCGTATGAACGTATTGGCCGATGCCCTTAAATGCATCAACAACGCTGAGAAACGCGGCAAGCGACAGGTGCTGTTGCGCCCCTGCTCCAAAGTCATCATCAAGTTCCTCACCGTGATGATGAAGCACGGCTATATCGGTGAATTCGAGATCGTTGACGATCATCGCTCCGGCAAGATTGTTGTCAACCTCACCGGACGCCTCAACAAATGCGGCGTCATCTCGCCACGCTTCGATGTTCCCATCAATGACATTGAGAAGTGGACCAACAATCTGCTGCCCTCACGTCAGTTTGGCTACGTCGTGTTGACCACATCCGGCGGCATTATGGATCACGAGGAGGCCAGGAGAAAACATCTGGGAGGCAAAATCCTAGGTTTCTTCTTCTAAAAAAGTCTCTATGGAGCAGTAGGACGAGCCAACAACATCATCTATAGCTATTTTGTGTGTGTGGGGAGTTGATATATGTAAAAATTGTTTTATTTCCCCGTTCGCGAAAACATAAAAAAGACGTTTTACGTTCATATACAACAAGAAAGAAAGAAAAACAACAACATCAATACATTCAATACATCATGAATGTCCTAAGAAAACGCGAAATAAAATGATTAATACATAATTTTTAATAACACTTGATTTTTTTTTTGTACCATATAAACACAATGTGACTATATTGCAGTAAATTTGTCTGTAAACAATATCTGTATGTGTACGTATTTTGAGTCATTTTGGCCCAATTGTAATGATCAGTTAATACACGTGTAGAGGAGACCCACAAAGGTCGGTTTACTCAACTAAATAATTGAGCATTTCTAGACTCCAAGTATTGGTTAAACAACTATATAAAAATATCTAAACGTTGTGAATTCATAAACCACTTACAGTATAATGTGCTTAATTGCATGTTCAACTTTGAGACAAGAATTGATGCTGCTATTACCTGCCATTATGCGACTTGCATATGGATATGCTAAAATTTTTGTCAAATTACGCCAAATTTAGGTGTGCATTTAAGCGAATTATACTGCGTATTGAAGAATATAATGTACAAAGTAAAATAAGTCTGTTTCGAACGGTTGTTTACTAAAGTACTTGGCATTATTGAGGCCATTTAGCTGGAGATTCAATCAGAAATCGTCTTTTTTACTTGTAAGGAGTCAGTAAATAAAAAAAGTAGTAGGCTAATTTGTAAAAAAAATTTATCATTTCCTTCAGAAGCTTAGGAAATGATACCTTTTTTTTTATACAAGTCAACCTACTACTTTTTTTTAAATTTGTAAAAAAAAAAGAAACATTTGTTTGTAAAAAGCCTGCAGAATGCAAAAAGTAATAATGAGGTAAACAAAATTAGCGCGTTTATTTTATATAATTATGTAGAAGATAAGCTATAACTATTTGTTGAACAATAATTCATTTACTATTTAATGTCAGATAAATTATTTGTATTTAAACAAGTTGGCAGCTCGCTTGTTGATTTATCGTTCTGCAGTCATATGCTGCATACTTTTAGGCTTATCCAGTAATACATTAAACTTGTCGTTTAATTTAAATTGCTTACTTTGCAACTCGCCACACGCAAAGGACTTGCAATCGATAATAATTAGTATTAATTGAAATGTGATTAAGTGCAAATTGAACAGCAATAACAACTACACATGAAGTTCGCGTGTCGCTCGAAAATGTCGAGATTGATTGATATGTTTGTGTGTACTGTAGAGTTGGGCAATATTTGTCACAATTATTTCAAAGTAATTGTGACTGCGGTTGACAAAATATCAAAAGGAGCAGTGACAATATCAGTAAACGATATTTTGTCACTGAACAATATTTCGTGCCGTCCGTTTCAATATGAACCATAAAATTCATTTTATAATGGAGAAAGGAAGTATGATTTGGAGCCTTTTTACAGCTGTAGACGGTACTTATGCAATATGTTGTGTTTACAAAACAAAGTACATAGAAAATACGAAAAAAAGGTCTGTATACATACTAACATAATTACACACATACATAAGTTTAAAATATTTGAACTCTAAAGATTTAATCATCGACTCGTATACTTGCAGTCACAGTCACCGTGATACAAATATCACCATATCGCTCATCTCTAATGTACCGTGCACATCAATTGTCACTGCTTCGACGTACAATTCCTTATTCCTCTTCCCCAGTTGTAACTACGCCTACTACACTCAACTATCTCGAATTATCAGCTTATCATGGTATGAGTGTACATAAGCCCTTGAGTGTACGTGAGCATTTGCCGATATTTAATTGAAAACTCGTATCGGATTAAAGACTTTGACTTGGACATTGATGGGAATGCGCCATAATATGGAATGTCCAAAATGGCAGAGTCAAATTACTAAAACATAAGTATGTACGTATGTATGTATGTACATATACTACATATATGTATGTACATTTTCCACACGACATTCTAATGGCGTCTATCGCAATTCGACTTTACACTTATCAGTTACTGACTGTATACAAGTACATATAGAAATGTATTAGGGCAAAAAATAATCATATTTATTGTTAACGGACAGACAGCTAACAGTATGTATGTATGTAGTTATAGGTTATATACAATTGTATTGGGATTTGCTATTGGAATGTCATTTCCTGTGCTTACTGTAACTGTTCATTCCATCTACATACACATGTATATATGTATTTTTTCACAATTCCCATAGTTGTTGCCCTTAACGAAAGCGTGACGTTTGACATATGAGAGGAGAGAGAAAGAGTTTTTGTGCCAACGATCAAACGTCGCCCTCAATTCGTTAAATGTACAAAATTTGGCTCAGACAGTAAAGATGATTATGAGTTTTTTTGTTTTCTTTTTTATTTTGCTTGAAGTTGTGTGGCAATTTATTACAAAGTGTGCGCACCTTTCCAATTGTGCAAAGCTTTGATTTATTTTTTTTTTTTTGTAGCGGCATTCGCAATGCTCTCAAAGATAATTGAAATTGTCGTAGAGTAGAAAAAGAACGAAATGAATCAGCAGCGGCAGCCATTAAGTTAATTATTTGCAAATAGATTCACCAAATCGCAGCAACATAATTGAGTTAAATTTTGTGATTTGTGGCTGTCAAATTACAATTGTATGTATGTATGTATGTACATATATTCACACACACACACACTACCATTCCATTTAACAACTCTGTTTTTTGCCAGCTGTCAAGACATAACGAACATGTTCAGTTAATATATGTACATACATAAATATTGTACACTGATGTATGCAAGTATATGTGTATGTATACAAATATATTAAACAAAAGCTACACAGCCGGCAAAAACATTTGAAAGGGTTTCAGTTTCTGGTAGGTTCTATTGAGATATGTACATATGTTGTATATATGTGTTCTGTATCTATGTATGTATGTGAGTGCTTGTTCTTTGTCTCTATGTGTGTGTGTGCAAAAACTAGTTTGGTTAAAGAGACGGGGACGTAGACCTTGTCTTAAATGGCACAGCGCGTGATGCGCTAGAATCACAACAACAACAGCGACGACGAAGCTGAACGGCAAAACTCCGTTGCCTGACGCATGCTTTAATATGGCCTGAAACGAAAGCAGGCAGCTTTAAGCTGACATCTGTATGCGTGTGTGTGTGTGTGTGTGTAAGCGCAGCTGCTTGCAATGAAATGGAAAACGACAACGAGAATTGCAGTTGGGCAGTGGGCCAAAGACTAACATGCACGCATACATATGTATGTACATGCATGCAGACGCACAGCTGAGACAAGACGATGACGCGTGCAGCATTTGCACATGTATGTATGTATATGTAGTACTAAGATACCATAAGCGTAATCAAGGCTAGACGAAGTCAATTCATAAGTTGATTGTCAAGAGATAAGGCAAAGTCTACCGACTTTAACCGGTGTGCGGACTGCGCGGCAACAGCGAACGAAACGAATAGGAAAGTGATAAATTAACAAACCATATGATGGGAAGGCCCACGTGTTTGGTTAACTATTCAATACGGCTTTATTTTTGCAAGCAACAGAACTTGTACAACTGTTTGCTTAAATTACATGTGTGTGTGTGTGTTTGGGGTACTTGGTACAATTATATGTTCTTTTTTTGTTTTCTAATATATGTGAGTGTGTTAATATTTAATTGTATATGTTGTGAGCAGCCTCTGTTTGTGGGTGTGTGTGTGTGTGTGTGCGACGCCATTTAATTCCATCCTCAATATCTCAGTCACAACAGCCGGCGTTGCAAAATGTCGCACAGCACCAAAGGCGAATAATATATGTATAATAATTATTAAGCCGAAGATGCTAGTTTAGTTTAGGCGGTTTCAAAGTATTCCTTTGATTTGGTAGGATCGGCCACCATGGTCTTCTGGCCGGGCTTCCAGTTGGCTGGGCACACTTCGCCGTGCTTGTCGGTATACTGGAAGGCCTGCACCAGACGCAACGTCTCCTCGACACTGCGGCCCACCGGCAAATCGTTAATGGTGATCTGGCGCAAATTCTGTTGCTCATCAATGATGAACAGACCGCGGAATGGAATGCCAGTGGCCTCATCCAAAACACCGTAATCGCGTGCAATCTTCATTGACTTGTCGGCCAACAGGGGAATGTCCATGCTACCCAGACCGCCCTGTTTGCGGGGAGTGTTGATCCAGGCCAAATGTGTGAACTGGCTGTCGGTGGAGCATCCAACAAGTTCACAGTTGATATTGCGGAACTCGGCGGCATGCTGAGAGAACGCAATTATTTCGGTGGGGCAGACAAAGGTAAAGTCCAAGGGATAGAAGAAGAGGACCAAGTATTTGCCCTTGTAGTCGCTCAGTTTGATGTCCTTGAAGGCACCGTTGACCACGGCGGTGCCAGAGAATTCGGGTGCGGGTTTCTGAATTTGTGGCATCTATGAATGCAAAATAAAAGCCCATTACATACACATATCATTTTTTATACATGAATTAGGTATAAAGGGGGACACACACAATATACAATATGGCGGAAATTAATCAAATATGGCGGCCAAAAAATCCAATTGGAGATGGGTACAAAGAGAAATGCAAGATTTTAATGATTTGCAGACTCTGGCCACTTTTGCAATATATATATGTAAGTATCTACATACGTATGTATGTATGTATTTTGTGTGAAATGTGGCAAATGGCACGAAATTTCGTGCCTAAAGTACCTAAGTACTTAAGAATTGTAATTAAGAGCGTGTGCTTTACATAGCATTACTTCAATTTAACAAATTTACAAAAATTCCTGTATTTCAATTGCCGCCGTCGCCGCCATGACGATTTTTCCGCCGGCTAAAATTGCAAAAACAACGGAAATGTTTCGGTCGTTATGTGTATGTGTGCATATTTGTTCGTGCCAATAATGCTATATACATTTGTATGTACATATGTATGTATGTGTGTACATAGAAATTGTGTGCAAAACTTGTGAAATAATCTTCTTCACAAAACAACAGCAAATCATCAACAGTTTTTTGTCTTACGCTTAGCTGTAATTTCTCTTTGATTTTGTCAAGTATTTGCGAAATATTCATAATTGAAAATTAGTATATATTCCTCCCTGTACGTCTGTCAGTCCGCCACAAACTCACTTTAACTTGTTAATACGATTTGCCAGCTGCAAGTACGGGGTTAAATAAGCGCGTCGACGCAAACTTTTTTGTTTATTGCGAAAAAGAACCGGGACGTCTATTCGACTTGACAGTTTAATATGAATTGCTTGCAAGTTTATTTTAAAAGACGACCGCGCCGTTTATTGAATCGTAACAGAATGAGATGAGAGGCTAAGGGAGAGAATAATGTATGCAGAATCAGAACAAAGTGCAAAAAGAGCGCGGCGAGTAACGTTTCAACCTTCAAAAGTAAAAGCTGCTACGTCATTGATTGCATGGCATAATAATATATTACTGTACATATAACTGTGATAGTTTTGATCATGATATCATATGATATATATGTATATACGTACATAGACTATAATTTTTCTATGTACATATGATAAGCTGCTTAAATACTTTTGCATAAATAATTTAATTTGAAATTTAAACTTGCTCAAATTGGCACTGCTAAATGATGTGGCAACGTTGCTTTTAAAACTTGCTCAAATTGGCGCTGCTAAATTAAAGATGTGGCAACGTTGTGCATGTAATTTTAAAACTTTTGCATTTCAACTGATAGGAACAACATTTACTCTTTCTTATCATATAATCGTTTGTTTAGTCAGCATTCTTGAACATTCCACATGATTTTCTTCTGCACTAATTTCAAAGCATAAGCCCATATTTACATAAATGTTTTATTGTTTTAATTACGTGTTTTTGGCGCATAAAACAAAAACAGCAACACATTTTAGATTCCGTGTTGAGTCACAGTTCTATACCAATTGTGAAATTCCCCCAATGATGCAATTAACGTAGAAATTGATGTAACGTGATATTTCACTTCATTTGTACGAATTCCAAATACAAGGCTTTTGTTTTAGTTAGTATTATAATAAATAGATGAAATACGAAATTTTGTCCCACAATACAACTCTTACAGTTTAAGGGGTGTCCAAACTGTAATGGTAACTATGCGATAACAACAAAAAATTACAACACGATTAATCTATGGAAAGGCGGGCTCATCAAATGGTCAACATTTGCGTTCGATGTCCAAGAAATTAAACTGGACTTATGACTAGTTTAATGTTCCAATGAGCCTAACCATCGCCCGTCTGCCTGGCATTGCTGGCAATTCTATCTAATAAAAATCTTGCCAACATCGTTTCAGCAGATTCATTGGCGAGAAGTGTAGGAGGGGGGGTAAATGTATGTGCTGGAGTTGCATCGTGAGTTGTTATCTAATTCATAGACCTAATCACAGGAACCATCAAGCCAGCCGTCTCGCCATCGTTCATTCACTTTGGTACAGTCAAACAGTGGCTTTCCGAGCTTGTCATTAACTCGATTGTGGAACTTACATAACCACAAGGCGAGATCCTTCTGTGAGTTGACATTAACAGGATTGACATCGATGCTGCAAATAGAGATGTCACATTGTTTAGCGATATCTAACATGATTTAGTAGACTGATTATGCTAGGTTCACATTGCGTCGCATTGCAATGTGGACGCAAAATGCTTTGTCCCATAAGTCAACCAGCGTTCACTTGAAGTCACTTATTCACGGTGACACAAATTGTGATTTTTTGGTTGCAAGAAATGAATGCCCTAGATTTTAGATGGTGATTATTAAACTCACAAACATATTCATAATCAGAATACATGTGTTTAATTAACTTTTTTTTACTTAACTTCTTGAATGCTCATGTTTGTGACTATGACAAGCACTTTTGACTTGTGAATGTTCACAGTGGTACGCAATGTGAACCCAGCTTTACACTTACTCTGTGCGAAAGTCCTTGGCGCAGTACTCGCATGGGTACAGGCGCGAAAGTACCTCGAAAAACGTTCGCATATCCCGCTTTTCGGTGTCCGTTGGATTGTCTGAGTAGAACGCGGCCATAGTGTGCAACAGACCCCAGGTGGATATGCCAAGACGAACTTTATCCAATGGGCAATCTTCCCGTGGAGCCGCAACTCCAGCAGTAACATTTATTTTCTCGTTGGCCATATGCTTTTCCTACACAAAGTCAAGCAATAAGCTTATATTAATACGTGCCAGAATTGTGCGAGTCGGTTTCATTTACCTTTGCTGCTTGCGTA
Source organism: Drosophila histrio (assembly GCA_958299025.2). Classification (NCBI taxonomy): domain Eukaryota; kingdom Metazoa; phylum Arthropoda; class Insecta; order Diptera; family Drosophilidae; genus Drosophila; species Drosophila histrio. The sequence continues at coordinate 49,647,558 of OY282582.1, read as the reverse complement.
CTTGAAATGAGACGCTGTTGTTTGGACCACGACTTAAAATCGTTGCAGGTGCGACAATTGCTATCCTGCTTCGAATTTCTATGTGCAGTATATTGTGTACCATCAACCGGTGGCTCCTTCTCCGATTGTTTTTCCTGCTGAAACGATGCCTTGGACATTCTAAAATCAGGATCTCGCAAGATGCGCAGGACAGTCTTCTGAAGACGGCGTATTATCAATCGGGTGCCTTCTCGATTAAGAGCTACCTTACTCTGATAGCTGTGACGTCGAATAAATTCTTTCCACATGGGCAGTCAGCTGCTTTCCGTTAGCGCAATTAACTGACTTAACAGCGCTGTTAACGCCAATTAGAGTGTGTTAACGCAACTTTGAGGCGCTGTTAATGTACATATCGGCAAACCGTAGTTAACTGTCAGCAGTGTGGCAACCTTGCTGTTTGCCGCAATTTTCTTTTGGTGTGAACGTGAATTTTAAACGCAGCTGTTTCAAGCTCTTTTGTGTTTAACTAATTATTTACGGATTTTAAATTACACACAATAATTTTTTTTTGATACTTTTTTCCATGTCATGGCTCAAAGCTAAACATAAAATTCCCTATAATAATTTCGACAAATAATACAAAGAATACCAAAATTGGGGTGAAACAAAAAAAAATTAGGAACACAATACCTAAAGAATTTGTAATTCGGCAATAGAACTTGTATAAAATGTAATAAAAAATAATAGGGGAGGCTAAATATTAGCATGATTCAGAATAAATAAAACATAATTTAATTAAATAACGTGCTATTTATAATAAAATATTTTTTTGATTTCGGAATTTTACTGTTTAATATTTTAAGTTCAATTCCAGAAATACCAGAAAGGAACCAGCAAAAGTTGCTTTTAATTGAAAGTTTTTAACATATATTAATTCTATACATATTTCTTCAATTTATGAAGACAAAAATTGATTGACGATTCGCAAAATAAATTAAAATTTTATCTTACTATTTAAGAAAATAATTTAGACAGACTCAAAAAAAAATTCAAACGTCTTTTGTTAACAGAATTTAACCAGATGTTTCCTAATTGTTGTACTCTGCATGTTTTACCTTATTTAAATTTGTCTAGTTGTGTGATTTCCATCCTTTCTATTTTTTTGGTTTGATTAAAATGTGATATAGATGATAATATACAGATTTGACATTGATCTGAATTGTCAATGCACATTTATTAATACAAAGTATAATGTATAAATTCATTTAGTAACAACTACGGCATGGTACCAATGGTAAACACATGGTTAACAATTGGGCTTTGGGTTAGCTCTGTTACCGGCCAAGTCAAGTCAAGGCAACAACGGGTTAGGCACACACACACACACATTTATTGTAAATATATATATATAGTTAGGAGGCACGGCACGGCACGGATCGTTGATTGAACTTGAATTTCATTTAAGTTATTTTTTTTTTCCTTTTTTTAAACATGGATAAATTATTATTTTATAACAAAAAAATAATGTTGACGAAAACGCTGAACTCAGGCATAATCCCTAAACATGGTAAACAGGCTGTAGAGGACACGCAACGTTGACTTCAGATCCATGTTGACAATGTCTTCGGGTCGTGCCTTTGGCTTTGGCAATCCCACATCCTGCATCAGATCAAAGGCAAATGCCACATTGTTCACCATCTGATCGACATCCTGTGGCGTCAAATGGAACTCGTGCAGTGGCACAAAGAAACCGCCCAGCAGACCCATCAGCAGGCAAAGATAGACGCCATCCCGAAAGTCCGTATTCAAATCGTTGATCTCAAAGTTTAACTTGGCCAAATGCTTGTTGACGAACGTTATTAGTGACTTCTTGACCACGGCCAACTTGTCGGGTGCACAATCAATCAACGTATCGAACGCATCCTTCTCACAACGCATGCCCAGATCATCGTATTCCGATGTGATTTGCTCCTGGAATTTCCTATAAATAAACACAATTGAAACAAGTAAGTAAGATCGTTATAGTCGAGTTAATTAAGCTCAATGGGGATTTCGTTATGTTTGATTAATGAATTAATCTACTACACCTTCTTCTTACTACATCTTCGTGTTTTTCAAACCTGTGTGCCTGTAATTCACATTTGACTTGGCAATATTCTAAAACAAACTTGATAAGCTTTTTGGTAGCTCTAGCTCTCACAGTCTTGGAGATCTAGATGTTCGTTCGGACAGACACATCGACTTGATGCTGATCAAGAATAATATACTTTATAGGATCAAAGATGATTCTTTCAGCTTGTTAGAAACATTGCCACAAACTTATACGTCTCTTAATACCTATTGGACAACTGAACTCACAATCGTATAACTTTGTTGGCTACCAGACCAGGTTTCAATCAAATTGAACTTGAACTCACTGTGCATTCAGGACGCCGGCGTTCTTTTCCGCAATGACAACCGTGACAAAGACGTTCTCCGGCAGACGGACGGGCGCACGGAAATGTCGAACCAATGCGACCAGTAAATGCAATATGGCCACAATATTCTTTGAGTGCACGCTGGCCACCGACCATTTGGGTATCTTCTGATGAAAGCCAAGTGTCTAATTGGGAATAATTTAATTTAATATGAACAAATAGATTTGATGGCGTACTTCACTTGTTACTCACGTGATTGACGGCCTTTAGCACAATGTTGAGCTTCTCGTGCTGTCCCTGCTCGGATTGTGTTACCTCGGGCACGTCCAGCTTTTTGCCAGTCAGTTTCTCCCAGAGCTTGTGCAATACCTGACCATCGTACATGTCCTCATCCAGTTGCTGTACGATAATACGCTGCTCCGCCAACTCATCGTTAATCCAATCGATGAGTATCCTTTGCAGTTTGAGTACCTCCGGATCATTTATCGATTGTGGATCGATGACGGCACGTTGTTCATGCTCGCCTATCGTTGACAAAAGGAAGTGGAACGATTAACGATTATGTCCTGGTCAAGCATTAAGGGTAGTTCTTTAAACTTACGCAGCGCATAATCCTCGGGTGGTATATCAAACTGATTTGGGGAGCCTGGTGAATCGATTGCATATTTGCCTTCTTCTTGGATTTTCTTAACTGTTGAATTACATTAAAAAGAGTGGGTGTGGGAGTGAGTAAGCAACATTAACCCAAACGTAAACAATTGATGATGACGTCACAAATGTGACAACAGACAACCCCAACCCCCATGCTCGCGTCAACTAACACATATGTATAAACTAACACTCACACACACACGCGCATTTACATATGTACACCTACAGCTAAAACTGATCAGTTTGTTTGTTTGTATGCGTCACAAATTTAAATGACGCAATGTTTTTAAATATACATATGCAGAGAATTAACATCTGTTGAAAGAAATGTTGGCCAAACACTTGAAAAGTGCAGTCTCGACACATTCTTTACCGCACCGATCTATGGAGTAACGTAACCATCTATAAATCTTAACGCCCAAGTATATTGTGTTCCATATTTGGCCATATTTCGAAGATTTCTCTGCGCTGTCCTGCTTTGGGGCTTACCTTCTCGAGTACCGCGCTTGCGGCCGAGTGTGCTGAATTTGTCCCAGAAGCTATCCTCCTTCTCGCCCTTCTTAATTGTCGTGGGCGTGTGTGGTGATTTGGGACGATTTAAAGTCGACATTTCTGTGTGCTTGCAAACAAAAAAACGAATAAAACAAAACGAACAAAAGTGATGGAGCTGCAGAATACTCGATTGTACTATCGATTAGCCTAGTTTCGTGTAGGTGTCGTGATAATCGATGCACCTACTATCGATATGCCTTAATGAATAATTGACAAGTTTATACGATAGCTTAATTCGCTTATAAAGACTCGGAAACTCTTGAAATTGACATTAACGGAAAACGTAAATTAGAAGTAATTAAATTTAAATACGTAAAACAATCAGCATGATTTCCATAATATAGATGTACAAAAACTGTTTGTATTTCAGGTTTATAATAACTTATGATAGACATTTCTCATGGGTTCATTGTTTATACAGATCTAGATAAATCGTTTTAAATAGAGTTGGGCAACTGGCAGGCACGCACAGCCACCAATTGCAGCAGCACGAATATCGGCGAAAAGACTTCGCTATACTCAAGACCCGATTTACCCGATAGTTTGAGACACAACAGATACTTAAAGATGGCAATGAGCACTAGGAAATATGTGCTCCACATGAAACGATGCAGAGCCTTGCGTTTGTTGTCCGAGTCCAGGTACATGCGTATGCCAACAATAACGCAAAAATATGCATTGCAAATGTCAATAAAGAATAGCGGACTGAAGATGCTGAACCAGTCGCTCATTACCTCGGGAAAAACGTCATTAAAAGTCCCAGAGATTTTAAAAGCCAGCGTTATGGTGAACACCAGCAGGCCACAAAGGTTAATCAATATCTCAAACTCGGTCAAGCCGAGCCAGCGTACCAGCTCCGATAACTTGAACATGTTTCGATTATTTTTGTTTCTTTTGCTGCTGCTGCGGTTGTTGTTGTTGCTGCTGCTGCTTGCGTTGTAATTGTGGCTTCGGCTTTGACTTCGACTTCAACTGGCTGTAATCGGTTGCAGGCAGCGCTGGTTGTGCTGGCAACTTGGGCACCACAATATCAAAGAGACTGCTATTAAAGATTTTGATATGCAACGCGGAATTGTTGCGCTGGCGAAAGGTTATATCATCCTCATCACAAAGCGGATGCAGCTCGTCCACCAACTGTATGGTGGATGTGTTAATGGCGTAGCTGAGTGCTCCCTCCGAGTTCTGGACGAGTTGCAGTGCCAAGTTGAGACCACGTGTGATGGAATATCCCATGCAGTGCAAATAAATCTCCTTAGCGCCGGAATTCAGCAGATCTTCGCATCGTTTGTGTTGTGCCTGGCAAGAATGTGCATATGTTAGATAGGGATACCTTATATATACATCTACATATAGGTCATGGTAGAATTATTAACAAGGTGGTGTAGTCAATTTACCCCGGAGAGGAACAGAGCAAAATATATATTTCTATACGCTTGTTCCACAAAATTTGTTGCTGTACCAAACCAAATAAATACTCAAAAATGGCAGTTCAGCATGTCACCTTGTTATTAATGTCACCATATCCCAGGATTGCAGTACCTTGAAGTCTGTCTTGCTGGTAATGTAAATATTTTGCCTGTCACTGCCGGCACGCGGCGGAACCTTGCGAACCACTCGATGGCTTTGGTTCCCACGCTGTTGATTGTTTCTATTGCTTCTTGGCTTTGCCCCGCGCTCTGTTAGATTGCTGTCCATCATCAAAACAAACAACAGGGGAATATTTAATCTCCCATAACTTTGCCGAGTTTACTGCAGTCACAAATTGCTTTTCTGCTTGACACCAGAGCTGCAAGACTATCGATAGCGCATCGATACAAAGAGTAGAGTTGTATAGTGGCTGCAGGGAATCGTTCAGAATAAGTTCGATTGAACTATTCACCAAAGTGACCGAGCGAAGAACATTCGTGATTGTAGGTTCTGTAGTTCAGATGTGCTGTTCAATCCCATTATCATTTGTTTTGTTCATCAAAAATTTAACTATTGTCGAAAAAACTACTTTGAAAGTCAAACCATGGGTAGCGTATTTATGTTTTGCAAACAACTCACAGGTGGCGCCACGGTTTGAAATCGTATGGCAGCCTTGGTTTCCAGAAATAGGTACACGAGATGAAATTATGTCACATGAAAGAAGTTTTTCTTTTGTAAATTCCTTAAATTTAAAGATAGGGAATTAAAATTTAGAATAAATTTCAGTTAGTGTAATTAGATTATTAGAAATTCGCCGCCGATGGGTGACACACATCCAACACCCAAAACTGTCTACTTTATATAATATAGTTTTGAATAAAAGTGCTGTAATTAATTATAATCGTATTCCATAAATTAACAATTTTTAAATTGCGGACCATTTTTTGTTTTGAAAGTTTAGTATTTTAATACTATTGATAATAGAATATGGTGTTTTGTTATTCGTTATCGGTGATTTCTTTGCACTATCGATAGTGTCCAGGTTGCGCCAAGATTATTGTTGCCTACATTATTATTGCCAAATATTAGTATTCTAAAATTATCGTCTCTGTTTCATAGTTTTGTTTGGCCAGTAACTTTTAATTACTACAACACTTTAGCTACTGATAACAAGATCAACGCTCAGCTGTTACTCAACATAATCGATTATTTATAGATTTTCACAGTAGGTGGCGCCTAGAAAGTCTGGCAACGCTGCACACACTGTCAAATTTGACAATCTATCGATATTTTCAATTCGTCCCTAACATTATCGTCGACTGGTTCGTGTTCGTAACAGCAAGAATCGGCCATTAGTTGAAAATTTTTCCTCGTACTTTCGGAACAACAAAGGTATGTTTTAGCAGCAGCTACAACAAAAAGTCATCAAAGCGCAACTAAAACAAATTGTAAGCCAGTGGCTCAAATATTGCATTTATGCAACACATTAACACACATATATATACTTGAAAAGTATTTTGTCATAAGTTTGCACACACACACACACGTACACACAATCACACACATACACATATACATTTGCAACGCCGCTGGCTATAAAGGCTTAGACAGCAGGCAAAGAAAATTACATAACTTCTAATTAAATTTGACTGCAAATAGTTGAGGTAAAGTTCTATTTCGGGATAAGTAAGTTAAAAAGTAAGCAAGCAACCAACGTTTTATAGTTAGTTACATAAGTTTGAAGTGTGCGCTGAAACGCAATTTATTGCAAAACATTTTTGGCTTGACGCGCTGCCCTCGTCTCCAAATCCGTATCCTAACCACAAACAATGTAGAGAAACAAAAGTAAAAAGAAATCGAAAATCAAAAATCGAATATCGTATATAAAAAAAAAAGAAAACCGTAATAATAATAAACCAAACTCCTTGCACAGCGTTTTGGTCCAAGTAACGTTTTGTATTCATGCGTTCAAGTTCATTTTTCCATGCAGGACGAACAAAATCCGCTCCCAACCGATTTCAGTTAAACAGTTACAAAAGCAGCACATAAACACATAAAACGCACGCGCCGCCGCCGTTGCCGCCGTCGCACCACACCGCGCGTCCTCCACCAGGCTCAAAAAAGGGTGGCAGCACCTTGTGGACAAGAACAACAACAACAACAAACATCAATAACATCAGCAGCTTCAGTCAACGTTCAGCGACAACAACAACAACAACAGCAAACGTGGGATAAAACAAACAAGTAAATTTTACAATTCCTTATTTAAAAAAAAACAACCAGAACAGAAAAGAGATATCCAAATGAAAGCAATCCAATTGCAATTGCATAAGATTATGAGTTTTTCTTTTTGCCAGCCCTCCCTTGCCTCCCTGACTCGACTTTTACTACTATTTTATTCACTATTTTATTCACACCCTTTTAAGCTCTCTTCTCTTTGGTGGTCCGCTTGCAGTCACAACAACAACAACAACAGAGCAAATTCCCATTCCATGTTGGCAAGATATACACACATGTAGTAGTGTATGTGTGATCTAAAGTTATAGCAGAAGCTCTTGCTATAATTATGGCTGAACAGTGTGGCAACTCTTGCCATTTTGTTTGTTGTTGCATCAAATTTCAAATGGCAAAAGTGCATGCACATGTAAATAATTAAAAGGGATTCGTTTAAGGGTTAAGTGTACATATATGTATATATATATATTTATATATAAATATATGCACGTACCTATTACGTATAAGGGAGGCGGCAAAAAGCAAGCGAGCGAATTATAAAACAAAACGAAATGTATAAAGGTTTTTTTTTATACATACATAAGATGACAAGAAGGCGACGGCAAATCGAATCGAATCAAAGCAAAGAACAGATTGTATATTGTGTATAGGTATACAGCATACGAATCGTCCCAACTGCAACTGATTGATTTAACGCGGCACAGTTTGAATTGCAGATCGTCAACTTGTGTGTGTGACTCTCTCTTGGTGCCGAAAGCGACTGACGACAATGTCTGCGGCACGTTTACCGTATTATCAGCAGCAGCAGCAACAACAGCAGCAGCAGCAGACGTCGGAGCCTCATCAGCAGCGCAGCGGAAGTCGAGGACGCGGCGGCCAACGAATTAGCGGCTATCATGAGCGGAGCAATCGACGACACAGTCGCAGTCGCTCCATTGAGCGTCGACGTTACAGTCGCAGTCGCAGTCGTTCCACGGATCGTCAGCGCAGGCGTCACAGTCGCGATCGCGATCGACGTCATCAGCAGCGTCATTACAGGGATTCACGTGATCGTTCCTGGGAACGTGAGCGCGAAAGGGAGCGTGATCGTGATCGTGAACGGGAGAGAGACAGAGACAGGGATTATTCCAGACGCGGCAGCTATTATCAGCGAGATACTCGCAGTCGCAGCCGTAGCCGTTCTGCATCCCCACCATGTTCCTCCTCCTCAGCGTCGACCTCACGTCGCCAGCAGTCGCAACAACAACAGCAGCAGCAGCAACATGGCAACAACAGCAGTGTCACGAAATACAACAATCGAGTTCCAAACGATGGGCGTCTACAGCCGACACAGACAGCCAGTGGCCAGAAGGATAATGCCATGTCTGCTGTGGGTGCGTATTACAATTTGGACACAGACGAACCATTCGACAAGGAACGCATTCATCGCGAGATCGAGGAGAAACTGCGCGAGACGCTGGCACGCGAGGGAAAAGTGTATCCGCCGCCAAAGGTCGAGGCATCGCATCCCGTGTTCGCCAACGATGGATCGTTTATGGAGTTGTTTAAAAAAATGCAGGAGGAACAACAGCGTCCGTTGCAGGATCCGGCAACGGCGGCCGCTGCAGCTGCCGCCGCCGCCGCTGCTGCCACAGCAGCAGCCAGCGTAGCACTGAGGGAACAACAACAACAGCAGCAGCAGCAGCAACAGTTGCTGCTGCAACAGCAGCAGGATAATATTGTTGCGGCCAGCAATCCGTTTGGTTCGCTGCCATCGATTGCTGTCGGAGCTGCGAGCAGTGTAACGGCGCCATATATCGCTGCCGCAGCAGCTGGCAAATCGGCGCCGCCGCCTCCCATGGTGGGACGTCGTCGGGGCGGTAAGATATTGAAAACAGGCGTCGTTGCCAAGCTGAAGACGCCAAATGAACGTGATGTGGATCCCAAGGATTTCTGGTCGCTCTATTTGGCCGAAGTGAATAAATACAAGAGCAATGCCTGCGACACGGATAATGGCAAGCGTCCCTTGGTCAAGTAGGAAGAAGTAATACAGGAAGATGAACTTGAACGTAGGCGAAAACAATCCCAATCTAGAATGCAATTGAAGTACACTACGAATACACTCTTGCACACACACACACACACACACCCATACACACAAACAGACATATATATATACAGATATATATATATATATGAATAAGCCACAATCAATTGTCTTGGCTCTGCTTTAAGCCATATTTCTCATTCTCAGCAAATTTTTGATGAATTAGCAGCAAACAAAACGTGAAGCAAACAAAAATTTTGTGAATACGAAAATAGTTTTTGTGGTCTCAATTCCCTTTTAAGAATTAGATATATAAATATATATATATATATATATATATATATATATATATATATATATATATATATCTTCTTGACAAATACATATAGTATATATATATTTTGTTGCACATTTGTATTTTAGGCAGCAAACAAGGAGAAACTGCAAGAAATGAATGCCTCACTAAGAATACCATTAGGTTAGAGTTTAAGCCATAGTTTGTACAGATTTGTAAGCCAGTATAAAATACCATTTAATTACCTTATAACATAATAATAATAATAATACGAAGAAGAAAATATGTAACAAAAACAATATCTCTACTCTATATATATACCATAGACTATATATACTTTATATGTACTATATATATATATATATTTGTATGAGTGAAAAATCGAAGCATCGAAGCATCGCAACATGGAACTAACGTATTACGATTCTTTATATATCTCTCTCTCTCTTTTTATCTCGTCTCTCTCTCTATCTATCTCTCTCTATTTGGCGCACGAAACAACAAATTGACATTGAAATTTATAATTGAAACTATGACAAATATGAATTATATTTGTTCATTTATTCATTTATATTACATTTAATTTTTTATTTTGTTTCTTTACAACTTACTCTATACAATTCATATCATCATCATCATTATTATCGCTCTTTCATCGATTTGTGCCCTGGTTTATGATTTGAACTTGTTTTATTTTTGTTTTTCGTTTACCTTTAACGTTTTGTTATTTTGTTTAAGAAAAAAGTCAATATATATGCAATTTTTCATGTCTAAAAACAAAAACAGCGATAAGTCGTCCTCCGACAACATGTCCGCCTATAAGATGGAGACCGCCCCCTTCGATCCACGTTTCCCCAACCAGAACGTGACCCGCTACTGCTATCAATCGTATGTGGACTTCCATCGTTGCCAGAAGAAGCGTGGCGAAGATTTTGCACCATGCAACTACTTCAAGAAGGTCTACAAGACGATGTGCCCCAATGCCTGGGTTGAGAAGTGGGACGATCAGCGCGAGAGTGGCACATTCCCGGGCCGCATCTAATTCTGTTGCCCTTCCGCGCCGCGCCGCACCGAACCGCCCCCCCCCCCACCATCCCACATACACTTACACACACATAGCTGTATAGCAAAACATAATACCAAACACCATGGACAAATTTAATATCGTTTAGAGAGGGGCGCAACTAACGAAATAAACAAACACAAATATATACACAACAATTGTTACAAATTGATGGAAAAAAAAAAGAAAAAAATATATTTGACCAGATTGGTCGTTTGTTTCTTCTTCAAAACTCACACACACACACAGATACACAGTCACACACACACACGCAATGAGACAGGAGCGATCGCTAAGCTATATAAATTTGATCTATGGTATATAGAGATGTACACAAAACACAACACAGGCAACTGTATTCAACATGTGTATTAATCAATAAACAAATTGAAAAAAAAAAACAAAAAATATGGAATATACTATAGTACAATATGTTTATTAGTTGATCAATGTAATGATTATTTCCTCCATTTTTGTTGGATCCTTTGGCTGCTGTTGCTGCATACGCACTTTGCCCTGGCAGCACTGTAAGAAATAGAGCGTATCGGGATTAGTTCACAAGTTGGCAGCACTTGAGCGAGAAGTTGGCAGTTCAACAGTTCAAATATTTGAGATGTAACTGATTGCAAGAAGTTGGCAGCACTTCAGCAACAGCATGGCGGCACTTTAAATTCAAATTGGCAGCACTTAAAGCGGGAGTTCAATTGTTAATTCTAGCAGCTGATGAAAAGAAATTGGCAGCACTTCAGAGACAAGCTGCCAGTTCGAATGTCAACTGTTTAGTAAATATTTATCATGCTGTTGATTAGAAGAAGTTGCCAGAGCGCTTCAGCGACAAATTGGCATGCCAGTTGTCAATTCTAACTTTATGTCAAATACTTAACATGTAGATGAATTGCTACTCTTGAGATAACGATACCAATTATTGATCTGCTGTTTTACTTAAATATTTTAACTATTATTTTGATTACTTATATTGAATCTTTATTTATTATTATTGTATTATTCTTTAACATTTTTTATTATTTGCATTTATTTTATTAGTATTTGTATTTATATTATTATTATGTGTTTTTATTTTATTATTACTTTTTTATTATTTGTATTTATTTTATTATTATTTTTTTATTATTTGTATTTATTTTATTATTGTTTATTATTTGTTATTTTTTATTATTTGTATTTATTTTATTATTATTTGTATTTATTTTATTATTATTTGTATTTATTTTATTATTATTTGTATTTATTTTATTATTATTTGTATTTATTATTATTTGTATTTATTTTATTATTATTTGTAATTATTTTATTATTATTTGTATTTATTTTATTATTATTTGTATTTATTTTATTATTATTTGTATTTATTTTATTATTATTTGTATTTATTTTATTATTATTTGTATTTATTTTATTATTATTTGTATTTATTTTATTATTATTTGTATTTATTTTATTATTATTTGTATTTATTTTATTATTATTTGTATTTATTTTATTTTTTTTTATTTTTTTTATTATTAGTTGTATTTATTTTATTATTATTTGTATTTATATTATTATTATTTGTATTTATATTATTTTTATATTTATTTATTTTATTATTATTTGTATATATTTTATTATTATTTGTATTTATTTTATTATTATTTGTATTTACTTTATTATAGTTTGTTTTTATTTTATTATTATTTGTATTTATTTTATTATTATTTGTATTTATTTTATTATTATTTGTATTTATTTTATTATTATTTGTATTTATTTTATTATTATTTGTATTTATTTTATTATTTGTATTTATTTTATTATTATTTTTATTTATTTTTTCATTATTTATATTTATTTTATTTATTTATTTATTCAGTTAATTGTTTTACTTACCAAGTTGGTGACGGCCATTAGATATACACCCGACATTTCCAATTGCTGCGGCTTGTCGGCCAACAGTTTGGCCATAGTTGTGCTGCCATCGGGGGATTGACGACACATCTTCACGATCTCCAATTCAATGGATTGCAGCAGAGCCAAAGACTCAACATTGACAGAGCATGATGATCCAGCCATCGATGGGGCTTAAGCTGCGGACATCAACTGATCAATACGAAGTGAATATCATTTTCAAGTCAAGTCCGCGTCCAAGTCTAGACAATGTTTACATTTAGATGAGCTGGGAATCAAAATTATGTGAATACTAGTATATACTATAAGCTTCTGGTAATGCTGAGTCAGATAAACATTTGGATAGTGTTGTTATTGGCTCGCATTATTTATTTTTATTTAGATGTCGATTTATTTTATAATCTTAAATTGTCATTCTTTTTAAATGCGTACAGTATTATTGTGCTTAGCCTCTGCTGAATATATATTTATAATTGTATATGTTTTTTTTTGCATTTTTCGTGCTACTTTAGTGTATTCCATTAGATCTTTTATAAATATTATTAACTATATTAATAAACAAAAGTTTGCAACTTTTGTCAAGACAACAGATTATCTTTAAATGCCAAAGTGTTTAGCTATACTAAATAGATAAAAGACCGATCCCCTATAAGTAAAAATCCGATTAGACACTGACTCTTGACTGATGCATTTTGAAGTTTACAAAACAGATTTTTGCAAAGTGGAATTGAATGATGGTATTTTTTTTTTGTTTTGGGATGGAAATCAACAAATTGCGGACGGCAGCAATTCTTATCGAAGGATTAACACGGACTAACTTGGTTATATGTATGTATGTACTAAAAAAACATAATGTTCTTAAGTATGTCAATGTCTAATCGAAAGTTCTGTTTTGGGATTTGTGCTTAAACTTGCATGAATAGTAATCGTATTCATTTGAGTTTGTACTGCAGTTTGCATGGATCTTACGAGTATTCATTATGCTTAGCCTTAAACTTATGATGATAATAATATGTATGATGCTAAAACGATTTCTCTGCTTCACCCCCCCCCCCCCAACGAAATTCCAATCAATTTTTGGCTTATTTAATTCCTAATAGGCATATCTTTCAATTTACTTAAATGTCTTACCAACTGTACAGAATTTGGCGTAAAGTTTTTCTTTTTATTATTAAAATTCGGTTCCCCTCATAATCTGGACATAATTTATTGTACTTAATAGGTATGCAGATCATATATATATATATATCTATATGTGTATTGTATGTATGGATTACTTGATTAAAATCGAAGGAAACATCAGTTGTAATTAGTATATATATCATCATATGTGTGTACGTTTAACTGTAATTTAAGAGCGGTTCTCGAAATGGAAAAGTTCTCTTTAGTTATATGTCAAAATCTAAATATCATATATAACACAGATCACAAAAATCATTAGTAATATTGTATTAATGTGTAGTATTAGTTCTTAGATAGGTTTTAGTTCCAGTTTATAGACAGCACACGAGGAATACGCGATTTAACTTAGATATTCATATATGTATATATATATCGATTCTATATATTATAAAAGAAACAATGCTTGATTCCAACTGGCCCATCATCACTCTGCGATATACATTTCAATCAATCACGAATTTCATGTTTTACAAATACTTACGGAAGTCAACTTAACGGTAGTCTCTATATATATATATGTGTTATGTGTTCTGGTATTCTTTAGAATCCAAGTATTACGACATATCAAACATTGCTACAAATTTCTATCATCGTCATTTTACATACTATATATCTTGTTATAGTAACATTTTTTTTTTCTTTTTCCTTTAGCGAGAGTTGAGAACAAAGGTTTCTTATCATATACTAGTAGTACTATATAGATTGATTACTGGGAATATGCTCTGAAAGTGCTAGGAATGCATATAGTACATATACATCTTGCTTCATCAATGCTTTGTGCTTGTGTTTTTTTGTTTTTGCTGTGAATATAGCCGAGATATTTTTGAAGTACTCGCAGTACGACGAGTTATTGTTGTTGTTGTGCGCTGGAAACCAACCGAGAATATTACGAGTATAACTCTTTTTTATTTTCTATCTTTTTCTTTCTATTTGGTATGCTGTAATTCTTGACTTACTATCAAGTTAAAGCTTATTCATCGTTTCATCATTTCATTATTCATTTTGCAGCTTTTATTATGCCTGGTGCTGTCATAACCATCATGTAGCTACATGTTCCCAGATCCTACTATAACCGTGTCCAACTCTATTCGTATTATTGCCCCCGACCCAATATCCAACATGGCTTATATCTCTCCCCTCCACCCCCTTACGGATATAGTTACATGTAGCTATTGCTTGTTTGTTATCCAATGTCGCGCACAATTTCGATCTTGTCGCACAACTCGGGATCATGGATGGTCGTGAAATGTGTGCGATCACTCCGGAAGGTATTCCTCTCGTTGGAACTGGTCTTGATCGAACGCTCCGACGGCGTCTCTGTGCCACTCAACTGAATGCGCTTCTGCAGCGCCGAGACAAAGTTCTGCAATCGAAATCAAAGTGAAGAGTTTTATTTGATGTTTTGTAATATGAAATAGAAATTAGAGTTATATTTGGCAGGGCATTCGGTAATCCGATTCTTCCGATTCCAATGAGATACTTCCAACAAGATACTCATTATGTGTATTAAATCCCAAGCCTATAGCAGATTTGGTTTGCTCTGTATCGAAAATTTAAGATAATCTTTATCTACTTGCTTCTGCCTTCAAGCTTCTGGATCTTATTATCTCTGAGATCCTTTTGTTCAGATACGGACAGATAGACGAATATGGCTATAACGACTCGGCTATTAAAGCTGGAGTGTTTTCATTTGAAAATCGTAGTTTCATCAAAGCTGTCATCAATGAATCCAGATACGGATTCATAGTACATGTCACAGCAGCAGTACCATCTATGTATTGGTATATATGTATGCATATAAACGATATGTGTGCTTTTATTATACATACAGGGTGGAGCAAAAGTAATAACCCTATTGGAAAACGCTATAACTTTTGCATGGGGTAAAATCAGTGTTGGGAATGCTGATTAGTTTTTTTAATCAAACACCGCTTAAGTCAAAAAAAAAATGTATTTTAAATACTTGAGTTTTTCAAGCTAGAAATAATTACTTGATTGAAATAGTTGATATTTTCAATTACAATTAAATCCTGTTGTCAATTGTTTTCATTTTAGCTCAACTTTGTTTTTTAAAACAATTGAATTTTAAAATAATTTTTTCATTAAAATTTGGAAATAGTTGAAAGTTCAAGCTTAAAGTCAATTATTAATGACAATTGAATCTACTCAAGTGCCAGCTTATATATATTTATTTATTTCCCTTTCCATTCAAATTTTATTTGAAAAATTTCCCTTCAGGTCAATATTTAATTGAGATTTTTCACTTCCATTACTTTTTCAATTGGGATTTTTCACACCAGTCAATATTCAATTGACATTTTTTACTTCCATAAAATTTTCAATTGGGATCTTTCAACACCAGTCAATATTCAATTGGGATTTTCTTATAATAAACAAAGGAAGCTGTATACAAATTATTCGTAATACGGTGAACTGTTGTATTTTTCGTTGTATCGCTTATCGATATTCGATGACAAAGGAAGCTGTTCACTATCATTTTACCGTCAATTAGGTTTTGACATTTGTGAAGTAAAAACAAACGTTAGAATTCAAATTGTCAAGCCATGATGGGTGAATACTTTTTCCCACACCGTTTACATGTATATATATGCATATCAGAATCGTGCCGAATTCACCTGACTTTTAATTTTGTAATTACAATTAACTAAAATTTCATTAGCAGTCGTTTTCTTATTGCTAGTGAAATGTTTCTTTAACTAGTATTACTCTATTCGATGTTAGTGAAATGTTTTATTCATTAGCAGTACTTTATTCTATGCATAGTGAAATAGTGGTATTATCACTTGTTTTGATATTTAGTTGCTTCACTCACCTGCGATATGATGTCGCCACGTGCCGTGCGCACCTGATAGAGATAGCGAAACTTGCGTTGTCTCGCCTCCTCACGAGTTTCCCTAGTGCGCGACTGAGCCCTCCTCATGGGCACGTGCGGATTACCCGGCGCCGGTTGCTGGCCGTGTGTGAGATGTGGTCCGTGTGGACCATGCTGCTGATGATGCCGCATATAGATGCGCTTGCGATGATCTACGCGCCAGGCGGTAATGAAGCACTGCACCATGATGCTGATCACAATGGTCACCGGCCAGGCGGTGATCAACAGTCCGCCATAACAAGGAGGCGGCGATGGATGCGGTTTCATGTTGAGGATCTATTAAGTGTAGAGTAGTGTAGATAACTCTTAAACATAGGCATATGTAATCAACATAATGTTTGGTATCCATATATATGATCCTAAATATAATTAACAAGTTAGGAGAGTATAAAAGCTCCTCAACGAGGTATCTATCAAAAGACGAAAGCGTCGGCATATTCAAGTCCCAAATTGTTTCATATCTATAATGAAACTTTTAATAAATCTATAGTGATTTGTAAGGAAATCAATTGTTACGTAGATAACATATCGTTTATCATATCATAGGCATATATAATCAACATAATGTTTGGTATCCATATATATGATCCTAAATATAATTAACAACAAGTTAGGAGAGTATAAAAGCTCCTTAACGAGGTATCTATCAAAAGACTAAAGCGTAGGCATATTCAAGTCCCAAATTGTTTCATATCTATAATGAAACTTTTAATAAATCTATAGTGATTTGTAAGGAAATCAATTGTTACGTAGATAACATATCGTTTATCATATCATAAGCATATATAATCAACATAATCTTTGGTATCCATATATAGTATGATTCTAAATATAATTAACAACAAGTTAGGAGAGTATAAAAGCTAATCAACGAGGTATCTATCAAAAGACGAAAGCGTAGGCATATTCAAGTCCCAAATTGTTTCATATCAATATTGAAACTTTTAATAGATCTATAGTGATTTGTTAGGAAATCAATCAAATATCTTTTAAAAATGTCTAAAAATGTGCGTAACAAGCAAAAGGAAGTCTTGTAGACCCCATAAAGTATATAAATTATTGATTAACATTAACCGTCTAATCGATATTCCCTTGTTCGTCTGTCCCTCTGTCTGTATGTCTGTATGATTTCGTCTGTATGATTTCCCAGATCTCAGAGATTTCAGCTTATAAGAGCTAGAGACACCAAATTTGGTATGTGGATTTCTCAATAGCCTAAGCAGAACCAACTTGGTTTTAAAACTACTTATTGAAATATGATATGCTATTCATTAATAGTCTTTAAAAAAGGAAGATAGTTTAAAGATTAAAACTCGAACAACATTTAAGCATTAATAAACATTAAATAAAAGATGTTGGGAAGTTTAAGCTTAGCTTACCCAATTAATTGTCTCCAGGCCATGCATGAAGAAGTCAATGGCGCTAATGATCATGGCCGTGCCCACAATGCTGGAGGTCAATATGGTCACGTATTTGACACAACAAAGCGTCAACACTGAACAGATGACGGCACCGCCCACCACAGCCACATAGATCTCGCGATACTGAAGTCAAAGGAGAAAAGAATGTAAAACAATTAGGATAACTCTCGGTTAGTTAATCCTCGCAAACTTACCCCAAACTCATTGTCCGGCATGGTGGCAACACACACAGCCATTGCAGCTCCCGAAAGCAATGCACCTGCAAAGGCGCTGATCAGTACCGAGGCCACTGGATATGTGGAACCCAGGACGGCACCCAGTAATCCAGCAACAATTGCCAGCGCTGAGTCGGCAGGTTTGCCCAGCCAAGTGATCTGAAAGTCCTGCAATATGAATATGCCATTGGCACCCACCATCAAGCCACTGAGGAATCCGACGGCACGCAGACATCTATAACCCAGGAGGGCATAAACGATACCAAATACGGCTATAATGGCCCAAAGCAATGCGGCCAACGTATCTGGTGTGGTGGGTGCACATGTCTGGCTGCTCTCCAGTATTCCCTGCACCGGAAATGGAAAGAAGAAAACATGAAAAAAAACAAAGGAAATGATTAATAAACTCATTCAGGCATACAAAATGCTGTCGAGTGGAAGGGCGACAGGTGAGGGAGTTGTATTTTTACCCCGTTTTAGGGGTGGTTCAACATAAACATTGCGTGTTTACTTTTCTAAGCACCTGTCGAGGGAATTGTTTATAATAGTCTAAGCAAACAAAATATCTTCTTACAGTTTGTTTCTTTCGTATTTATGAAATTGATACTTCTGTTCGTTCAAGCAAACTGATCTTATACTATTGATCGTTGAAGAAAGTTAATACAACGAAGGCAATAAACCATCAAACTTTTCGATAGTGAAATTCTACGAAAATTTGGAAGGGAATTCTGTTATAATAAGGTTACTTAATAATGCAGTGACTTTCTGATAGAGTTAGAGAAGTTCGAGTTAATTTTGCATATAGTATATGAACCTCTTCATCTAACTTTTCTTTCTTTAATATTTATTTATTAGTGATCAAGCATCATTTGCTTATGAATCTAATAGGATGCATAGTATGCTGTGTAAACTATATACTACATGCTTAAGATGAAGTGCGTGTCTGTTTGTGAGGTTTGTAGTAGTCTCCTTGGGGAGAGGTCTTGTGGATGATGTCTTTTGCGTTGTCTTGATGTGGATGAGTTCGTGAGTTCAGTGGCAAGGGGATTTGGATCAACAGAATGAGATTCCAATATCTAATTCTAGACTAGAAATCCAAATATTAACTTTACGATTGACATATACTATATGCTTATATTTCCCTAATCCTACTATACCTTTATTAATAATCTAATTCTGAGTGAAGTATTACTAGTAATGCAATAAAATGGTATTATACATTTGAGTAAATCGTACATACATCTGTACATATCTCGTTTCTGAAGTTTCAGTTATCTGATCAATCTTACATATAATACTTACTAATTATTTATGAAATTTCAATTAAAAAACAAGTCGAACAGTCGGGAACCCGACCGTAACTCTAAAGGGACCCGCTCAAATTCACTCTCCCGAACTTTTCTTTCAATCTGTGGGCGTAAGGGGTGTGGCATCGTGATGAAATTTTCTGAACACGTCGATCCCGAAATATTCATCATGTGTGCCAAATCTCAAGTCTTTAGCTACAAAACTGCGTTTGTTATGAGGTTTTTCTTGATTTGTGAGCGAAGGGAGCGAACCGTTCATATGGATCGACCGATGGACAGATGGAGATGGAAATATCGACTCGGCTATTGATGCTGATCAGGAATATATATATACTTTATGGGTCGGCCACGCTTTCTTTTGCATGTTACATACTTTTATTAGACCCTTTACTTTAAAAAAGTTAAAAAAAGGGTCTATTAAGTTTGTCAAAATGTGCGTAACAGGTCGAAGGAAGTCCGGCAGACTCCATAAAGTATATATATTCTTGATCATCATCAACAGCCGAGTCATGTCCGTCTGTCTGCATGAGCGCCTAGATCTCAGAGACTATAAGAGCTAGAGTCACCAAATTTGGTATGGTGGTTCGTCTATGGGCTAAGCAGATCAAGTTTATCTTAAAATTTTGACACGCCCGCTTCCGCCTCCGTAAATCGAGAACAAAATTTTTGAAATCCGATAAAACGAAAAATATTAAAGATAGAGTACTCAATTATTTTGATAATATATATTTGGCAAGCATCAGGGTCCTAATGTTTCCTGAAAATTTCATTACGTTCGGATAATAAATTCGGAAGTTATTCAAAACTCAATATTACTCAGAGTCGGGCCAAAGGAAGACATGGGAACTATTAGTGTTACTCTTATTTCCTTTTTGAAGAATAAGTAAAGAGTCTCTCATAGTCGACTTCGACTGTAGGCTTTTCGACTGGTTTGTAATACTATAGCTAAGCATTCCTAGAGATCTAAAAGTTCCAAAGCAGAAACGCACTTAACCCTACTTTCAAGCTTTTTTTCTTTTTGCACATAATATTAACATGGATTTTGACATGACATCCTGCTCTCGTTTCCGTGCATTTGCGTACATATGTATATGTCTGTAATTCGATCAAGGACGAAATTTGTGGTGCAACTGCACTCAATGCCACATGCCACTGACACAGTTGGCGCCACTTGGCTGTCCACTCATTGATGACTCAGTTAACTCGACTGTTGACATATAAAGCATCCCACTTATGCACACACACACACACACACACACAAACAAACGCACAGAGAAAGAGAAAGAGAGCGCGACACTTGCATACTATTTGCATACACATAACCTCACAAAGGAGCAGCAGAAGTCAATGAGGAGCAGGGAGAAGAGGAGGAAATGAAGAAGAGAGTAGATAGAAGAGTAGGGAGAGATGGGAGAGTGAGTGCATATACCTTAATTAAAAATGGCCAATCAAGATGTGATACACTTTTAGTGTCATCGTGCTCCTGGCCATCATAGACTACATCATAGCTATCCAGCGAGTGTAGGGCGCTGCTCTCGCCGACGCCAGCGACGACGCCAACGCCAGCTCCTCCTGCCGCAGCAGCGCTCTCGTTTCCCGCTCCCCTCATTCTAAATGCAAACGCTGAACTGCGTGTATTTCTAGTATAACAATAATAATAATAATAATACTATTTTGCCAACATGCAATCTTTGAGGATTGCTGGGCATGCCGGGATTGGGTTGAGGATCAGGGACACTGCCACATGGTTCTGCCAAATATTGCAGCTCAAAATAGGGCGGAGTTGTTTTCCAGCGACGACGGCAGCATCTTCCAGTTGCCCAAATTCCGTTGATTCTGCTTCGTTAGTTGAACATTTTGTTGAACTTTTTGCACTGAATTTTCATTGAGTTTTTTGGTATGTATTTTATTTTTTTTTTAGTTTGTTAATGTGGCATGTGAAATTTGTAATTTGTAACGAGAACTCGCGTTTTTATTGTGTACACTTATTTGTGTTAGAGTCGAAGTGTTGGACGTGTTACAATCGGGGCCAAGACAAATTTGCTTGTGGTACAACAAAACACAGTGCGCTGCGGCAACCTCAGGCTGGCTGGCGGGTGTAACAAGGACAACCGACAACTAAAACCGAGTTGCCAACCAACGGTGTGTGTGGCCATTGCGTCAATTGTGTTGCGCGAGAGGGTGATAGCAATAGTGGAAGTGGTGTCGTCGTGTTCTGTAGCAGCAACCCTCAACTTAAAAGCTCTAAAGCGCAGGACACACCATTTACACAGAGCTTTGGCAGAGCTTTTGGCAAGTTAACGGTAAATGTAAATGCAGGTGAAGTTAAATCACGCATTTACATAAATAAATATTCTCCTACATATTCATTGCTGTCTTATACCCTGTACTTTACGAAGTGGGTATATAAGAGAGTAAAAATCAAAATTGTGGAGGAAGTAAAATAGCTACGAAATCCATCTACATAGATCAGAAATAGAAACGACAAATCGTTTTGAAGCAGAAATATAATATAATTTAATTTTTTTATTTTAAACAAATCGCAATAAAGATAACATTTTAAATAAAATTTAATTTCTTAATAAATTTATTTAATTTAATTGATAAATAAAACTGCTTTACATGGCAACTACTATTTCCAATTTTTATAAACAAAAGTTATTTCTGAATTTGTATAACAAAAATATTTGTATAAAACAATTATGATAATAAGAGTTATATTACTCTTTTTAAATAACAATTTGAAATTAATTATTGTTACATAATTTTTGAATTTGGACAAAACAAGACGAAGACTCGTGGGGGGGGGGAGGGAGCGACAATAGGGTGCCTTGAGCCAGTCTTCTTTGTTATTTTTGGAACGCCAAAGATTTCATACTCTTGTAAAACCCGGATGCACTTTTCAACTGATCTTTCCTATGGCAGCTATATGATATAGTGATCCGATTTAAACCAAATTTGGTCAGGATGTGTCAGGACATAACCAAATGAATAGTCTTTGAGATTGGTTAAGGTACGTCGAAAAACAAAATAGTTTATCATACTAAAGTATGATTTTTGACCGACATTTCCTATGGCAGCTATATGATATAGTGATCCGATCCGGTCGGTACGCACATATGAACTGCCAGCAGCAAAAAGTCGGACCTACACCAAGTTTCATCCAGATAGCTCTAAAACTGAGAGATTAGTTTGCATAGAAACAGACAGACAGACGGACATGGCTATATCGACTCTTATGTTTTTGATGCTGATCAGGAATACATATATATACTTTATAGGGTCGGACATACCTACTTTCAGGCGTTACACATTTCGGTACAAAAGGGTATACAAATATGAGATACAGTAAATATATTTAATAAAAATTTCGGAGGATATCCCATGCTAAGAAATATATCTGGGATTATTAACGTATTGTAAATAAATACAGCAAAATATCTGGAATTTCTCATTCATCCCTATAATTCCATTAAACTGTTATTTGCGATGCCCGGTTTTAAAGTGACCCCTTTACAGGGTATTATACTTTGGCATACTTTAAATATTTACATTTCAAATTATCTATGTAAATAGGTTAAAGAACTCCCCGAGAAGTCTCCAGCTACGTTGAAATTCCCTCTTAACCCAAATGAAGAAAGGCGAAAAAAGTAAAGACAACTTGATTTTGGATATATATAAGTGTTACGTATATTATTTAATTTTTTTTTTTTTGCTAGATGTGGATACTTATAAGCACCGCTTGAAGTGTACAAATTTCGAGTTGGTATCAGGATCCATAACTTCAGAGTGCTTTAAACAGATTTGGAATGCGACTAACGATGCCGTCGATTGTATCGTGCATTTTGTATACCTTATAGAGGTTGATTATAGACATGCAGATTCAGCGGTTATAAAAAAAAATAATTAATGACATAACGGGGATATATAGGCGATTATATATATATATATATATGTATATAATAAGTAATAGTATTAATAATACACATCATTTTTGCGCTAATTTGGATTGAGGTTTTTCCTTTAACAAACATTCAAATAACTACGAATAATATTTATAATTTCATTTCGATTTTGTTGTTGATTTCCTTTTGTTTTTTTGTTAATTAGAATTGTTGTAATTGCTGTTAATGTTGTTGCCAGCTTAAGGAGAACGAATGATGGCCTCGTAGGCGGCAAAAATGATGTTGGCCACCTCAACGGAACGCGACTTGAGACTGAGCGTGGCATCGGGATTTCCCGGTTGCAACTTCAGCTCCAGGAGCACCCAGATGTTGTTGGTCAGCTTGAGGGATTGATAGAGCATATCCTGACCCTCCACATTGCGCTTGGCAATGGTGAAAATGTTGTTGGTGGTCATCTTGGAGGCAATGCCGTCAGTGGTGCCTATGACACCACTCAGGCTATACTGCAGCTCATTGGCGGCGGGAATCTCCTTCCAGGTGTTGAGGAACACACGCTTGTCCAGCTGACCATCCTCGGCGAACAGAACATTTCCATGGACCAGGCAGGCAAAGTAGAAGATGTCAATGTTGTTCTTCACGGCCACCTGGAGATTGTTGAGCGGTTCCATGCGCTGAATGGGACCACTTGTGCCCAATGCCAGTGTCATCTCGGTGCTCTGGTTTGGTGGCAACGGTGGCGCCTGCAACGGCGAGGCAGGCACCAATCCGAAGCTGTTCTTGTTCAGCTGAATGGCAAAGTTGGTCATCGGTTGCATGGCCTTGTTGGTGAGCGTCATGTCCATGAAGATTTCGCCGTTGCGACGCGAGAATGTGCCCTGAATCTCCAGTCCCTTGCCCTTTTCCGCCGGCAGCCAGGTGACCTTGGGTATTTGCACGCCGACAGACAACGAAGTGCCCGCCAGGCCAAAGATGTCGCCCAGCAAGCTGGTGGCACCACCCGGTGCTGTCTCAGCACTTGCCGCCGGCGGACCACCTAGTAGAATGTCCAGGCCACCGCCCAGAAGGTCCACATTGCTGGTGGTTGTGGCGGGCGCAGCGGGCATGGCGGGTGCATTGATGTCCATGGACAGGAGATCACCAATAAGCGACTCCTGATTGGGTATAACCATGGCCTCCGATCCGGCGCCTGTTTCCGACGGATCGGCGCTATTGTTGCTCGCACCGGCGGCACGATTCGGCAGCGATTTGCGTACGCCGGCGCCACGTCCCTCCACAAAGGCTGTGGGCGGCTTGTGATAGACACTGGCCAGCGAACTGATGTGACAGATGAGCTCGTCCAGCAGCGTCGGCTCCAATAGATCGGTTTCCTCTGAAATTAGCGGCTTGTCGGCCAGAACGACCTCCTTGGCGGCAGCGGGATCCGTCGACAACAGACGCCAATAAATGAAGCCGCGATCACGCAAATCCGGATTGTCCGAATCCTGGGTGGCCAGCGAAAGCACGTGCTGCACCAGCTCCTGAGTGTCCGATGGCCGCTTAAGGAAGAGCTTAACCACCGCGGTTAACAGCTGCAACTGCACCTGGGCATTCTCATCCTGGAAGCCCTCCAGGAAGCTGTCCAGCAACTCGTCAGCGTTGTCAATGCGCTCCGCATACTCGCCAATGATCCAGACCATCGAGGCACGCGCCTCTGGCTCATCCAGAGTATCTAGATTCTCGCACAACGTGCTAATAATGCTCTCATATTTATTGGGATACTTGCGGAAGATATCCTTGATGACCACAATCGCCTCTTGGACCACATAGTTGACCTTTGTCTGAATGAGATCCAAAAGCGTCGACACACAACGCTCTGCCGAGGGTTCCACCTTGATGGCACAACGTCCGATGGCGCGCACAGCTTTGCGCACAAAATCCACATCCACCTCGGTTGCATATTCCTTCAGTTCACTGAGCACCTGAGCAATGTTGCTTTGATTGGCCAGACGTATCATAATGTCCAGTTTCTCGAGCTTCACATAGATGGGATCATTGTACTTGACAAAGAACACCTTCATCTCGTGCTTCAGAATGTCGGGACGCTTCTGGACAATCAAATTGATGTTGCGCAGTGCAACATATTGTACCTCCGGCTCAGAGGAGAGCAGAGTGACAAGGGGAGGCGCCAGCTTCTTGGTGAGCGTGGCACAAAAGTCACTGTCACTGGACAGCATCTCCAGCAGCTTCATCAACACCTTGACGGCACTGAGCACTACGGCCGCATTGGCGTGTGCAAGACGTGGCGTGATTCGCTCACAAATTGACTGCGCCTCGCGCTCATCCTTGGGACTGTAGTTGGCCAGGGAGTCCAGTATGAAGACCTGTCCCCATTCCGTGCACTCGTTGAGCGCCGTCAGCAGCTTGTTAATTGTCACCGAATTCATCTCCACCAACGGCTGTCCCGACTGACTCGCCTCGTTGATCTCGCTGAGAGCGGCAACTGCATTGGCCACCACCATGGGATTCGAGTCGGAGAGCAGATCCTTCAGCTGATCGAGGAATCCCTGATCCTCCACCATTGTGGCCGAAATGTCGTACAGTTTGGCGACACAAACTGCTGCCGTTTTACGTACATATGGATCCTCATCCTTGAGGCACTTGCGCAATGGTTCGCACAGATATTCCGTGATCTTGTCGACACGTATGCAGCCCATGGTTCGCACAGCCAGTGCTCGTATCAATGGATTCGAATCCTCACAGTCCTTGACAAACGTATTCACTGCCATTATGGCCATGTCCGGTTGCGATTTGGCGTAATTCATTAAATACAAATAGACAAGCTTCTTCAGCTCAAGATTGTCCGTCTGCATGCAATTGACCACGTCGGGAAAGAGGGCTGATACGTCCTTGCCCACCGTCATGCTGGCAATCACCTTCTTCACCGCCTCCTTCTTCTTCTCCTTTTTGTCATTGTTCAGCTCCGATTTCAGCTCGAATATTTCGCCCTTTTTTGTGGTCGTGAAATACTTTGAATCGGTCATCTTGCAATTGTTCTCACACCGGAACTCACGCTTGCAACTTGCTGGCAAAACGGGAAGTGATAAAGAAACAAATGTATTATTATCATTATTAATTATATGTCGCATAGAACTTGATAAATTAAATTACATAACTTAGATTACAATCTAACAAAGTCACAATTCAAAAATTGAATAAGATATGTTTAGTGGAGCGTGCACAACTACAAGATATCCTGTGTCCCGTTGTCGTTAGATACCCTAACATTGAGTACAGAGATGAATTCCATACACTTCGTGATATAGAAAAGGCATCGTGACAACAGCCGAACTCTAGCTTCGTAAAGTACCCGATGTATATCGCACTTTGCGTATATCGAACAGTGTCACCATATTAGATAGATTTTAGAGCTAGACTTAGCAATTTTAAAATTGGAAAAGCGAGACAATTCAATGACTTCTAAATGCTAAATGCTTTGCCAGAAATCTATGCATTTTAAAAATGATGATCAAGATAACTTTTAAATACTTAAGAACATTAATGAAAATGTAATAATTGTTGAAAATACATTTATTACGGGTAAGCAAAAAGAGCATACTTGAGATATTCGATATTTAATTCATTGCAGATAATATTGTGGAGTAAGATTTTTTGCTTCCAGCACTGAGATCTGTTCGTGCATAAGCACGGATTTTGCACAAACTTGTAACACCCGCAGCACAGGGTATAAAAATAAGCATTTGGATAAATTAAGTTCAGATGAAGACTTCAGTGACTCAGAGCGTCTAATGTGAAATAACTATACCAGTACCAGTTTATATAAAAAATATATAAATATGTAACTAAATAGCAATAGCATAATAATGCTAATATATATACTTTTAAGCTATTGATTTCGTTATTACGAACACTTCCTCTCAAGGGGCGTTGCAGCCTATGTAAACCTCCCACACAAATACACGCACGCACACACACATGCACTTATGTGTATATGTGAGGGCTTGAACACGTCTCACACTTTTATGCAAGCCGACATTTCACAAAAACAATGAATTTTCAATATTCCAACCTAACACGCAGTCGCCACGACACGTTGCAGATTAATGCGTAATATTGTAAACCTTTTAATTACCTTAAAATGAGCTTTTCCAAAAATTTGTTTGCTTATTTTGCTCTTCTGCTGCTGCTTCTTGCAAATGCTTATGAATGTATTTATGTGTGTGAGTTGTCCATGGTTCTATCGCTGTGTGCGACAAACAGTGTTGCTCGGCGCCATATCGATAGCAAAAGTGCATATCGATAAATATTCAAATCTGTTAGATGCATCGCCAGCAGTCAGCATTAAATACTTAAATACATGCATACATACTATTTAACAAAAAGGGAAATGTGCAACAGTTTTGAACAATGTTCATGTCATTGCGTAACAGACAAATTTAAGCAATCTAATTGCAGCTAATATAAAAATGTTACATACTTTACCATGAATGCAATTGCATGGATATGAATGTATTATATGTAGTACTAGTATATTATATGCATTGTATGTAAGCATTTAATAAATACATAACTTGCACATTTAAACTTATTTCCGTTGACTGAGTTTTCTTGCAAGTGCAACGAATCAAAGACATACATATATATATATGTGTGTGTGTGTGTGTGTGTCTTCCGTCTGTGCTCAAATTAAGATACGAATAACAAGATAGAAGTTTACATGTAACAATAAGAAACCCAAAAGGAAATCAAAACAATGAAGAAACAAAAACTTTGCCCAATTCAAAAAAAAATTACAACGAATTTTTCATGCGCTTCACGCGCAAAGTTTTATAAATGCCTGAGTTAGCCTTTAACCGAATTCCAAATTATGACTTTGTATTTTGGTGAAATTCGTTTTTTTTTTTTAAATATATATCGATAGTATTTTGTGTGGCCGTTAAGGGAATTTGACTTGACATGCCGTAAGGCGAATAAAGGATTGCAAATCTTTTCGCCGTTCAAACGAATTTGCCGCTAATCGGCGATAATTTAAAGTTTCCCAAAAAGAAGATTATATACAATTATAAATTGAATTGTTCCCCAAATAAGAAGATTATGTTTACTCTGATGAAAAATGACTGTTCTTGAACAAGAATTCTTAAAAAACAAAAGAAAACAAAACCAACTTGGATTATACTACGATCACTTCTTTCTGTATGTTTTGTTGCCTAAGCAAAAAAAAAAAGGCTGTCTGTTTTTAAAAATTGAATATTTATGACAATATTTTTGATAGGCTTCCAAATTGTACAGTGCACACGATAATCGTAAAAGCCGAAAGAAAGAAAATTGGCCAACAAATATGGGAACAAACACGAAACAAGAGAAAACACCCACAATAATCATCATCAACATGTAAGTAAGTATTGTATTGTTTTGATGTTGATGATGGATTCGCTGTTGCGATCTCAACTCATCATAAATTGCAGGTTTGGATCGGCGCGTGCGCCTTTCAACTGGCGTTGACGCTTGTGGTTTGCACGGAAGCGAAACCGAGCGGCGCCAGCGCCGGCGCATTCCATCTTCACATTCCAGTTCAACATGGTCTTGGTCTTGGTTTTTGGTTTTGGTTTTGGATTCGTGTTATAAAATAATTTGGACGCACTGTGCCAACAATCATTCGTTATCGAGCAACTCGAGCGGTCACATCGTTAACCATTTTCAACGCCTCACCTCAAATTACATAACATGGATAATCGCAGTGCGGTAAGAAGATAGATACACAAGGAAAAGTAAAGTGAATTATTCCCGCCTAGTCCTAGTTTTTTTTTTTTTTTGGTCACGTAATGTGTAATTCATCAAAGCAGACGTGGGATATCCCATAAAGCATATATGTAGATTATAGATGGTCTATCGTTGATGAAACTTGGTATAGCTGTATCTTTTTGCTGCAGACATCTCACATGTCGGAATCAGCCGGATCGGATTACTATATCATCTCGGAACGATTCGTATTTTAGTGCGAAAAAATTTCTTGTCATTTGAGATATATCAACAAAACTGTTGTTGTTTTCTTAGACTCTTTGTTTGTCAATAAATAAATTGTGTATAACAGGTCTAAGGAAGTCTGGCAGACCCCATAACGTATATAAATTCTTCAACAGCCGAGTCGATATAGCCATGTCCATCTGTCTGACTTTCCGTCTGTCTGTATGAGCGCCTAGATATCAAAGACTATACGAGCTAGAGACATCAGATTCGGTATGCTGGTCCGTCTATGGATGAACCAGTATGTGTTCAAATTTTGACACGACCCCCCCCCCCCCCTCCGCCCAGTAAATCAAAAACGATAACTTTGAAATCCCATAGAACGAGTATTACATACAGGACAATCGGCAGGATAACAATGTATCCTGAAAATTGCATTACAATCGGATAATAAACTCGGAAGTTTTTAAAAAAAATGTATTAAAAAAACTCTTATAATAGTTAATTTTAAAGCTGCCTTGAATTTTGGCACACAGGACAAACATCGAGGTCTTAATGTATCCTAAAAATTTAATTGAGATCGGTTCGTAAACTCGGAAGTTATTCAAAACACAATATTAGTCAGTGTTGGGCTAAAGAAAGAAGAAGATAACACCAAAGTTATAACGCGCTATGGGGTACTATTTGTGTTACTCTTATTTACATTTTGAAGAATAAGTAAAGGGTCTCTCATAGTCGACTTCGACTATTGCCTTTCCGACTGGTTTTTTGTATATTATCAATGGAAAATGGGTTCGATTTCGTAATACTATCATTTGCAAATAGGGAATAGTCAAGAGTTTTACAAAATAAGTAAAGGGTCTATTATAGTCGGCGTTGACTGTAGCATATAATTATCTACTATCGCTCCCGCCCCGACTCTTTAACTTGTTTATTTATAGTAATTATATTTTATACATCCTGACCAAATCGTATTACTATTTCATATAGATGTCATACGAGCGAAGGGTCGAAAATCGGAATTTGGTGTGTAAACATTTTCTTGTTACTTGAGATATCTAAACAAAATTCTCAATTTGTTTATATATTATTTATTTTATGCATTCTGATCAAATTAGTTAGAATCGGATAACTTTGTTCAATGATTTTTGTGTGATATATCTCAACAAAACTTTTTATTTGTTTATTTAATGATATAATATAAATCCAATATAAATTTATATTGGATTACTGTATCATAGCAAAGATCGCTATAAAATCATATTTTAGTGTGTTGTTACTTTAGATACTTATTTAAAAAAAACTCTTAATTTGTTTAATTAATAACATTTAATACATTCTGATCAAAGCTGATTTAAATCGTATTATTTAATAGTATTTTACTTACTTATTAACTGATGTGATATGATTTTTGTTATCCCACAGCTGTTGAAGCTCTCGATCTTGGCTGTGCTGGTTGTAATGTTCGTTTGTGTGCAGGAAACAAATGCTGGGTATATTTTAAATGTTGGATCAAACGCTACCTTACTTATTCCTTCAAACCTTCTATTCCCGCAGCAGTCAGCAGAAGAAAAAGAAGATAGTCATCCATGTGCCAGTGCATAAAAAGATTGAGAAACATGTGCATACGGTGATAAAACATGTGCATCATCATCACAAACCGATTGTCCTAAAGGAGGAGAAGAAAATTATACACGAGGAGCATCGTCCCATTGAAATTCATCAGACCAAAGAGCACATACATCACCATGAGAAGCATGATCATGCCCATCATGCTCACCACGATCATCACGAGCACCACGAGCATCATCATCCCGTTGAACAGGTGCCCGTTGAACAGGAGGAGGAGCACATCCATCATCATCACAACTATGAGCACAAGGATAGTTTTGTCAGTTCGGCCAGTTCGGATGCGAGCAGCAGTGAGGAGCGCTGATTTTGGCACAGCCTGCACTGAGTGCTACGTAGACTGATGATTACTCATAAAAACCCAAAATTTTCTGTGGGCAATGGTGTGATTTTTACTTTGTGATGTATTATTTAACTTAAGTTTAGCATGTATTAATTTTTTTTCTTTTTTTTTAAATAGTTGTACTTAATTGTTAGTTGTAATAACGGGGTATTTCAAAAATAAAACTAAAATATATACATGGAGTTTGTTTTCAACGATTTGAAATGCGCGCCATT
Source organism: Drosophila histrio (assembly GCA_958299025.2). Taxonomy (NCBI): domain Eukaryota; kingdom Metazoa; phylum Arthropoda; class Insecta; order Diptera; family Drosophilidae; genus Drosophila; species Drosophila histrio. Next base: position 49,615,957 of record OY282582.1, on the reverse strand, counting down.
GGCTTAAACAGTTGTACAACACTTAAGCGCTCGATAGGCGGCCGATAAGACGTTGCCGATAAATTGACATAGCGACGGCAGAGCGAAGACGAAGGCAAAAATAAAAGAAAAAGCATATGAAACGAGGGAGCATAGGGAGTGAGTGTTACTTTTGCAAAAAAAAAAGAGCAAAAAAAGAAGGCAGAACAAAAAGCCAAATAAAGAAAAGTTCAATTTAATAGCTGCAACGATGCAAAACACAAATTGATAACAACAACAATGACAGCGCTCGCAGCGAAAAGAAAACGGCAAAAGCAAGAAGTAACAAACAGTGAGTTTGCTGCTGCAACTGCATCCACGAAGACACTACTAACCAAATAGTAGTAGCAATAGCAACAGCAACAAGAGGAGCAAGAAGAAGAGGTAGAGGAAGCAGGAGCAATAGAGAATTCGAAATCGATGTGAAACAAGTGCAAGTGCATATAAAATAACTGGAGAATATAATACAAATTTGGCATATTTGAGAAACAAGCAACGCCTTTATTATTTTTTTTTTTGGTGTGTGTTGTTTTTCTTTTTTTTATTCGTTCGTTGTGCCAATTCATGCTGCACTTTCCCCTGAACGAATTTGACGCTCAAATATCAAGTTTAGTCAGCGGAGCTTTAAGCTCCCCACAAATACCCCCCGCCCCCACCCCGCTCACCCGCCCTTCGACAAACCATCGTTGTTAAAATTATAAACAAATACTCGATAAGTACGATTTGTGACAGCAGGACTTAAAAGCGATGCAGTATAGGCCATTATGGGTTCACAGACCTTGGAGATACTGCGCCAGGGCGTGTGGGCCTCACTGACCGGCGGCTATTTCTACGATCCACACCAAGGCGTCTTCTGCAATGTGGTGCATCTGTATTTATGGCTTTACCTGCTCTGCTCACCGTTTGTCGCCTACCTGGTGAGTAAATAATTACTGCCTGTTGCTTCCCAATCAGTAATAATTTCATATTTTATCTACTCACTCATATCAGTACTTTCCCAGCACCTGGCTGACATGGTGTCTCTACTGTGTCCTGACCAGCTGCACCATACTGCTGGTCAAGCTTATCAATTTGGCCCTGCATCGTCTCTACGATCGTGCCCAGACCATGTCCGAGGTGAATCTAAAGAGTCAGTTCTTCAAGGTAACCAAAGAGACAGAGGCACGATCGGATCGTGATGAGGAGCATGGCATTGAAATGAAGGTGATGCGTGCCGCCGGCGGCGGTTCACGTTTATCCGTGGAACAGGCCATCAATGAGGCCAGCGAGGAGAATAGCATTATGTCCATAGACAATGTGAACAGTATCATTGGTAAATTGCATTTGCTATTGTTAATTTCAATTTTAATCTACAATTTTTGCATATTTTGTATTAAACAGATCTCAAGGTGGATGTGCATCGCAAGAATAGCTCCGAGTCTATTGAACTGATGTTCTATGCACCCTCGATGCTCTCCACGGGCAGCCAACAGGATCAACAATCATTGGCCGGCTCCGCCAGCGTCTCCAAATCCATACGCTCCACAATTGCGGCGGCGGCACAAACCAATGAATTGTTTGGCAAATATCTGGCCGTATATCCCGAAGTGGTGGAGGCGACGGCCAGTAATGCGGACGACAGTCGTACACAGGGAACGGCGAGTCAGACAATTTCCAGCACACGAACCGGACACTTGTCGCGCAAGTGTTCCGAGGTGTTTAGTCGTCGTCATCGGCGGCGTCTCGAGCGACAGAGCAGCTTGGATGCTGGCGGTGCCTTGGAGCCAACATTTAGTGCCAAGTTAATGCGCAATCAATCGGATACGATTGCGACTACGACGACGACAGCGACAAGTTTTCTGCATACGAAAGCGACGCGGTCACAGGCGAATCCACGCCAGCATTTTATGGCCAGCACAACAACAACAGCAGCATCAGGAGCAGCAGCAGCGGCAGGAGCTGGTAACAGCAGCTGTGACACTGCCTCACTCGCCTCTACCGCTGCCTCTCTGTTGCCCAGTCTAAGATCATCGCGACTGCAGCGACATCGCAGCTCTGAGACGCACGATGAGCGTCTGAAGCATCAAAGTCGTGCTGGACTCTTTCATTCGCTGCAGCAGCAGCAACAGCATCAGCAGCAGCAACAACAGCAGCAACAGCAACAACATGCACAGCAACAACAACATGATGTAGAGGACATGGAACTGGGCCTGGCACGCACCAACGATGTCTGTCAGCGTGCACTGCAATCCTGGATACTTGACTCCTCCTCGGATGTGTATCTGGAGGATGATAGCTACACTAAATCGGATCTGGGCATTGAACAGCAGGCTCCATTCCGTGGTCAACATCATCAGAATCATCATCACCATCACCACCATCATCATCATCATCAGCAGCAGCAACATTTGGGCGGCGGTGGCATTATACGCAAGGATGTCAAAAGCACAATGTCTGCGTTACAGCTCTGCGCCAGTTCCAGCTCCTGCACAGCACAGGGAAACAGCACAGATGCTGTCGCCTCCACTGCCGCCGCCGCCACCTCCTCCTCCTCTGGCTCCGCTGTTGCCGCCAATGGCAGTCGCAGTGGCGGCACGGCTGCAATGAAACGACGCCGACATTCCAATGCCACCAGCTATCAGAAACAAAGTCAATCCGGCTCCAAGTCCGCTCTGCTGTCGTCCAATCCAACAGGTGGAACAGCGGCCAATGGTGTCGGCGTGCGTCGCATTAAAAGCGCCGCCTTGGAAGTGCTCTGTCCGCAGGCATCTGTCTCCAATCTGAGTCCGCATCCGAACAGCGTGGAGGCAATTAGTGGACAGCAGCAGTTGAGGAATCCCTTGCCACCGCCCAGCAAAAGTCTGGTGCGTAATCAGCATTTGAATTTGTATCAAAACTATGCGGAAAGCGGCAGCGGTAGCTGCAGCAGCGTTATCTTTGGCAGCGCCAGTGCTTGCGGCTCCACGACTGCATTAATTGAACCGCCAGTTTATCCCATTGTCGAGCATCAGGAGGAGAAGACAAGCGACAAGGAGAGCAGTGGGAATGGCAATGTCAGCGGGAATGGGAATGGCCAAGGCAATGATGACAATGACGATGATGATGATGAACTGGATGATGTGCCGCTGCGACGAAGAACACGCGCCTTGGGCTGCAGCCAGACGCATCACAGTGCCGAGTCGGATGTGGGCGGCATTTTGGCGGATGATGATGACGATGTCTTCAAGGATTTCGACGATAATCTCGAGCATATACTCAATGAACTGCAGCAGACGCACAGTCAGCTGGACGATGTGCTGAAGAGTTGTGAGCGCAATGCAGCTGGAGGGGCGCCAAGTGGACCGACAGCTGCCTCTGATGATGACGAGACGGAGGATAATAATACGGGTTCACGTTCGCCGTTGCTTAGCAAGCGGGACGAGAGGAATTGCCAGGCGGGCGCAGGAGCGGGCGGAGGAGCAGGCGCAGGATCAGGAGCAGCAGGCACAGCAGCAAATGCTGCACAAAATCGCAACCAACTAATTAGAAGTGAAGCCGATTCAGGCTGTCCCTCCAGCGACTGTGAGCAGGCGAGTGCCAGCTCCAAGGATCAACTGCTGGCGGGCATGGAAGCGCCACCTGCTGCTGCCCAGCAGCAGCAACAACAGCAGCAACAATCTCAATGCCAATCCCAATCCCAGACAGCAGCAGATGAGGAACAACCCTGCACCTCACGCATGGCAGCCAGAAGTCTGGGCGCCATACCCAAAGTTGTCAAATATCGCGAGGTAGACGAACTGCGTCGACGCCGTGTGCTGCCGGATGCCTCAACGGATAGCCCAGCTGGCAGCAACAACAATGAGCTGGCACTGGTCAAACAGGCGCTAAAGCTCTCCATGTTGCCCAGCGGCGCCTCGCGCAACTCCTCCAGCTCCAATTCAACGCACAGCATCAGCTTGACAGAGAGTCTGACGGCGGACATACACAAGATGCTCTGGCTAATGCATGGCGGTGCGGTGGATGAACGTGGACGTCCCATTGCCGGCATCTTGCCAGATGGCACGCCAGTGCCCGCCAATCCCAGCATTGTGCCGCCCAACATGTCTAGCGCACACTTTCAGTTCTATCAGGATGCAATACAGGCACTGCAGGGCACTTATCCGGCTTCCAGTTCTGTGGAGCACATGGCACACATTGAGCGAGCCTTCAGGGACAAGCTGCGAATGGATGCGAAGCTGGTGTGTGAACAATTGGCGGCAGCAGCGGAAGTTACCTCACAATCCCAGCCAGCAACTGCTGCTGCGGCGGCAGGTGGAAGCGGAGTAGGAGCTGCAGCTTCCTTGGGATTGCTCAATACACGCGATGCATCGCCAGCTGCCGCCAATGCGGCACAGTTTTCACTACAGGGACTCTTCAATGTAATGCGCAGCGAGCGACAGACGGCACGCAATGATGCACTGCAGCAGCAGTTGAATGAGGCCGCTGCCGCAGCAGCCGCTGCTGCAGCCGCCGCAGCCAATGGTAATGTCTCGGCGGATGCTGCCGTTTCGGCGGCAATTGCAGCGGCAGCTGCAAATTCCCAACAACAATTGCATCAACCCATGCTCAATGTGGAGGGACACTTTGCTCCCTACTGCGACTATTGGCGTCCGCCGTGTCTGCTGGCCGCCGAGAAACCTGTGCCGCCCAAGAGTTTCTACAAGTATCGCTTTAAGTGGTGCGGACACGAGCATGAGTTCAAAATTGCCATGGATCGCCTAGAGTTGCTCGCCCTCTTCGATCGCGATCTACACTGGCTGCACGTGCTCCTTGCCAGCGTCCTTTGTACCTTGGTTGCCTGCCTAGGTGCGGCCATTCTGCAGCATAATCACTACAAAGATCTGTGTGTCCTGCTCTTTTGCGGCGTCATCGCCGGTGCTCAGTATTCGTTGGTGAAGAGCGTCCAGCCGGATGCAGCTTCGCCGGTCCATGGATTCAACAAAACAGTCGCCTATTCCCGCGCCATTTACTTCTGCCTCTCGGGTGGATTGCTGCTACTGCTGAAGCGCTTGGATGCGGAGTACGCTCAACGACCGCCGGCTGCCTTAGTCTTCTTTGGCGTTCATTATTCGCCGGCCAATGTGGTGACGTTACTCCTGCAGTCCCTCTACGTTCTGCTGCTCTGCTTTCCCATTATATTCTCGGTGGGCCTGTGTCCGCAGATCAACACCTTCCTCATGTACCTACTCGAGCAGCTGGACATGCATCTCTTTGGCGGCAATGCGGCGAGCAGTTTGCTGGGTAAGTCATTCCTCAATTGTCGCAAGCAATGATCGTATTGAATTCAATTTGTATTCGTTGTGGGGATATATTAAGTTAGCTACAAATATGTAATAGACAATAGGTGGTCCCATTAAGTATATACATATATTCTAGATTAGCAGGAATAGTCACAGTGTGTGCGTCTGTTCCTCTGTTTGTCTGTCCGTCCGTCATTTCGTCTGTCTGTTCGTCGTTCCATCTGTCTGTTCTTCGTTTCGTCTGTCTGTATGTATCTCAGAGATGGTAAGAGCTAGAAGTATCGAATTTTGTATGTAGACTCCCACTACGTGCAGTTTATATTTGTTTTATTTTGGGTGGCCAATTGCAAAAGCAGTTTTATAGCTCAAGAATGTAGATTTGACACAAATAATGAGTATCTTAAGGTCGATGTGTCTACAAAACTTCATCAAGGTGCCAAACATCCTTTGCGCAAAAATCTAAAGAAGATAATTACATGGGAAGCGAATTTAAGCGACGTCCTCTACTGCACAGAGTATATTACGCTCGAGTTTCCGTCTGTTAAAATATAAATCAGGAATTGAACCCGAATTGAATATAGGTTGCAGTATAGATTTCTATGTTTCGGTTTCCAAAAACCGATATAATTTCGGCTCACAAAGATAATACAACATTTAATAACATGTTAAGAACATTATATAACTCTTGGAGTTTCCTTTTACTTTCACACTACTAGTAAAGTCAGTTTACTTTAATTGATTAAACGATTTCGTTTTATTTTTATAATAATTAGAGAAAATTAGAAGTTAATTATGATTTGTATTTAAAATGTTGATACTACAAATAAATTACTTTGTAGAATATCCCTTAAGAAAAGAAATGTATCTCGAATTTTCTTATGCATTCAAATAATTCTTTTCGGTATTGATTCCTTTAACTGATAATTGTTATCATTGTTTTATTGTATCTTAAAAATTACTCCTAAATTACAGCATAGTTATAATTGTGCGTCATAATTGTTATTATTGTATTAATTGATATTAACTGATATTTAATTGCAGGCTCGTTTCTCTGCCTGCTGCGCTCCGTGCTGGCCATCATGCTGCTCTATGGACCGCTTTATGCGGCGCTGGACGAACAGCGTGGCACACAGTACATACTCTTCTCCATCTTCTGTGCCATGCTCATTCCGCTGGGTTATCATCTGTCGCGATCCGCCAGCGATTTCAGTCACTTATGGCGTCTCATCAAGACGTGCATTGTGAGCACGTATCGGGAGGACGAGGAGGAACCGAGTCATCAGCACAACACTCGCAAGAACCAACAGCAGCAACAGCAACAACAGCAGCAGCAACAACAACAACAACAGCAGCAGCAGCAAATGAGTCGAGGAAAGCGGCAAGTGGAGCAGTTGGCCAGCAGAACGCGTCAACAGGAGCTGATTAGCTCCATGGCAAATAGCAATGAACACATTGAGCTGAGTTCACTGGAGAAGCTGGCCATAAACGATCAGGATCAGCAGCGAGAGCAGGTGGAGGATGAGGAGCAAGAGGAAGCCGAAGCGGAGGCGGAGCAGGAGGCACAACTTGAACTGCAGCTGGAGCAGAAACACAGCAAATCCAAGGCGTCCTCTCTAGGCAGCAGTCAGACGCTGGGCAAGACAATTAGCAGCAGTAAAAGAGCCATTACTGCGTCCAGTTCGTATGCCTCGATAGGCGTCGATGCTGGCGATGATGGACAAGTGGTGGAATTGCCCAGCGAGGATGTCAAGGCAACGCCAAGTCATGAACAGCATGTCTATGAGGGCTCGAAGACTACTACAGAGCTTTTGGTTGGCGGACACACGGATACACAGGATGATAAGATCTCCAGTTCGTCGACCACAAATCCCGGTGACATGTCCACGCTGACAGCTGGCGCTGGCACAGCGACCACAGATGTGGATGCTGGTGTGATTGAAGCTGAAGCCGATGCAGATCCAAATAATGGCGTGGATCTGGACGCTGGTGAACTGGACAATGAGCTACCGGATCCACTGCCAAGGAAACTGCAGGCAACAGTAACGACACGTCTCAAAAACGATCTCGTCGTGATGACTCTGCTGGGCGTCAGTGTGCTCGTCCTGCATTGTAGCACAGTCTTCACGGTACTCCAGCCGGATCTCAATGTGGTGCTCTATGCCTTCATTGGCACCTTGGGCGTACTCCTGCATTACGCTGTTCCCCAGATGCGAAAGCATATGCCGTGGCTTTGCTTTGCCCGTCCACTGTTGAGGCAGAAGGAGTTTGGACAGTTTGAGGTGCTCAATGCACCGCAGATCATGTGGTTCGAGAAGTTTTACATCTATCTGAGTGTTCTCGAGCGAAACGTGCTCTTTCCCCTGTTGGCCATCTCATCGTTGACCGCGGATTCGCAGTTGATTGCCAACAAGTTTGGCGTTCCTTGGGGAACTCTCATTGTGGCTGTTTGTGCTCTTAAATGTGAGTATTTTCCTATTTCCCTCACGAGCTCGTTCTATCTCTGTCTTAATCCCGTAGTCACTCTCTCTCTCTCTCTCTATCTCCCTCTATTTTGTGTATTCTAGAATGTATTCATAATGTACTAATTGTTTTTGATATTTCTTATTAATTCATAATGTAATTCCAACTTCTCTTGTATTGTTTATACCCTGTAGCCCTGTCAGAAAACTGTGGTATTTTAGCTTTGTGCGCATGTGTGTGACACGTAGAGCAAATCTATTTTGACTCTTATATAATTTTATGCATATTTTTATCTGTATCAAAAGTAGAATTGTGTTCGTATCTATTAACTCCTCGTTGCCTATGACTATTTTTAAAGACATCCTTTTTATACCCTGTGCCCATTAAAAGTGGACAAAAAAGGGTATAATGAATTTGTGTAAATGTATTAGAAGGAAGGCAGAAGAAGGCATCTCCGACCCTATAAAGTATATATATTCTTGATCAGTATTAATAGCCGAGTCGATTGACACCTGTCCGTCTGTCTGTCTGTCTGTCCGTCCGTCTGTCTGTCCTTCTGTATGAACGCGTGGATCTCAGCAACTATAAGAGCTAGAGACTTTAAATTTGGAATGTAGGTTCCTTAATACCATACGCAGATAAAGTTTATTTTCAATTTTCGATTTCAAACCCCGTTTGTTTTAAAATTAGAAAAATCACCATAACATAAGCATTGCTAAAGCTAGAGACTTGAGATTTGGCACACATGATAAGAAACTTGGGCTTAATGTGCCCAGAAAATTTAATCGCGACGACACGCCCCCTTTGCCCACAATTGGAAAAAAGCGGATAACAAGAGCAGTTTTATAGCTAGTTCTATTAGAAAAAAACTGTGTACTGGGTAAAACAAACATAATAAATAGATCCTTGCTACTTTTTTTAAGTACATGGAGCGGTTTTCTGTACTTTTATGTGTTTCAAACTCTCGTAACTTCATTAAAACTTAATTTTGTAATTGTTTGATCTTATTAATTTTGCATATACTTTTTATTTGTTTTTGCATTTTTATTTTATTAATAATCGATTATGTTTACACTTAATCCATTTGCCTTTCTTCGGTCTCTAAACTCAACCGATTTCCGTCTTAAATGTCAATTTGTTCAATGTTTGTATTCTATGGTAAACTGATTCTGCATAAAAACATTGAAAAATGGCAATTCGGTAACTTCGAGCTCTCATAACTTCATCAAAACTAAAACAATTCCTATACCGAATGTCAATTTGTTCATGATAGTACCTATTAATTGATTCTCCCTCTAAATTTAATTAGTTGGGAAATTTACTTCTTTTTTTATATTTTTCAATCATTTTTTATAAATATTTTCGTTAAGAATTGTGAGAGATTGTCACTCTCGCACAAGGTGAATAATGATGAGAATATACTAACGAGTTGAATTTACTAGTAATTTCACCATGATGGAGCGCGCTCTCTCTCTCTCTGTCTCTCTCGCTCTATTGTCTCTTTTGTTGTTAATTTATGAGAGCTTCCACACTCTAGCCCTTCCACACTTGTTATTGCTTTGCACTTTAACCGTTATCCTACTTTGTGTTTCTTTGTAGTTGTACGCAATGCATATTCGGATCCAACAAATCAATACCTGATCATCATATTCACCGTCCTGCTCTTTCGCATTGATTTTGCAATGGCAACCGAAAGCTTTATCATCGACTATTTCTTTGTCTCGCTCGCCTTTCGCAAATGTTGCGATTTTTTGCTCAAGGTAAGTAGAACATACATAGTACATATATATGTACATATATTTAAATTACAGAAAATTATTTAAATAGAGTAACATTAATCTGTTTAATCGTTTACAGTTGCAGTTCATTGTGACGTATATTGCACCATGGCAGATCACATGGGGATCGGCATTCCATGCATTTGCCCAACCATTCAGTGTGCCACACTCAGCAATGTTGTTCCTTCAAGCGGGTATCTCGGCGCTTCTATCGACGCCATTGAATCCATTTCTTGGCAGCGCCATCTTCCTCACCTCGTATGTGCGTCCCGTGAAGTTCTGGGAACGGGATTACAATACACGGCGCATTGATCACTCGAACACACGTCTCAGCTCACAGCTGGAGCGGGATTTGGGCGCCGATGATAACAATTTGAATAGCATATTCTACGAGCACTTGACGAGATCTCTGCAACATTCCCTATGCGGCGATTTGCTCATGGGACGTTGGGGCAATGTTAACCAAGGCGATTGCTTCGGTAAGTTTAGTGGATATTCATATTGCTTTGCAAAGCGAGAAAACATATTGTATATACTTGAACGGGTTGGGAAATTTAGTTGATATTGCCATGGCTGACAGTCTCTCAGTTTTAATGTTATGTTAACACAACAGGGGTTTTTACTGCAGCCAGAACATATGCTAGAACCGAACGGATCGGACTTTTGTATAATATGTAATACCTTCCTTATAGAAACGATCGATCACAAATCGAAGTTTAGTATAAGCAACATCTTTTGTTTTCTGCGATATCTCAAGGAAACGAACAAGTTGAATATTACCTAATATTTAAAATATCCTTGAAATTTGCATCAAATAGTTTTGCTATATCATATGGATTACTTTTTGTATAAGTAACTTTATACCGAAATTTAATATTAGGATTACGATATCATATAGTTTTCACCGGAACGATCTGTCGAATTTTAACATTCAACCACTTCAAAAATTTGATATATATTTGAACAAAATCACAAGCTGTATATTTAAATACCCTGTGCCCTTTAAATATGGGCAAAAAAGGGTATAATGAATTTGTGTAAATGTATGTAAGTAACATGCATAGGGAGACATCTCCGACCCTACAAATTCCATTATTTAAGCTGTCTTCAGACGGTCCCTTTTTTGAGTGCCACTTTTTGACCGACGAAAAAAGTTGCCATTCACAATATTTGCATCGGTTGACAAACAAAAATACCATCGGTTTTTTACTCACAGACTCTGGTCACACTCTCAACAATTTCATACAAAAGTTCGTCAATCTAGTAGGCATTTGACCGACGCAATAAAAGCCAGGCAATAGAACGCGTTCTATTTTCATCGGTCAGCTTCGCTTTTTGACCGAAGCAATAAAATCTCGTGTGTTCACACGAGAGCGATGGCTTTTTTAACAAAAAGTGGCACTCAAAAAGGGACCGTCTGAAGACAGCTTTAATATTTGATAGCCACAGCGAGAGAGCATATGAAAATGCCATTTGCACAAGCGAGAGCGCATAAGATCACTAGATTTGCGCTTTTGGTCGCTGTAGCGCTATACATTATGCTGCAAAAAAGCTAAAGGCTACAGTGACAGTTATACATTGTGTAAAAAGCTGAATGCTACTGGATAATGTAAAATTAATATTAGCAATTGCTATAATAATAACACAGCTTAACTTAAGAGTGTAACAAAATATACAAATTTGCTGTAAGTTTCATAACGATTAACCTATAAATAAGAGAGATGTTATGGAATTTGTTTTTAATCTATTATTTCATAAGTGTTGGACTGAGCGAGAGCGCATATGATAATATTTTCCAGCACTATTGTTTAGGAGTTGTCGAGCTCTGAACTTAAACTGATGGTTATAAAAATAACAGTAAATATGTCCGATCGCCTATACACACATCGCAAATTAGCCATTCTCGATGCAAGCAATATCGATTTCAAGCGATATACTTAAATATATGTATAAATAAGTATAAGCAATCCCATTATAATAAAAAATACTTTTCTTTGAAGACCTGCACAGGGTATCCTATTATCGCGCGTGCTCGACTGATCGGCTTGTTGGTATTGTCTTATATATTCTGACTAAATTTAGTTTAAATTGGACTATCAAAAACTTTGTTGTGTCATGTATTGAATTAAATTTCATGTATCCTAATGAAATTTTATGATATTCGGCTAACTATTTACATCGTATAGTTTTCATAGAAAGGATCGGTTGAAAACCAGCCTTTAGTTGATCCTTTATTTGGAATACTTCTTAATACTTCTTGTCTTATGCATCCTTACCAAAATTTGGTATAATTTATAACTGTTATTATTATTAAAGATGTTGGAAGAGTTAACAAGACTTAGACTAACTTATGAGTTATAGCAATAACAGCATGCCCTTCGGGTATTTTGTCTTTAGGAAGAGTTGAATTTTATTCATATTGTCTGGGTTGGGTTCAGTGAGAAGATCTAGCGGGTTAGTGTTATTATTCTATTGTAATTCTGTTATTATTGTTGGATAATGGTCAGGATATTGATAGCTTGGTAGTATTGATAGGTGAGTTTGGTGTGACATAGGCGAAGTCTTACTATTTAGACTGGATCGAGTCTGTTTATCTTGTGTTGTTGTGTACTGAGGTAGTTTCCTATGTGTATGTTATTTGAATTAAAGGTTTTTGTACCATTAGGTTAAGTTTTCTATTTGTATAGTGTTGAATGCTTGTTTTAGTTAGCTGTTTTTGTCTTTTGGATTTGTATTTGGGGTGAAGGTATGTGGCATTTTGTGGGTTGATTTAGCTGTTTGGTCTGCAAGTTCATTCCCTATCATGCCTGCATGGCCGGGTATCCATTCTTATTTGCTTTCACTGATGACTTGTTCTTTTTTATTCTAGTGCTCGCCTCGGATGATCTGAATTGTTTGGTGCACATTATAGAGTTGGGCAATGGACTCTGCACCTTTCAGATGCGTGGCTTGGAGTTTCGGGGCACGTATTGTCAGCAGCGTGAGGTGGAAGCGATAACGGAGGATGTTGAGGATAACGACGGTTGTTGCTGCTGTGATCCTGGACATTTGCCGCGTCTCCTTAGTGCCAATGCCATGTTCTCCACACGCTGGCTTGCCTGGCAAGTGGTTGCCGCCCAATATGTCATCGAGGGATACTCCATATCCGACAATCTGGCAAGTGCGACGTTGCAGGTGTTCGAGTATCGAAAGGTGCTCATCACGTACTACATTAAGGTGAGTTCACTAGTATATGTTTGTGTTTATTACAACTGAATTGTGGTTTGTTCCGATTCCGCAGAGCATCATCTACTACGTGGTAAAGAATCCCAAGCTGGAGCAATGGCTCGCCTCGGGACCCATTCAGGAGGCATTGCAGCATACGCTGAGTCGCCAGTTTGTGGATCTCGATCCCATATTCAATTTCAATCTCGACGAGGACTTTGATTTTCGTGCCGTTGGGATAACAAGATCAAGTTTTTGCTACGTGTACCTCAAGTGGATTAATTACTGTGTAGACAAACGCAAGGAGTTGCAGCTGGGAAAGGAAGCAACAACAACAGCAGCATCAACAGCAGCAACAACAGCAGCAGCAACAACAGGAGCAACAACAGCAACAACGACGACAACAATAACGATGCCGTCGCCTGCTGTAAATGGTGTGGCGGCAACAGCCACAATAAACACAACGACAGCTGGAGGCGGAGGCGGAGTCGGAATCAGTGTACAGGCAATAACAACAGCGGCCACAACGGCAACAACGACAGCGAATACAACGCCTGCCCACAACGATTCCAAGAGCACACCGAATCTGTCGTCACATGGCCCTGCAACCGCACCACAATCCAAATCCCAATCGCAGCAACAACTGCGCAGCGTGGTGCGTCCGCAGAAGAGTGCCACAATGAGTGGCAGCGGTGGTACAGCGCCAAATGTGTTGCAAGAGGGTAGCGAGCATTTGAGCAGCTCGCACAGTTTTGCCAACATCTCGCGTCAGACGTCGGAGAGTGCGCCCGGATTGGGTGGCTATGTCACCTACATGGATCAGAATGTATTTGTCAAGTTATCGAAGACAACGACGACAACGGCAACAGCGTCGGCTCCGGCGTCGGCAACGACAAAGTCATCGCTGCGCAAGGAGGATTCACCGAGAGCCCAAGCAATCCAGCAGCAGGAAGGTAATCTGACCACAATTCTGCCCAGCACAGTGCCCCCAATGCGGGATACACCCGTTCAGCGTCCGGCTCTGAAGCTGAAGGTGGCCAGCGTGTCGAAGGAGGCGCCACTGGTCTCGTTGTGCCTCGCTCTAGGGCTGTTGGCGCGTCGTTCTTTGGCCACCGCATCGCATAGTTCGCTGACCGGTGTAGAGTTCTTTCTGCATGGTCTGCATGCGCTCTTTAAGGGCGACTTTCGGATTACCTCGCCGCGGGATGAATGGGTATTTGCCGATATGGAATTGTTGCATGCTGTGGTCGCACCCGCTGTTAAAATGGCATTAAAGCTGCAACAGGATCACATTACGAATCCCGATGAGTTTCTTGATCCGCATGCGCTGTACGAGGCCATCGATAGCTGCTCCAAGGAGTTGGTTATCTCCCACGAAGCGGATCCCGTGTGGCGCAGCGCCGTTTTGCGTGGCGCACCCAATTTGCTGGCACTGCGCCATGTCATGGAGGACGGTTCCGATGAGTATCGCATCATACGGCTGACAAAGCGTTTTCTCAGCTTTCGTGTCATCAAATTGAATCGGGAATGTGTGCGTGGTCTGTGGGCCGGGCAACAGCAAGAGTTGATCTATCTACGCAATCGGAATCCGGAGCGGGGAAGCATACAGAATGCCAAGCAGGCGTTGCGCAACATCATCAACTCTAGCTGCGATCAGCCCATTGGCTATCCCATCTATGTGTCGCCGTTGACCACCTCGTATGCGGATACGAATGCTCAACTCTGTCAGGTGATTGGAGGTGCCATTACCTTGGACACGATACGTCAGACAGTGCTGGATTGGTGGCATCGTATACGGGAACGTTGTCGGCAGGGTTGCAGCTCTGGCTCCGCGATGGAGGCGTCTATGCAGCTGGGTGCTTGTAACTTTGGCAGCGGTGGCAGTGTGGTGGGCACGGGTTCCACAATGGCAGCCACAACTGGCGGCGTCGGCGGCGGCGGCGGACAAGGAGGTGGTGGAGTAGGAGCAGCAACTGTTGCTGCAACAACTGCCTCAACTGGTGGCAGTGTGGCAGCTGCTATTGGCGGCAGTGCACCCGGTACGGCGAGCAGCACAGGCGGTGAATCGGGTGAATTGCCGCCCGTATTCATTTCGGCGCCACTCTACAACACGCTCACCGTCAACAGCTATTACGGCGTGCGCGGCAATGTGGCAGGCATGAGTGGCATGGCCGGCAGTCTCGGTGGCAGCTATGTCAGCGACACATTGGCCGTGGTGCGCGGCGGACTCGCCGTCATGCCCGTCAAGCCCACGTCGACAACATTGATTGCCGGTCTGTTGAATCGCGAGCGTGATCAGGAGGTGGCATCCGGTTCGACGTTGCGTGCCAGCAGCAGCGGACCACGTGCTCGCAGTGGCGGACAGTTGCCGGCGAGTGCGCGACGTGCCACGCTGCCAATTGCCAGCGGTGCCAGTGGTGCCAGTGGTGCAGAATCTCTACCCGCCAAGGATGCCGCTCAGGCACGCTGCGATCTTGTCGAACGCGAACCGAGTCCACGCTCCAACAAGCTGTCCTCCTCCTCGGGCAGTCTGGGCGTCGGCATGGGCGTTGGCAACATCATCACCACGCCCGGCGATTATCCGCGTAAGACCAAGGGTCCCATTTGCCTCATGGCCAACGAGACGGCGAATGGTGGCACGAGTCCAGCTGCTGCCACAGCACCAACGGTGGCATCCACAGCGCTGTTGACGCCGCGAAAGCCTAAAATTGAGATCTATCGCAAGGTCATCATCGTGGACGACACGGGGGTAAGTCGAGATTAGGTTTCAACCACTTGCAAATAAACTTGGCATTAGTATCGACTACATATACCAATTATCCTTGTTATACTTAACTTGACGTCTTTGGGTTTTGAAGTTGAATTCCCAAGCAGTTCACAAACAATTCACCAGAAATAACATGTAACGCCTTTAACTAACAATTTCCATGAGCATAGCTGAAACATTTTCAAAATTATGACTCCGAACCACTGTTGAACCATATTTAGAGCATACCTAAGCTACAGCTGATCTTGTTTCAAATCTATCACAAAGTGTTGCATGTAGTAAAACTCCTTTGCTGAGCTAATTTCTTGATCATAGCTATAAGATTTTAGAGATATATAAAGATATTGTATTATATATATTAATACTGTATACGAGTCAATTAAAAACCTCTTTCATTAGCATAGCTAATTCATTTCAAACTATTGCATTGTTATTCACATTTTAAACTCATTTGAACCACTTTTAAATCAGATCTGATTCAATTTGATAATTGTTTCCATAGGATATCTTTTGTATATTAAATTTCATTGCAGCTTAAAGTCTTTGGAGTATATGTTTCTGAACAATTCCAATTTGAAACACAGTTTAACATATTTTCCTCTACACGAGGTAGAAGTCTAGTGACGAAAGCATATTCAAGCCCTTTAATGCTCTTACATATGTATGTATGTTATTTATACAGAAAGTTTGTTATCATTTTTGTTTGTAACCATTGTGTTTAGTATATGACAAGTTTATTTTTACATAATTTACTTAATAAGATATCTGAAGTATTCTGATAAATATACATAGTTTATTGATAATCCATATAAATTTGCAACTGCAACTGATTTGAACCGGTTTTTATTCCTTCTACAAAATATAACATATAACTTGTTACTTACCAATTTAACATCCAAGCAAATTTAACTCATTCATTGTAATATTTTAAAGCTCTATTCATTTGTGAACCCTCTTTGAACCGGTTCACAGACTAGATATCCAGGAAATTTATATAAAAACAATTTTATTGTAATTTGTTTGTTGATTGATATCCATTTATTTTATTCAAAATTTATTTTCTTATCTGAAACATCTTTGTTCGTTGTCGAACCAATTTCGAACCATATCTGAACCGTATCTGGACCAAGTTTTAAACCCTCTATAACAAATATAAGTTGTATACTTACCCATTTCAAATTCAAGTGAATTTTAATCATTAATTATAATATATAAGGGCTAAATTAATTTGTGAATCACCCTTGAACCGGTTCACAGACTTGATATGTAGGAAATTAAAATATGATTATTTTAATTCTAGTTTGTTTGTTGACAGATTTCCTCTTATGTTATTTATTAATCGATGTTCCCATCTAAATCACTTTAGTTCGGATATATTGACGTCGAACCACTTTTGAACCACATCTGAACCGTATCTGGACCAAGTTTTAAACCCTCTATAACAAATATAAGTTGTATACTTATCCATTTCACATTCAAGTGAATTTTAATCAATATATATGATAATTATGATATATAAAAGCTCAATTTATTTGTGAACCACCCTTGAACCGGTTCACACACTTGATATGTCTGCAATTAGCTAAGCAATCCCTTGACTGATACATTCTTTGTTCCCCCACAGATCTATGACTGCCTGGACATCATCGATGCTGTTGTTTGGCCCACGGATCACATGCGTGCCAATGGCGGACGCCTGAGCTGGAAGGATTGGGAGCCCAAGGCCGGCATGGTGGGTCACGTGGTGCACGTCTGGGTGCCGAATCACAAGGACGTGCTCTTTCGCTCCCATGTCAATCGGTGTGTTTATCTGATCGAGATTGGAGAACATTATGTGCCGGTTGAGGAGCTGGGACTGCGTGAATATAATCAAATTCTGGGCAGCAGCAGCGAGGAGATGGCGAGTTCACGTCGCAGTTCCATCCAACGGGATTTCCACGAGTACAGCATGCAGCAGAAAATGGCGGGAATCACGCCCATCATGAGTGCTCCGAGTGGCAGTAAATGCCACAAGCATAAGATCCGTGCCGTGAGCAGCAGCAGCTCTGAGGAGGACGATGGCCAGGAAGCGGCTAGGTGTAGTACTCCAGCGGCTGGATCTAGAACTCTGGGTGCGATGGCATTGCCTCCGGGTGTTACAGCTCCTCCAGGCATCGATCTGATGAACTTCAACACACTGCTCAACATGTGGAAGTTGATTGCCGATAAAAAGAAGCAGGCAATCAATATTGATACAACGGAACCGTTTGCTGCCTTCGATTACACCGGTGAATTGCCGCCGGAATTGATGCGTCAGCTGGAGGAGAGTCGTCTGGCCCAACAGCAGCTGTTGGAGGAGCAGCAAGAGGAGGAATTGCGCAAACATCTGCAGCAGCTGGAGGACGAGGCGTTAGCTCTGGAAGCGGAGCAAGCAGCGCATCCCTGTGAACCCGTAACGCCGCCTTCGATAGAGGAGTTGTCGCTGGAACCAAGTGGAACGACCACGCCCACAAGTACGCCCACAACAACGACGCCAACGCCGCCGCCACAAATGGAGACGCAGTTGAAAATTGAGACAGAGTTGGAGATGGCAACAAAGACAGAAACGCAGCCAGAAATGGAGACAACGACAGAGATGGAGACGAAGAAGGAGCAGGAGAAGGAGACGGAAACGGAGTCAGCCTCCGCGGTGGAAACAACAATAGAATTAGCAGATGAAGAGACGGAGGGGCGGCAACAGGACGATGAGCAGCAGGAGGAGGATGGCACAACTGTATAGGGATAAAAGTCAAGAGAGAGCATGAGAATGTTATATCATTTGAAAGAACAATTACCCAGCGTAAAGCCCCAACAAATACGAATTCAACAAAATACTTCCAAGTAATCAAAGTAGAGTTTTTAAAACGACTGTAAAAAGCATGGATAAATGTAAATAATATCATATATATATATATATATCTATATCTATATATATATATATATATATACAATACTACTAGCTATAGATTTGTTATACTATATTTTCGCCTGTATATACATATATACTACATATACTATATATGGAAAGAAATCGAGGAGAAACGGAAAAACGGTTGGATTAGCTTTTTCACTAAATTGTAGTTTAACAACATAACAAATTATATATATATATGTGTATAGCAAGAATTCGAATTCTTAATTATATATACCATATACTATATTCATATTCATACATATACAAATGGAATTTGCAAAACAAAAATTGAAGCAAAAATTACATTTTTGTTAGTATTACAAATATATATATATATATATATATATACATATATATACACCTATTATAAAGTCCTTAAAAACATATATATATATATATGTGTGTCAGAAACTGTTCAAGATCGAGAAGAAGCAGACAGAACAGACAAAAAGAAATCTACAAGTTAAATGTAAAGAAGGTAAACCACTCAAAACCAAAATGCTTTTCACTAATTTTACTTATTATTATTATTATAATTATAATTATAATACCTGGTCCTTGCCCTTGTCTTGTGTCTTCTACTTCTTCTTCTGCGTCTACTTTAAACTAATATTATTATTGCTTTCCTAGCCAATATATATTTATATATATATATATATATATATTAAACAAAACGAAAACAACATAAGAACTAACAAAGAATTTATATAAATTTATTAATTAACTAAAAAACAAAACAAAAACAAAACAAAGCGAAACACAAAACATACCAAAATTTTACTGTTAATAATTATAAAGAAAACCAATTAAAAACTATCACTAAATACATAAAAAATATATATATATATGTATATGTATACAAGTATTTAACTATAAATTAAGTTGACAAAATTACAAAAACATTAAAAAACCAAAAAAAAAAATACACAAAAAAAACGACAATTTTAAAGTAAATACAATTGAAATTAAAAAAAAAATAAAAAACAAAAACAATTAATTAAGTGACAAATGAAAAGTCAAGAAATTTGCTGACGACTATAATGTTAATGTTGGTGAATGATAAATAGTATAAAAGAAAATAAATTATATATGTATGTGTATATTGACATATTGATGAACAGATAATGTTGATGATAATGAAAATGTAAAGCTCTCACGTTGCCTTAATACATTAGACTGATTTTTTCTACACACACACACACACACACACACTGAAACACACACACACAGCTACACAACAAACAGACACACACACACAAACACTATGTACTTGTATATGTGCAGTATATAGATACTTGTTTAAATGCATGTATATATAAAATAGATATATATGTATATGTATATGTACATATATCACCTAAATATCAGATATAGCGTTATATATATGTGTATACATGTATATATAAATATATTTAAATGTATTTAAACACAAAGTACATATAAATTTAAAAAAAAACAAACAAACAAACAAACACACACACACACATGTTGAAACCTAAACAATTCAGAATATCTATAATAATTATGGTTGCGAGTATTTACATAGCTAAAGGAATATATCATTAAAAACAAACGTATAAATCAATAACTAAATAAATACCCTGTAATATATATTTATATATGGACAAGGTGCAATGTACATGCGCTAAAACAAAGTAAAAAAAAAATGAAAACAACTAGAGAAATGCCCAAATAATTTTTCCAAATACACAAATTAAGCATATTGTAAAACACATTTATTATTATCGAAAGAAAAAAAAAATATAAGAAGAAAAAAAAAACAGAAAAATATATAAATGAAAGAACAAAAAAAAACAAAAAAAAAAACAAAAAAACAGCACACGAACAAAATAATAAATGTAACCCCACTATCCCCCCTCAATTCAGCATGTACAGAGTTATTCATTTTCACCATTTAACTGCAACTGCAACTGTATCTGAAACTAGCCAATCTTTAAGGAGAAAACAAACTTAATTAAATGGTACAGTACAACAACAAATGTAACGAATGTCTGTGTGAAGCAGAACACAATACATAGTACATATTAACAAAAAAAGAGAATACACAAAAACGAAAACAAAAACAAAAACAAAAGAGAAGATAACAAACAAATGAATGAAATGATGAAACGTAAATTGTATTGGAACAACTATCGAAAAACGAAAAACAAAAACTTAGCTGTTAATGACATTTTAATTCCCAATTCCATTAATTGTCAATTTTCTCTTTGGTTTGTTCCTTTTCCAATTCTGTTTAGTTACAATTATTATTATATATTTATATATATATAAAGTATATATATATATATATATGTATATACTGCATATAACGATTAAACTACAAATAAAAATGAAACTTGTTATACAAAAAAAATAACAACTTTTTTTTTTCTGGGATATCGGAAAATTCGTTTTCTGGCAAATGGGTTTATTAAATTTTATTTGACATTATTTTTTAATTTTAGCTCTTTCAAAATAATCTATCGCTGTTTTTAGAAAATTTATGGAATCTCAAAATATATATAATTTTATTATAAACTGATTTTATTTAGGTGCAAGTTAGCATAGATTCAATATTAATCTATAAGAATAGGATTATATGAATGAGTGAATGGCTGAAAATTTTAAAATAAAATTTGTTTTATTTTTGGTTGGTTCGCTTTTCAGTCTTTTAAATGAAATTTTAAATATTAATAAAGAAATTTCAATAAAGAAATAGTTTTAATAATTTTTTATTTATTTAATATTATCAATAATATGTGTGAAAATTGAAACAATACTAAAGTTAATAGTTGTAGGGGAGCACTAACGTTGAGGTTTTCAGCCTTAAGTGTTTAAATATTACCTGAAAAACAGTAATTATATGTAGGCAACGCAGCGAAATTAAAATTTAACGATCGCTTACACAAGAGCGTTGAAGACTTTTCACTCAGGCAGCTTTTATGTCACTCAAATGAAATATTTACTTGCTGCTGATTTCTGATCGCCTGGTACTTCGGCTAAAATTTTCATTTGCTGCGAGCTGTTGCAAGCTCCACAAACATATATGTACATCATACAATTATCATAAGTATATCATGTGTGCATCATTCGTACATGCATACGTCGTACTTAAATACATACATAAATACATACATCACACGTACATACATACATCACACGTACATACATACATCACACGTACATGCACACATCATGCGTTCACACATTCATCATACGTACATTGATTCAAATTTCCAGCTGAATTACCAGGCGATCAGAAATCAGCAGCAAGCAACCAATTTAATTTGAGTCACATTCAAATTGGTTGAGTGAAAGTATGAGCTTGAGTGTGCGCACTGAGTGCAATTTCCGCTGTATGAGTGAATGTTTCCTTAGAACGATCGTTAAATTGAATTTGTTGTTGCGCTTTTTAAACGATCGTTAAATTTGAATTTAAGTTTTTGCTATTGACAAGTTAAATTTGAATACTTTTTATTTCTATTCACCTGATATTTTTTTTGACAAATTTCCCTTTTCTTGGCTGACTTTAAGCTTGTATTCTAATTCTTGCTGTTAAGACCTACATTAATTTCTGTTCGCCTGCTACTATTGTCTATTTAGAGCTAATATTTCATTCTAACAATTCAAAAGAGTGTTAACCATTTGTTTTTAAATTAACAGCTTCTTTTATTATTAAAATCCGATGCTTACAAATTAACATAGAGTTAACTATTTTATATATTCTGTAATTCCAAACAGAAACCTCATTTAGTTACTCCAACAAAAAGTGGGCAATTGATAGAAATTTATAGATTAATGTAACAAAAGGTTTATTACGTTATAAATTTGTTTATAATTATTTACAAGACACACACTTCGGACTTAAGAATTAGGAGGGGATTCTCAAGTTTTGGCTGCGGCAGCTTTAACAGGCGGCCAAAAGGGCGTCAGTTCGCTAAGTGCAACATCGTAGAGCAGATTCTGATACTCCTCGAGCAGAACTGAAATATAAATCAAACATATTAATACTGGACAAAAATTTAAATTAGTATTATGCTTACAATTGGGTTCACTTTGCCATTGATCCAAGAGCGCTTGACGGGAGTGTATCTGCTTGGTGATCAGAGCACGCTTGAAGCGCAGTACTTTGTCGTTGAGGCTGGACCAGCTCTTGATCAGCGAGGCGGGTGTCGATTTCAGTTTGGACTTGAACTCGGCCAGTTTTGGACAAACGCTGCCCTCCAGCAGGAACATGCCGAAGTAGCTGCAAAGAGGGATATGATGAGACTAATGTTGAAACCAGCGAGAACTTAGAAGCTAAATAAGTAAGCACGACAGTAAAAATACTCGATATTCCTATCTATTGAATCTCAACGAGTGAAATAATTAACAAAAATGTATATATATATGCTAAAACCAAAGTTGCAAACCTTCAAAATGTTGAAGAAGGTTCAGTTTGATTGCTAGAATCTTATAGAAAGATTTTGGTTAGGTTTTCAAACCTGTTTTAAGAATTGCTTAAGCCAAGGTTTTGGTTCGACCTCGAGTTCAATTTAGTACAGGAAATTAGTTTATTTTCTAAATTGTTTTCATTGATTTTTTAAGTCGATAAATTTTCTTAATAAGAAAATAACCGATTTATTAAGAATCTTTATAAAGAATATATTTTAAAAATGATTTATCATTTTAGGATTTTTTATTCAAAGTCTCAAATAATGAATTTTATTTTATCTCCCCGAATTCAACTTATTTTCAAATGGTTCGATTCGAAGTTTTGTTCCAAAAGGTAACTAGATTACCAAAAAAATCAGAATCAAACTAGTTTTTTAAGGCTCGGTTAAAGACAGGTTGGGAGCTTTGATTGAAACTCATTAGGAAAATCGAAAGACCTTTCCGGGACTCGATTCAATTGGAGCACACAAAATAAAAATATTTTAAAACGAGTAATACGAAAAAACAGAAACCCTTTGCAGGATTCTAACTCCAATTGAAACTTGTTGTTAAATAACTGCAGTGCTTAACTGATGTTGATAATTGTTACAAAATGTGGTAGCTCTAGCTCTTACAGTCTCCAATATCTCCATGTTGAAGGATACAAGAATACTCTACTTTAAACTATTTACGAGTATGCAAATGTTCAGTCAGTTACATACTTTGCCACAAAGTTGTGACACATGGAATAATGGAGACTATAGTCTCAAAATGTAATATCTCTAGCTCTTACATTCTCCTTAATCTAGATGTTCAAGCATACAATAATACTCTACTCTAAATACTTATCAAGTTCGCAGATATCGCCACTTGTCTGTTACATACATTGCCACAAAGTTATCACACTCCTGTATCCCTAGGCATAATTAAGACTG
This sequence comes from Drosophila histrio, assembly GCA_958299025.2. NCBI lineage: Eukaryota > Metazoa > Arthropoda > Insecta > Diptera > Drosophilidae > Drosophila > Drosophila histrio. The sequence continues at coordinate 49,592,213 of OY282582.1, read as the reverse complement.
TTGTCCCAAAATGTAATAGCTCTAGCTCTTACACTCTCCTTAAACTAGATGTTAAAGCATAATACTCTACTTTAAACACTTTAAAAGTTCGCAGATGTCGCCTAATGTCAGCCACATCCATTGCCATAAAGTTATAGCACTCCCTCGCCCGTAACTTACCAGCACGCCTTCTCGCTGATCGGCATCTCGACCTCGCCCAGGGGCAGTTCCCAGCCCGCCTTGCCAAATGTGGCGTCCACATAGCAGTAGATTCTTCCCTTTTCCGCATCGTAGCGTGGAGCGGGATCCTCCTTCACCTGGCGGATGTTGCACAGCAGTGGCACGTAGAGCAGCAACCACTCCGGCTCGATGGCGGTGATGCCGCGTATAAACATCTTGCTGCTGTCGCCATTCTGCAACTCGTACGCCTCCTGGTAGACGATCCACTCGGGACAGCTGCGCTTCAGCACCGAGGAGACGTGCAGAAAGGCGGGCTGCTCCATATCGGCACAGTTGTAGGCGTACTTGAGGCGACGTCGCTCCTCCTTGTCGCTGATCTCGTCGAGCGGCACCTTGCGTGCCACCTGATCCCCCATGCCGGCTAGCAGAATCTGTCGAAGGAAGCGAGCCTGAGCATCGCTGGGCGGTTTTAGTTGCGGATCGACGCACAATTCCACATCGCTGACATTCAAATTGATCTCGTTCGTCAGCTGGACGCGTAATTTGCGCACTTCGCTGATGGCCTTCGGCCGCAATCCATTCGACTCGCAAAACTCAGCTAGTTGTCCCTGGGAACCGGCATATTCTGCAGCGCCCACAGCACGCAGTAGAACCATGGGATCGCCGAGCAGCTGGTAGTTGCCGTGACTCGCCCAGCTGAGTCGCTTGGCATGGAATCTATTGGACGTGGGCGCCACATCCTCCTGCCGCTGCACACCCGTCTCCATAAGCAGCTCCTGGACGGACAGGGCGGCAACGAGGCACACTGTGTAGGGCAACAATTGCTGTTGATTGGACAACGCCAGCATTTTGCCGAAACGTGGTGCCACCGGAAAGCGTGAGATCACACGTCCCAACTTGGTTATCGCCGGCGGCGTGTCCAGCTGTTCGTCACGCGCCTCCAAGGCACCCAGCACGCTCAGTCTGTGCTCGGCCGCCTGCAGCTGCAGCTGATCTGGCGGCGTGGGGAACGGAAAGTGAACGACACGATCGATGCCCATGCAACGCATTTGCAACATCAGATCCTCGACGGGCTTCTGCTGTATATCCGGCTGACTAAAGTCCGCAAACAGATCGTTAAATACGGCGCTGGAATAGAGACGATAACAGTGTCCGGCACTCACACGTCCCGCACGTCCGGAACGCTGATCCGCAGATGCCTTGGACGTATACGTGACCACAAAGGCGCTGACTCCAGTCAGTTTATCATAGAGTCGCGTCTTCTGTCTGCCACAGTCCACGACGTACTTGATGTGCGGTATGGTCAGCGAAGTCTCCGCCACATTGGTGCTGACCACACAGAGGCGACAGCCCTCGGGCACCGGCTGAAAGATACGATTCTGTTTGTCCGACGACAGCAGCGAGTAAAGAGGCAACACCCACAGCGGTTGCTTTGTTGCCGGCTCATCCAGATGCTCATCCGCCAGTTCATCCTCTAGCTCTGCCTCGGAGTCCTCGGCATGCGCCTCATGCATGTCCGCTTCTGTGTCATCGCTCGGCAGCTTGTAGTCATCTAAATTGATCTTGGGCAGCGAGATTTGTGTAAGAAACTTCTTCTTGGACTTGCGTATGTTGCGTATGACACGTTTCATATCGAACTCCTGCTCCTCCTCCTGTTGTTGCTGTTCCTCCACCGGCTTTTCCTGCTCCTCATCTTTCTTTGCCGCCTGCTGTTTGTAGGGAAACGTGCGTCGCAGCTTGCGCACCAGCTGATTAACCTCCTGCTGTCCCGTCACAAATATCAGTATGCCGCCCTCGGGCAGCTGGGCGTGTATCTTCATGGTCTTGCGATATGCCTCCGCCACGTAATCATCTGGCGTACGCTTCTGAAAGTGTATGGTCACCGGAAACTGACGCGCCTCGACTTTGATCAGCGGCGGCGGCGTCTTGAACAAACGCGCATTCTCCGTAAAATCGCTGACTCGCAACGTGGCCGACATGATGATCAGCTTGAGGGGATTGCCACGCTTGTGACGCAGCGGCACAATGCGCGACAGCAGACCCACCAAAATGTCCGTGTAGACACTCCGTTCGTGTGCCTCGTCCAGCACAATTACCGAGTATTTGGTGAGCAGAAAATCACTTTCGATCTCCTTGAGCAACACACCGTCTGTCATGAATTTAATGCGTGTGGCCGGCGTCACGTTGCCCTCGAAGCGTATCAGATAGGACACCTCGCTGTGGGGCAGATTCATCTCGTGGGCCACACGTTTCGACATGGCAATGGCTGCCACGCGACGCGGCTCTGTTATACCGATCATCTTGTGCTGTGCATATCCCGCCTCATACAGAAACTGCGGCAATTGTGTTGTCTTGCCGGAGCCCGTCTCGCCGGCCACTATGACAATGGGATGCTCGTTGATCAGCTCCATTACCTGCTGTTCCTCGGCGAGAATGGGCAGACGCAGACGTGCTGATTGCACAGCATCTGTGCGATGAACGGGCACAAATACGGTCTTGTGTTGATAAGCTGGAATTGCTGGCTTTGCAGCTGCTTTGGGCGTGGACTTTGGCGTTACAGCAGCTGTTGGTTCAGCTGGCGCCTCAACAGAAGCTGTTGGCTTAGCTGACGCCTCAATTGGAGCTGCAACTGAAACGGGAGCTGCTTCCTCCGCTTCCTCCTCTTCCTCGTCATCGCTGTCATCTGTTGTCGACTCATCCGTTTCATTGGCATCCAGAATATTGGGATTTTTCCGCTTCGCCTCCAGCTCCTCTTGCTCCTCCAGCAACAGGCGACGCTTGCCAGCACCTTTGATTGCATTCACACGTCCCCTGCCCTTGTGTTGAGTCTGCTCGACTTGCTGTTGCGTTTGTCGCGCCTTCTTCTTGGCCAGATATTCGTCCAATGTATGCAGACGCTTCAAGCCCACCGTTTGCACCTGGCTAATTGATGTATATTGTTTCAATTCAGCCTCGGAAATTTGCACCGCAGCCAAATCTTCCAAAAGTTGTGCGCGCTGCAAATTCAAAATCCATCTTAATCGAGTACATAATTATTAAAATTTGATTTATACTTACGCCCTCCTTCTTTTTCTTCTTATCCACAATGGTTTGCAGATGTTTGCGCTGTTTCTTCGTCAATATCTTTACATTTTGACGTTTCTCCAATTTGATTTTGGTCGCACGCTTCTGGGAGGGAAGAACGAGAGCATTTGCTTCGTCGTAGCCCGTGGAAATGCCGTTGACAGCGCCATCAACAACATTCTCCGTTTCAATTTTGATCTGTTTTGTGCGGTTGTGGGGTTAATGGGGGACAACTTTAACTGTTTTCAGTCATACTCACATTCTTTACCGTCGAATTGTCCACAATTGTTTGCGGATTTTGCCGCGCCTTGGCATTGTACACCTTTTTGCCCATATTTATATTGTGTCGGTAAACATTTGTTGCCAATCTCCAGTGCACGTGCAGCTCGTGTTATCGAAATTATCGATTTGATTCGATTCGACTCGATAGGGAAAACATCGCAGCATATTGCTAGTGTGCAGCCCTGGATGTAGTGCACACTTGTTCAGCTGATTTCAAACAAAACATACGATAGTTAAGATAAGAAAATGTAAATAATTTAAAATTTACTAACTAAACGCTGTGCTAAAATCGGGTGAATGGTACAATGTGGGAACACTATAAAAGCAGCTGATTTAAAAAAAATACAATAGTTTAATCAATTTAATCGCTTAGTCCAAAAATAAATTATTAACCTAAGTACTCACTATCGCTGTGCTAAAATCTGGGTAAATGTACCAAAAATACAGTGCTTACACAATGTGGCAGCGCTGCGAAAACAGCTGATTTTTTCAAATCAAATGCACACTTACTAATGATTATTTAATGAAAGTCGAGCTTAGTGATTGTTAAACCAATAAATGTATTTCTAATTTTTGACATTTCATCAATGGCTGTGCCAGAAAAATTTAAGTAATATAATTGCACACAATTCGTTGTACTAAAATCGTACTAAAAGTGTACACTCTGCCAACAGTGTGGCAGCGTTGCAAACGCCAAAAGCAAAACATATGAAAAGAGAGTGAGAGTGCATTAATTGGCAAACGCGCTCAGAAGCGTTTGTTGTTGTTACTTGAGCTGCATTTACAACTCATTTTAACCGTTAAATTGGCAATTTACAAGAACAAATGGCACACGCCATGGCAAATAAAACAGATCCAGTGCGTGTTGTGCTCTCAATGCTCATAGAGGAAACACAGTAAGTGCGAAAGTCGACGCAGATTGCACCAGATGCTTCTCTCTGCCCAAAAACTGATGCTGAACTAATTCCTGCATTTCTCACTCGCATATATATTGTAGTAAACATCATAATTTACATTTTCAGCTCGCCTTACACACCGGATACAATACTTCGTGAATTTCGCGCTACAGCCGATAAACGTCTTTCACACAACGAGCTTTTATTGCTCCTGGAATCCATCAGTTGCAAGCGTCCCAATTATCGTGATCTGCTGGATGAAATTAAGTACATACTTGAGCGGTAAGTTTAACTAAATATGCTCTCGTCCAAGGTGTAATTAGTTAGAAGGTGACATATTTACTCTGTCTCGCGAACTCTCTCCGCCATGAGTGATATATGAAACTATATACATTTAGTGCCATACTCTTCGCTACACGTAGTTTGCGCCTTTACTAAACAAAATATATACTCAAGAGATTGTGTTTTATGAGTTTGTAACCTTTATATATTATGCTATGTACCAGAGATTAACTTTGTGCAAGAGTATGTAACGAATAGAAGAAGACGTGCCGGCAGTTCCTGCATGGTAGTATATATGTATGTATATCTTGATTAGCATGAACAGCCAAGCTGATTCACTCGTTTATCCGTCCGTCCGTCCGATCCCGACTTCAGCAACTGGCTAGACACACGAAATACGTAAGTCGTATAGGTTCCTGTATAGCAAACGCATATAAAGTTTTAAATAAAGTATCTTCCTCTCATTCCTGCAAATCAATTAAAACAAGAACATTTCTGTACTTATAGTCCTTCAACTTTAAAGCTATCGAGTTTTTGAAGATCAGTCCAAAGTTGTGCAGAATAGAAAATAATCTCATTAAATCGCACGGTGTATGGTCTAGACGAGTGTGCGAGCGAGACAGGTCGAACGATTGTGAGCATAACCTATAAATGTCAATATATAGACAATGTTCATACATATGTATTATATATTTACTATATACAGTGGCTCGCAGCATATTTCAAAATACATACATACATTCTTGATCAGCGTTAACAGACAAGGCGATATAGACATGTCCATCTGTCCGTCCGTCTGTCTGTCCGTCCATCTGTATGATCACCTAAAACTCAGAGACTATAAGAGCTAGATACACCGAACTTGGTATGTAGGTTCCTCTATATTCTAAGCAACACCAGTTTTAATTTTAATTCATAATTCATCATCATAAATTCGTATATGTTTAAAAAAACAATTTTACGTAGAAACTACCGAAAATGAGAGCACACGTACAAAGCTTGCCAGCTTGTTTGTTCGACTGTTTATGATTTTGGGATTTTGTACAGGCATTAACTGAACATTCGGTCAGGATGTTTGAAAATGGGGACGAATAAGCCAAATGTGCCGTCGTGGAAATAGCCTATAAGTACATGATCATTAACAGTCCGGCTCTCTCAACTGTAGCCTTACCGACTAGTCTTAGTTACATTTTGTTGCCATTACCGATTTATATGATAATAAAGTAATTTTGTTTTGTATTATCTATTACCCAATTTAAATGTCTGTTTACTTTTTAGTAAGGATCCCATGTTTGCATTGTTAAAGTTTACGGAACGCATTCATAACGATTCCTTGGCTAGTGAACCAGCCGAGATGCCGTTGCCAACGAGGAAAACCTATCAAGTGCAGACGTTGCTGGAGCCAATGAACAACAACAGCATCAGTGCCAGCACCAGCACCACTAGCCTGGCAGATGAGCTGACGAATGGCTCACGTGCCCGCAAGTCTCTGGACTTGTCCACATCGACTCCTGTGACAAGTCGCAAGACTGAAGAGCTTCCCCCCGGTCTCTCCACAGTTGCCTCGGCTAGTTCGATAACATTTGCTCGACGTCCGGCGTCCACAATAAGCGGGAATAGTGAGACAATGACAATGCCGCTTGGAGACTTGAGTTCGGTAAGTGGTTGACATGGAATCCTCACTGTCACAAAGGTTTAATTGTTGCACTCTGTAGATAAAGAAGCGCGTATTGAATGCCGTTGGTCAAACTCCCACTATTCCTGCACTGGACATCATCTCGTGTGGCAGCGCTCGTTCCGGAAGCTCGTCCTTTCGGAGTCACAATGCCAACACTGTCAATGGAGCAGGTTGCGGTCTCAGTCTTGGCGAAGGCATCACCTCATCCAGCATGGGTCTCAGTCTGCCCAGCACTTATCGATGCCCCAAGGATGAGGAAAACAATTTCAACTCCTGTGATGGCATCTATGAGACGAATCGCACAAATATGCTGTGGGACTTTTGTCGTGTCGATGTGCCACCGACACGGCAGTCACTTTCTGCCATGCCGCTGGAAACCCAACAGCAGGCGCTATTAACCGATCTGCTGTATACGTTAAGCGGTGTGCATGGCACCTTCATAACGCCAATACCACGAAATACTGAGGCGACAGGCTTGGCCAAGTACGAGACACAGTTCAAGGTGAATCTGCAGGTAGACAAAGCTCTGGCCGAGATGATACAGGAGATACTGCCGCTGGCGTCACACTTTATGGGCATACAGCAGGTGATTGCGCTCACGGATGGCCGGGGACAGGTGATCAATGCCCTTAATGCGGCACTCCGGGATACATCCCACGATTTCTATGTATGTAAAATGCTACAAAGTATTTGCAATTGTTATTAATACTGCTTTATTTGCTGTTGTACAGTTGCTGTTGAGTCAAGCGGAAGCGGAGCTGGAGCAGAATGAATTGACGGTGCCAAAGCTGCTTTACTATATGCAGCCGACCATTTGGGTTATGGATGTGATTTGGCACGTCATAGGAGAGATATATGTGGTATGTCCTCAGAATCACACTTTGCATTAACTATTACTAATCCATCTCATCTCATTTCATTCCAGAGTAATCTTCGGGGTGCTGACGTGCTGTCGTTTTTACACGAACGCATTAAGCGCATGGAGGGCGACAAGTCGGCCCAGCAAATAATGATTAATCTGATGAGCAAGGCATCCACACCGTATATGCGTATGCTGCAACTCTGGATACAGAAGGGCGTCATTGTGGATAATACGGAAGAGTTTCTTGTTGTCGACAACGAGGTTATACACAAGGGCGAGCTGCCCGAGCATTATTCCGACGATTACTGGGAGAGACGTTACACCATTCGCAACGGCTCGATACCCACGTTCCTGAAGAAGTATTCGGACATAATACTGCGCACCGGCAAATACTTGAATGTGGTTAGACAGTGTGGCAAGCGTGTAATGTCCACACAACAGATGGATCTTAATTTCGATCCCAGTAATGAACAGCATGTGCGTGTGATCAATGATGCTTACGTTTTTGCGGCACACATGCTCCTGGACGTCCTGTTGACCGAGAACGATCTGATGGGACATTTGTTGTCGGTGAAGCGTTATTTGTTGCTCAATCAGGGTGATTTTACCATGCAATTCATGGATGCCTGCGAGGATGAGTTGTCCAAGAATGTGGATCAAGTGTTGCCCATGACATTGGAGAATTTACTTGGCCTCACGCTACGTCTATCCTCCGCTCGCTCCGATCCCTACAAGGATGATCTGCACTGTGAGCTGCTCACCTACGATCTGGTCACACAAATGTCCAAGATCATGAACCAAGAGGAAGGTAAGTCGTGCAATTGATGATTATACTCTAGCAGAGGGTAAGGTTTTACTTCCGAATGTGTAACGCATTAAAGAAGGCGTGGCAGACACCCTAAAGAATTCACGAGCGAACAGAAATGCCATTTCGGGCATGCAAAATAAATAGACCGCGAGGCTAGAAAGATATAGAGTATTACAGACATAGGTAGGAAAACGGAAGGTAAAAGTATAAGGTAAAATATAATAATTATAACAATAGAGCATAGACTAAACTAATTATAAGCTAAATAGGTTAGTAGTAAAGTTTTAAGATGGGAAATGGAGTTACGCCGCGCGCACACTAGCGGCTGACAACTGAACTTGGAGCTGATCTTATAATCAAGCTGATAAATTCATAGCTTATTAGCGAGCTGAACTTTTCAGGGCGCGCACATAGAAAGCTTAAATTAAAGCTGATGGTTATGCTCATTTATTATATTACTATATTATATAGCTATCATAGAAACAATGGTCCAATTTTGAATTTGTAAATGAACATATTTGAGTCCTTTTTCGAAGATAACTTTTCGCCATGTTGTAGATAAATTACCTTTCATCTTGTGAGTTAAACTTATACTTATCCTTGTAATGCTTTCAGAATACTGGAAGACAACTGATCGCCTGGACTTGAGCGGATTGGAGTGCTTCGCCTTTACCTATGAGGTGAAATGGCCCGTGTCCCTGGTGCTCAATCACATTGCCATATCCAAATATCAAATGCTCTTCCGTCAGCTCTTCTATTGCAAGCACGTTGAACGTCAGCTTTGCAAGTGAGTATAATGATTATAAAGCACAAAGAGTAATGAATTACTTTAAAATTTCTTAATTTATAGAATTTGGAAGGAGAATTCAATTGCCAAGAAGTTTTCACCACATGCTGCTGAGCTTTATCGTTCGGCTTTTACGCTTAGACAGCGCATGATGAACGCCATTCAGAATCTAGAGTATTATATGATGATCGAAGTCATTGAACCCAATTGGCATATATTTATCACAAAGATGAAGAAGGTGGAGAATGTCGATAATGTGTTAAGTCTGCATCAGGACTTTCTCGATTTATGCCTTAAGAATTGCATGTTGACCGAAACTTCGCATCTAAATCGTGCCATATTTAAGCTATGTAAGATCTGTCTTAAGTTCTGCGAATTTATACAGGTAAGTGAGCAAACGAAGTTTGTAAGTAAGCAATTAATGTAATTAATTAATTATAAGTACGCCTCTTGTATTGTTGTACATACCTATCAAACGTGTCTTGTTTCCATGTTCTCTCTCCCATGCCTGCACAACTCTAAAAAAATATTCCAAATCAAAAATCAAAACAAATATCAAAAAACGAAAATGAAAAACTTTGTAGCGCTCGCAACGTTTCTTTCTCGATGCGGAGCTTAAGTCAATGGTCTGTGATAGCAGCGATGAGAATACGGATCAGTCTGACTCTGAGCCAGAAGTTTCGGATCGGCCACAGGTATACCATACGAGTACATACACATACTACATGGATCTAGGGCCTTGTGCCGAGTTTTCTTTTTATATAAACCTCTTGTTTTTAGTTTATTATTATTATTTTGTATATTTTATTGGACTAATGAGGAATATGCTGAAGTAGTTTCAGTTCCTTGCTCGAATGCATGTACAACCCGTTGTAATATTCTAATCATATACAAATTATTCCGTTTTTATTTGCATTTTTAAAGTATTTATTATGTTATGAGTGTAAACAAATCAATCTTAAGATTTCAGGTCGGTTTCGAATTCCATTTTTTGTTGTTGTTTAAATTCTTATGATTTCCCAGACTTTAATCGTATTTTGTGGAATTCGCTAGTCGCACCTGATTATCTTGCAACTATATTTTCTATATTTTAATAGATATTTCCTTTTCTTTTGTGATACTACTTACTGCAGGGTGAGAGTTCGCTGGATCAAACGGATACATTTGCGGAGCGTGTGAAACGCTTTGATCTGGAATTTACCGGCATGCTAATATCGTTCCTTAAACAAATCAATGAATTGGCCAAGGATAATTCCGCCGATCGTTTCATGAATCTCGTGCATAGAATCAATTTCAATGGTTTCTATTCCGAACAAATGGAGAAACTCTGTGTAATGGATGCCATGGGCTAAACTTGATTAATTTCAATACAAATTCAGCAGAAAAAAAGAATCTAACAACAAGCAAATGAACAAGAAAAGACAACAACCCAGTAGAGTATTACTTCAGGCCAAGTCGTTAACAAATTAAATAAAAGTAATGGAAGGAACTGTTAAAGCGTTAATATGATAAACCAAATAAGCATTTCATACAATATATCATATCATATGACATTCCCGTTTTTCAACAGTTTTCACACATAATTATTATTAATAATTTTCACCTAGTTTTAACATACTATTTATATGTCTACCAATCCAAATAAACTAAAATTGTTTATCAATATATTTTTTTGTTCTTGTCACGTTTTGTTTTGGGGATACTTTCATGTATACAGTTCTACTCAACGGCAATGGAACCGATAGTTATACATAATACTCATTCCCAGAAGCGTAGAGTAAAACTGTGTACATGTTTAATAACAACAAATTGTATTATTTGAATTAGTTTGTTAGAGAATTGCATTCAATACGGAAACCCCACCCTCACTGCCATAATTATCTGAAACGCATATGACAGAGGAGAATCGAGTTCCCATTTCAATGCTAAATGGGTTCATCTGGATTTTAGATGTACTTAATTAAACACATACTACGGCTGTCGTGCACTGACTTGTAACATGCTGTCACTGATGTGCCAAATAAAAATTCAAATCGTACATTTTCTAACGAGTAGTACTTACTATTTGACACTTCAAGAACGGCTAGTTACCAGATGCGTTTGAAAAAATTCACTATATTCATTTGTATTCATCTCTCGCTGCTGTTGTTCTTGCATTTGAACTAAAAGGCCCTTTCAGACTGTTATCTATGAATAATCAAAAGTGCACATAGCAGTCGAAAAGGGCCTTCGGTTTCATACGCAAAAGTTATATAAAAACTATCTGTTGAAAGCGCTAGTAAGTAACAAGAGTATTTCCTATTAACCAATAAAGTTATTGCTGGCAAAAATCTAAAGAGATTTACAAGTCATTTACTATTGTTTAAAGTAGATTTAAAATATCATAATGTAAGGAAAATAACACCAATCAGTTACTAGTATAGATGTGGAAACTGAATAGTCGACATTTTTAAAAATAAGCTGAATTGTGGTAGTTTCAGTCAATCGAAATATGTAAATACACACAGTCCAATTGAATGGGCTATGTTCAATATGACAGTGACAGATCCGGCAACTAATTTACATCACAACTTTAATTCACGCTCGAGTTTCCGCGCAGAGAAACAAACATAAAAACCAGTCGGAAAGGCTACAGTCGAAGTCGACTACGAGAGACCCTTTACTTATTCTTCAAAAAGGAAATAAGAGTGACACTAATAGTACCCCATGGCGTGTTGTAACGTCAATATGCTCTTCTTCTTCCTTTGGCCCGATACTGAGTAATATTGAGCTTTGAATAACTTCCGAGTTTATTAACTGATCGCAATGAAATTTTAAGGATTTATTGGGACCCTGATGTTCGTCCTATGTGCTAAAATTCAGGACTCTAGCTTTAATATTATTTGTTTTATGGGATTTCAAAAATTTTGTTTTTGATTTACGGAGGCGGAAGAGGGGCGTGTCAAAAGTTTAACATAAACTTGCTCTGCTTAGCCCATAGACGAACCTACATACCAAATCTGGTGACTCTAGCTCTTATAGTCTCTGAGATCTAGGCGCTCATATAGACAGACGGACATGACTCGGCTGTTGATGAAGATCAAGAATATATATACTTTATGGGGTCTGCCGGACTACCTTCGACCTGTAACGCACATTTTGACAATTTTAATAGACCCCTTTTTATTTTTTTAAAGTAAAGGGTCTAAGAAACAAAAAAGAAAAGTCATGTTCGCTATAAAGAAGATTGTATACCCTTAAAGTACGCCGTATGAATCTCATAGAAGGAAATTAAATCCATTTTTTTAAAGTTATGATAGAGAGAGGGATGTTAATTTGAATGAAAACTTCGATGTCAATGTTCATTGGCGTTTGTCAAATTGAACTCTTCGTTGAGCGATGCAAAATTTTTCGATGCTTCGATGTTTCAAAGCGTTTGGATTTTGAAATCATTGAAATTATAAGTAAGACGAAACAAATGATTGATTTAAAAGCATCAACAACTTAAAATAACAGTAAGACGTTTATGTTTTAATAGGAAAAACATAAATCTACATAGTGTAATTTGAGATGGATACGGGCCTCCTTTTTTAAAGCCCGGCTCGGACCAGAAGTAAATCTCCGATAAGTCCCGATTTTGATGCTTTTAATGAGCATGTGTAATTAAGCTTGATAAATATATCGATAAGTATCATATCGATAAAAGAGATGCGTAATTAATATTAGCAGTGACTTATTATAGAAATATTTTGATCATTCGATATGAAAAGTATGTGTTAACTTCGTGACTTTTAGGGCATACAGGGCTTCGGGCTTTTTGCGTAGGCCGATTTTCTGATTCTTTCCGATTTTCAAGTACGAAGTCCGGGGATCTTTTGAAAAGGCACATGAAACCCGAACAAGCACGTGCCTATCTCTAAGTCTGATAACGAAATGATTTCCTAATTGTAGATCATTTAGTTTCTTCGTTCGCTTGAATTCCATTATCAAAAATGTATCGACTCAACTGAACTACGATGTACAATTTTATCTTTTAAAATATTTATTTAATTGACCGATATTTTATGCAAACATCGAGGCATCGTTAAAGATCGGGATCAATAAAAAACATGGGGAAACAACGACTTATAGCCTTCGATGTCCGATGCATCGATGGTTTTTTACATCCCTATGATAGAGTAGTCCGATTTTAGTTAAGTTTTAGTTGGCATATTTAAAACAATACCAAATTGAGACTTTGTGTGTTGTGTTTAGAATATCTTAAGAAACAATTTAGTATGCTAAGTTCCTTTGATAAAGTTATCGGATGCCTGCCACAAAAAGATGCAGCTGTCCACATTTTTTTTATTATTACAGTCGAACTTCTATATAGCATATCTCAAGGGAACAATAATAAACTTTGTTATATAGAAAATTCGTATTAATGAAAAATTTCTTTGCAAATTATTTCGCTATAAAGAAGACTTCGTTGTACAGAAGTACGTTATAGAGAACTTCGACTGTATTACAATTTACGTAGTCGTACAATAATAACATATCGTTTGCTTACTGCAAGACGGTCATAGCTCGAAAATGCGATTTTTCAAAACATTTTGAAGGACTGATCTAAAGCTAAAGCCCTATATTGTGTCAAAGTTTCACGTTTCTATTCTGAGTGAGAAAGTTTAAAGGTTTTCATTGTTTTCAGAAAGTGAGCGAAACTTGAGCGTTTTTCTCGAAATAGCTAATTTTGAGTTATGACAGTTTTGCAGTAAACAAACGATATGTATATGGGCATTTCCATGAGGTAGCACGGGACAATCGTACACATTGTAAGTGGTAAAAAGGTCAAAGTAAGACGGATTTTCAAAATTATTTTTCCAATTAAAAGTAGTTCTTGATTATCCCTATAATTGGTGCTAAGGTCGATTTTGAGGAACTATTCGTATTGTAGATTTTTACAAAAAATCAAGGCATTCGCACGGGACAAAAATAGAAGTGGTTTTTTTGGCGATCAATTTAATCTCAGATTTCAGCGAAAGTTTGGGCAATATATTCACGCAAATTTCTGATAAATGTTATGCATTGATGTCTCTTTAAAATGGTTATAGTTTTGCTCAAATATGATTTCTAGTTTTTTTTTTAAATTAAATATAGCCGCGGCCGCACGGGACACCGAAATATGCGATAATGCAAAGCCGAAATTATCGTAACTTGCAATCGCATACTTTCTTATACATTATTTTTTGACTCTTTGTACCTTTCCAAAGATTTGGAGTACCATAAGACAATGCATAATAACTTATTCTGAGAATTTGTTTCAAAACAAAATGTATCCTAGAAATGCCCAAATGAGAAAAGTTGCGCTAATTTAACTTTACATCCCAATATCTCGAAATGGGTTATGAATAGAGACGAAATGTTGATACATTAGTTAAATTTCATTGTTTTCCTATTAAAATATCGACTATTCACCCTATTTTTATAATGAAACAAGTTGTTTTTAAACACTTTGAATGTTTTGGTCTCGGTGAACCTTTTGGTGGAAATGCCCATATCGACTCAGCTTGTCGTTCTGATCTAGAATGTCTAGTTGGGCAAATAATTGTTTTTACTAGGGAATCAGACTGTTACAAATATCGTTTTCAGTATCGGTGTTTGATTACATTTTAGTCTTTGCTTAGCGGCTTCACAAAATGTTTTAACATTAGTTTTGTAAAGGTTTCCGCTGTTTTGTATGTTTAATTTCTTTAATATCGGTTTGATTTTGATTTTTATTCACAAAAAAATATATAATACAAATGTTACAAATTTTAGACAATTCAAATAAGTCTTTTATTTATTTTAATTTAAATTAATAAGTCTTTTGTTTATTTTTTATTTTAATACCACGAGTCAAGCACAATTTTAACACTTTAGTAATAAATAATAAAACGATTTTGTTTATGAAACAAATTTAATGAGTTGAAAAAAATATATTTTAAAAAACAGATTATTGTTAATAAACCGAAACTAATCTTTCGACATGAATCGGTTACTATCGGTTTTTTTTTTATTTTATACTAATTTTATTAGAGTTGCTTATGATTTTTAAAACAAATTAAAAATATTATCAATTAGATACATTGACTTAGAATATTTTTAAAATTCAAAACAAATATTTACTATTTAAATTTTAAAATTTTTGTCAAAGCAATTGACTAACTGAATACTTTATGGCGTCTGCCACGCCTCCTTTTCGATGTAACACATTGCGTGACAAAATTATAAAACCGTCTGCAAGGGTATAACAAGGAGGGCAGGGAGGGGGAATATTGATGGCTTTGTTTTAAATCTACTTCCCCTTATAGTATCCCCGTCGCCTTCCCCAACCTTTGCTTGGTCTCGTGCGAAAATGTGCCAATTTTAATTTGCTATGGATTTTCATCATGTTGCGCAGTTTTTGCATGGCCACTGGCCACAACTGGCCATAAAGGGGACAGAACGAAAGGATAACGACCCATACAACAACCAAACACACACACACACACACACACACGCAAGCACACTCTCACACACACACACACACATGCACATGCCGCAAAAGCCAATTTGCTGTGCATACATATGCATTTCATAATAATGAACATAGTCGAAACGAGGGTCGACTGATCGGTAATCGGTAATCGGCATGGGCAATTGCTTATGCTTATTGTTAAACTAGGCAACAACATTGTTTTTATTTTTATAACGCTTTATTATAAATAATATTATTTCACTATCTCTTCATAGATTTCAATTATTAATGTCATAAACAACATTTAGTTAATTATAAAATAAATATAAAATATAAATGAAATAGTTGGAAATCATCACCATTTTTTAAATTCAATAATATACAGTTGTTAAACTAATGATTTGAATTAAAACGTATATGAATGATAAAAATATATATTCATTAGCTTTTTAGAAAGCGTAAAGAGTTTTCAAATCGTTTGCTCAATAATTCATGAGGAATGATTAAAAATGTAGGCTCACCTCTGTAAAAGATAATAATTCTATGCTTTAAAAATGTTTTATAAATAAAAAGCTCTAACATATGATTTCCTCTGGTAACTGTTAGATTTTGGCTGTTGTCTAGTTTTATCGATCGAATGTATGGATTTATCAGAATGCCATCAAATACTTGCTGCAGATTTGGCTAGAAGAAAAAGAAATAGCTAAACGATACAATACGAATGCGTAAGAAATAGAAAGAATTACAATAATAATAACTAGTAGCAACGCTAGGTGCCCTACTAAGTATGCTACTCAATTTGGATATACTTATATTAATTGTATATGTATGTGAAATTTAGCTGCATACTTTAATGCGCTTGAATTGCCTAAAAACCATTTCTTTCTTTTTTTATTAAGAAAGTTGTATGCAATTATTCTCTAAACATGTTTACTGCTACCTTATTGACAGCTTGGTAAATTATGTATAAAAGTAGACTGTGACTTAACAAAGAGACTTAATCCCTATTATTAATTACAAACTTAGGTAGCACAAAAGATTAAACATGTTCAGTCCTTTAAAATCTACAAACTTAGGTAATTGGGTTTAGTAAACGCGCAAATTGAGTACGAAAAAGGGTTATAAATAACATAATCACTTCCTGTTTTTTGGGTTACATTAATAAATTTAGGTAGACAATGAATTCTTAATATTATATTTATAATTTTTATATATATCAATAAAGATCTTGTTTAACCGAAACACGTTCAAATGACGACCATTCCGTAGCGTAGCACTATGGGGAATTTGACCAGTTTTTATGGCCAAAATTAATAACTCGAAAACGAAGAAAGATATTTAAGATCGGTTTCCTGCATTGGGTTTATATGAGCACTAGGTATTAGATTTAGAAAAATGGTGGGCGTGTCACTGCCCCTTTTCCTAAAAAACAACAACTTATTTTGATAACATTTTTAGAACATTATTTTAACAATTTGAACTTATTAACAATAAATCTTGAGATAGTTTTTTCTATATTTGTCCGAAAAAAGTGGGCGTGGCACTCACTTAACTAATAAATAACTTTTTAAGAACATCTAATTTAAGCACATTCGTAGCTAATGTATTATCCATACACACCTCTTATAAATATTCATGCTCTTTATTTTAGAGTTCAATTTGGCTTGGAAGTTCTAATAGATTATCAATTTCAAATTTTTATCTTTGATCCTCCGACGTGTCGTCCGAATATGAAGAGCTTTTTAATAAGTTCAATATCTCAACAGGAAGACTCATTCTCTTCTGCCGCTGAATTCGTCTATCCAAATTTACAATGGATATAATAGGATCGAAAGTATCCATTGCTCGCTGAAACACGTGTGCGCAACTTTGTATCTTATTACATTTTCTTGTGCGATGAAGCCGATCAGATTTATACTACTTGTTTCGCGATTCAGCTCCTTCCTCTCCAAAATATCCAATAGGAAGAACAGTATTCTGAATAATGTCACTTGCGAGAAACAAAATATTGTGAACTGTTGCAGTCATTGGCAACCAAGGATATTTGTCGATGTTTGATTCTGCAATACTATAACAAAAGGCTTGACATTTATCAACAACTATTGACAACTGACACGAAATACATATTAAAATAATTCTTAAATTTTCAATTGGCTGCTCATCGATGCCATTGAGCAGAGTTTTCATCGTTGGTACTGCCATATCTTCCAACTTTTAGTTGGTCTACTTTCAACGAAAGGTGTTTTCAAAATTGGCATTAAATTTCCTTCTCTCGCTAAGAAACCTCTTTCTTGTGAGCACTAAAATCTCTCTTTGAATTCCCAATTCCACTCCTGGTATGGCAGCTTTAAAAAAATTAAAAACAACGGCGTCCTTTGCATTTTTTTCAGTCGTTTCATTCCACTTGCAAAACAATTCTGCATTGGGAAATTTGAGGTTAAGTCCTCAAAATTAAAATTCCACGCAAAGTGGTTAAAAGTGTACTTTTTAATTACTAACATTTGAACAAGAATTAAATTATCTACAAAACACAATATATTTCATTAATGGACTCCGCTGGACTCATTTTGAATACCTCTTGAAAAGTGAGACTTAAAGAAAAATATTAATTTGTTAGACTACTTACACTTTTAGATTATTATGGGGACAGCACGAGTGATTTCTACATTTATTGATCACAATCACATAATAGAAACCATACTGATTCGAACTCATTGTAAAAATTTCACCACAATTGTTTATTTATTCACTTTTTGGCAAATTCAAATTGCGAACAAAACTGTGCAGTTCAAAAGTACGTGCTTTTGCAATTGCAACAGCTGTGTTTATCGGCCGATATCATCGTAGTGGCGCCATCTATTGAAATTTCTGGTACGCAATATTGAAGAACAATCTTTTGTTATCGCGTTACACTCAAAAATATTTCAATTTTGCGACTTTCAGAAAATGGGTTTTGGCCACAAAAACTGGTCAAATTCCCCATAGTGCGTAGGTTGCGCAAAAATGCGAGCCCAGCGCCATTTTGGGTGCGCAGCAACGCAATTTTGACCCATTTAAAAGCGGTGTGCGTTAATTGTTTATTAAATAAAAAGTTAACTGGCACTTCTTGGCACCTAGACTTTCTTGAAGTTGTTGCACAAATCTCCATAGAATAACGTGTATATACCCGTTTGCCTGGACAAGCCTGGACTTTATGCTAAAAGTCTATCTAAAGTTCAAAAACTATGTCAAAAATAGGGCTTTAGTAAAAATATTTTTTAAAATACTTCAAAACAAAAAAAAAAAAAAAATTTTTTTATACCATTCGCTTTAGAATCGACACACTTATTAGATAAAATTAAGAAACTGAAAATTCATTTAACCATTTGGATGCAATTTCCTCGCAAAAATGAACAAATTTTCATAAAAAACCATTTTCATAAAAAAGCGGAATTTTTTTTCATGTTTGATGGGCTCTACCGCCGAAACCGTTTGCTCAAATTAAAAAATCTAAACGGATTTATAAATTTTGGACAATTCTATATCAGGGCGAGAAATGACCGATTTCTTTTTTGCCACGTGAGTCTCGTGAGTGAGCCACTGGGCGACGTAGGGTTGACCAGCTATAAAAAAAATAGTAAAAATGTGAAAACTCAATTAAATATGGTTTAACACTAAATTATTAATAGTTCACATATGCTCCCAATAAGAAATAAAACAAATTAATATATATTTAACGTCTTTTAAATAAAATTTGATAAATATCAATTTAAAATATATTGCCGCGAAGTATTTACTATGCAATGGCAACCCTGATTCTTACAGGGCTTCCATTTGCTGGGTTGTTTTAATATAAACTTAAAATTACATACTAAAATTTAACCAATTTGAAAATTGTTTATATGCATTCCAGCGAGGAATATATTCTAATATTTATTTTCATAACTTTTTTTTACTGAATTCAAAACAAGCTGACATTTGATCAAATTTTAAAAGAAAATGTTGAGAGATTTAAAACCAGCCAAAAATGGTTTCAGAAACACCGACATTTGCTTTCAGGTTGCTACAGGAATGTGGAACACCCCTGATTAATATAATTTGATATTGTTGCGATAAAGTAGAATACTTCATAATAATAAAAGATAACGTTCAATACCGAAAAGAGCGTTATATCTTAAAAACTTTGTGTTTTTTTATATTTTTTTTATAGCGATTTGCAAGTGCGGAGGGGGCGTGGCACGTTTTTGAAAAAGCTGCAATGTCCTTCGTCAAAATTTGAAGTTTTTTAGCTTTAATAGTGTAATTGAGTGGACAAAATTGGAAACAAACTTCATCTGCTCCACATTCATAGAAGAATTTGTGACAAATTTGGTTGCTCTAGCTTTTGTAGTCTCTGAGGTCTAGGTGTTTATACAGACGGACAGACAGACATAGCCATGTCCATCGACTCAGCTGTTGATGCTGATCAAGAATATATGTACATATGTATGTGCTTCATAGGTTTAAAGATGTTTCCTTCTTCCTGTTACATACACTGCATTTATACATACATACTTATATATCGAGTTAACTAACCTGTCTAGGCCTCCAAAGCCAGTGTCTTCAAGTCTTCTTCACATCGAGTAACGAGCATAACAAAACTGAGGTTACGTTGAATAACTTATTGTTGGTGGCTGTAAACTGCAACTTATTGAGCAGCCCTCGTGTGTACATTTGAGCTGAACGCTTTTTATATAAATGTGCATACATATATGTTATATGTTTACCATTAGCCGACGTAGTTCCTCCTGCGCCTACAACGACGTCTCCTTTTCGTCCTCCGCCTACGTTGCTTCCATTGACAACTCTGGCGGCCCCGCTCTCGCATACTTCCCCCTTACCCGCTGCTCCACATGCAATTGGCAATTTAAGCTCGCATGAATTATCGACAATCAATTATGGTTTCTGGCCATGGCGCTCGCTTGGACATGACATGGACATGGACATGGACATGGATGTGACTGTGGATGCGGCGAGCTGTCGACTTGTCGAAAGTGCAATGTATGTGTTTGTGTTTGTGTGTGTATGTGTATGTGTCTGTGTATGTTAATTAATCAAAAGCCCATCTATCTATCGATTGAGCATTTACTGACAGACATATGCAAATTAAAAGCATACAAGCAGCTCATTAATGTGCACTTGAAAGGCGCAGCAACAACAATAACAACATAAAATACCAACGGCCATTAAATTACTATTTATTCGCGTTTGTCTCCCACTCGGAGAGTCCCATCCTCCCATCAGAGTCAATGATAATGTTAATGTTAGTTAACGGAAAGTTGAATTTAACATGTCGCAATTCTGTTAATCAATGTCATGTTAATTTATATTGTTTGCAATTGCGGGAACGTCGTGTTGTTAAGTTGACAACGCCATGTTGTTAATTTGACAGCGCCATGTTGTTAAGTTGCCAACGCCATGTATACTTTAAGTTGGCAGCTTCATGTTAATAAGTTGGCAACGCTGGGCTGATAACTTGGCAACGCCATGTTTTTAAGTTGGCAACGCCGTGTTGATAAGTTGGCAGCACATTACTTCACGATCGATTGTGTTGTCATCGGTGCAAACTTTGAGTGAAACCGATATTTCGATAATACTGTATCGATAGCATAGTCTTCTTCTTTTGCCTGCTTTGAACTCCAACGATTTTCATGACAAATGTCACTTCATTTGACGACTAAATTGATTCTGCATCTAAGTTTTTTTTTATAGTCGAAAATCTAAGTATTTTCAAGCTTCTTTACATCTATTCAAAAACTCGAAACTCTTACAATATTTTGGATACTTTCAAGCTTCTTTCAATGTGTTCGATTATTTTCATGCAGTTATCGATAAATATGCTGAGATTATTGACGAAGATTCGTATGTATGTTGTTTGAAGTCTGTGTCGTAGTCCCGTCTCGATAACGTGAATATCTCAGCGATTATTCTATTGTCACACGATGAGATGTCCGCGCAATCGAAACAGGAATCGACTTGTTGTATATCGATAAATGGTAAAAAACATAAACACGGTTCTTGTTGTTGTTGTTATTTGCACAGCGCATTGACATCGATGAAAACTAATCCAATGAATAATGTCCATTGGAGCCGCTTTCATCAATCGCAATGCGGAGTAACGATAACGATAACGATAGCGATAGCGATAACGAGAACAATAACTTTGGACACATTTATGACGGCTTAGTGGTTTTTGATCGCAGACACCCTATACATCTTGTACTTCAACAAAGGAATGCACATACTGGATGTAAAGAGTATCTAAAATCAAAAACCCTTGACAATTATAGATGCGATAAATGATGACCGATAACCGATAGCTGCTAAAGAGCTATTGCATTTGAGTTGGAACGCGAGACTCACTGTTATTGTTAAATATTGTATTTCTACATAACAGCTGAGTGTCGTGATTCCAATTCAACTACAATTTTGAATGAATCGTAATAGGTTTCGATAAATCAAGTATGTATGTACATATATAGTATATGTAACTGGTATATACCGTACAGTACACGTTATTTGGCCATTAACGGTAACTTACAGCATCAAGTTTCTGAGGTTTCGTATTGTACGAATATGATATTTGATAATGCAGTACGACAACCCGGAACTTTGATGCAGTAATACCACGACACAAACTCAGACACGCATAGACATGCATAAACATGCACAGGCAAAACATACAATAGACCTGCAAATAATAATAATAATAATAATAATAATAATAGTGGGCGTGTTGTATATAAGGGTTCTACTCGTAGATACCCATACACATGATGAATATATTCAATTAGACGCGCCATACAAAATTTGCCCGCCCAATGAATGAGCCCGAATAAACCCCTAACCCGTAACCCGTAACCCTCCCCCCACCCGTCTCCGCCTGCTTTACAGCACCCCAGTATCCGCCTCGATCCACGTGCGCTTGGACAATAGGCATTTGGAGAGTCTCATCCGTGGAATATGACAAACAACGCATTTAGCTGACACACGTCTCGGTGGGCTGGCCACGTTGCCACGCCCACACCACACACAGCAAACACCATGGGACTAAAGGTAAGAGTTAATTGAACAATAAAATATGAAATTGCTAAAAAAAAAATTAAGTAGAATGAAGCAAATGCGTGCGTTATGTCGCAGTTCGAACTGCAGATACTCTGCATAAAATTGAAATATATTTCTCAAGCGATTATTAAGAAAGAATCTAACGTATTTAATTTTAAATAAAAATGCTATTAATATCTATTTGTATAATTATATATTTAAACATAAATAGTTGAGTAACTAATTTTAGGGCTGTAGTTGAAGAGTTTCGCTTGTCGGAGAATCCGAATATGCGTTTTTTGTTTCCTAAATGATTTTATGAAGTTATCAGAATATCTTGAAAATTAAGTAATACATAGGGATAACTATATTTATTTATTTCTCAAACGATGCTTATGAAAATAAATTTTAGAAAAAATACAAAATTGATACCTATTTTTACAATTAGTTTTAAAAATAAACTTCAATGTTTGGGTTCCTATGGCTGTAGCTAAGAGTTGCGCTTGTAAGGGAGTTGCGAAAAGATACAATATTTCTAGCTACGAAACTTATGAAATTTTTTGAATATCTAGAAAGTACAGTAGGATATAAGGATCCATAGTTTAAGGATCGTTGCTCAAGACTTATGTTTGTAGGGAACTGGTAATAACTAAGATTTGCATAATTTTTTTTTGTTTCCTAAACGAAATTTAGAATTTTTGAGAATATCTAGAAAGTAAAGTAAGATATAAGAATGCATAGTTTAAGGATCGTTGCTCAAGACTTGTGTTTGTAGGGAACTGAGAATAACTAAGATTTGCATAAGTTTTTTTGTTTCCTAAACGAAACTTATGAAATTGTCAGAAAATATATACTAGAAGGTAGGATATAAGGGTACTTAGTTTTGGAATCGTTGCTTTATATTTGTGTTTTTAGGGGAGTGAAGAAAATACAACTAAAATGTAAATATATTTTTTTAATTCTGAACGATTCTTACGTCACTTTCAGACTGTAGCTAAAGGCAGGTCGATAGTGAGGACCAAAAAACAATTAAGCTATTTTTTGCATGACTTAATCCGATGATATTTTCAATATAGTTAGATAATAAATTACTATATTTAGGGTGATCAGTTGCTGGATGGTAGCTACAGAATTATGCTAGTAGAGAAGTGAGGAAATTTATAATTAGTTAAGTTGTTTTTTTGTTACATTTCTACCAATCTCAGATACAAATACATTTTGGTCTGTTTTAAGCAAAAATACAAGTTTTGATATAACTTTAGCAAGCTCTACATTTATCTATATTCATCTATATTCACGACATCTCTCAGTTCTGTTAACCCGTTGCCCCATTTCGTTAGTTGCTTCAGCTCCTTAAGTACTAATATAAATAATCCTACAGAGTAAAGAAATTGCTAGGATTTGATGTGTAGGGTGCATGGACAGGCAACAAACAACACAATGATTACATTTAATAAATTTATAGATTGTGTCATACAAGGCGTGACCTACATACACACACACACACACACACACACATTGTCACACACTGGCAAACAATTGGAATGAAAATTGGCAAAAGCTTTTTCGCACAAGCCGTCAGGTTAAAAGTGAGAAGTGTGAGAAATGGAATGGAGGGTTAAGAATTAGGAGTGAGGGGAGTGGGGGTGGGGGGTTAAGGGCTGGCCGGTTATCATGCAGCGTCAAATTAGGCAGCTTCTGCTGCAGGAGGTCACAAAATTAGCACACGCAAGGCACACACAATCACACACACACACACACACACATACAGAGAGACCTGGCACGTGGCATGGTTTTTGACTTCTTTCCGAGAGAGAGAGAGAGAGAGAGGGAGACAGTGTTTGTTGTCATCATTGTTGTTGCCTTTGTGGCTGTTGCTGGCTTTCATAAAGTGGAGGCACGTGTCTTCAATAAATTGGGTGACGACCAAAAAGGCTGCACTTTGGCAAAGTGAGCGACACACCAGAGCGACGCTTGTGTCCGCGGACACTTGCCGCATGTTGCATGCATGCCACACAAACAATGGCATTGTCAACAGTCAACACCTTCACTCAAAAATCTGTGAATTCTTAAAATCTGTCTTCTTTAAGGCTTCCATTCGATTTCTGATAATGTCAGCGCTTACACGAATAAATTGTTAAAATCTGCTGCGATTCTTAGATTCTGAAACTCCCAACAATAGTGTTCGGTACCCAAAGATTGGGGTAAAAGTAGTTTCCTAAATTTATAATCCATTCGATTTTACCCAATGTCAACACTTCGCAGTTGAAATATTGTTAAAATTTATTAGTCTACTTTTAAGCGTTTATTCGATTCTATGTCACTTTGACTATGTCAACAGTTAAAGTTATTAAAATATAAGAGTTCTATAAACTATATTCGATTCTTAGTTACTGCAGGTAATAAAAGCAAAGACACTGAGGAAGATCTCAGGGGCTCCCTGGTACAGCGATATCGAGTGCGACCTCAAGGTGCCCAAAATATGTAGATGACGGAATCCAAGTTATTGTCAAAAAATACACGGAGAGACTTGGACCTCATCCAAACAGTCTAGCAGACGCATAACGACCAACTATCACCGAAGAAGAGTAAGGAGAAGACTGGAACTCCAGAACCCTCAAGACCTCCTGGATCGGATCTTAAACTAATTTACATACATTCACATTGAGTTGGTCTCCCACATTTATCCCAGTATCTCCCTTGAACTTTGTTAGCATTAAATCAGTATTTATGTTATGTTATATTCATAATTATAACTATTTTGGGAAACTTTTAAGATATTTATAGAAATATATAAATGATAGATAGTATTTTAATGCAGTTAGTTCTTATATAGTTCAGTTGAAAATGTCAGCTGTGTCAGGTTTCAAAATTATAGTTTCTTTCCGGAGTTCTTTTTACTAACTTGGCTTATCGGATTAAAATTAATAACTCACTTAAATATACGTTGATTTTTACATAAATGAATTCGAAACTCATCAAAAGAAACACAACATTTCGTACATAAGAAGATACATTTTACTAAAAACCAGTAAATTGAATATCTTCTTAAATTTTGATAATCAATTTGATTTCAATCGCACATAAAATATTAAGTTAGTTTTCAGACTATACAAAAGATTTCAATGATTTTCCTCTTTACGAAGATCATGAAGAAATAATAACATCCTTAAGGATGTAAATGTATGTATGTATATATTTTTAATCAGTTTCAATAGCCGAGTCGATTGACACCTGTCCGTCTGTCTGTCTGTCTGTCTGTCCGTCCGTCCGTCCGTCTGTCCGTCCGTCTGTCCGTCCGTCTGTCCATCCGTCTGTCCATCCGTCTGTCCATCCGTCTGTCCATCCGTCTGTCCATCCGTCTGTCCATCCGTCTGTCCATCCGTCTGTCCATCCGTCTGTCCATCCGTCTGTCCATCCGTCTGTCCATCCGTCTGTCCATCCGTCTGTCCATCCGTCTGTCCATCCGTCTGTCCATCCGTCTGTCCATCCGTCTGTCCATCCGTCTGTCCATCCGTCTGTCCATCCGTCTGTCCATCCGTCTGTCCATCCGTCTGTCCATCCGTCTGTCCATCCGTCTGTCCATCCGTCTGTCCATCCGTCTGTCCATCCGTCTGTCCATCCGTCTGTCCATCCGTCTGTCCATCCGTCTGTCCATCCGTCTGTCCATCCGTCTGTCCATCCGTCTGTCCATCCGTCTGTCCATCCGTCTTTCCATCCGTCTGTCCATCCGTCTTTCCATCCGTCTGTCCATCCGTCTGTCCATCCGTCTGTCCATCCGTCTGTCCATCCGTCTGTCCATCCGTCTGTCCATCCGTCTGTCCATCCGTCTGTCCATCCGTCTGTCCATCCGTCTGTCCATCCGTCTGTCCGTCCGTCTGTCCATCCGTCTGCCCATCCGTCTGTCCATCCGTCTGTCCGTGTGTCCGTCCGTCCTTCCTACTACTATAAGAGCTAGAAACTTCAAATTTGAAATGTAAGTTCCTGAATACCAGACGTAGTTTAAGTTTATTTTCAATTTTCGATATCTCACCGCCCCGCACACGCAAATCAAAAGAAACTGTTAAAGTCTCAAATTTTGAGATAACTCAGCCTAACATAACATATGTATAGTTGAAATATAACTCACGCTGAGCGATTTGCTGCAAGCTTCATAGCGATCGACCCATAAATAAAGGAGATATTGAAGAATTTCTTTTCCAAATCCATTAGAATTGATAATTGTTGGCCAGAGCGAGAGAACATATGAAATTGCCATTTACGCAAACGAGATCGCATGTGATGCTAATTTGATTTGCGCTGTCAGCCGCTGTGGCGCTAAAAAGCTGAATGCTACATATTGTGTGAAAAGCTGAATGCTACTGTCTAACGTAGCAGTCGCATTCCAGCGTTGCCAGACTATCGCAAACAAGCTACTCATAATATATAATAATATGAATATATTTAACATTTTAGTATGGTTACAGTTTAGTTGAATTGTTTGTTAATTTGAGTGTTTATTAGTTTATCTTTAGACTTTTCTATTTTCATTTAATTATATTAAAATTCTTGTAAATATATGCTATAATAAGTCTTATATGTAGACACACTGCAATGCTGTCACAAAGGCCACGGCAGGTGGCAGGTGACAGGAGGCGTGCAGCATGTGGCATGTGGCAGGAGTCGCAATGCTAAAACTGCGAAACACATGTACAAATTGATTTCAAATTTTGTGGCATAATTTCGACAATTCATTTGATCTTCATTTGCCATTGTTGTTGTGCGCGTTGTTGCTGTTACAATTTTCGATTTTCCTTTTTTGTTTTCGATTTTCATATTGTCTGTGTGTGTGTGTGTGTGTGTGTGCGGCATAACGGTAGAAAGAGCAGAACAAGAACCCATGCCCCAGAGCCTTGCCTGCTCGAATTACAAACCCATCGACACATTTGGGAATGCTATAGCGACAGGGGCGTGATGAGGTGGCATGAGGTGGCATGAGGCACTCTGCCACCCTCTGTGGCATGCAAAAGCTATTGCAAGGGGCATTTGAAATTTCAATTCGTCTGTTTTGCGTTCTGGTTTACGCAGTTGTCCATCAGCTCATGACGCCCCCGTCAAACACTGCCAGAATGTGTATCTGTGTCTGTCTATGTCTCTGTGTGTGTGTGTGTGTGTGTGTGTGCAACAACTGTGCGTTTTAGTGCGACACCCCGAGGTGTTGACAACAGTCGCCGTTGCCGTTGCAAGTCACTCGGAACTGAGTCTTTTGTCTCTTCCCAAAAAAATAAAATATAAATACTATATCGAATTGAGCATATGCGCATTTGGATTACGAATAGTTTTGAATAGTTATTTAAGCATTAAGTCTCTGCTTTGACTCGTATTACGCTTATTTAATGGTAGAGTCTCAAGTTCAGACAAGAACTTAATTCAGACTCTGCTTTTTTATAGAGTACAAAGAGATTACGAGTATAAAAAATATACATAAAGATATAACTATAACTGTCTTATTAAACAATATATGTATATTTTTGAGATCAGAGTTATAAAGAGTCAATCTATTTATTATGTTCTTAGAGACATATGCCAAGAAGATTGACACTTCAACTATATATGTATTCATGATCAGCATCCAAATAGCTTTCTTTAGCGAGATTATTAGACTGAAAAAATCATAAGAATTATCCTTAGTTACAGCACTAATGCTCTTGCCTTTTCTCTAATATTATTACACTAGTTTACAGTGAATTGTATGTAAAAATACCCGAAAACTTATATATTTGTTCTCAGATTTTAATAAGTGAATTTTTATTTTATTTCAAAATTTTTCAGCTTTTAAGATTCATAAATGAAACCATATACATTTTGTGTTTGAAGTAATTTACGATCCAATAAAATTGTTTTCAAAAATTTGCAGAAAATTACGAAGACTTTCATATAAATGCATAAATAGCGATCAAACCATTAATGTGACAAGGAAATGTTATCAAACTAATCGATGAGTTATTCAATTACCTACAGTTTGCTGATCAAATGATTAAAATCAGTTTAGTACAACCAGATATATTTACTAACAACTAGAGATACTTTTAATGCAATAAACGGATTTTTCTAAATATCTCTAAATCAAATTTTAATCTAATTAATTCGAGCGTTTTCAACGAGCAATTTTACTAAAGAAACAATTGCAAAATGTGTTGAGAATACACACAGTTTTTTTAATATTTTTTGTAAACTAGTGTTATTAATCATTCAGTCTGATGCCACTGATCTCAGAATCCTTTCTAGCTAAAGCTAGCAAATTTGATATATTTGTTACTTGTTACTTTATACAGCTATTAATATCTAAAAACATTTCAGAGCTTTGTTCTCTAGTCTTAGTATCAATCACAATTGTTTCTGATTTGTGTCACAAAGAAGTTTAAGTTTTTTACTTTGATTATTTTTTGCTTTATAAATATAGCACTATTTACAGATTTTAAATATCATACTGCATTTGTAGTTGTGGACTTCACTTTCTCACAAATCAATATAATTTCTATATTTTCAATATAATTTACAATTTATTCACGAACTTTTGTTGATTACTGATCACATCGTTTTGCACAATGACGGTTGCTAGGAATATCAAATGCATCCGATAGCTACCGTTCAATGTACAAGAAGATATGATCATGATAAAAAAAAATGCAGGAACGCCTTTCTATGCGATTCTCACAAGTTAGCGATGAGGAAAGTGTAAACTCGAGGTTTTTACTCAGGTGCCTGGATAGCAAGTGCAGAAGTAAAACTCAATAGAAATATTGATCAATTGTGTCATTACTTTACTAAATGGAGACTTAAATTAAATACAAACAAATGTGAAGGCTGTACATATAATCCGAGGTCCCAGAATCAATGATATATATGCCAATATTTATGTCAATGGAAATACATACATACACCGATCCAAATAAGCCCCCAACAAAAATACTTAGGTGTCATCTATGATGACAAACTAAATTTCAAAAGAGCACATTGAACACATCCTCCAGTGGGCTAAGATTCAACTGCAGTAAGTTTATCATAAGTATATTTAGGCCACTTTACCTAAATACTTCTTGCCTATAAAAATCGAATATAAACCATCCTAATACATGGCCACATAAGCTGGTTTAATATAAAATCCAGTCAAATGGCAGAAGGCGTAGGGAAGTCCTCCTACAATCCGCACACATTCCGTTATATAACTTTATAAGATCACAAAGACGAAACGTTTAGACACCCGTATCTTCAAAATAATAGAAAAGTTTTGTTGATCGTAATCAACAGAGAAGAAATCCACACATTATAGCTAGTGTAGAACAGATCCGAATCCCAATCGAGTATTCAGTGGATCATCTCACAATGAACTACATTAATCACCTCATAGAAAAGGGTATATTCTTCGACCCAGATAACAACCTAATCATGTACCATAGAAGACATAACTCCATAGATCCAACTGATGGACTCTCCTTTAATATAAACCAATAAAATGATCATTAATCATTTGACGCAAAATACTTTCCTTTTTCTATCTTCTGTAAATACTGTACTCGTTTATTCTATCTAGTAACTAGTTAACTTATTTTTAATATAGTCCTTAGTTAATTATTAGTAGTTATTTAGTATTAACAAAAAACATTAAACAGCAAGAATCATTGATGTGATCCAGGTTTTTACTCACTATGAGCATTGCCTAGGAATATTTTATATATACATATATATACTTATATATATATATATACTCTATAGAATATATAATAATAGAACTAACGCCTGGATAAGCTAGAAGCGCAAGGCAATGTGAAACCTTTATCATAATGTAAGTTAGCTTGACTTTGTCAACCAAGACTGTACTATAGATTACCAAACAATTTAAACCGATCAATAAAAAGCTAAAAAAAAGTTAACTTTAATTTATAGGTCTTAGTTTTTAAAGTTGATAACAATATTTATATATTCCTTGAAATATTAAACATATACATATATATATACTTAAATTAAACTAAAAGATTATACTCTAAATAATATTTAGTAATAGAACTAAATCCTGGACTTTACTGTAGAATAGATATCAAAATTGATTACCAAAAGATAATAATCCGACAAATAAATAAAAAAAACTTTTTTAATGTTAATATACAAATGTTAAGTTAACATACATACATATGTATGTATGCATTGGCTCTAATTATAATACATTGACATTTATGTTAGAATTTCTTTATGACAATAAAATTATTGGTTTATTTAATTTTATTACTGTTATATTATTATTTATAAATTTTATTATTTTTTTATATAATTTTATTACTGGTATATTATTATTTATAAATTTTAAGAATAATAATAACAGGAAAAAAGTATGCCTCTGGTAGGTTTTGAAATCCAGACCCACACCGCAAGAGTTTGACACTGGAACCATTGCGCCAATGAAGTCATAGTCGATAATTTTTGGTAAATTACCAGTTTCTTTACAGAACTCCAATTAATATTCGGGCTTTCGGAAGGGTGCGTGGCAAAATTTTCAAAACAAATATGACCTTTGTGGAGGCCTCAGGAGTATTGTCAGCAAATTTGGTTACTCGAGATTTTATCTAGGTCTTTACTCATCAATAATATATATACAGGGCTAGTCAAAAGTATTTACACAAAACTAAAGTTAAACCTATTCATTATTTGAACTTACTTCATATACATTTTGGCGTCAATGGAAAGGTCATTTAAATTCCGTTTGTATGATACCAAATTTTCCCAACCCATTAAGTACCCATTGAAAATTTTGTTTGTAGCAAAAGTTTCTCCAAACAATTCTTACAGTGACTGCAAAAAGTTTTTTTCAAAAATCTTATCGCTTATATTTTTTATAATTTTTTGAAAATTGCTAAAAATGACTGTTTTTGGCTCTTTTAGATTAGGAATAGTTTATATTCTAGAATCTCTGACAGTTTGGTTCTATCTTCTAAAGTTTATATTACTTTATGTTATTACTGTGAGTTTAATTGATGTAGGGCATTTACAAGATCGTCGCAACCGAGAAAACAATTTTAAATACATTTTCATGTTATTTGAACAGATCCTTACGGAACCAGCTCGGTGTGGGCCTCTTAACCAGATCTCTTGATCTCAGATCACGAACCTTTAAGCCCAAAGGAAAGACGATATCTTCATTTATGCTTTGAGCCACTGACCCGAACATTCCGCAAAATGTTTAATGTTTACAACCATGATTAAATGGAATATTTTCTACAATTTGTTAAAGTTTGGTACTTTCCAAAAGTTTATATTATTTACTATAATTTCTGTCAGTTTTCAGCACGTAGGGGATTTACAAGGTCGCCTATAGCCGCTAGCAATCAGTATGAATCTCATCAAAGAAACAACTTGTAAACCTGCCGAAACATATCTCAATTGTATTGCACTTGTGTCTGGCGCCGCTGGACAAATGTTGACAAACAGCATCAGCAAATGGACCACCATGTGTGCCACCACCAACAACATTGCTACCAGCACCAACAGCACCACCAGCACCACAACAAGAGCTCAAATGCTTCATCATTTGCAATTATTTAGGCAATAATTACTATTGTGTCTTATGCTTACATTTTGCTTGCTCTACATCAGAAGGGACGGAGGGAGGAAGGAAGGGAAATAGGGCAGAGGGTGGAGGATGGAGGACAGAGGGTGGCTGGTAGCTGGTTGAAGGGCACATACGGCATGCAACACGCCCAAAACCCAAATCCAACCCAACCCCAGCCCATTTACGTTGTCACCCTCTTGACTTAATGAGGCCTTTTTGTGCTCTTGATGGATTTTAAATTGTTGTCATCATCTACATTTGTTGTTGCTATCGTTGTTGTTGTTGCTGTTGCCCAAAGTGGGTTGTCACTCACTCGCCGTACTTCACAATAGACTCAACAATGCTCAGGTCTAATCCTTAGTTAGTCGCTAAATGCGGCAGACTTTTGACGCTCAAAGCGCATTTGCTTCAAATTAAATGATTAGCTCAGCGAGAAACAGAGAGAGAGCGATAGAGAGAGAGAGAGAAAGATAGCAAGATTAGTGCATTTGTCTCTCATTCCTCAATCAGTTGCTTCGTTCATGCATGAAAGCATGCATGCCAATTCAGCTGTTTTGGCAAGTGCAAGTCTTAAATGACAATCAATCAGGTGCTAGTAAGTATTAACCACTTAATTCAAGCAAATAGACTTCAAGTTGAGATATTTTCAGATAGTTGACAGCGACTTGAGAACATTAAAGTACTCAAAATGTTTGCTAAGTTTTTTTTCAAGTACAAATGGTAGGACATCATTATATAACATAAGGAACATTTTGAATAAGTCTTATGCGAAATGATTGGTAAATGGTAAATCCGTTCAAGAAATTTACTACAGCGAAAAATGATAAAACTGCCTTAGTTATACTCCGCTAAAATGGTAAAACATATTTGAAATATAAGCAACTTTCTAAAACTATTTGAGCTAATAAATCAAGATAGAACATTTTTAAAGTGACAGTTTTGTTTTTTTAACAATTAAGCTGTAAAGGAAGTTCTGAATTTCAAGTTTATGCTATATTTGTATCTATGCTTTAAGTGATAAATCAGTTAATGCAAATTGTATTAACACATTTATGATAAATGCTTAACAACTTTACAATATGGGCAAGGTAAAACTTCTTTGCTTTTAATACAATACAATAAAACAAGCCGATCAGTCGAGCGCGCGCGACAATAGGAAACCCTGTGCAAGTCTTCAAACAAAAGTAATTTCATTATAATGGGATTTAAATATATATAATATAGGGTCTGTCTCAAATTCGCTCAATTCGCATAAGTTTGTTTCTTGAATAACTTCTGAGTTCAATATCCGATCGTACTGAAATTTGTAGCACACATTGGGAGTAGGATACTTACCATGTGTGCCAAAGTCTCTCAAGTCTCTAGCTATAAAACTGCTCCTGTTATCAGCTTTTTCGAGTTATGAACGAAGGGGGCTTGGCATCGCGATGAAAATTTTCTAGACACATTAAGCCCAAGTTTCTAATTATGTTTGCGAAATTTCAAGTCTCTAGCTTTAACATTGCTTACGTTATGGTGATTTTTCTAATTTTAAAACCAACGGGACTTGATATCGAAAATTGAAAATAAACTTGATCTGCGTATGGTATTCAGGATCCTACATTCCAAATTTGAAGTCTCTAGCTCTTATAGTTGCTGAGATCCACGCGTTCAAACAGACGGATGGACGGAAAGACGGACGGACAGGTGTCAATCGACTCGGCTATTGATATTGATCAAGAATATATATACTTTATATGGTCGGAGATGCCTCCTTCAGCCCGTTACATACATTCACACAAATTCTTTATACCCTTTTTTGCCCATTTTTAATGGGCTACCCTGTGACCATTAATACCTAAACATAGTTAAAATATATTAAAGTTTTAGGAATAATTGTCTTACGAGAAATGATTGGAGATGCTAAATCAGAGACGATTCTATTAAAGAGTTTTTTATCAATATATAGAAAGGATTAAACTGGCAAATCTATATTTTCTAAGATTATTTATGAAGAAAAGGAAACAGAAGGTTATTTAATTGTTGGGTTTTAATGGTAAATCAGGCTAAGGAAATTTTAGAGACCCAATTCTGTTAAATGCTTATCAAGGTTTCTTTTGACATTAAAAGCAGGTTAACTATATTTTAAAGTTGCATTTTGAAAAATGGCATATCTACATATATTTCCTAAGATATTCTATGCTTAAATGACAATTTGTAATTGGCCTTAAATGATAAATCAATTTAAAGAAATTGTAAAGCGAAGTTTTGGGTTTAATCCACTTCGCTGCATAGAAAGGTTTAAAGTTGTAACGTTAAACAGCGTTCAAAAAATATAAGGAAATTGTTGAATTACCTGAAGATAATAAATCAGATTATCACATTTTTAAAGAGACAGTTTAAGATAGATAAGGATTTATCAATTATACTGTACGAGAATGGTGATCTGACAAATCTATACATACTCAAATTTGCAGTTGCCTTGGAATTAATTATAAATTGTAAATGAATATCTAAATGAATTAGTTAGGCATTTAACTATTAAAAATAATTATGAGAAGCTCTGTCAACATAAGCCCCCATATTTGGGTGATACTCTTCAGCTATATAAAGTTTAGATAATTTAATTGTATTATGCAATCATTAGCTAAATATAGGGAAATGGGGATGCTTAAGTATTAAGCATTAGCATGCGCTTAAAAGCTTTTGTCTTCCATATCCGAAGTACATTAAACATTTAGGAACCTGTCGTCGTCTCATTGACTTTACCGCATTGCTGCAAACAACACCGCACCACACCGCGCCACACCGCACCACATCGCACCACTGTGCACCACTTGGAATATGTCACATCTCGCCAGTTCAGTTCAGTTCAGTTCAGTTCAGTTGTTGATGGGTCGGGCCAACCCTTGGCAACACCCTATTGGATTTTTGGGCTCGGTCTTTGCCTCGGTCTTGTCGCCCTTTTTGCAGTTGCAAATTACATTCAAATTATACGATTTTGATAAGAGGGACATTCAAAAGTTTCCAATTTCAAGTTGTGAGCGCTCTTCAAGTGCGCTCGCTGCCTCAGAGCGGTCAGGTCCCCGGTATAGTCCCCGGTACAGCGTTTGATTCTCCGTACCCATACCAGTACCCGTACCCGTTCCCATTCTCGTACTTGTTCTCGTTCTCGTTCTGGTTGTGCTACCAAAACTTCTTGCTAAAGTTGTCGCACACACACACACACACACATACCAACACAGAAAGTGTATAACAGGAACAACATGGAGCTGGACTGGCAGCAGGAGGCACTGTAAAAAGTTGACATATGTGCGCCCCGAGCACTTTTCCGGAAACAGCAGGGCGACATTTTTTCCCATTTTTTGTTTTCCTCATTGCCGCCGCCGCCGCCGCCGCGCTGAGTTTTTGAGTGTATCTTCGGCATCAAGGGACATGCACTTGATTTTAGTTTGAGAGTCTATGATGATAATCGTGTTGTTGTTGTTGTTGTTGGTTTGCTGTTTATACCCTGTAGTTGAGAAAAGGGGTAGCCTTCAGTTGCAATATGCCATGTGCAAAAAGACAGCTTACACAGCTCTGTCTTAGACCAGAATTTGTTGAGCTAAGTAAAGTTGTACTTTCTAGTTCAATTCACTGAATTAGTTCAGTAGTTCATTTTGTACTGAACGAATTAATCTATCATTTGAGTCATTCGAGTCTTTCGTTCGTTCTCGTTCACTCTAGTTCACTCTAGTTCACTCTAGTTCACTCTCGTTCACTCTAGTTCACTCTCGTTCACTCTAGTTCACTCTCGTTCACTCTAGTTCACTCTCGTTCACTCTAGTTCACTCTCGTTCACTCTAGTTCACTCTAGTTCACTCTCGTTCACTCTAGTTCACTCTCGTTCACTCTAGTTCACTCTCGTTCACTCTAGTTCACTCTCGTTCACTCTAGTTCACTCTCGTTCACTCTAGTTCACTCTCGTTCACTCTAGTTCACTCTCGTTCACTCTAGTTCACTCTCGTTCACTCTAGTTCACTCTCGTTCACTCTAGTTCACTCTCGTTCACTCTCGTTCACTCTAGTTCACTCTAGTTCACTCTAGTTCACTCTAGTTCATTCTCGTTCACTCTCGTTCACTCTAGTTCACTCTAGTTCACTCTCGTTCACTCTCGTTCACTCTAGTTCACTCTAGTTCACTCTCGTTCACTCTAGTTCACTCTCGTTCACTCTAGTTCACTCTCGTTCACTCTAGTTTTCTCTCGTTCACTCTAGTTCACTCTAGTTCTCTCTCGTTCACTCTAGTTCACTCTCGTTCACTTTAGTTCACTCTAGTTCACTCTAGTTCACTCTCGTTCATTCTAGTTCACTCTAGTTCACTCTCGTTCACTCTAGTTCACTCTCGTTCACTCTAGTTCACTCTCGTTCACTCTAGTTCACTCTCGTTCACTCTAGTTCACTCTCGTTCACTCTAGTTCACTCTCGTTCACTCTAGTTCACTCTAGTTCACTCTAGTTCACTCTCGTTCACTCTAGTTCACTCTCGTTCACTCTAGTTCACTCTCGTTTACTCTCGTTCACTCTCGTTCACTCTCGTTCACTCTCGTTCACTCTCGTTCACTCTCGTTCACTCTCGTTCACTCTCGTGTACTCTAGTTCACTCTCGTTCACTCTAGTTCACTCTAGTTCACTCTCGTTCACTTTAGTTCCCTTTCAATTCATTGTTTTTAACTTATTATAATTAAATATAAATATATAAGTCTTAATCTATTTTTATTATATATTATTATTATTGGAATTGAATTGAACGAGTCGAACGAGAGAATCATTTTGGGAATCGAACGAGAATGGGACTCAATTTAGTGAAATGAACTACAATGAATTGAACGAGATTGAGACACAAAGGACTCAAATGACTCGAATGAACGATAGTCAGGGATTTAGTTCAGTCGTTCACTCTGAAGAGTCGTTCGATCGTACTGAATCTGAACGATTCAATACAACTTTAGAGCTAAGTATTAAACTGTGGCATTAAAAGAAGGTGTTGACGCTGTACCCAAAAAAGGGTAAAAAGTATATAATTATAAATTAAAAGACAGTTTAGATATTATGAAGTAAACAACTCTGATCTTAGGTATATATATAGGGGATAAACTAAAAGACGACTTAGGTTCTATAAAGTAAATTAAGTAGTAAGTCTGTCTAAGATCTTTAACCTTGTAGGGCTGATCTTAGGTATATATAGTATGTATGTATATATATTCTGTACATATGGAAAGTTATAAAAGACGGCTCAGATTCTATAAAGTAAATTAAGTCAGCTTTTCTATCTGTTTGTCTAAGATCATAAACTGTATAAAAAAACCTAGCAAAAAGGTGTAAGAAGCAGAAAAGACAGAGCAAAAAACATTTCTAATGCGAGTTTAAGTAAAAAAGTAATTGATCTGTATGTTTAAGAGCATTAAGCTTAAACATCTAGACAACAACAGACAGTAAGGCAGATACAATCTAAAGTACTATACAAAATAATAAAGCATTTATGCTTAGGGTTATTTACTCAGAGTTTGAACACAAGCTCATTTTAGAGACAAAACTAATTCAAGGAAATATTACATCATTAAAGCATCAAAATACAATGCCGGGTATTTGCTAGTCGAGCACACTTGTCTACGATTTGCTTCAGGCAGCATATCTGCTGTCCGACGATTCTCGCTCAGCTTCGCTTGCTCAAATTGTATGATTGAAAAATTAATGGGCATGACCGGCAAACGGGCAATGGAGAGGGAGAGGCAGAGGGAGAGGGAGTTTTACAAATGGGGAACTGTAAGGGGTGACCAGAAGAGGGGGGGGACTTAGAGCTTTGGCAGCGGCAACTATTCGACTGTGGTTCCCAGGTAAAGTTACAGCCGCCAACCAAATCCGAATTCCCCCGCAGAGATACAACGAGTGAAACGCCTTTTTACACGCACACTCTCTACTTTCCTTTTCCTCTTCCTCTCTCCCCCTTTCTCTCTCTCTCTGTATCTCCCTCTGTCTGTCCGTCTGTGTGTGTTTGCTTGTGTATTGTAATAATATAGCAAAATGCAAAATGAAATTGAATTTTTTAAAATGATGCTAATTAAATCGAAAGATTTAAATCATTTAAACGTTGTGCTTAACAACTCGATTCGATGCCTTTTTCGGTGGTTGGGGAAGGGAATACGTAAGGGGGAAGTTTTAGAAATACGTGTTTTGATGTAGAAATTAGAGTTATGTCTGTTTCAGTACCAAACGTTTCATTTGTGCGCTAATTGATATTTGTTTAACTAACATGTTCTAAAAAAAACTTAAGAATTTTCAACTAGAGTTCCTAAAAAGAAAGATAGAAAGTACTGTTCATTTTTAATTGTTAATTTATTAATTGTCGTTTAAATATGTCACGAGTTATTTAATTTGGTTAAACTTGAACTTGTTACACTTCCATTCGTTTTAATAAGCTGCTAATTTATCATTTTGAGCTTATCGAAAATTGTATTTGAATAAAATATACAAACTAATGTGTAAAATTGTTTTTTTTTAAATTTATTTATTATATATTTGTCCCTGTCAAACATTTGTTCCATTATACTCATATCTCTGTTTGTTTGTTATTTATTAATAATATTAAAATGTCATATTATATTGTTTTAAAGAGTTTCTTGTTTACATAGACAATTTCTCCTAGCGAACCAAAAAGTCTTATTTGATATAAAATGCCAGCAAATAATACTTCTCTGCTCGCTCAGAGAAAATGCCCAATTAAGTTTACCTATTCGATTATAACGATTCAACGATTATTTTGGAAAATTGCAGACAACTTTTCCTAACGACCAAAAAAGTCTTATTTGATATATCGATGCGAACAAATATTACTTCTTTGCTCGCTCAGAAAAGATGTCCCAATCCAAATTGCAAGAACACTTTGGTTACTTTAAATTGTTATAGAAAACATTTATATTTCCTAAAAAACATATATATATGTACTTATATATTCAGCCTATATAATTTGCAACAGTTTTGGGAAAAGTTTTCCATAGATAAAAATATGATTTATATATGAAAATATATACAATTTCGTTTTTCCCAATTTGTATATGATTTAATGATAATTTCCTGCATAGATTATCAATTAAAATTGTATATTATAATACTAGTTGAATTGTCTGACGCAGTTTATTGACATAAACTTCAAGTGTCGAGGAATGAACAGATTTGTGTATATGGAAAAATCCAAGCTCAAACGTCGAACACGAAAAGTGAATGTCCGATTAATGCTGTTTTGGGTACTCACAAAATACATATGTATAATGATTACTCTATTGAATGAATATAAATTTTTTCCATAGAGATCTGATGATCTGCATTAAGAAGCCGACAACATGATCTATATTATTTATTTCACACTTATTACACTAAATTAACATTAATGAATTTCAGGATAGGTATTTATTTACTTTTGTTTAACTTGTGCGTGCTTGCTCAGTGTCGCTGTCGAATTGTTTCTTCTTCTTCTTCTCATTTTATAAGCGTCATTAAGTGCAGGGTTGTATCGCACATAAGCTAGTATGCAGCTTGTCAAACTAGTATGCCGCTCAACGAAGATTTGATACGTCACAAATTCTTTAAAGTGCACATATCCTAAGTATTTACTTTCGATACAGTTTTCTTTAGTGAGAAATGGAAGTAACTTAATATTAAATATGTGTAAGCTTAAAGTTGTTCTTATATAATACTTATATCCATGCACAGCTTTCTATGTTTGTGGGTGTAGGCGTGTGTGTGTGTGTGTGTGTGTAAAAGCATCTACTAACTAATAGGCTAAATTAGACGACGACGAAGACGACGACAGTCAGGCAGAATGAAGTAAGCACAAACATGGGAGGCAGAGAAGGCACGACGTTAGAGAACGAGATAAAGGAAGTAAACGAGAGAGAGCGAGAGGGAGAGAGAGGGAGGTAGAGACAGCGCAAAGAAGAAAATAAAACACAAGAAGAAGAAAAAGCCTTTAAATGCGTTTAAACGCGACATAGAGAATAAAAGTGCGTTTTGCAATCAAAGTAAAAATGTGAAAAGCTGAACAAAATACTAAAAAAAAAAGGAAAGAAGAAATGAGCTGAAAACGCACAGACGACTGTCAGTTGAGTGGTGTGGAATTGGGGAGCAGCAGCGGGGGAAAAGGAGATGGAGAAGTGGGGGAAAAAGAAAAACTGACAGCACCATCAGCTAAATGAGTTGAAGGACGACAAAGCGGGCAAAAGCTGCGAATGCCTAGGCAACAGCGGGGAGCGAACACCGGATAGACGGAGGAGACGAAAATTAAGAGACTGGGGAAGGAACTGCGGATATCAAAGCGCTGGCAAAATGGTGGCAGTCAAGGCGGGCGGGAAGAGCGGAGAGGGGGGGGCGGGGAGCGGGGAGCGGGGAGCTGGCACTTTGTGAGCAGCCAACCATTTTTGTTGTCTACTCTCATATTTCCTTCTTTTTTTTTGCCTTCTTTCTTTCTTTCTTTTTTTTTTCCTACCCATTTTATTTTTGTTTTTCCTTTGCTTCTACTTTTTGCTAACATTGCTGTTGTTGTTGTTACTGTTGTTGTTGTGTGCACTTTTTGTGCGCCAGCTATTTGGAATTTTTTAAAAGATGCTTTTAGCGGTAAATAATGAAAAGTTAAAAAGCCACATCAATGAGATACATTTTTGCTTTCTTGCGTGTGCCAAGTTTGTTGCCAGGGGCATACCCAGAAAATTAACAGAGGGGCGGCAGGGTACTCTTAAGTGTAGATGTGTGTGTGTGTGTGTGTTTTGCCCAAATGCAGTCATTTGTGTTAGCCAAGACAAAAACAACAACAACAACAACAAGACTACGTCTACTATAACGGGGCCATTAACATTTTTAGCCAGCATTGTTAACTGCTTTTAGCTTTGCTATTTTCGATTTTCTATTTTCCTCACATTAAACGTGTTTTTCTTTTCACACACTTTCGCAGGATATTAGGAATTTGTCAGCAACTTGGGAGCGCATTAAAAGCAGGCGTGGCAGACGCCTTCAAGTGTCTATCTCTCATTTATTTCTAATTTATTTAATTTGAACATTATAATATAGAATCAAATCAATTTCTTGCCATTTTGCAATCAAATTTACGAAATATTTTGTTGGTATTATTATATATAAATGAAGTTCAAATCGGTCTACTATATCATATAGCTGCCATTGAAATTATCGGTCCAAAATCAATAAAAACCAGTCGGAAAGGCTACAGTCGAAGTCGACTGTGAGAGACCCTTTACTTATTCTTCGAAATGGAAATAAGATGAACACTAAAAGTACCCCATAAAATTGTATACTTATAGCCTGACTAAAAATTTACATTCTTGAGACAAGATTTTAAATGTTGTCTAAAAAATGTGAGTTTATTTATAGTTTTCTTTACTTTTATTCGTTAGTTATCAAGCACAATTAGCTTATGACTCCAATATTGATAATAAGTGTGCTGTCTAAATTATTTACATGTTTACAGATGGAGTGAGTGTCGATTTGTGGGGAGTTTATAGTAAAATTGTACTTTCTAGTTCAATTCACTGAATAAGTTCAATAGTGCATTTTTCACTGAATGAACTAATCTTTCATTTGAGGCATTCGAGTCAATCGAGTCTTTTATTCGTTCTCGTTCACTCTAGTTCACTCTCGTTCACTCTAGTTCACTCTCGTTCACTCTAGTTCACTCTCGTTCACTCTAGTTCACTCTAGTTCACTCTCGTTCACTCTAGTTCACTCTCGTTCACTCTAGTTCACTCTCGTTCACTCTAGTTCACTCTCGTTCACTCTAGTTCACTCTCGTTCACTCTAGTTCACTCTCGTTCACTCTAGTTCACTCTCGTTCACTCTAGTTCACTCTCGTTCACTCTAGTTAACTCTTGTTAATTATCATTCACTGTAGCCATTTGAGTCCTTTATCGTTCAAACGAGTCATTTCAGTCTCTTTATCGTACATTCGTGTCTTCTAATCATTATAAATATATTCATATTTTCTTTCTGCTATTTACTATATTTACTCTACTATATTTACACAAATTTACCGATGTCGAGAGAGCTAAATTAAAAGAATGAGTTAATGGAACGAGAGAATCATTTTGGGAATGGAATCAGAGTGAACGAGTAAGGGACTCAAATGACACGACTGAACGACAGTCAGGGATTTAGTTCAGTCGTTCACTCTGAAGAGTCGTTCAATCGAACTGAATCTGAACTATTTAATACAACTTTAGTTTATAGTAGTCTCCTTGTGTAGAGGTCTTTTGAGTCTTCTTGATGTGGGTGAGTTCGCAAGTTCAGTTTAGTTTGGTTTATATATAGTTATAGAACTGGACACACAAACAAAAAAAAAAAAAACTGATAATGGCATCTGCTTCACTTAGATTTAGGTATTTCAACTTTACTTAATTATGTAATGTTTTCTTTTATTAAAACCCTTTTAGAAATCTACAGAGAACTGAAAGTTTATAAATCTTTGGCTTACCGAATTTAACTTTTCTTGCTTGTTTCTTAGACCCTTTACTTTAAAAATGTATACATATTCTAGTTCAGCATCAACAGCCGAGTTGATATAGCCATGTCCATCTGTTCGGCTGTCCGTCTGTCCGTCCGTCTGCATTAGCGTCTAGATCTCAGAGACTATAAGAGCTAGAGACACAAAATTTGGTATGTTGATTTGTCTATGGCTTAAGCCGAACCTGTTGGTGTTAAAATTTTGCACGACCCCTTCCGACCCCGTAAATTGAAAATAAAATTTTTTGAAATGCCATAAAACGTGAATTTTTAATATGGACTAGTCGAGAGTTTAACAGACTAAGTCAAGGGTCTCTCGTAGTCGGCTTCGACTGTAACATATCGCTCCCCCTCAACCCTTCGGCTTGTTTCTCCATTTTGGTTGTTATTGTTGTTGTTTCTCAGGCTGCTAGAAATGATGAGCTGAAAGATTGTCCGAGAGTACAAAAAGGCAACCAACCAAGACGCAAACTCTGTGTCCTTGTTATCCTTGCTGTTGTTTTTTATTTTTATTTTCTTTTTTTTGTTATTGTTGTCCATTCGTTTGGTCGGCATTTTGGGGTTTGGTTTTTGTTTTGTGGGACGTTTTGGCTTTTTGCTTTGGCTTTGTTGGTTGAATAGATAGATGGAAGCCTTAATTGATGTTATGATCATCATCATCATCAACAACAACAACAACAAGAACAACAACAACTGGGAGAACAACAAACACATGCAGTTGTTACTGTTGTCGGTTTTTGGATATTGCATTTTGTGGTGCACGCTGCGTATGAGTAACAAGGACAAGGGCAAAAACGGAACGGAACGCAACTCAATGAAATGGTATGGAATGAGGGAACACAAGGGTGCCAGGCTATAAGGGGAGGCAGGAAGGTATAACGGTACTTGGCTGCCATTTTGCTTTGGTTTTCAGCTTTGGGGGATGCAATTGGACTGCAAACTCTAAATCAGCAATGGTAAGTTGGAGGGATGTGTGTGTGTGTGTGTGTGTGGAGAGGGGGCTTATGCGTGTGTGTGAGTGTGTGTGAGTGTGCGTGTGCAGATACAATTTGTAATGATACACAAATTAGTATCCTAAATGGATGCTTAATAGCCCAACTGGTTGTTTTGTGACTATGACTAACTCTATCTACTCTCCAAGTGTGTGTGTGTGTGTGTGGGTGTGTGGGTGTGCGCACTTTGACAAACTTTGCCAACATATAAATACAAATACATACAAACAAATTCCATGTATCTATGTGTGTGGAAAGCAGGTTATTGCAGCCTTTTGATGTCGCTCTGATGTTGATGACGATACCGACCATATATACAACATATAGGGATTGGTAATGCTCTGTGTGTGTGTGTGTGTGTTTGTGTGTGTGCAATTGCACTTAAAAGCTGCTTTAAAGCCGTTGCATTCATTTTTATGCAGTTACTAAAAGGTTGCATGCCTCAAAAACAAATTTAAAGAATTGAATTTAAATGAAGAATACAAAAGGCTGCAAGTCTCAACTTGACGCCCACCTAAAGAATTTATGCAGTTACTTAAAGGTATCACAATGCTTTAGACATTTCAAGTCAATAAAAATACCATGGAGGACTACCATCTGGTGAATTAATACAGTCACCAAATTGTTATTTGAACTAAATTAAATGTAATTAAAGTGACTCAAGGTTGCAAAGTTCCAAGAATTGAATTGTATGTAATTAAACTAACCATGGAGGAAACAAACGGTAACAATCATATACTTTTAGGCCATTTAGAGAATTGATTCCGTTACCAAAAGCCAAACATTTTTAAGATCTGAATTAAGGGTAGGTAAAGTGACCATGGAGGACACAAAAGTTTGCAATACACACCCAAAGAATGTGTAAGTGTAAAAAAAACATTTATAAAAGTAAAAGCATAAAGTGTGGCTAAAATGACTACACAAAGCAAAATAATCTCGCATTTTGTACTTTTAAAACGCACATTTCAAAGTTGATTTTTCTTACTACAAATGAAATTACTTAAGTCAATTATCATGATCATAGTTTAAGTATGATTTCTTAAGTATTTTAGTATATACACAATTAACCAGTCGGAAAGGTTACAGTCGAAGTCGACTATGCGAGACCCTTTACTTAGTCCTCAAAATGGAAATGTTAGTAACAAACGAGTCGAATTGAGTTGCATTGTAAGGTCAATGTGCTCTTCATCTTCCTTTGACCCGACACTAAGTAATATTGTATTCTGACTAACTTCCGAGGCTATTATTCGATCGCAATGAATACGGGAAACATTAGGACCCTGATGCTCGTCCTGTATGCTAAAATTCAGAGCTCTAGATTTAATATTTCTCGTTTTATGGGATTGAAACAATTTTGTTTTCGTTTTACGGGGACGGAAGAGGGCGTGTC
This sequence comes from Drosophila histrio, assembly GCA_958299025.2. NCBI lineage: Eukaryota > Metazoa > Arthropoda > Insecta > Diptera > Drosophilidae > Drosophila > Drosophila histrio. The sequence goes on along the minus strand of OY282582.1, from coordinate 49,547,396 downwards.
AAAATATTAACCTAAACTTGATCTAATTAGCCCATAGACGAACTACCATACCAAATTTGTTGACTCTAGCTCTTATAGTCTCTGAGATCTAGGCGCTCGAACAGACAGACGGACAGCCAGACAGATGGACGGACGGACGGACGGACATGGCTATATCGACTCGGTTGTTGCTGCTGACTAAGAATAAATATTCATTGTGGGGTCTGCCAGACTTCCTTTTTCTTTTTGAGACAAACTTAATGGACCCTAATACATTTTTAAAGTAAATGGTCTAAAAATGATTAAAGTATAATGCAAACTTGTTCTGAATCCTTTCAACTCTGCAACTGAGTACACAAATATCCCTAAATAAGAACATGATACGTGATCTATGCAAACTACAGACTTAAATCGTGTATAATTTAATTGATAAGTATAAAATGTTCGTGCATTATGAGCACGTTCTCTTATAAAACTATTCAAATCTTCAGTGCTTAAAAAGGAAAACTGACTAAATAAATGATTCCATTAATGATAGTCTTCTAGATTTCTTAGTAATCATCATAGCAGACATGCAAGAACCATTTGGGAATTCTAAGCAATCGAAAGCAAAAAATATATATGAGTTAAAGATCTGTATTTAAAAATTTATAAACTTTGTCAGTGAGTGATCGCTGTGTAAAAGAGCGTTTAGAACCCGAGCTGTGACTTATATAAAGAGTTTTCCTATTCAAGTCTAGACTTGAACTTGAGTAAAGATTACTTTCACTTGAATATAGATTATGATAACTTTGCATTTTTATGCTAATTTTCATAGTTGAAAGTGAGAATTTAAGGAATCGCAAATACTATAATAATCAATCAGTCGAGCGGGCGCGACAGTAGGATACCCTGTGCAGGTCTTAAAACAAAAGTATTCTGCGAAAACTAGCTATAAAACTGCTCTTGTTATCAGCTTTTTGCAATTGTGGGCGAAGGGGGCGTGGCATCGCAATGAAATTTTCTGAACACATTAAACCCAAGCTAATTATCATGTGTGCCAATTCTCAAGTCTCTAGCTTTAACATTGCTTATGTTATGGTGATTTTTCTAATTTTAAAACAAACGGATCTTGATATCGAAAATTGAAAATAAACTTGATCTCCGTATGTTATTCAGGAACCTACATTCCAAATTTGAAGTCTCTAGCTCTTATACTTGCTGAGATCGACGCGTTCATACAGACGGACAGACAGACGGACAGGTGTCAATCGATTCGGCTATTGATACTGATCAAGAATATATATACTTTATAGGGTCGGAGATGCTTCCTTCTGCCTGTTACATACATTCTCACAAATTCATTGTACTCTATTTTGCCCATTTTTAATGGGCACAGCACGACTTTTTCTCTCTGTGCGTGAATGACACAAAATGTTACATACATAGGTGCATTAAAAGCGACCCTTTTGAATGCGAATGTTAAATAGTAATTTATCTGACCATGGATCATAAATGAAGCAATCATATGAAAGGGTCAAAGAAAGTGACTTTTAAGTCACTATTAAGTAAACAAAGAGGATTTAGATGAAGACCACAAACGAATTCAAATGCACCAACCAAACTTGGTTCAATCAACGAAAAGAGCCAAACTTAGGATAGATAAAGTGACGGTGGAGGACACAACGAAGGACTTTAGCTAAAAAAAAAACACATACGCAATTAAAATTACATTGAAGCATTACAGAAACTAAAAAGACCAGGAATAAACAATAAATTCAATAATTTGACATTTTTACATGATAATAAAATAACTCATAATGAATAGACAAGTGGAATATTAGATTTACATAGATCTTATCAAATCAACTCTAATTAGCATAATTATTATGGAAATTGTTTAACCAAATGGTACAATTTAGAAAGGAAAAGATAGATGAAAGATGGAAAGCATTTAGAGAAATCGCTACTTAGTTGTACGACTCTTATTAATACCCTGTCTCCACTACATTTGCATTCAGCATTTTTGCATTTGGGGAAAAGTTCTAAATTTATAACCCTGTCTCTTTTCCAATCAAATCAAACTGGAATTATCTCCTTGCGGTGTTATCGATAAAAAATGAAGCTTGAATTAGTCTAAAAAGTTCACACTCGAGAGATGTCGACTGTGAGAGACTTTTTAAGTCGTATAGGTTATAGCATCTGTGCTCTCTTCTTCTTTCTCTGGCCCAACGTTGCCCTTAATATGTCTCCTTAATCACCTCCGAGTTAAATTATCCGTTCGCCTTGACGTTTATCTTGAGTGTCTAAATTCAAGGCACTATCTTTGAAATTTCAATTTTTTTTTTAGTTTTTAAAAATGCGTAGTCTATTTTCAGGGGCAAGTTCTGCTTAGGATATTGGGGAGCATACTACATACCAAGTCTGGTGTGTCTAGCTCTTATAGTCTCTGCGATATACTAGTATATGTACATACTAGAGCTGGACACGGGCCGACACGCCCGCAACCGCAGCACGCACACAACCGCATGACAAATATTTTTGCAGAACAAAGTCCAGCATCAAAATTTTGCTTTTCAAAAGAAAATTGATAATATTGTAATTTAAAGAAAACAATTATATAGCAAATGAGTCTGAAGTAAGTTGATTTTTTCTTACAGTTGGCTCAAATTTGGAGTGTGCCAGTTTCAGACAGTTATCTGCATTTCCTGCTATTTATTATTTTAGTGCTATTGTTTTGATTTAGATAAAAGTTTGTTTAATTGCAATTGGTGAACAATATTTTGAGACTTGTATTGAAATCGTTCAGTAAAAGATCAATTTATCGACTCATCAAATTAATCAAGGGAAGTATAAGTAAACTTGATGGAACATCGATCGAACTATATGACTGTTTTTTAGACCCATTACTTTTTAAAAAAACGTAAATAAGGGTCTATTAAGTTTGTCAAAATGTGCGTAACAGGTCGAAGGAAGTCCGGCAGACCCCATAAAGTATATATATTCTCGATCAGTATCACCAGCCGAGTCGATATAGCGATGCCCGTCTGTCCGCCCGTCCGTCTATCCGTCTGTTCGTCTGTCCGTCTGTCTGTATGAGCGCCTATGTAGATCTCAGAGACTATAAGAGCTAGAGTCACCAAATTTGGTATGTAGGTTGGTCTATGGGCTAAGCAGATCAAGTTTATCTTAAAATGTTGACACGCCCCCCTCCGCCTCCGTAAATCGAGAACAAAATTTTTGAAATCCCATAAAACAATCCCATCATACAAACGGATGGTCAGACAGACAGGCGAACGAATAGACAGACAGAGCAACAGAAGGACGGACAAACAGACAAAGCGGCAGACAGACAGACAGAGCGAAAGACCAACAGACAGACAGACAGAGCGACAGACAGACAGAGCGACAGACAGAAATACAGGGCGACAGACAGACATACAGATCGACAACCAGACAGACAAAGCGACAGACAGCCGGACAGACAGACCGAGTAACAGACAGAGCGACAGATAGACAGACAGAGCGTCAGACAGACAGACAGAGCGACAGAAAGACGGACAGACCGACCGACAAACATACAGATATACATAGCGACAGACAGACAGACATAGCGACAAATAGACCGACAGACAGTCGGTCAGACAGACAGAGCAAAAGGCAGACAGATAGACGGACAGAGCGACAGACAGACAGTCGGACAGAGCGACAGACAGACGGACTGACGGACGGACTGACGGACGGACTGACGGACGGACTGACGGACGGACTGACAGACGGACTGACAGACAGACGGACTGACAGACAGGTGAACGAACATACAGACAGAACGACAGACAGACAGCCGGACGGACATACAAAGCGAAAGACAGGCAGACAGAGCGACAGACAGACAGGTGAACGAACAGGTAGACAGACAAAGCGACAGATAGACAGCCGGACAGAGCGACAGGCAGACAGACAGAGCGACAGACAGACAGTCAGACAGTCTGACAGACAAACAGAGCGACATACGGACAGACGAACAGACGAACGTACACACAAAATATACCCTTGTTGCAGTTTTAAAGTGCAGGGTCTAAAAATGCCATCGCTAAAGATGTCCGTGAAAGTTGATGCAATTTAAGAAGCGAACGTGGCTTGTTCCTACTGACCTGGCCAAGAGAAGAAGAAAAAAGCCTAACGGCCCACTCGCAGACTTTAAGCCATAAGTATGTGTGTGTGTGTGTATGCGTGTGTGCGTGAATGTGTGCGTGTGTGTGTATATGTGAAAATGTGCGAGTATTATGTAAAACAAAAAACTGAAATTATTTCGAGCTAAGCAGAGGCCCAATAAGAGGATAACACAACAACATCAACAACAACAACAACAACAAAGCAAGAAAGAAAATAATCATAAAGTACAAACAAATAAGTATAAAATATATATAAAAATATATAAATTTATACTATATAAATACATATATTTTTTGTATATAATTTAAAAAAGAATCAACAATGGAGCTGGAGCTGCTTCAAAGCAAAAGCCGGACAGACGAGGAAGAGATGAAAACGCGGACGAGGACGAGGCTAGGGAAGAGTGCGACGAAGGGGAAGGAGAAGGGGAAGGGGAAAAGTACGAGCAACTAAACGGCACGAAACGAGCGTCGGCAGCAGCGAGGACAACGATGGCAACGATGATGGCCAAAGTCAGTTTCGAGCAGCATTTTGGGGCCTTCAGTTCAAAAGTATTGTTTTAAGGATTACAGTTATAACGGCGCGCAACTGCAGCCGCCCACACGCCCAACACGCCCACGACGCCCGCAATGCTGGGCAAAAGAAATTGCCAAAGAAGAAAACTGGCAACAGCGCTAGCGACGCCAACGTCAAAGTCAGCGTCAACGTCAGCGTCGGGCTGCCACATTTAACGAACACTAATTCATTGCGCTGTCAGCGCAGCAGCAGCAGCAGCAGCTACAGCAACAATAACAACAACAACACAGAAGCAGCAGCAGCAACTCCATTTTGATGCTCATATGCTGTTTGCTGTCTGCTGATTGGTTAGCGTAATGCGCGCGCGCGTACTTCGCAAGAGCGAGACAACCATAGTGTATGCATATGTCTGTGCTTGTGTGTGTGCGCGCCATTGCTGCTGCTGCTGCTGCGACGGCGACTGCAAATGCTTCATGTTCATTTTATGAACACAACTGGAAGAATGCACAACATTTTGTTGTTTAGCCGAAAATGTTTGGATACGATGCGATTTATGCGTATATTATGTGTGTGCGTGTGTTCGTGTGTGTGTGTGTGTGTGTAGTGGGTGGGGAAGGAAGGATGCGCAGGGGAAATGCTTAAGTAATAATAAATGCACTGTTTGACATTCCAATTGGAATTGCAACGGGCCTTTGAGCTCTTAAAAGCTCCTAATGCACGCAAGCTACAGTTTGACAAGCCCAAAAACTGTGTCAAGCAGTTGCAGCCAAACTGTTATTTGTAACGTCAACTTTCACTGCGTGCAAATAATTTTCAAGTGCATATTTAATCAACATCAATTACAGTTTAGCCATAGTCGCCAAACGGAATTCCCAGTTACGGTTACGGTTACGACAACGGCCGTGTCTAGGTGTCCGTCAGGAAGTGTGTCAGACAAGCGGCGAGCTGGCCAAAAGAAAAGTTTTCGTCTAATGGAATAAATGTTGTTTCATTTTTACCGCCAAACGGAAATTGAGAGCTTGCGTGCATGCGTGCGAGCGAGAGAGAAAGAGCGTATGCCATGCAAGGCAATAACAACAAGAATAGTACAACGAGCCTTATTGGATCAAGAGAAACATGGCATACATATGCACACACACACACACGAACACATACAGAGAGAAATGTCGAAGCTTCAGCTGACTAACCAAATTAACCAAGCAAGTCAAAGCGAGATAGCACATGATAGCTTTTCGTGCGTGCGTGTGAGCGAGCGAGCATTTCACTTTCACAATGTTCACACAGTTAGTCGCTTGTCATGCTGTCGCATTCGCACGTTAGCAGCGACGACGACAGCGACAGCGGCAGCGCACACAAGTTTCATTATTTTGCAAATTATTAGTACGACTAACGATTCGTGGTCTCGCACACACACACATACACACACACACATCGCTGCTAACCACCAATCGTTCGCGCGCAGCCCGCAATTGTCCCCCACAAGGCGACAGCAACCCTCGGCAGCGTCAGCGACAGCGCAGTCAGCGTTAGCAGCGTGTCGTCGTTGGCGTCGTGAGCACATGATCCTTAATTTCGTTATAATTTTGTATGTTGCCTGAAATTGTATATCATTTTAAGTTTGATCGGCCGCGAATTCGTATCGTCGTGCGTGCGTGTAGCAATAACAACAACAACAACAACAACAACAGCGACAACAATACAAATAATAATAATAAAAAACAACAACATTCATTTGTATCGCCGCCTCATTCACAATAGTTGCGAGATTAATATCAGTATTTGTCAACAGTTAAAATCAGCATTTAATCAACAACAAAACAAATTATACAATAAAATCAACAGCCAATAATAAACAAATAAGAGTTTAATTTAACTGCGTCTGCTTCTTCTTTATTTTTGTCTGTGCTTTTGTGTCTGTAGAAAATATTTATAGCAACAAAATTACAAAAAAAATAAATAAATACATTTAGTATTTATGCGCACGCCATTTTTTTCAAGTGCCGACGCCATTTGCAAAATGTGCGAGTGTGAAGAGTAAGAAAAACAACAACAACAACAACATACACTAGTTGTAAACAAGACAAGATAGCAACAACACAACAACAACAACCACAATGTGCGAGTGTGAAAAGTAAGAAAAACAAAAACAACAACAACAATGTGCGATCTTAAACACAAGCTTAAAGCGTAATAAAAACAACAACAACAACTACCAGGAGCAGCAGCAGCAGCAAACAAGACACGAGAACAACAAAAACAAGTACGCATGTTAAAAGCTTAAAGTGTGCTCTGACATAAATATCACACTGCAATTAATTCACAAAGACAACGACAATTCGCCTTTAAAAAAAACGTGTTGTAAATTAAATTTCAAATAAATAACAGCAGCGAAAATCGAAAAAAAAAACAACAAAGCACAAAACCAGACGCCATTTCTTTATTTCAATTTGGAACACAGACCGTAAAACAGACCGTCGGCTTTTGGCAGTCACAAACCAATTGGAATTCGTCGTCGTCGTCGTCATCGTCGCCTCCATTTTCGCATTCGCTTTAGGGCGAATCGGAATTCTTATTTCAAGCAGGGAGCGCGTTCGCCGCGGTACAGCCTCCAGTTGGATTATTCAATAGACTTTTTCAAAACGTATATCGATACGCAGCGTTTTTACGCCGGCCACAAATTGGATTTCAAACATCAAAGTTGTGCCGGCGGCCCTGGTTCTTCCGGTGGTGGAATAGTAGGAGTCGTCGGCAATACCAACAATAGCAACAACAATAGCAACAACAACAACACGACCAGCCAGCAACACCAGCAGCAACAGCAACAACAACAGCAGCAGCAACAACAGCAGCAGCAACAGCAACAACAGCAACAGCAGCAACAAAATCCTTTGCCTGCCAACGGCAGCAACAGCAGCCACGCCCACAGTCACGCTCACGCCCTTGCGGCGGCACACGCACATCAATTGCACGCAGTGTTGCCGCTGCAACAGCAACAGCAGCAGCAGCAACAATTGCCGCCGGTTGCCACGCCACTGCAACAACAGCAGCAGCAGCAGCAACAGCAACAACAGCAGCAACAGCAGCAGCAACAACAGCAACAGTTGCAAACGTCACAGCAACAACTGCTCAGCAACAACAATAACAACAACGGCGTTACGCCCACATTGCTAATTGGCAACGGACCGGGCTCAACCGGTTCAACAACCGCAGCAGCTGCCGCCGCTGCCTCTGCCGCTTCCGCTGCAGCCGCTGCTGCCGCCGCCGCAGCCGCCGCATCAGCGGGCGCCTCCGTATCGGCAGCAACTGTTGCTGGCACGTCCTTGCCACACGTGGCGCCACACAGCTTAGGCCTCAGTCCGCAATCGAGCGCGGACTCGCAACAGTTCAACATCTTTCCGGCGATCTTTAGCCGGCAGCTGAACTTCTCAGCGGCCGGCGCTTGCGGACAGGCGGGAAAGCTGAGCATGGATGAGTTGCGTCCGAATCTGGTTGGGGGTTTGCTGGGGCTGCAGCAGGGATTGCTGGAGGATCATGCCAGTAGCATGCAGCACGGCGGCGTTGCCCAGGACACCAAGTTCATGTCGTTTCAGGATAATCGCCTGATGGGCATTGGCGGCTCGCACGAGAATCGTCTGCTCAGTTTGGCCACATCGGTGCAGGACACACGATCGCCGATCACCACGCTGGACAAATCGTCGTCCTCGTCGTTGAATCATCAGCGTAAATGCAGCAGCACGCCCGAGGATTTCAGTGCCCTCTATTCCGGTCTGCCCACGCCGGGCATGGACTCGTCCTCGCATCATCATACGCCAGCCCATACGCCGCCCTCGCGCCTCTCCGATCACACCATATCGGGTGAGTAAGGATCATCATGCAAACACATATTTACACATTTGCACATTAACACCCTCATTAGCCCTTTGGGCAAACGAGGGAATCTTTCGTGTCCTTAACCCATTGTTTCTTTTTGACCCCTTTCACGACTTTCCCTTTCCCTTCCTTTGTTGCTTTCTCTGGCCACGCGCCAAAGCCATGGATTATCGCCTCCTGTTCTTCTTCTGTCCTTCCGTCCTTTCTCCTATCTCCTGTTGTGTCCTTTTGCCCGCTCTGCGGACATTTCAATCGGCTTAGCACAATTATTGTGACTGTCGAGAGTTGAGCATTCAAATTACACGACTCTCAGCTGTTGGCCAACAATTATCCTCACATCCTTTACCATTCATCCTAGTCCATTCATCCTACTGTTGTAACCCAAGCCCGGGCAACACAAATATCTAAAAGGTTCTTTGTGCTGATCAATCGATTAAAGAGCCTTAAACAGACTTTTGCTGCCACGAAAACACTTCATCGCTACAATCTACTTAATCACAACGATAAAGTTGGTACACGATGAGTTCTCTAGACATTATTAGCCTATATACTTTACATAAAAAGTATCAAGGCTCTAATTATGTTTGTCAAAGAAAAAAACATGTGAATAACAGGCAGAAACATATATAAATATTCCTGGTCTGGATCAAAAGTTGTGACGATATACCCATGTCTGTTTGACCGTCTGTCCGACTGTTCATCTGTCCATCCATCGGTATGACATCCTAGATGTCCAAGACTATAAGAGCTAGAGACACTAAATTTGGTATGTAGGTTCCTCCATAGCTTCAATAGAAGCAGTTTCTTTTAGAATTTTAGCAGGTCACCGAAATTAGAATACACATATTTTGAAATCGAATTTAAGGAGCAATTTTAAAGCACACATGATAAACATAGTAGAGTCAATGTGTCCGCCAAATTTCATCGCGATCGGATAATAAACTTGGAAGTTATTCAAGAAACAATTTAGCGCTGTATTAGAATAAAGAAAGAAGGTGATAACACTGACAACGTACAAGGATTCTACTGGGTCATTCACAGTCGAGTTGTCTAGACTGTAGTCTTTCCGACTAGTTATTTGATCAAAAGAAATTAATCTAGCTCTTACCAGATCCAACTTCCGAGCACTAATAAAACATCTTTGCAATCTTATTGATAGTCAAATATATAATATAACTATACATAGAAGACAACTAATAGATCTTAACTCTATATTTAACATAAACTAGGCTATAAAACTAGGCGCAAATTTCTTGTCTATAAGTCCAGATGAACAGACGAATAATTTTGACTTTCAAGCAGAAATGTAAACATTAGAAAATAATTATTTGTACTCCTTAAAACAGTTCTATTTTAACTGCTTTTTGACTTTCCATATTGAAATGGTCAACAGTTAATTAATATTTCTCAAATCAGTATATTTATTGTATTGAATGGAGTAAATCTCAAATTCCAATCTTAGCGCTGTTTGACATTCAACGATTGGTACATTTTTCAATATCTACAAAAGTTTCTACTAAATTTTTCATAGTTCCTGCGGTGGGAAAAATTCAGTGTTATTGCTTTCTAGAGAGATATATATTTATTCGTCTTTCTTTATTTTTATTAAATATCTAAAAGGCTATTTCCACGAACCTAAGCATTTGTCGCATTGGCTCACATTTGAATATGTCTGACTTTGGGATTTCCACAACCAAATGTGAAACTTTCAATTAACATTTATCATAACAGCTGCTCGGTTTGTAAACTAGCTTTGTTTTAATTAATATACCATAGTCTTTAGTGGTACTATAATTGAAACAAAATAGTTAAATGTTAAATGATTTCCCCCATTTTTAGACCTTTTACTTCAAAAAAGTAAAACGGGTCTATTAAGTTTGTCAAAAAAATAATGTGCGTAACAGGTCGAAGCAAGTCCGGCAGACCCCATAAAGTATATATATTCTTGATCAGCATTACCAGCCGAGTCGATATAGCCATGCCCGTCTGTCGGTACGTCCGTCTATTCGTCTGTCCGGCTGTCAGTCTGTCTGTATGAGCGTGTAGATCTCAAAGACTTAAGAGCTAGAGTCACAAAATTTGATATGGTGGTTCGTCTATGGGTTAAGCAGATCAAGTTTATCTTAAAGCTTTGACACGCCCCCTTCCGCCTACGTAAATCGAAAACAAAATTTTTGAAATCCCATAAACGAAATCCCTGAACTTTGACACACAGGACAAGCATCGGGGTCTAATGTATCCTAAAAATTTCATTGCTATCGGATAATAAACTCGGAAGTTATTCAAAACTAAATATTACTCAGTGTTGGGCCAAAGGAAGAAGAAGACTATATTGACATTAAAACGCGCTTTGGGAGCTATTAGTGTTAATCTTATTTCCTTTTTGAAGAATAAGTAAAGGGTCTCTCATAGTCGATATCGACTGTAGCCTTTCCGACTGGTTTTTGTTAGCATCAGCTATTGATATTGATATAATTGTGTGTTGAATAAAAAGAAATATTGAAATTCGACAGGGCGAATGGCAACAAATGTCAACATTCAGATTAAATGTTGACGAACTGAGCATTTCGGCCTTATGGGAGTTTGTACAGGCATAAACCGAACATTCGGTCCAAATGTGCCGCTGTAGACATAGCCTATAAAATAGAGATGGAATGAAATGAGTTTTAGAAGAAGTTGGTAACGTTTTATCACTTAACTTGTGCTGCATTTTTCATATACACAGATTGCTTATAGCTCAACTCCACTGAGCAAATATGTACTGCCTACTTTGACAGAATATATCACATTCAATCAGAAATGAAACAATAGTTTACCTGGAATCAAACGTGGCATTCGAAACGCAGGTTTCCAAGTGTGACCATATTCATCAAGTATCTTTAAGTGTTAAGAAACAAAATTATAAGAAAGACTAGTTTTCTTTGATATCACATCAAGTGCAACCCAAAAATTACGACAAATATCTGATGCAAAAATTACAAATTAATAGTTTTTATTATTTATATTAAATAAACAAATTGGTGTTCAGATGTCACACATAATATATTTATAGCATTTCTCAAACTTTCTAAAATTATTTAATTAATATATATATAATTTGACATGACCAAACAGAAACAAATCAAATCAAATCAAAGCAATCAGCTATTTAATTGTCAGCTCTTAAAACGGTTATGAATTCATTAATGAAACCGTCCTTGATAATAGAGTATGGGCATTTAAACGAATGTGAATTCAGTGGAATTGGGCTATTACAAAAATTAAGTTCCAATTACCTCGAATTAAGTATTTGCGTTACTTAAAATTCGCAATTACTGAACAAATTATCTTTATATATTCGTGAAAAGATTCTGAAATTAAAGAAAATCTCAACAGCGAATATTCACAGAACAAAGTCGTAAAATCTTAAATCAAAAACTTTAAGCCGTTTATTTTTCTGCGTTCGCTTGCTTAGAATTCCCAAATGGTTCTCGCTTGTCTGCTACGATAAGAGATTCGCTGGCCATTGAGAAATTAAGACAATATTTTCCAGAATTATTTCTGTATTCAGTCGTCATTTAATTTCACACTAACTGAAAGCCTTTTAAATACCACGCTGATGATGGTGATAATTTTAAATATGCTACGCTTTTTTTTGGTCCTTTTTATACTTTCCAATTAAGTATACATGCTTTAGATTTGAGTTTGTAGTATGCAGAGATCAGGTTACTTGTTTTTGCTTAAAGATTTGTTGTACTCAGTTGAAAGAACTTGGATCAAATTTGAATTGTACTTAAAACAGGAATAAACTTATGATTGGAACAGTTTGTACGTTTTGAGCATACATTTAAGCTTATAAATACTTAAATTTTTGAACTCAACAAGCTGACTTGAAATAACATAAAGATTCTTAAATTTAGTAATTTCAATATTAGTATAAAATCAAGTTTGAAATGTGGTGCTTTTAGCTCTGTGTATGATCTTCAAATTATTTCGAATATATATTCAGGTAGGAAAAGAAGCTTATTTTTATGGAATGATAAGTATTTGCTGGAAATCCAAGTAAATAGAAGTTAAGTTAGTAAAAAGAGCAGAATAATTTCAGCTGGAAGATAAGTTCCTTTAAGCGAAAGGAAAGATTATTTATATTAGGAATACTTTCTGTAACTTTGTGTAAACGTTTACAATACGGTGAGCTTATAATTCCCAAACAGTTTAAGCTATGTTAAATTTTTGCTAAGCAACTATATATTCGAAGTAAATTAAGAGAATTCCGAACAGATGGAATGAGAACTGATATCAAAACTTGCATTAGCTTCAGTCAGATAATTGACCTTGTCACCAAAGAAAAGCCATAAGGTCAAGAGAGCGCGGGTGAGAACGACTGGTAAATGAGACTTATTTTACATAAATAAGTGACAACATTTTGGTAGATAGGGAATTTTAAGATTTTGGGGGGATGAGCATTGTGTGTTATTCAATTAGTGCGAAGCCCAAAATTTATACATAGTTTAAATGTTGTTAACGAGCTAAGCGCGCCAATTAAGCGCAGGTCATAACCCAGGAAAAAGGAACAAGAAGCAGGAAACATGCACCAGGAAGCAGGAACAGGACGAGGTACACAGGTCGCAGTACACAGTTTGAGGTCAGAGGGCATGATTTTGCTGACACATCCTTGTGCCTTGTCCCTATTTTTGCGGCCACTTTTGCGCGCTCTGCTTTGACCTTTGGCCCGGTAATTTGCCGCCTTTTGGCACGCGACAAGAACAGAGATTGGGGCATAATGGGGGAGGGACTTTGAGGGACTGAGGGGCTGACGGTTTTCGCCAGGTAAAGCAACTGTGGCATCCGCGACAGCATCCCAACAAATGCCACCTCGATTAATGTGGCAGAAATTTGCATAAATTATCCCATATTGCATATTCATGACGTGACCCAAAAGTGACTCCAAAATGGCCGACAAAGTGGACAGAGATGCCGTTGTTGTTGCTGCTGTCAAACACACACACACACACAAACACACAGAGACAGAGTTGCCACCACGACGCGTCTGCCACGTTGTCTGCGTCTGCGTCAGCGTCTTGTGGCCGCAGTGCGGTTGCCATAGAAGCGCCTTTGTTGTTGTTGTTATTGTTGTTATTGTTGTTGTCATAATTATGCAACATTTGTATGCAGACTCCAAGAGGAAGGTCGGTTCGGTTGGGTTGTGTTGGGGGAGGGATTGGTCAGCGGTTAAACGTTTTACGCATATTAATTACATTTTCATTGCCTACTTTTAGGCAGCACTTGTATAGCTAACAGAAACGGTTGTTGTTAACACTTTTTTTCTTTATTTTTGTATATTATACTTGCCACAGCTGAAGGTGCATTCAAGAAACTTAAACCGGAACCTAATAGCGGCCTGTCAACGGTTTCCGCCGGCATCACATCGCCCGGAAGTGGACTCTCCTCGCTGAGTCAACATGCCGGCCACACTCCAACCACAGCATCCTGCCCAACGCCAGCCAGACGAAGACATCGCACCACATTCACACAGGTCAGTGTTGCCACTTTGCCCCCTTCTTAACTCCTATGAGACACCTATTTAACTAGACACCCTACAACCTAACTACAACCTCACTTTAATCCTACCTCCCTCTTTCTGTCTCTGACTCGGTCTCCCTCTTTGTCGCTGTCGCTGTCTCCGTCTCTATCTCTACACGTAGTGAGAAATTTTAATTAGATTTCGTGAAGGTTACGCTCGTAATTAAAACTTTGGCATTTTCAAGTTACGGGAACGAGAGTTGCACATGATGCCAACAACTATGACAACCCTACACAGATATGTACATGTATATAAGTATATATATATATTACAGCTGTTGTTGTCATTTGTTTAGATTTAGCCTAAAAGATGAAATCCAATCAGTTAATTCATTTTTTCTTAGGAAAAAGCTAAGACAAGTGTTAGGGTAACCCTAATTATACTAGAAATATGAAGTATTCCAAGAAATACGAAAATTTGTCTCGCTTTTTAAAAAGATAGAAAACGTTTAGAGATATATTGTTGCAATTTATGTTGCAAATGAAAAACAAACTTAAGTAAATTTAAAGTTGGAAAATGATAACCCTAATAATACTAAAGATATGAAATATCGAAATAACATTACAGTACTATATTCGAACTATTGCTTAGGATATTGATCTGGCTGCTATGCAATACTTTTGCTATAAAGATAAGGGAATAAGTTGAACGTAAATATTCAATAACAGAATTGAATTCCATTTATAAAATATATCTATAATCTTCAGTTTACTGACAATGTTCTCGGCTATATTAATACTTTTATTATCATTGTAAATAGTAGAGAAAATCAAGAGAAGACAATCTAATTCCGTATATAAATAACATTATATATGCACATATGTATGTGCAGTAGGAGATTGATTCTGTTTAGTATTAATACTCTCGAGAATCATATCAGAGTTTAACTAAGATTGCAATTGACTTAAATTTCATATAAATAACTATATTTTCTGTTATGTATAAATATTTTCTGTAATATAAATACTCTTACTAGTTGTTAGTGGAAGATAAATATTATTTTTATGCAGTAGCAATATTCTTGAAAATATTAATGCTTTTACTAATTATAAATGTAACAGACAGTCAAGTGTAGTATCATTCTCTCTAGATGAACTTAATAACAGCAATAACAACATTCTGTCACTCTGTTAAGTTGCTCTTATGTTAATCACATTGACAATTGCCACAAATTTAATGAGCTTCAATTAAATTATAAATTTAAAATTCCATTGAAACACATTAACTCATATACATATATAGAATTCTTCATTCGAAACGTTCTTTAGTTTAACAGAATAGATTATCGAAATGGATACACCAATGAATGCCATCGATTGTAATTTTATTATTATTTTTCTTTCCTCCAAGTAAATTCCAATGAAGCGCTTTTTTCAGGAAAAAACACATTAACTCATATACTATATAGAATTCTCCATGCAAAACGTTTTTCAGTTTGCCAGAATAGATTATCGAAATGGATACTCCAATGAATGCCATCGATTGTAATTTTATTTTTCTTTTCTCCAAGTATATTCCAATGAAGCGATTTTTCCAGAGAAAAACACAATAGCTTCTATATATAAAATTCTCCATTGAAAACGTTTTTCAGTTTGCCAGAATAGATTATCGAATTGATTCACCAATGGATGCTATCGATTGTAAGCATATTTATTCCTCTATACTTTAAGTAAGCTCAAGCTTTTAAGCAGCTTTCGGGTCAGTTTGCTGATGGGAACTTTTCTATAGGCAGCTTAAAGTTTGTGAGGTCCTGAAAAGTAGGCAACACAATTTGAATTTGCACACTGATGGGAATAGAATAAAAAGCAACACAACAAAATGGAAGAGAAAACGAGTGAAAGAGTGAAAGAGTGAAGAGGAAAGAGGAGAGAGAAGAGCGGCAAGTGCAGCTCATATAATAAATTAGCCTAATTAAAATCCGCTTAATTTCAGGAACAATTAGCGGAACTGGAAGCTGCATTCGCCAAATCGCATTATCCGGATATTTACTGCCGCGAGGAATTGGCGCGCACAACAAAGCTGAACGAGGCTCGGATTCAAGTGAGTAGACCAAAGAATTAAGCAAAACAAAATAATAGTTATACTACGATACATACATGCATAGATGGTAAGTTGGAGAAATTAGAAACAAATTAAAAAGTTGAGCGGAAAATTCTAAGCAAATTTTCAATTTATTTCGACAGTTGTTTGTCGTGAAGAAATTGAAATGTTATCAGCATTCAAATTCATTGGGTAATTTGCTCACTGATGCGATTTAGGGCACAACTCGATATGATGATGATGATGATGATGATGATGATGATGGTCACCCACTATGAAACCCAAACCCATAATCATACCCAATTCCAATTCCTATCCCAAGTCCCGCTGATGCATTGCCGTTGATCTCGGTTAGACGATTAGTGTGCGATTATTCCAATTGAATGCTTCGCATTTGGGTGTCGCACTAAAGTGCTCTCCGGCGACACGGCTGCCAAGCTTCAGTCAACCCTCTGGACTTGCCATATGTGCTCTATGTACTACTCCTCCTCCTCCTACCTTCATCTCTCAACATTTCTCAACTTTTACCCCCTGGTCTGGTTAGCGACTCTGTTGCGCTTTCAAGTGCGCCGCGGTAATAATTAATTTATAGTTTTTATCATGACTGTGAAACAAGTGAATGAGGCAGCGGGTGGTATCGTCATCGGTGTAGTCAGTACTGCTTTTCCTCCCTCCTCCCTCCTCCCTCCACCCCAGCTGGTGCTTTGGCATGGGGTGTTGAGCTCTGATGCATTGTGGTTAGGGGCGGGTTTGTACCCAGTCCCAAAAAAATTTGGTGTTGAAAGCGCATTTCATTTGCCATTTGAGGTGTAGAGTTACATTCATCAAAGTCACAAAATAAGTAGTATGGAAGAGCAAAGACATCACACACACCACATTTCAACGTGTCACATTTGAAGCAGGTACACTTGTTAGTTTTAAAGTGATAAACATTCTTTTTAAGAAGCAAAAAATGCATTTAAAGCAATCAAAGTTCAACAATTTAAATTGATGAAACATTAACGAATGTCAGTAGATGAATGATAAAATAAGTTAAGCTATTTTTAACAAAGTTTTGGTTAAATCCCAGACTGTGTATTAGTAATTAAATGATGCTTTGAAAGTACATGAAAGCTACAATTGAATGTAAGCTTTTACTTAAAACAATGTCAAACTTAAAATATATTAAATTTACTATAAATAACAACTTGTAGAGTTCTCTTTCCTTCTCTTAAAAGTCTCACTCATTCAGAGCTGAAAGTCCTATAAAGTGTTTTGGTTTTTTTTTTAAAGAATGTTTGCATTTATTAAAAAAGGTTTTAAGTACTTCAATTGCAGCAGTAATAATTATATAATTATATTTTACAACTCATTTTAGCATGCTTTATCATCTAAAGCTTAAACGAGCTTTTAAGTAAGTCTTAGTTGAAGACTGATTGCATTTATTCCATTGAAAACATCTAGTATGTCCTAACTGCAATAGTTCGCCAGGAAAGCACCTTAATCATCTAAAGCTTAAAGCTCTACTAAGTGATAAATATTGTTTGTGTTTTTTAATTTATTCTATGAAAGCCTTAAAGCTTTTTCAATGGCAATAATTCACCAGAATTACCTACTCTTATGAAAGCAGCTTTAAAAGCTACCATAGCAAGCATAAATGGATTAAGTGGGTAAAGTTTTATGTTTATAAAGCTTAAAACATAATTACTTTAAAGAAAAGTCATAGAGGCTTAAAAAAATATATATTTTTAGCTGAATGTTCATTACCCCCCAACCACTTTAAAGTATAGAGAAAGTAAGGAAGTATGCTTATCACAATCAAACATTGCGCAATATTATTACTATACATATTTGCCAGCTCATGCTTGATCTCAGATAATTATGAGATCTGAACAAACAACTCTAATTGATATACTTGCAATGCATCACAATCAATCGCATTCAGTATCTTAATCTGAAACTGAATCTCAATCCGGAATCAGAACAACTGTCGACGATCAAATGACAGGCAAATGTCGAGCTATTAGCACAGCATAAACCATATTTTTCTACAAATGTTCAAATATTTACACGCGCGGGCAACCCTCTCACAACCCCCTCCCCCCCCCCCTCTCTCTCTCACTCTCTCTCTCTCTCTCTCTATTCCCCCTTTAACTCCTGCTGATGAGGCGACCGCAACCCTCTAATAAAACACATACATACATACATGTATTTCCCTCGCTCTATTCGCTCTTTTGGTAATTTGACGAGTGCTCGGCGCTTACAACTTGACTCTGGCACTCACTTAACAACAGCAACAACAACAACACGAACAACCAGCAGTAACAACAACAACAACAACATCTATGTCTACATCATAATTTAGAAATTGTTGTTGTTGTTGTTGACAAAATTTGTCGTGTATATATTTTATTGCAAATTTGATGCCCGCTTCGAGGCTCGTCTCTACTTTGCCCCTTGAAGAGAAGGGGGGTTGAGAAAGTCGAGCCGGGGAGGGAAGTGGAAATGTGGAAAAGTGGAAAGGCGTTGCTAGCCACATCTGCCTGAAAAATCCATCAAGCAGTGCAAAATGTCACATTGCACTCGAATATTCGACATTAGCCTTCACTTGTTCACAACTGACGCCTCGAGTCTCTGAATGATTCCGTCTTAATTATGGGTTCTTCCCCTCTTATTAAGTTTTTCCGTTGATGCAAGTCCAACCCAATCCCATTTTTATATTAAGGGCTAACTAGCAATTTGAGAATAGGGTGTAGTGTGGCCATAGAGCTACTAGTTATCAGCTGGGAAAGTTAAGTATAAGATATGCAAATTATTACCCTAATTTTATCTGAAAGTATTAATTGAAATAAAACAAATTAACAAAAAAATGATCACTAAAATATGTAACAAATATATAACATTTTTTGATGGAAGTTAGATTAGAATCGGGACGAGGACGATAGTAGGGGGCCCTGATTCAGTCTTTTTTCAGAACCCTTTTTATAATTTTTAACCAACCTTGTATATGGCAACTATATGATATTCGATTCTAATCAAATTTTGTCCGACCCTATAAAGTGTATATATTCTGAATCAGTATCAATAGCCGAGTCGATTGACACCTGTCCGTCTGTCTGTCCGTCTGTCTGTGTGAACGCGTGGATCTTAGCAACTATAAGAGCTAGAGACTTCAAATTTGGAATGTAGATTCCTGAATACCATACGCAAATCAAGTTTATTTTCAATTTTCGATATCAAGCCCCGTTTGTTTTAAAATTATAAAAATCCCCATAACATAAGCAATGTTAAAGCTATATGATATTCTAATCAAATTTTGTCAGAATATAAAAGACATCTCCCTCCAACCACACAATCAGTCAGTTTGGTTGAGAAATCTTTAGAAACGACAGCGAATTTCATATCAAACATTAAATTTCAACCAATCGCTCCTATGGCAGTTATATAATATAGTGGTCCGATTTATAGCAAATTTGGCTAGGATGTTTAAGACATGACCAAATGCATAATGATAGATTGGTTGAGGTTTATCGAGAAACATATTAGTTTGTGACAGCTATATGATATAATGATACAATCCGATCGTTCCGACATATGAACTGCTTGAGCAAAAAGACACTCCTATACCAAGTTTCATTCAGTTAGCTCTAAAACTGAGAGTGAAACAGAGAGACAGACGGGCATGGCTATATTGACTCAACTGTTGATCAAGATAATATTTACTTCATAGAGTCGGACATGCCTCCTTTCATGCGCTACACATTTCGTTACAAAATTTTAATACCCTCTGCAAATGAAAAAATATATTCCCCAAGAAAATTTGAAGCTGCTTTAATAAAGTTAATAAATTCTAAAACAAAGTTCTTAATTCATTTGGCCACGTGATATACCAATGACTAAAAGAACTTTACAGAAGAGTAGTAATATCAATTCAAGAGAGTAGTATCTACCACTATTAGAAAATAATAGATGTCTATGACTAGAAATTAAAATATAATCAGAAAGACATTCGTCAAGAATCAAATCGAATTTGTCGAAATTTTAATGAAGTTATAGTTGTAAATATTCGTAATTCATTTTAATTATTAGCAAAAGTTACAACAAAATCTAATAAAATGGTAGTACAAAACAAAAAACTATCCGTTTTCTAAAATGTTTAGATACTTGTACATTTAATTTGATTTTTTAATCATGTTCTGTACAATTCTCATGAGTATCAAAACAGTTTTGACAAAATAATATGAAAGTCCAAAATAAACTTGAATGCTTATAATATCAGGGAGAGACTTTTTCCAAACACATTTCATACCACTTTACACAACGATATCCCAATGATAAACAAAACTTGCAGCGAAGCTTGAAATATCAATCCGAAATTCGAGTTCAACTTTCCAATTCTGTTTATCGTTATTTGTTTCCGTTAAATCGATTCCCTTTGTTTTCTCAACCGGTTGTAAATGGAATATGCATGTGTTTTTTGTTTTTTTCTTTTGTTTTTTTTTTTTTTTGCATATTGCATTACAGCTTGTTGGCGGGAAATCCAATCTGCGGCTCGATTGCCTTTTGCATAAACAATTGGAATGCAGTTTTTAGCGAAAAACAAATAATAGTTTTGAGCTCTTGTCAGAAGATTAAAGACATTGACAAATATATACAATGCAATCGATTGACAAACTTATCGAATGAATAGTTTTTTCGATGATGTAAAAGGCAGAAGGAGACATCTCCGACCCTATAAAGTATATATTTGCTTGATCAGTATCAATAGCCGAGTCGATTGACACCTGTCCGTCTGTCTGTCCGTCCGTCCGTCTATATGAAAGCGTGGATCTCAGCAACTATAAGAGCTAGAGACTTCAAATTTGGAAAGTAGATTCCTGAATACCATACGGAGATCAAGCTTATTTTAAATGTTTGATATCAAGCCCCGTTTGTTTTTAATTTAGAAAAATCACCATAACATAAGAAATGTTAAAGCTAGAGAATTGAGATTTGGCACACATGATTAGAAACTTGGGCTTAATGTGCCATGCCCCCTTCGCCCATAACTCGAAAAAGCTGATAACAAGAGCAGTTTTGTAGCTAGAGACTTGAGATTTGGCACACATGGTAAGTAACCTACTCTCAGTGTAAGCTACAAATTTCAGTACGATCGGATATTGAACTCAGAAGTTATTCAAGTCCAGTGTTGCCAGACTATCGCAAGCTACCTACTCTCGATGCAAGCAAAATCGACTTCAAGGGATATATTTAAATCACATTATAATGAAAATACTTTTCTTTGAGGACTTGTACAGGGTATCCTACTGCAATTTGTACTAGTAGTGTAGATGAATAAAGAGTGCTTGTGGAGATATGAAATAGTGATTTGTAAGACACGATTTTGAGTGCTTGTGGAGTGGAATGGTTATGTTTGATGAAATTGATGGTTTTGTACGCCTAAGAGCAGGCTATTAGTTCCCTTATCATGCGGTTGAGCACAGAAATTATGGCAAATTTTGATTAGTGGAATGCCATAGTGGAATGGCTATAGGATCTTCCAATTGGACGTGCGCTTGCTACGCTAATTGAGACATAACACGCCTACCAGTTTCCCTACAAATAAGAAATTATGTATATCAAAATGTTTAAAAACAATGTAAAAGTACAGATAATGTTATTTGGCGGGGTTACATTACCCCGAAATTGGCTATATGCGTATTATATGGTGTGTGGCGGAATTTTTAGATGAAATCTAATACCAATTACGTGCGGTTGAGCTGCCATTTTGTAGGTCAACGTACCGCAGACAATTCAAAAAGTTCAACTAACTCTATTGCAACAACAAACACAACAACAACAATGGTAACAACAATAACAAAAAACACGGAAAAACCCTAAACGGAGTTGAATTGAAAAAACCAAAGCACAAAACATTGCAATGAACGCGATGCGGGCCAAAATTTGATTAAATGTTGAAAGTAAATTAAATTTGAATACGTTTAATTTTCATATTTCCGGCAACTCAACGCGTGTGTGTGTTTGTGTGTGTGTGTGTGAGTGTGTGTGTATGTGTATGTATGTGTTTGTGTATTTTTGATGTATGGCTATTTGTATTTATAATTTGCATTCATCTAATTATGACTGTTGCCCGCCGCACACCTTCCCCGCTGCCTGCCTTGCGTCCTGTTTAGATTGCTGCATAGCCACAACAATATGAGCAAAAACAACGTGTCCCAAATAACAGACAGATCCTTAATTGAAAGTAATAGACTATAGAGGTACTACAATCAATTAGGATACACAAAGTTTTCCCCTAGTTATAAACGAAAAAATAAGTATTAAAATTGAAGATAAATGGTAAAGAAAAAATGTAATTTTTAAAGAAATATGCAGCGTGTAAATTAAAGATAGAATATATGATTTTATAGGATTTAAAAGATATAAAAATATAAATAAATTATAAATATAAAATAAAATGCAATTAAGAAAGAAATGTTGTAGAAATATAGTACTATAAATGAGTACAATTAGAAGAAACAAAATACTGATAGATATTGGATACAGTAAGAAAATGAATATAATAAAGGGTGATTTTTTCAGAGCTTTCAGAACACATAAAATTCCGAAATATTTATGAACATTTTATTTGAGTCGAAAGAACTTTCGATATAATTTAATGTTTATAGATTATTTCATATAAATGTTGGCTAAAACTGCGTTTTGAAATGGTTCATGGGTTCGGTGCAATTTTGGCATACTCTCTCTCCAACATATCGGCCGGTATCTTACCAATAAATTCTTAAACATTGGTTTCTAGTGCGTCAATCGTTGCGGGACTTTGTCGCTATAGACATGAACCTTAACAAAATCTCAGAAGAAAAAAAAAGTGTTTAAAAGCGTTAAATCACACGATCTAGGCTGTCAATTGAATAGCCGCCTTTAGAAGTTCGACCAAACTGACCATAAAATAGAAGAAGTGCATGAAGCACTTGAATTTTAATAATAAAATATATATATACTATAGTTATATGGTTATATTATAGAGCAAACTGAACATGTTTAACAGTAACACAAGACACGAAACCCGCGTGAGCTGTCAAAATCAATGTTGCCACAAAGAAAGTTGTTAAAAATCATCAATAATATAAATGGTATAGAAGCGAATTATAAGTAGGATTAAAAATGAAAGTTAAATAAAATTAAATATAAACAAAATTAAAAAAAATAATCACATATATAACAAAAACATATAATTACTTAAATGACAATTATTTTGGTACTTTGCAAAGAAATATAAATATAAATATAAATTCTCAAAGACACATATACAGTAGTTAAAACTTAAAAATGGCGCGTGTTTGTTTGATTGCGATAAAAGATCCCATCTGACTCGAGTTTTATTTACTATTGATGCGGATACGATATATATCAGTGAATACGCTTTTATTTACAAAAATAAATATAATATAAATACTATATTGTAGACTGTATGAGCATCATATACAAACTGAAGATTATTTCACAATCACGAACAAATCGATCACATCGAACTATCGATATAATTGACCGGGATGCTTTTCAACATTTATCGTTTATGTTAATTACAGAGATTCTTCAATATGTTAATAATATCGATATGTTTACAATAGTTCTAATATACTAGTATTGCATACTGCCCCCATACTTATTGGAAATAGTAAAGAAATATCCTAAAAATAAGATTGATGTGGTATAGAAAATATATTTGATACAACTGGAATATCGCAGTGATAATAAATAGTTATATAAAATATAATTGCTTAATTATATAGAAGAATCTATTTAAAATCTTTAACAAAATCAATAGTAAAAATGAAAGAGACTTCCGAGAAATAAAAAGCCTGGTAGGTAAACTTTCCCTCTCATAATAAGTAATAAAAGCAAAGAGTCAAAATTGCCAATTGTGTAGTAGCATATCATAACCAGCACCTGCTATTATTTTTTCTAGGGTAACACAAAGTCAGGCGTTTTGTTTTTAACAAATTGTTTTTCAGCTTCTTTTTTTCCCGTTTTCTGTATATACAGCGCTCTATTTTTGTGTGCGTGTGTGTGAGTGTGCGCCATCAAATGGATCCTTAATTGAGTTACTCCGCCCACACACACACACACACACACACACACACATGCACACTAGCTTGATAGACAAACTGTGAGACAGACAACGCGCTGCTTCAACCCTCCAACAAACAGTCATGCCTCATGGTTAAGAGCATTTTTTACCAGCACACACACACACACACACACACATACACTCACACACACACATGCTAGTCTGGGCTGGCATTTTTATGCTGGCTACCAACCAAATGTAACCGAACGAGCCATAAAGTGGGCACAGAAAACAACCCCCAAACGCTGCGAGACGCGTATCCTCCAGCCCTGGCAAGCTTGTATTTTTCATTAAAACCAACACACACCCACACACACACACACTCACACACACACATAGTCATGGACAAAGATAATAATAATGATAAAATAAATACAAGAAAAATGCCAAAGACATCCAAGAAGACGAACAGCAGCTTCAACCTTCTCAACTTCTTGTTCCACCCTCCCCCGCCCTTTGCCAACCAGCCCCGCCTACTTGCCTTGAAGTTGTCTGGGCCGCCATTACAGCAACTGCCTTGTAAGTAACTCAAAGCAAGCTGAGCAGCTTTCAAAATGTCGGAAATTTGTACTCACCCTCCCCACCATGACCCTGACGTTGTCGTCGCATAAGCCAACCCAACTCCCCTGCCCCAGCAACCTTGCTGCGGGTCTTGTCTATGCCAGGCTACGCGGCTTTCATCTTGGCAATTTCTTTTTGCCATCAGAACGAAGGACCCTTAAGCAGCTTCAGGTCCCAGCCGACCAGGCGCAATCGTGAGGACCATCTTTAATAATGTCTAAGCAACATACATACCCCGAGTCCTCCATCACCGTCTCCGTCTCCGTCACCATCACCATCACCATCTTCGTCTCCCACTCTATACACAGGCAACAAACAGCATCGTCAACTTATTTTCAATTTCAATTTTGTAGATTTTTTCACTCATAAGACGACGACAGACAAGGATATTGAAGCTGCAGCTGTGTTGGGGGGGAAGGCAAAAGGAAAATGGATGGGGGGACCATTGCCTTTACATTATTTTTTCGTTTTTTTTCTTTTTTTTTCTTTTTGCATCATCATCATCCGCTTTCCATTTTCTTTTTGCTGCTGCTAACGTCCTCGCACAGAGTTGCCCAAGTGTTTTTTTTTTTTCAAAGTGGCTGCCAAGCTGAGTGTGGAGGCGGGGCGATTACTTAATTCAAACAGCTTAAAGTCCGGCAACGCTTTAATTGCTTTTTTTTTGTTGTTCCTTTGTTTGCAGGTCTGGTTTCAAAACCGACGCGCCAAATACCGCAAGCAGGAGAAGCAGCTGCAAAAGGCATTGGCTCCATCTGTGATCCCGTCGTGCAACGGCATGATGCGGAACATTCAAGGCTACAGCGTATCACGTGGCTATCAACCGTATCCACACCACAACACTATGAATCGTTATCCCCAGGTAAAGCACACACACAGACGCACACGCATACATCCAGTGTCAGACTAAATAATTGTATTTTGCTTGTTTTTGCATTTTCGCTGCAGGATCTGTTCCAAATGGGCGCTTCCTCGTATCCGGGCATGACGCAGCCGTTCTCAATGGCCCACAGTACGAATATGGGATCCGTTGGCGTGCGTCAGGACTCGATGGGTAAGTAGTAAAAACTAAATGTAAACAACCGATAACGATAACTCACACACACTTATTGAGTCGTTAAGCTTTAGCAATTGTATAATTCTTTCTTTTTTATGTAATTATTCGTAACTACGAATTCCATATAATATCACTAACTGTTGATCGATGTGTATCGATGCTCACTTTTTGCAAATTAATTGCACGTCAACCACGCCCGTCACTTGTCGCCAATTAATTAAAAGAGTCCCAGCTCTGCAATTGCCTTTTTAGCTGCTCGCGATCGTGAGCTTTAAGCTTTACTTGGTTCTCGCGCTAAGCCTATAAGAGCTTTGCCTCTTGCATTGAACATGCGTAGAGATGGACACTTCTAAGTGAAGATTACACTCATATGAGTGCGTATGGGTGACGTCACAAAAGTTGCGGCATGTAGCAGTATGAATTAAAGGGAAAAGTAATCGATTGCTATAGGAAATTTAAAAACTTGCAGCTTTCAGTTCATTATATTCCTTAATGAATTCTGCATTAAAATATAGAAATTCTAGTGTTGATAGTTTTTTGATTCTAAAACTGAAATTCGCTCATTTTATTTATGCAGTTAATAAATGACTTAAGACTCTTAAATAGTAATATTTCTGCTAATTATGAATACTTGATATTAATATTAGAAACTTTTGATTACCTTCTCAATTTATTGTGAATCACAAACATGTCTCTCTCTCTCTCTCTCGGCTTTCAAATGAGTCTCAAAGCTCAGTTTTGTAAACAGTTTTGCGCTCTTAAAATAAACAACGTTGAATATTTGGATATATGTATCTCTCGTTTAACTCCCTAGATAATAAACCACAGCGAACATAAGGCAAATGACAAATTGTTTTAGAAGATTCAAGTTCAGCCGAAATAACAATAAAAAAAAGAAAAGGGGAAGCCCAAAGAATCAAGCCGGGAGTTAATTGGAAACCCCCCCCCAAACATTTTTCCCCCATTATTCATGCGAAAAAGACTTGATTTTGGAGAAATGCCGTTGTGTTTTTAATAAAGTTGATATTTGACGTGTTGTAAGTAAATTTCCGTTGGTTCATGTCTCTGAGGCGGCTCCATTAATCTGATCTGATTGTCTGGGGTTCCAATTTTCTTCATTTTTTTTATATTATTATTATTATTTATTTTTTTTTTTTTTTTGTTTATTGACTGCATACTGGAACAATTGCCGTCGCGACGTCTCCATTGGGTTTCATTGGAGGGCGCCAGTAAAAAAAAAAAAAACATATCCGTAAGATAAGCAACAAACTGGAAGAAGCTGGCAAGGGGAGAGGGTCGGTTGGGGTTGGGGTTGGGGTTGGTGGCACATGTGGAATATATTTTTTTGTAGTTGAGGTATTTACTATGTATGTGCATAATAAGCAGCCCAAGCACTTAACCGGATATTATGAGTAAGAAAGTAAGAAAAAAAAGTCGAAGAAATGCAAAAAGCAATAAAAAGGCGGCGACGACAACGAATCAGAAAAATAAATTTCCGGCCAAGAAGCAAAATTGAAAGAGAAGACAAATTTCTTAATAGTCTTGAGTAGCGGATACCGTGTCCAGTTTTTCCAGTCACCTTCTATTTACCTACTAAGTATTTATGCTGTGAATTTCCGCTGCACGGAAATCTATATAATATGACTCTACACGTAGAACTAAATGTTTAATGTGTGTGTGTTTGTTTTTACTTGAATTTCAGGCATGTCACCGGAGGACGAATGGTATAATAAAAGCCTATCCGCATTGCGCATGAATAGCTCACATCATCCGAACTTATCGGCGCCGATGCTGCAATACCAGACATAATCAAAAACCTTTGACGACTTCTTTTAAAAGATCGCAACTCAACATTCCCCACATTTTTGCCACACTGAGAGTTGAGATATTTTAAAAGTGAGTTCGTCAAATGGACAGCGGCTATACGAATAAGAGAGTACTAATATATATATATATATAAATATAGAGTATATACTAACTGGTGTCTATAACCAGTATATAGTTACAGCTCTGTGTCTCTGTATCTGTATCTAGAACTATTCCATGTATGTCAACTAGCTAAGTGAATGTCTGTCTGAGTGTGTGAGTGTGTGAGAGAATATAATATATATTGATATCTAAGATATTTGTCATACTCAAAATTTTGTGGGCTTGACACATCCACTCTTATATATATATATATGTATATCTATATCTATATATATACATACATAATGTACTTATAAGACTTGTTGATATTTTTCTGTGTACTAGTTTTTTTTTTTTTTTTTTTGCAAAAATATATAAGTATAAAAAATTTGCAAATCGTATTTATAAGTGAGTATATTGTAATAGGCAACTAGTCGTAGCAATTAAGCGAATTGTGTATTGAGATTTTAGCGTGACATTATAATAATAATAGCACAAACAAAATAAGAAAAAAAGAAAAAAAAACCAAAGCAAACAAAATGATAACGAAACGAAAGCTAAGAAAATCAAACAAAATATTGTATCATACTCTCGTATGCATTAAAAAAAAAGAAAAAGACACACACACACACACATCGTACCCTATGTATACTACACAATATAACGAAAGAAGTCAGATTGTTACAAGCGAATGAATAGATCCTAGTACTGCACGCTATTCGTCACTCGCTACTCGCTACACTAATTTCTTCTATTCAGCCACAGCATCGAACAGTGTACCGAACTTCAGTTGTGCATTACATTGACTGCTCTTCCTATTATACTACAAGTCACAATCATACATACATATATCAGAACAGCAACAGCCACAGCCACAAATCCCAGGCAACACTCGTTACTAATCACTAGCTACTCGCTACAAACACTACACATCCTCTATAGCAGCAACAGCAGCGAGTGACATCATATCTATCAGATACGCTCTCCACTCGTCAGAGACGTAACTCGCTACACGTTGCAGTCAACTGTTCCCCTATCGCACAATCAACAATACCAGCAATGAGGAAAACTTCATTAGAAGCAACGAATTCAATGCGTCACTCGTTATTTGCTTCTCGCTACTCGTTGTAGTCAACACAAATTAACAACAGCGATGAGAAACAACGAATAGAACATGCCACTCGTTACTTGCATCTCGTCACTCGCTGCTCGTTACAGTTGTCTCTTCTCCAAACCACAAACAGCGACGAGAACAACATCATGTCACTCGTTATTTGTCACTCGCCACACGACTACTACGCACTACTTGCAGTCAACAATAGCCAATCAGCGACGAGAACATCGATTTCAACAGCAACCAACTACATAATTACAACGGCTATCCCTAACAAAATAAAAAGAAATTTCGAACTATTTAAACTTGTGTAAACTAATTGTAAGTGGATTTTTTTTAGCTAAGCAAATGCATAAACAAGAGTTAAATTTAATAATTAATTATAAAACACACACTAAACTAAATACGAAAAGCATAAAAAACCAAAAATGCAAAGACCGCAACAACTGCAAAAAATACAACAAAAAAAATGCAAAAAAATACATAAACTATATATATTTAAATACGAAAAACCAAAAGATGTTTAACAAATTATGCCAAAAACAGCAAAATGAACATAAATAAAACTAATAAAAAACAAAAAAAAATACAAATTGCATTATTAATATTTTAGATTTTCAGCAGTTTTATGGTAGGTACTGTGGGTACATCTAGGCGGTAACTATTGGATTTATCCTTGAACATTTCAAAAGGAAACACTTTGTTGGAAGTGTCAGAGAGCAGCTTAAGCGTTTTCCAGTTCTGAATGATAATGTTTTGTCAAGTGGGAAGCATGCAAAAAATAGAATTAAACCATCATATAATACGTATCTCGACTATTTACGATATATTTTTAATAACTGTAGACGGTAGACCGTCTGTCCGTCCGTCCGTATGAACGCAAGGAACTCAGAGATGGTAAGAGCTAGAAGCTTAAACATGGTCTCCCCATCATCAGTGTGGCCAACAGTCTGGAGTCTTCAATATCTTTGGATCGTCCATCCATACCTCTCGAAGGTTTTTATACCCTGTGCCCATTAAAAATGGGCAAAGGCGGTATAATGAATTTGTGTGAATGTATGTAACAGGCAGAAGGAAGCATCTCCGACCCTATAAAGTATATTTATTCTTGATCAGTCCCAATAGTCGAATCGATTGACACCTGTCCGTCTGTCTGTCCGTCCGTCCGTCTGTATGAACGCGTGGATCTCAGCAACTATAAGAGCTAGAGACTTCAAATTTGGAATGTAGGTTTCTGAATACCATACGCAAATCAAGTTTATTTTCAATTTTCGATATCATGTCCCGTTGGTTTTAAAATTAGAAAAATTACCATAAAATAAGCAATGTTAAAGCTAGAGATTTAAGATTTAGCACACATGATTAGAAACTTGGGTTTAATGTGCCCAGAAAATTTCATCGCGATGCCACGCCCCCTTTGCCCATAACTCGAAAAGGCTGATAACAAGAGCAGTTTTATAGTTAGAGACTTGAGATTTGGCAGACATGGTAAGTATCCTACTCTCAATGTGTGCTACAAATTTCAGTACGATCGGATATTGAACTCAGAAGTTATTCAAGTCCAGTGTTGCCAGACTATCGCAAGCTACCTACACTCGATACAAGCAAAATCGACTTCAAGCGATATATTTAAATCCGATTATAATGAAAATACTTGTCATTGAAGATCTGCACAGGGTTTCCTAATGTCGCGCGCGCTCTTTTTTTATATTTTTCGTCATTTTTTGACAATAAGTTGCAATTAAGACGTTTAGAAAGAATAAAAATGTAAATGGCAAACTAGAGATGGTAGGTATGTTGTATCAGTAAATCGATCAATTTATCGATGTTGAAAACAGGGTTGCTAGTATTTTTTTTCTTTTTATAGTTGGTACTTCATATTCGATAACACAAACCAAATAAATATTTTAAGTTAACTTTATTTTCATAACTACTTAAAATGTATATTTTTATTTAAAATATAAATAGCTAAAAACTAGCAGCTAAATGATTTTTAAATATTGCCATAAAAGCAGAAGCCTACAAAATTAAGTGGTTTCCAGTTTTCGAGTATTCAAAATAGCCAGATCTAGCTAGAAAATAGCCAAGTTGGTAACACTGCTCCCCATAGCTAGAGACTTTAAACTTGTCAGCCATTATGATTATTTTGGGCTCGATGTGTCCAGAAAATTTTATTTTGTATACTTATATATAAACCTAAATAAATTTGTCGCCGCTTAAATTAGTTTCCGATTTATAATAGCAAGCAAATCCAAAGTGGCGTAAAATATACGAAGTTTGTAGCTTAACATGCATATGTATGTAAATGTGTATGTTACACATGAATCATTAACATAAAAATGTTAATGTTAGCATACAAATGTTAATAGATACATAAATACGTATGCTTTGGATTTAATTATAATACATTAGCATTTATTGTTTTATTTTATTTTATTACAGTATTTATATATTTAAGAAGGAATAATAACAGAACATACTGGGTGCCTCTGGTAGGTTTCGAACTCCAGAACCACACCGCAAGAGTTCGACACTCTTACCATAGCGTTATAGTCGATTATTTGACAATTACCAGTTTCCTTACAGAACTGAAAATAATAAAATTGTTTCAGTGCCTCAAGTTGCTGCCTCCAACATTTGTATATTCGAAAATTTGTTTGCTTCAAATCTCCGGTGTTTATTGTCCGATTGAAATGAAAGTAAATTTGATGTATGCCGAATTTGTATCTTTTATATTACTCTTGTTATTCGAGTTTTCCCGATTTTTGGAAAATTCTAAAACAAACTTGACCTTTTTTTGAGGCCTCAGGAGTATTGTCACCAAATTTGGTGACACTAGCTCTTATAGTCTCTGAGTTGTAGATGTTCATACAGCGGGACAGACGGACATGGCTATATCGACTCGGCTGTTGATGCTGATCAAGAATTTATATATACTTTATGGAGTCTGCCAGACTTTCTTAGAGAGGGTCTACGAAAATTCTTTAAAGTCGAACTATAAACTGGACAGAGCGCATTCAAATTTGCCTTTCTACCTACTTTGCTAGATTTTACTTCCCAGTGCCTTCAAAGAGCGAAAAAATCAAGTATTTCGTACTTAAAACGCCACATTTCATACTTGATTTCTCACAAAGAATGAAATTACTGAAGTCAAGAATCTCGATCTTTATTCAGGTACGATTTCTTAAGTCCGTAAATTTAAGTTTTCAGTATTTTCAAACTTAAAAGTGAGTTCGAAGCATACTTTAACTAAGTACATTAAATCTTGTTGTAAGTACAATTCACTCCTGTTCTGAGTCCCTTAAATTCTGTAACTAAGTACAAAAGTATCTCAAAATACAAATATGATTATGGATTTTTGCTTACATAAGGCTTAAATCAGAATTGTGTAAACATAGATTGATTGTGTAAAATGTTTGTAAAATAATACCAAACGCTGCCTAATAAAATTGTCGAAATTATTAGCGTGGGTGTTAAAGACTTTCAGACAGTGTGGAAGTTGGCGAAGACTGACCACAGAAAAAAATCCTCCTATTAAATATATTCTTAACTTCTCGATGCCCATTGAAATGCTTCTTATGGCAGACAAGCTAGAACCATTTGGGAATTCTAAGCAAGAAATGGCATAAATGATTTAAGTTTAAAAAATCTTGATATAAGTTGTCACAAACTTGTTCAGTGGGTATTCGCTGTGATAATCTTTTTCGAGCCCAAGATCCGAACTTATACCTAGAGTTTTCATACTCATATCTAGTAAATCTGGAGTTCTACTTAACTCATGATTGTTTACTTTTCTTATATCAAGAATATGTGTACTTGGTCTAAGAATTTGTTCACTCATTTTAAGTAATTCGTACTTGTTTCCAGTATGTTTTTTAAGAATGGGAAATACTTAATTCGAGGTTATTCGTACTTAATTTTAGCACAGCATATTTCGCTCTGTGTTGTAACTACATATACTTTTTCTTAAACGACCTCAAGTTGTTTGGATGTAAATCGATAAAGTTGTCCTATCAAACTATTATATAATTATCGTCAAAGTATATTTCAGTTCTTAGCTCTTGTTGCTATGTTTCCTTAGTAATTTGTAAAAGACAGGAGATCAGGAGCAACGATTGACATTAAAGGATTTCCACGAGCACTTCAGATTTTAATATTAATTCGTATTCTGTTAATTAGCACAATTGCGCCAACTGCCGAAAGATGGCGCCACGCAACGATTAGCGATCACACAATGATGATCCTTAAAAGATCTTAATATAATCTGTAGATGTTGTATTTGTTTGATATTTTTCTTATGTAATTTTTTAGACATGAGAGGGTATCTCTGAGCATAGCATATTCTACAAGAAGCACCGTAAGTTTTGTTTTAAGCAGAAAATGTCAAAGTAAACAAATGATAAACAACGAAGCAGACAAAGAACGTTGAGTAATCGAATCCGAAGGGTTCTCAAAATGCATTGATCAGCAAATTCCACAGTGGCGCCAATGACAACACCTATTCATAGGCGAATACAATCTGATATTCCCCCTTAATTAGTGAAAGGCGAATCCAAATTTGTAGTTGAGATTGTTTATCAATATACAATATTAACATAAATATACATTTTAATAATACAATAAAAGCTGAATATAATTAACAATAAATATAAACACTTATGAGATAGCATTAAGAATAAAATAAACTTATTCTGCATTATATGTGATATTCGCAAGTGTTTATCTTTCAACTTACAAAATGAAGGCTTATTATTATCTAGAAAGAAATATACTACTTCTTAATCGTCACTTCATTCACGCTTCTTTCTACTCGTCACTCTAAATTCCTCCTCTTCACTCGTCGCTCTTGACACAAGACTCTTAACTTACCGTTCCTTACTCGTCGCTCTTTAATCGCCGCTCCTTGATCTCTATTTTTGTATTGGTCGTCCTCTACTCGTCGCCTCTTACTCGTCGATCCTTACTTGTCGATCCTTACTCGTCGTCATCTACATACTGATCGTCGCCTACTCATCACTCCAAAATCGTCATTCTTAAGCTTTAACCATCGTTCCTTACTCGCCACTTTTACT
Organism: Drosophila histrio; assembly: GCA_958299025.2. Classification (NCBI taxonomy): domain Eukaryota; kingdom Metazoa; phylum Arthropoda; class Insecta; order Diptera; family Drosophilidae; genus Drosophila; species Drosophila histrio. The sequence continues at coordinate 49,513,454 of OY282582.1, read as the reverse complement.
CGCCATTCGTAACACTTTACTCTTTACATGCCAGTTTTTACTCTTTCCTGCTTAAGTACTCGTTGCTCTTTATGGCTCTCTTTAAACGTAATATCCAACTCTTCGCTTTCTACTGGTCGCTCGCTATGCGCCATTTTTACTCGTCGCTCTTTAAATGTCACTACTTGTCGCTTCGTATTCTGTCTCTTTACTCGACACGCTTTACTCGTCACTTTGTACTCATTGATCCTTCCTCGTTACTCAGCAAAGAACAGAAGATTCAATAACAGCGAATTATGATCCACAGCAGCAACGATAACGAGCAGCGAGTTGCAGTTAACGAGTAATCATCATTAACAGAACAGCATATATTTATTGATTTTTCTCGCTGTACAATAAACGTGGTATAAGTATTTGTCAAAAGTGGTTTTAAGTGTATATCATTAACTAGTATTTAAATGCAGCTCGTGCTCTTCGAACCAAGCTATCCCAATCAATCCCATTATAATGCCCAACCGCTTGTTGTTCCTATCTTTTCCTTGTGTTTGCTTGGTTTTCATCACAAATTTTCGCATTCCCGTGTCGCATACTATGCACATTGCCGACACCTACATCGGAGTGAGCCACTCGGGGGGCAGGCAACGTTGCAGGAACGGCACACAGCCAATAAAGTAGGCCAGTCGATTGATCCAATTGGGTATTTGTTGGCCACACAATATGCGCGCCATGGTGTCGGAGAAATGATTGCAATTATTGCTGGTCAGGTGATAGCTGTTGCCCGTAAACTGTAATCCCAGTTGTTCCACAATGCTCTGGACTTCATCGCGATTGAACTGTGTGTATCCCAGCTGAATGCTCTGTCGGTAATGAAAGTGATGTCCCAACTCTTGCTCGGCACCGCGGGGCATCATCTCAAAGATGCCGGAATTTGAATAACCGTGTGCCCCGTAAGTGTATTCCGTATCATAGACCTGAATGCCCGTGTGAAAGATGCCCAAACCGAGGGGCACCACATAATCATTGATATTGAACAGATCGTAGACATTGAGGATTACCGGTTCCTTGCTGTCGCTCACATGCAGAGGCAACAGCTCCTCGCAGCTCTCCCTGGGTCCGTTGAAGCAATTAAGCAGGGGGATGCGACGGAAGGACATGCTGCAGGAAATTTCTTACAAGATTTCCCTTACAGCCCACAATACAGTCTCTCACTCTCTCTCTCTCTCTACGCACCGCTTTCCTTTTAATCAATTGTTGTCCCTCTACTTTCACTTCGTTGTTTTTTATTTGCTGCACCTCAACGATTCTTATCTCTCTCTCTCCAGCTGTTTCTTTGTATTTAGCTCAAATTTTGAATTTACCTATTTCGTATGATTTTGAATACATTCAACACAACTTGTTGACATTTTACGGAATAAATAAGAAGAAAAAAAAACTACATCAATATTTACAAGCTTCGATCAAACCCCCTTGCCGCTCCCCACTTCCCTTATACTTGTAGCAACCGAAAGCTCTCAAAGCTCGACGTTTGCAAATTCCACACATTTTTGTAGCATACTTTTCAGCTGTCTTCTGTTTACTCGTTACTTTTGCTAACTCGTTGGGAGTAGTAGTTTCGTTTGCTGCTGACTTCTTCCATACCCTGTAACTTTACAAGGGCATACAAGTGACTCTCGATCGTTAACGAGACATTATTCTTGCTATGCACATTATCGGTTAATCGATATGTCTATCGATATATTGTTCGAAATACCAAACCCTTTTCCCAATCAAATTGCTTTGGTTATATTTTAATATTTTATTTTATTTTTAGGTTCTTAAACGGGTTGTTTTTGCTTGTTGTATACAATTTGTTAGCGTGTGTTTGTTTGTGTTTCTGTGTGTGCTTGTTTATATTTATTTATTTATTTTTTTAAACAAACGTATATTAAATTAAGAAACCTATCAATAAAATAAAAAAAAAATGAATTTATTTTTAATATAATAATTCTAGCATAAAAAACACCTTGTTGTGTTTGTATATGTGTTTGTTTGTTTCTTTGTGTGTGTATTTTTGTTGTACACAAGCTTAACCCAAAAAAGATCTTGTAATTATGCTAAATTACAGCAGAAAAAAAAGTTGTTATGTGACTTGTACGTTTAGTTTGTTTTCTTTTTCTTTTTGTTTGTTTGTTTTTTTTTTAATTATACATATTCACGCTGTTTAATGTTTAATATTAATATTATAATTATTAAATACATATTTTAGTAGTAGTAACTTTTTGTCTACTGCTGCTGTTGCTTTTTGCTGTGGCATTCGCATGTCTGTTTTTTTTGTTTTGTTTTGTTTCTTTGTTTTTCCTTGTTGCTGTTGCATTGTTGTTGTTTTTGTTGTTGTTGTGTTTTTGCTAGTAACTCTAACTATTTGTGTGTCGTGTGTAATTAATTAAAAGTCATGCACTTTGATTAAGAATCGTTTAAAAGTTACGACACATATGACACACATTTAAAAGGCAGAAATAAAATACAATAATGTAATTATAGAAACATGATTCAGGTCTGTAAGTTAATATTGTTATCGTGATGCTAATGTATAAATATAAAAATTATTAACTATATAGTTTTATACCATTTATCAAATGCCAAATGCGTCGCCCCAAACAAATGAAGACAAACATAAAACTAAAACTTGTTATATAAAAAAAAGGGATAGAAATATTTGTAAAAACCTAATAAGCAAGCCATGCACGAATTGAACAAATTATAAAATTGTTAATTAATTCAGATGACTTTGAATAACTAGATTCAATTAAAAGCCAAGTGTAGAGTACTATAATAGCTAGGAGAACTAGACAATAGAAAAGTTAAACACACGCCACAACCTTTATCTGCTAACAGCTAACGATACAACTTTTGCGATATATATATATATAGATATATATATATAACGTTATGTATATATGTATGTTGTGTTGTCTATATAACGCCTGTGATCAGACTCAGACCAGTCGGATTTGGATTTCCTGGACACGCCTCTCACTTGGCAAGGAACTCGGCGCTGACAGTCAACGCCAACTTTTTGGCAGGCGGCAATTCGGCAGTGCTCTAGCGAATAACGAGAGAGATAAAAGAGTGATTTAGCGAATACATTTACAGATTAAATTATAACAAGACTCACCAAGTCGGAATTGTCACGTTTGCCGGCGGCAGTTGTTGATTTGAGCGACGTAGACGTCGTTGTCTCCACGCTGTCGGCTTCGTTGTGATTGTTGTTGGTCGTGGATGATGATGATGATTTGGCTGTGACGCTGCTGCTGTTGCTGCTGCTGATCCCCGACAGCGACGAGACCGAGTTGCCAGTTGCTGTGGTCTGCGCCGTATTGTTGCTGTTGGTAACATCACTGCTGGAACTGGTCGCCGTATCGGATTCATCCACAATGGTTATGGTGGGTGCAACCGATTTGTTGGACGCAGTGCCAGCTGCAGCAGCAGCGGCAAGAGCAGAAGCAGTTGCTGCTGTCGAGGCACCTCCGCTCTCGCTGCTCTTCAATGCGGTGGCAGCAGCAGCAGCGGCATTCATCAGTTCAGGCTTCTTCTTGCTGGTAGTTGTTGTTGTGGTTGTTGTTGTTGTGCTGGCCGTTTCATCCTTCTTGGCCAACGACTCTTGGCTACCCAGCTCACTGGCATCATTGTTGGCAGCTGCTTTACCCGATCCCAATCCCGAGCCCGCAGTACCATCCGCCGCATTGTTGCCAGTGCTGCCAGCAGCTGCAGCTGCAGCCGTTGCAGCATCATTGTTCTCCTCCTCATCCGCCTTCACCGTTGCCTCGTACTCCTTAACAATCTGTTCCAGATTAAAGCGACGTCGATTGCTCACATAAAATGTGCGCACGTGCGCCTCCGTCTTGGTGCCCACCACTTTGGCTATCATCTGCAACAACAGAGAGCGACAAGTTAATAATGCTAAATATCTACAATACAAAGTGCCACAACATACACAACTTGAGTCCCCCTATTAATCAATAAATCATTGCAAGCATATCTTTTAAAAGTAGACTTGACTCTTGTACGCTTGTTTCAAAATCTTTTTGGTAGAAAGCCAATTTGTACTTAACTCTAAAATACTTTCCTGTTCCTATACGTCTCCTAATATAGAAAGAGGTAAAAGACTAGTGAAGAAAACATATTCAAGCCCCAAATTATCTGATATCATGTATTGTGACGAAATATATTTTTAAATTTATATTAATTCAATATATAAACAATATCAAACATTATTTTAGCCTAGACTATTTTATGATGCTGAATTTTTCCATAGAAAAAACATTCACACGAGGTAAAAGACTATCAAGTATTCTGACGAAATATATTTTTAAATTTATATTATTAGACCCTTTACTTTAAAAAAGTAAATAGGGTCTATTAAGTTTGTCAAAAAAAAAATGTGCGTAACAGGTCGAAGGAAGTCCGGCAGACCCCATAAAGTATATATATTCTTGATCAGCATCACCAGCCGAGTCGATATAGCCATGTCCGTCTGTCCGTCTGTCCGTCTGTCCTGCTGTCCGTCTGTCGTGATGTATGAACGCCTAGATCTCAGAGACTATAAGAGCTAGGGTCACCAAATTTGGTGACAATACTCCTGTGACCCCCGAAAAGGTCAAGTTTGTTTTAGAATTTTGCCACGCCCCCTCCCGCCCCCAAAAATCGGAAAACCCTAATAACTCGAGTAATTTAAAAGATACAAGTTCCAAAATCGGCATACATAAAATTTACTTTCCTTTCGATGCGTACTGAAAATTTCATCAAAATCGGACAATAAACACCGGAGATTTGAAGCAAACAAATTATCGAATGTACAATGGCAGGAAATGTGCAGGAAATGTGCAGATATGTTAAGATTAACATTCGTATGTTAAGATTAACATTTGTATGCTAAGATTAACATTTGTATGTTAAGATTAACATTTGTATGTTAAGATTAACATTAGTATGTTAATAATTCAAGTGTAACATAAGCGATTATATTTAATTAATCGGAAGCTAATCTGAGCAGCGTCAAATTTATTTAGGTTTATATATAAGTCTGTATGTTTGTAACTGTTATTTCATTTTTGAAGAATAAGTAAAGGGTCTCTCATAGTCGATTTCGACTGTAGCCTTTCCGACTGGTTTTAATATATAAACTATTCTAAAACAACATTTTATGATGTTGAATTATCCCATGGAAAAACATTTACACGAGGTAAAAGACTAGTGACGAAAACATATTCAAGCCCCAAATTATCTGATATCAAGTAAAGTAACGAAATATATTTTTAAATTTGTATTAATTTAATATATAAACTATTCTAAAAGAACATTTTATGATGTTGAACTATCCCATGAAAAAAAACATTCACACGAGGTAAAAGACTAGTGACGAAAACATATTCAAACCCCAATATATCTTACATTTCTTATATCAAATATTGTGACGAAATATATGTTTAAATTAACATTAATTTAATATTAGAACTCCTATAAAACAACAAATTTGCATCAACAAATTTTACCAAGAAGCTTCAACGTCTCACCGACTCACACGCCCATATCTAAGGACCCAGTTCAGTTTCCAAACGTCTTGGCATGCAATTTGTATAGTTAAAACAATACCTTCCGATCAGCATAAATATAACTCGGTCTGATCGAACAATCGTTCGTCAGAGAACAAAACAATATTGCAAGGCATGTGTATGGATTAAGAGAGACCAGACACCATATTTCTCATTTTCTGTTTATTTATTAAGCGCTTGGGCTTTCCGCGTAAGCATTTTACAAACATTAGGGCTCTAATTCGACTACATAAATAACCAGTTTACTTATTTGTATTGTTAAAGCGGAGGTTTAACAGTCACAAAGTTTTAACACTAGAGTTTTCACAGTCACGAAGAACAAATAACTTTATACTACTACATAGATTACACTCATCAGGGGAAATTCCTAATTCATGCAGTTTATATTTCAAAGTAAATGACCAAATAACTTAAAATGTTAAATGTTATTAGTTATTAATTATTTATTTATCTTATTGCAATTTTTGTTTGTCACATTTTATGCCCGTATGTGTGGGAATTTGGTAAAAGGAAAACTTACCGGAAAATTTTTGCCGTAGTCTCGCAACGCCAGCAATGCCACTTGAATCTCTTCGGCTGTCCAACGCGCCGTGGTGCGTGGCTGGGCGGGTGCAGTTCCTCCAGCTCCTGCTGCCGATCCTGCTCCTGTTGCTGCTGCTCCAGTTGCAGCACCGGCTGCAGCTCCAGCTGCTGCTCCTTCAGTGGGTACCGTCGCTTTGGGTGCATTCTCTTCCTGGACTTGACCGCTGCAATCCTTTTCCAACTGTTCCAGCATTTGCCTATTCTTTTGTATCTGTAACGGGCCGTCGTGCATTTAATCCAAATGTCAATGGGGTCATGAATGTGGTCAGTGGGGTGTTGTCGATTGTCGTTATCGATTGTCTCGCAGTTGTGTGCAGCATGGTATGATACGCATATGTGCGTGTGTGCGTGCGTGCATGTCCGTGCGTGTGTGTGTATGTTTCAGTGTCAGTGTGAATGAGTGTATGTGAGTGTATGTGTGTGGGTGTGCAGGTGAGAAATTAAAGGCTTCTAAGCACAAAACAAAAGGCATGCATGCAATTGAAAGCTGCAACTCCGTCAACCACCTTGATGCCCCCCCCTTTCCCATTTTATACACAGTTCAAAATAACGATTAAAAGAACACTATTCAAATTTAACTTAACTAAACTGGCCAAAAGCAAGGTGAATTTACTTACAAGGCGAAGTTTTCCCTTCAGTATGAAATTAAACGCTTAAAGAATTGGAAAACGTCACCTTTAAGCATTATAACCATGGACCAAACTATCAACTGAGCTTTTCTCTTAACATAACAGTAAACAAAAGAGAGCGCTATGCTTAATAATAAGAGAGCGCTGAGCTTAGGTTTAATAATGGAAGAGCTTTCCTCTTAATGCAACTGTAAACAAAAAGGCTTCTTGTAAAGAGAGCACTAGGCTTAATAATGAGAGATTAACAAAGAGAGATTCTAATAAAGCTGCACACAAGAAAGAACAAAACCATAACTTTTTTATGATGAGCAAGGAAGGTGGGGTGGGGTGGATGGTTGTGAGCCGAGAGAGCCAAGGAGAGAGCACATAACGTTTACAATGGACACCGAGAGAAATGATGATAAATTAGTAAAATTACATTTCTTACTTCTGCCAGTAGGGCGGCAATTTTACGATCGCCTTCGGACAAATATTCACATGGATTTTTACAGCCGGCCAAGGAGGTGAGATCATCGTGATTGATGTACATGCCACGTGGCGGTTTGCGCTTAGAGCGATCTGCCGCCGCGGCAGCAGCGCTGTTGTGGGTGGAACGTTTGGTGAGTGTAAAGCTCCCCGGGCCGGAGATGGGACGGCGATCGCCGGTGCGTCTGAATGGGCGCAATAACAGATAACAAGGCGTGGCCACAAGCAAGCACAAAATAAATGCGTGTCAATGTGTGTGAGTGTGTGTAAGTGTGTTGTATGCAATGTATGTAAATGTGTGTGTGTGTGTGTGTGTGTATGAGTGTTTGTGTTTTTTTTTAATAGGCAGACATTTGGTTTGGTCAACAAGTTTAAAAAATTTCAGTTTCGTTTGGTTTTTTTTTTTTTTTTTTTTGGGAGAGAGAAAGTGGGAGAGAGAGAGAGAGATAAAAACGTAGCATTAGCTTGAGATTGAACAACTAATTTGTCAAATTTTCATTTTTGTAACTCTGCTTGATTGTATTTTGAAACATATTTTGTAGTACACAATGTATATCTACCTCCAATGGGCGTGACAACTTTTACACATGCGCCCCAATGGCGAATCGAACAATATGTAGCAGACAACATTGCAATTCTTGCAAAAACCGCCAACAACGACGCGTCTGGCGTTGCCACCTGTTGCTGTGCCATTGCTGCTTTTATCGATATCGGCGTTATCGGCGCCATTATCGATTGACAGACCAAATCCTGGCAGTCCAAAGCCGAGCATATCATCGCCCATGGCATTTGTATAGATGCAGAGCTGATCCGAGTCCATATCGTTGCTGTTGCTGTTGCTATTACTGCTACTGTTGCCGCCGATGCCGATGCCGCTGCTGCTGCCGCCATTATTGTTGTCGCCGCTAGTTGAATTACTGTTGTTGTTGTTGCCATTTCCATTGCTTCCTTGGGTTGTTGTCTGTGTGCCAGCATTATTACTGCTGCTGTTGCTAGTGTTGCTATTGTTGTTGTTGTTGTTGTTCATTGTGGAATTGTTGTTGTTCGCCCTCTGCCCTCAGCCAAAAGTATTTTTATCGTTGGGGTCATATGCATTGTTGTTGTTGTTGTTAATGCCAAACGCAGTCGCAAAATAGCAGCAGCAGCAAGCGAATTTTTAATTATTTCAATATCAATTTCGATTTCGAATTTATTTTTGTTTTTAATGTGTTTTGCAAATACATTGTTATCAGTTTTCGGACAGATTTTGACATTTCGAGTGTCGTGTGTTTTATTTTTTTTTATTTTGTGTTGGTTTTTCACAGTAAATGCAAAGAGAAGAGAAAAAACGGAATTTTGTTTTTGCTTTAGTTCACTTGATAACACTTAATAGGTAGTAGAAGTAGTTCTAGTTCTTGTTCTTGATTGTTTGTTTGTTTGTTTCTTGTTATTATTACTTGAAGTTCTTATTGTTGTTGTTGTTCTTGTTGTACTTAATGCTGCTGACTCGACACAACAAAACATCCCATCCCATCCCACGTCTCACCATCCCCTCCAAACATCCCCACAAAAACGAAGATCAAACAAAATGCAACTCTCTAATTGTGCTTCTTCTTCTTCGTCTTAATCTTCTTTATATCTTTCTTGGATTATTTTTAATACTCGCTCTGCTGCATTTTCGACCGAGTAGCGCATTGACATGTGTGTGTGTGTGTGTGTGTCTGTCGTGTAGTGTAGTGTAGTGTAGTCTAAAGGGGTGTGTGTGTGTGTGTGTGTTTGTGAAGTCTAGTGTAGTGTAATATATAGTGAACGTAGTGTAATTTAAAGAACGTAGTGTTGTATTGTTTCTTTCTGTATATCGTATTTTAGAAAAAAATGGTGATTTTGTTGTTGCTTTCTAACGGGCCAAGTGTTCAATACTCTATACATACACATACATACATATATACTGTATGTGTATGCACACATACATACATAGAGATTATGCCTTTTTTTCTTCATCTCTCACACTCTTGCTTTCTCTCTCTCTCTTTCTCTCACTCTCACACTCTCTCTCACTGTGTGTGTGTTTATCTTTCGGAAAATTGGATTAGCATTGCACGTGTGTATGCGTGTTTTTTTGATTGTTTTTGTGTTTGCTTAAAATAATGTATTGAGATTCCTCCGCAGATTAAATAATAAGGATTATCTGTTTTAAATTAGCAAGAAAGTAACGAGTGCTCGTAGTGAATATGAAAGCAACGAGTTCGAAATAAAACCAGATTCGTTTGATTGAGAAGAAAATAGCTAGAAAGTAACGAGTAAATGCAAAAAGCTTTAAAATAGACCAGAACTGTTTTCCCTTAATGTTAGCTAGAAAGTAACGAGTGCTCGTAGCGAGTATAAACAACGAATTCCAAATAAAACTAGAATTGCTTACTTTAAGTTATATTAAAAGTAACGAGTGTATTTGTAGCTAGTGGAAGCAACAGAAATGCTTGCTTGAAATTATAACGAGTTAATGCAACGAGATACAAATAAAACCAGAAATGTTTGCTTGAAAGTAACGAGTGATATTTTAGCGAGTGAATGCAACGAGTGACAGCTGTGATAGCTGGCCCATTCCATCGAAATACAATTTTTGTTACACCACAGTTAAAGAAGCGAGTAAAATTGTAACGAGTCAAAAATAAATTTTAACAAGAGTTCGATGTAGTAGAAGAGGTAGAAAAGTCGTGGGGGGGGACGGTAAATATTAAAACTAAATTAAATCGAAGCTGAGAGTTGGGAACAAAAACTACAAATAATAATTATAACAATAAAAAATAATAATAATAAATATACCAATAATTACTACAGTAAGTATGTATTAAGTATTATTTATGAGATTATTAATAATTAGTCATGTGATTGATGATACTACAATTAGTGGGAATGGGGAAAATGTGTGTGTATGTGTTGTGGTGTGTGTGTGTATTTAATGTGTGACTGGGTGGGAGGGGAATGTTGTATATATATGATATGAAATTGGACTTAAATTTTGAATTGTAAAGTCTAAGCTCGTATTGTATAGCTATCTACATACATATATAGAACACTATATACAATCTCTGTGTGTGTAGATGTAAAGTTCTATTGGAAAACAAAAACCCAAAAATATCAAATAAATCGATTTTTCTGGTTCGTTTTTCTTCTCTCACACTCTCTCAGTCTTTTTCTCTCAATGTTTTATGAATAAGAAACACGTATAAATTGTTTTTTTTGTTTGTTTAATCTTCTTGCAAACAAGATATGAAATTTATTAGCATTCTGTGTATGTGTGCTGTGTGTGTGTGTGATTATCATTAGCATAATTATGATCATCATCAACAACATCATTAGCATTATCATTATCATTATCATTATTATTATCATCATCAGTATCAACGACTTTCTCGAGTTATTTATGTATAATATCTCTCTTTTTATATATATATATATATAGTATAACTATTAGTGTATATATAATTTTGGATATACTATTGTGCTTTGTTTCGTTTTACTTTAATACATAAACGATTTCTTTATAAATTACTATAATATATTTATATATTAATAATTTAGCATAATACTTGTAATTAGTAAAAAAATATGTTACTATATATATACTATTCTTTATATATATATATATGATCTGTGTAATCTATATAAATAAAGAACAAAAAGTCTATTTAGTCTTATTCTAGTGTCACGATGATTGATTGTTGCTTTCTGTTCTCTTTATGCACTTAACATTGAAGAAACATTATATAATTATTCCAAAAAGATGTAAAAAAAAAAACAAAAAAAAACAGAAAAAATCAGTTAATGTGACAGATCGATCATAGTGATAAAAAAAAAATACATAGCTTATCCTTGTTTGTTGTGTGCAAGTATGTATGTGTAAGTCTTAAGGATTCTGGTCAATGTTTTGGTTTTGGCATTAATACATATACAATAATATACGTATATATGTGTGTATTTGTTTTTGTTTGTGTGTGTGTGTGTGTGTGTGTTTGTTGGGGGTGTGTATGTATATTAAGTTCTTATGAGAGGTATGCAGGCACGGCGATTATCTGAAAGAATAACGAACCAGATTTGTACTTTATCTATAACTCTTAACTAAACATTCCACTAATACACCAAAAGACTTTCCGATTAATAATTGCTAATTAAACCATCCCCAGTTAGATCACTTAATACTACGTCTATATAGTACATAGATGATGTTATTTAACATATACTATGTATTTTGTATGTACATATGTGAATTCCAACATTTAGTAAGAGAGATGCCTTAAACAAATTCAAACTTAAGACTCCAAGACAGTTCATAAGAAAATCAATATCAGACGGAAACAAAATTTAAAATTCAACAGTTCTACATAGAGAATAAACGGACATACTCAGATACATACTATAGTATAAGCATTTTTTTCTGAATACACACACAATAAATTTGAAATATGTAACTTGATAAACACTTTATACAGCAGTTTAACAAATGCTTATTTAATCTTAAAGTAAGTAGTAATCATAAATATATAATAATACTGTTAATTGTGTATTCTTGTTGCTGCTCATTAGAAAAATTGCATGTATTCAAATATATATAATAGTTTATACATATATTACACACTGTGACAAAAAAAAACTCATAACAAAACTTCTGGGATGGGACATAGCGTTAGCGTAGGTTGTAGGTATAGTCAAATAGATTTTTGTGGCATACATGCTCTCACTAATACTAATAATACCGGTTAGAAACCACTTAAACTTGTTTGTATTATTTGAAAAGAACACATTTTCACGAGTAAAATGTGTGTTTATTATCTTCCACAATTGGTCAATAATTAGAAAAGTTATAATAGATTTTCGGAATAAAAATGTTGATGATATGTTGTCATTGTACGCCCTTAAAAAATTATTTACAACTGTGACATAGTCACCGCTTCTGTTGTTGCAAACAAAATGGCATATAGGCAAATGGCTTATTTCCCAAAAAAGTTGAATAACTCAATTCAATATTACTCGATTTTAATAAACTACGGTGCAGAAGACGCAAAATTAAATGTTTTTTGAAACTGCATACCAAATGTAAATAGTTTTATACAAATTTGACTTATTAATTTTCGTTCAAAGTACGGTGAAGTCCCATAAAAATAAAAATCTATATATATATATCATATAGCCCCCTCAATTTGTATCCGAAATTGCAGTATCATGCACCGTTGAAAAGTTGTTACTTTTCTCTGTTCAACGACGTATTACAATTGTAGAATGCAAGGTTTAAGACATATGATTCTTTAACTCTATCTATTATAGTTACAATGTTACACTAACTAACACTTAACTATATCTACAACCCACGGTATATCGCATTCCAGAAGTTTTTTGACAGTCGCACCTTGTTATTATGTATCTTTTGTATCCCTTTGTATGTCCGTTTTATTTCTATTTAAGTATATGATATGTAGTATGTCAACAATTTACTTAATTTTAGCATTATTTTTGAGCTGCGAAAAATATTTGCCCTCCCTCACACACGCACTTACATTCACACGCACACACACTAACAAAAATATTATATATACACATACTAATTAGATTAAGTAAAAGTATATAAATATATACATTTTCTGCCTGTTTAATTTCTTAACAATTGTACATTTTTAATAAACAAAAAACAAAAAAAAAACGTTGAGAACTGTCTGGAAATCTTTGTAATTAATATCTTTACCTACTACTATGCTTATACAGGGTATAATTTGTATATTTTTACCATAAACGTTTAATTTTTACAAATAGCTGTAGTTCCTTCTGCGAAATATATATTAAATTCAGCCATCCAACACTTATGTATCTTAATACAACACATTCCTAAGTAGCCAATGAGGTAAATATCAGCTTGAAAAGCTAACAAGTTGATAGTTTACATAATATATCTTCTGTAAATTAAAACAATTCAACATAACACCGTTAGATGCATATATTTATGTGTGTGTGTGTGTTTACATAAGCAAAAACCTGCAGACATCTTTGCCTTATTATATTTACAATGGAATCTAAAATAACCCGTTACGCGGACGACTCCAATGTGGACAGACATCTTGGATTCCCAAGTATACCCCATGTGTGTGTGTGTGTGTATGTGTGTATACAATGAATCTCTACATTTGTGTGCGTTAGTGATTGATTGGGTGTGTATGTGTGTGCGTGTAAGATTGTGCAAATATGTGTGCGTATATATATATATATATATATATATACATATATATATATATACTGTCTGTGTATGTGAAAGAGGAGATCTCTTGTACTAATGTAAATATGTATATGGTATAGAGCTCTGAGATGATGAATTATGTATGTATTTGGTGAATGGAGGGTGGGAGGGTGTCGCAGGAGTGGAGAGTCTTGCTTTGTTGTTGTTGCTGTCGTTGATATCTTTTTTTTTCGGTATTTCTTTTGTTTTGTTGTAGATTTATGTACTAACTGATAATTACCTTGTCATCGTTGTCAGATTCCTCATTGCTACCAACTTCGCTGCCATTTTCGGAACCATCCTTGACAGCGGCCTTTATCGTTTTCTCCTGACGATCCATGGCGCTGCTGCGATGCCGAGTTTTCTTCCAGGAATAATAGTATTTAACCAAACTGGCAATCGATTTATCCGGCAGCTAAAAAAATGTCAGGTACAAATAATCATCATCATCAATAAATCATTTATCTACAGCAAATCAAGTATTTGTTTTGACAAAATAAAAATATGTACATAATAAATATAAAAATTTATTTTTTTAACCATAAGTGAATATAATAGAATATATTTATGTATTTTTTTAAATATTCCAACGCAATGAATCTAATTATCAATATTTTCACTTATTCAAAGAACCATAAAGAAGTATATCTTAACTTGTTCAAACAAAAGCAATGTCTTTTTTTGTAGTTCGTCAAAACATTTACTCAACTAACTGTATGTATATTATGCTTACCATTTGACGTATGCGATGGAAACTTTTGCCATGAAATTGAAATGCCTGCTCGAAGAGCACTTTATCCTCGGTGGTCCATTCATCGGGAAACGGCGTAAAGTTAGCCAAATCCATGACAGCACGCTCAAGGTCGTGTTTATGCCAGAATAGCATACCCAATGCCTGTTCACCATTGTAGCCGTACTTTTCCTTGGCCACCGAAATATATTCCTCAACTGTTCAAAAAGTTTCGTGTTGATTGATGAATGGATAAGTACAAAATTTAGAGCATGCACTTACGCTTCATATCGGGTATTTCCTTGGTTGGGGACCAGACCAACAAGGCGCGTTCATTCATCAACTCTGGACGACGATCCAGTTCCGACACCAATTGTGGACACACCGCTTGATAGTCGCGTCCAACGCGTATTTTCTCTGAGAGTAAAAACAAAAAAAAGTTGGTGAGCTATGGAATAAAGGTATATTAAATATATATATATATGTGGACGCACCTTCATATTCCGACTGTTTGGCTTTGGATTTGCCATTGCGCTTTGTTGCTGTGTAACGTAAAAAGATTGAGATTGAAGTGATTTTGACTGGTGATTGAGGCAAACTCATAGTTACTCACAATTATCGTCGTCAGAACTTTCCGGTGTGCCCGCACCCGGTGCGGCTGTGGCCTTTTCATTAGCTGTGGCATTTGTGGAATTGCCACCGCCCCCGCCGCCTCCTCCAAGACCACTGCCAGCGTTGTGGGCATTACCAGCGCCGCCGCCGCCGCCAGCGCCGCTTGTATGCGTATTGGGGCTGGGTCCACGTGAGCGTCGTCCGTTGCGGACAACGTCGCCGGTGTTGCGCTCGGCCAACACCATTTTGTCTCGAATGAGCTGAGCGCGTTTATTTTGTTTCTCCAGCTTGATGCTTGTTATGTTTTTCGTTGGCGTGTCAAAGTATATTTGCGGCCAAGCCGAGGAGCAACTGTAAAATGAGTAAAGCGTAAAGTTGAGAAAATCATATGAAACGGATACACACGGCAATTGCTTTTTATTTCAATTCCTACACAATTTCCAACTTCAGGAAGTACACACAAATTCATCAGAAATGAAGAAAAAAAATTATTAAATAGAAACTCGGCAGCGTTCACAGCGCATCTGAGCAAAAGCAAAGCAGGCAAACGGCGTACGAGTCGCACTTTGTCGACAACGACCGTCGTAGTGTGCTGTCAAACAGTTATACATGTGTATTTGTGTTTCTTTCTGCATGTGTGTGTATATTTGTGCGTGTACTGCACGCCTGTATGTGTGTACGCTCGCAAGAGAGTGTGTGTGTGTGTGTCTCTGTTGGCCAAAGCAGCTGAGATGCATAGCAAAGTGCACATTTTAAACACGTAAAACACACTGAATCTTATCCAGCTTACCTAAAATGCTGCCCGTGGCTGTTTTGCCCGCGGCTGTCTGAGCAACCAACAGTACTAAAAAAAAAAAGACGCGCGTCCCAAAAAGCGCCTCACAAAAGAAATACGCGGGTGTGCGAGCTGTTTGCTGCTTTCGCTTATGTATTTACACAATTAAAATAGCTAATTACAACTCGCAGCTAACTACAAATCCAAGCATTTGACAGCAGCGTTTTGAATTTGTCGAGTTTGATTTCAGAAACGGAGGACGCAGCACAACGGCAAAGGCGACGGGGTTGTTGCGCGCAGGTAACTAAAACCTAAACTGAAACGCGAAAAAAACTCGCGTATGACAATTCTGCATTGGCCGTTCACAGCGCACTTTGCCAGTAACGACCGTAGCGTAGCTTTGTCTGTCGTTGGTCCGTAATTTTTGGTGCCGCTTAATTGCAAAACACAATTAGTTACCGTCGCCGCGAATATTAATGTCTGAACGTCGTATTTAAACACAGTTAACCAATTATAATTGATTTTATTTCTAATGCAGAATAAAATCTACACAAGAGGCGAAATTAATTTAAACTGTGGCTGTAACAAACAGAGTTGCTAAAGATATTATCGATATTTTCGGGGAGGTATATCGATAAGTTTGTTGCTTAGTGTTGCCAAAAATTTAGTATTTAACTTTAAATTTGTATTTATAATTGAAATACAACTGTATCAGTTGAACTTCAAAAATTTAATGACAAAATTTCTGTAGTTTAAAATCATTTTGAATGCAATTTCGAGAATTTATTTAATAAAAATCAAATGTAATCGTTGCCACACTGGTTGAATAAAGTGCACAGCTGCAAGTAAACACGAAAAATACATTTATTACCCGAATTTGAATGCAAACAAACAAATAAGTGATACAGCCAGCTAGCAATTTGTTGAAATAGTTGTCCAAAAAGGATAATTAAACGCTATATATTTTTGTACATGTGATAATCAACTAGAGGGGCAACGCTGGCAGACGACGAGCGCGATAGTAATAACGTGCGTATCGAGTCTGCTCTAGATTCGTCAGTTTTCCGCTAGGTGGCGATACGGCGGGCGCAAAGTAAAGTCTCAGACGTGCGAGTGGTCGAATTTTTTCTATACGTGAAATAACCAAGTGCAAATAAATATCTAACGCAACGCAATGGCTGCTAGATTTATACAGAGAATTGTAAGAATATAATGGACAATAGCATAATAATATATTTAAAGGCTTGCCAATAGTTAACACCAATTGTTAAGCAAGCATTGTGCCGCGACTGACAGTCAACCCTTCCGCCCAACCCCCCGTACACGCATACAAGCAATATTTCCCATTTGATTACGTGCTTGGGGGAAAAATAATAATGAATATATGTAAACTAACACTATGATTTTGTTTTCCCGCAACACCATCCTGCAAACAAACTACTTTCAACACAATCCCTCAACGTGCAAAACGACAATGACAACAACAACAACAAAAAACACATTACGCAAAAAATACAAATTTGCAGCTTAAACAATTGGGTCTAAATGCTGCGCGTGATACGGCGCCCGAGTCAAGAACAACGCTTAAAGCCAAGGTTCGTTCAGTCGCACCAACCAAAGTTTAAGATCAACAACAAGATCAAGGAGTCGCAATTAAAATCAACAATAATAGGAAGAAAAAAAAAATAGAAGTCAAATGCTCCTTTTACATAACACACACAACTGAATGGTCGGGTGGGTCGACAGCCAAATTGGCAAGGGGGGGAGTGTTCCTATCACTAAATCGTGGTAACACACAACAACTTTGATCAGATTTCATGCAACGAGTGGCCATATATTAATTATTACTTTGTTTGCTTATCACTTTCCGCTTTGCACGGATTGCATAAAAAGTGCTGGCAACCCTTTACTGTCTGCCAGCAGCCGCTCTCTAACCTCAACAATGTGCAAGAACGAGAACGCGCACGAGAACGGGACCATCGATCGGGCTGCAGCTGTAGCTATAGCTAACCTCGTCCCGCCGCCTCCGTTTGCATGTGAGAGAGATGATGTCGCTTATGTAATCAGCCAGGCATATGTACATGCACACACATATGTACATGCATATGCATGTGATGCATTTGTAACTGGTAGTAGTAGTAGTATTTGCTGTTGTTGTTGTTGTTGCGTGTCAAAAATCTATTCTACAGTCTACATACATATGTTTTATTTGATGGTCTAATTTGTTGCGTTTTTTTTTTGTTTCTACTTTTGTTTGCTTCCAGGTCAACACAACGCCCGCTGCGACCCGTGCCTATTCATCCGGCAACCAGAAGGTAACACTGATACCCGGCGATGGCATTGGACCCGAGATCTCTGCCGCCGTGCAAAAGATTTTCACTGCCGCCAATGTACCCATCGAATGGGAGGCTGTCGATGTGACGCCAGTTCGTGTAAGTTAATTTCCCCAATAACTCATATTTTCAAAATAAGCGCACAATTTGGTAGTTGGCAAGTCGTTCGAGTTGCCAACATAACCGATCATCGATTATCATCGATACAACGTGTCATCGAAATTCAGTTATGCCAGGTTCACATTGCGTCACACTGTCTGTGATAACGGGTATTCACAACTCAAAAGTGTTCACATTAGCGTCACAGCGTTATAACAAGCCAAATGTATAGCTTTAATTTGAGCCTTTGTTATAGAGCGTCACAGTGTGACAATATGTGATAAAAGCATGTTCACATTGTCGTCACATAAAAGTCTGTGAACACTGGGTAAGTTGTACAAAAAGAATAAAATCTAAAAATTAAAAATATATATTTTTTTACTGATTATTATTATTTCTGAGCTCTTCACTTTATTTGGTAAACGTATCTTGTCTCTCGGGAGTCAAATTTATTTTCTGGTTGCAAAATGATTTTAGATTTAAAACCCCCACAGAAAAACACAATAAAATGCATTAAAAAAAATGCATAAATCACTCCAAAAAAATTTGTGCGATATGCTAAAATGGGTTTAAGGTACTTTAAACAATTGTTTAATTAATTTGTGTCTCAAACGAGCCAGCAGCTTCTGTCACAGTGAATATGTGACACATTCACATTCATTCCACGTGACACGTGATTTCTGTGACGCAATGTGAACGTAGCATTAGTCGTCAACTAATTTGCCACTGGTGGCAACGCCATACAAATTTAAAACTTACATTGCAATTTTATTCTGTTTTCACACACAACAGGGTCCCGATGGCAGATTTGGCATTCCCCAGGCTGCCATTGATTCGGTCAACACGAACAAGATTGGTCTAAAGGGTCCACTGATGACGCCAGTGGGCAAGGGACATCGTTCCCTCAATTTGGCCCTGCGCAAGGAGTTCAATTTGTACGCCAATGTTCGTCCCTGCCGCAGCTTGGAAGGCTACAAGACACTTTACGATGATGTCGATGTCGTGACCATTCGTGAGAACACCGAGGGTGAATATTCGGGCATTGAGCACGAAATTGTCGATGGTGTTGTCCAGAGTATCAAGCTAATTACCGAGGATGCCTCCAAGCGTGTGGCCGAATACGCCTTCCAATATGCCAAGAACAACAATCGCAAGAAGGTGACCGTTGTCCATAAGGCAAACATTATGTAAGTACAAGAATCTATGAAACTCTGTTCCCCATTTTTTACAACTTTTGCTTTTTCGGACAGGCGCATGTCGGACGGTCTGTTCCTGCGTTGTGCCCGCGACATGGCGCAAAAGTATCCGGAAATTCAGTTTGAGGAGCGTTACTTGGACACTGTGTGCCTCAATATGGTGCAGAATCCGGGCAAATATGATGTGCTTGTAAGTTTCAAATAGAATCAACAGGTTTTTTAAGCTATCTTAAAGACAAAGTATTCAATTTGCTAGAAAATTCGTTTTATCTACATTATTAGATTGCTGTTTATCAGTATTTTTGTTTTTATTATATCATTCAAAATGGGCAAAAATGGGGTATAATGGATTTGTGGAAATGTTTGTAAAATGCTTAAAGGCAGGCATCTCTGAACCTATAAAGTATATACATATATATTTGATTAAAAACAAAATGGACTTGTCGATTGATGACTGTCCCTCCGTCTGTCTGTCCACCTGTCTGTCTGTCCACCTGTCTGTCCACCCGTCTGTCTGTCCGTCCGTCTGTATAAACGCGTCGATCTCAGCTGCTATAAGTGCTAGAGACTTAAAACTTGGTATGTAGGTTTCTGAATACCTGAAGACTGGCAAACAGGGTATTCCACTGTCGTGTGCGCTCAAAGCAACCATATTTATCATGTTTATCGAATTATCGTAACAATATTCGAAATTAACAGCTGATGTGGTCAAAAATCAAACGTGACCGTAAATTAAAAATTTGAAATGACGCTCATAAACAACTACAACATTTAATTTAATTATTTAACGTCTTTCAATAATTATTATACAACTCTTGACTATAATGCGATTATTTAACAGATTGTGGAAAGCCATAAAAAAAGAAACAAGTTTACTATTTGTTATTCAACGACAACTAAAAGTAGTCGACAGGCAATAAGGTAAAAAATTAAAAGTAAAATGGGAAATAGGATTGATTGTGAATTGAAATAAATTATATATAATTTAAATTAAAGATTGTAGGTATAGCAACATTTAGATAGAATTAAACAGTTTCTGGATTGACAAAACAAAAGTTTATTATTTATTTTTAAACGTCAACGAAAAACAGTTGACAGGCATTACAATTTAAAATTTAAAGTAAAATTAGTAAATATGATTTTTTTAATGATCAATTCAAATAAATAAATATATATAAATTAAATATAAGACTTGGAGGCATAGAAACCAAATCTGGGCAAGCTGATTAGTTTTTTTCTTCATTAAATACTTGAGATTTTCAAGTTAGAAACAATTACTTGATTTAAATAGTTGAACTTTTCAATTACAATTAAATTTGTCTACAATTTAGTATTTTTCACAACCAGCGAACATTTAATTGGGATATTTACCTTCCAGTCAATATTTAATTGGGATATTTCCCTTCATTTAAATTGATTGGTCGTGAAAAATCCCTAGGAAATATTTATTTGAAGGGAAATATGCAAATGGAAGGGAAATAAATATAAGCTGCCACTGCTGAGTGGCTTTCAAGTTAGAGATGTGAATTTGAATGGAAAGCTCGATGTCGTCGATGTTTATGGTTATTTTAAAATCAACCTTGATATGTTGATCGATATATCGGACACACAATTTCGATACCTCGATGTTTTTAAAGCTCTTGTGTTTTGTTAAAAGGAAGTCAAATATTCATTTTTTTTAATGCTTATAAATAATAAACATGTGTTATTTGAAATTATCAATATAACATAACAAAATATTGCTTTAAAAGCATCAAAATCTTTAAATAATTGTTGCAACAATTTACATCTTCACATTATGTTAATGAACTAAGTTCCTGATTGTAGATCATCTAGTTTCTTTGTTCCTTTGAATATCAATCGGTCGTCGTTCGATACAAAATTTATCGACTACGATGGAAAATTGTAGTTTAAAAATTAGTTATTGAACTTACCGATGTTTTTTGCCATAATAACATTGAGGTATCGGTAAACAGCGGGATCACCAAAAACATCGGGAAACATCGAGTTATCGCCTGCAAAAATCCATCGATGTCCGATACATCGATAGTCTCTTAAGTACATCCCTAGTTCATCTCACTTTTAAGTTTGAAAATACTAAAGTTGAACTTAAGAAATCGTACTTGAATTAAGATTGAGAGTCTTAACTTCAGTTATTTCATTCATTCAGTGAGAAATCAAGCATAATTTAATGGAGAAAAGTTTTAATTAGCATTCCCTGTTCTGTGGGTTATATTTTAATTGATATTATATATTTAACTATATGTGATAGTATGTAAAATAATGTTATGCATCCTTTTATAATAAATGCCGCTCAATGTGTAATTTCAGGTCATGCCCAATCTGTATGGTGATATTCTGTCTGATATGTGCGCCGGTCTGGTCGGTGGTCTGGGACTGACGCCATCGGGCAATATGGGTCTAAATGGTGCACTGTTTGAGTCTGTGCACGGCACTGCCCCCGATATTGCTGGCAAGGATCTGGCCAATCCAACGGCGCTGCTGCTGTCGGCGGTCATGATGTTGCGTCACATGGGTCTCACTACCCATGCCGATAAGATTGAGCGTGCCGCCTTCGAGACAATCAAGGAGGGCAAATATCTAACTGGTGATCTGGGCGGACGTGCCAAGTGCTCAGAGTTCACAAACGAGATCTGTTCCAAGCTCTAAGCGCGGACGCGTGCCACAAAGAAACAACAACAACAGCGTGTTATGTTTGTGAAAGTGTCTGCAACATTCGCGCCTCGAAACCAAATAGTAACAATTACAACAACAACAACAGCAACAGCAAAAACAACAACAAGAAAACAACCAATCACACAACAACTATAACAAACAACACTCAAACTAAGCCGACAGTTTCTAATGTGTTTCTTTTTTTTTTTTTTTAGTTCAATTTATTCAAATGCGAAATGAAAGAGAATAAGTGAGAATAGAGAAAACCCAAAGTATTTTTATGTTCGAATACTTAAATTATTGCATCAATCAAACAATCAGTTGAAAGGTCCCAAATTCTACTATCTCATGTTCTAACTACTAAATTGATATTGTTAACAATTTGTCTTGGGCAAAAAGTTGAAGAGGTCAAGTATTTAATTGTCGCCATCCTGATGAACCAATAATACTAATTAATTAATTATTATTATTATTATGATGATTGTTTATGATGATTATACATACATATATATATGTATATATGTGAAAAGTATGCCAACTAAAGTAATTGTAATTATTTATTAATTATTTAGAAATTCTCACACCCCGTCCTACATTATTTCCTGCCCCCCCGCAACCACCATCGTCCTCTTCTTGTATTTTTCATCCAATTTTAACAAATTTAAGCGTAAAATTTACACAAACACACATACAATAATCAATTATTAACAATTGTTAGAATCATGGTCAAGCCGTAAGTTGAGTGCAAATAAATGAAATGGTTACAATAAATATTATTATAATAATGATAATTGAAAATTGAAAATAAGCAGCGTACGAAGCAACAAAAGCTAATAAAATGTATGCAATTGTTATTGATAATTAAGCGATTTAAACAAGCGTCATCTAATGCAACAATAATAGTGCAAATGTCATGCAATTGTTGAAAACTCAATAAAAACATTGTAAACTTTCAGTGCATTTTCTTTATTACGTATTTGGGATAAGGATATTGGAAAAAAAAATGTCATTTTGTAAGCTTTCAACTAAAAGAATAATCAAATATACAAGATAATCAGTTTGTTAATTTTTGAAAGTGATTATAATGGAGTTAAAAGCTTGGCAAATTGAGCCGAAGATTGTGGATTTTAGCAGGTTTTTTATTAATAATATATAATATAATTCATATGGAGTATCAATCGAAGCTTTAATCTTAACATCGTAAAAAGAAGAGCTCAATTAACTTAAGAAAAACGATTCGGGAGTCAAATTTATTTTCTGGTTTGCAAAATGATTTTAGATTTAAAACCCCCACAGAAAAACACAATAAAATGCATTAAAAAAATGCATAAATCACTCAAAAACAATATGTGCGATATGCTAAAATGGGTTTAAGGTACTTTAAACAATTGTTTAATTAATTTGTGTCTTAAACGAGCCAGCAGCTTCTGTCACAGTGAATATGTGACACATTCACATTCATTCCACGTGACACGCGATTTCTGTGACGCAATGTGAACGTAGCATTAGTCGTCAACTAATTTGCCGCAGGTGGCAACGCCATACAAATTTAAAGCTTACATTGCAATTTTATTCTGTTTTCACACACAACAGGGTCCCGGTGGCAGATTTGGCATTCCCCAGGCTGCCATTGATTCGGTCAACACGAACAAGATTGGCCTAAAGGGTCCACTGATGACGCCAGTGGGCAAGGGACATCGTTCCCTCAATTTGGCCCTGCGCAAGGAGTTCAATTTGTATTAAGTTACAATAATAATATCTCAAAGAAAAATACCAATTATAACTTGAAATTATTGGAAATCTTTGGAAAACTTTAATAATAAATAGCTGGATAATTAATATATTAGAGAGGTGTGCACCAATCAACCGAATTTTCCCCATTTATATAGAATAGTGAGCTCAAGTTATCATTGTTTCATTAAGGGCAACAATAAGTAGAAGGAAAAGGAAGAAACTTAATCTAACTTTCTACAGTTGAACATAACATACAACTTTTAGTTAACATTGATGAGGTCATAGAAACCTAATCTAACTTTTTTCATGTGAAAGATAGAAACTTAACCCAACCTTTCTTATAAGTTAGATAGAAGCTTAACCTAAAAATTCTACAAGTGAACATAACCTAAAATTAAAATTAACCAGTCGGAAAGGCTACAATCAAAGTCGACTATGACAGACTCTTCAAAGAGGAAATAAGAGTAAGAATATGCTCTTCTTCTTCCTTTAACCCGACACTGAGTAATATTGAGTTTTGAATAACTTCCGAGTTTATTATCCGATCGCGATGATGATCAGAATACATAAGGACCCCGATGCTTGTCCTGTGTGCCAAAATTTTGGACTCTAGCCTCAATATTTGTCGATTTATGGGATTTCAAAAATTTTGTTTTCAATTTACTAAGGCGGAAGGGGGCGTGTCAAAATATTAACATAAACTGGTACTGCTTAGCCCAGAGAAGAACCATCATACCAAATTTGGTGGCTCTAGCTCTTACAGTCTCTGAGATCTAGGCACTCATACAGACAGACGGATAGACAGACAGACGGACATATGTACATATATACCTTATGGGGTCTGCCGGACTTCCTTCGACCTGTTACGCATATTTTGACAAACTTAATAGACCCTATTTCCTTTTTTTAAAAGTAAAGGGTCTAAAAAACTGCCTGCATTAATTTTTTTTTATATTCAAATTTTATAATAAAAATCTAAAGTAAAAGTTATACTATAATTTTTAAATAAATATTGAAATTGGATTATCATTTCATAATTTTTTTTTAATTTTGTACATTAGAAATAAGTTTTCTTTTTGAATTTTTTCTTGTAAAAAATTCAACAAATAATTTTTATTTTATAAATTATATTTGAAGGATTATAATCGTTACAGTCTCTGCTTCGGAATAATCCTAAGACTTGCTTCATCTTGTATAAACATTATGTACAGAGTCTATAGGCAAATATTACAGTTTTCAATATCACTTGAGGAATCACCAATCACCCCCAACAATTGTGTTGTCATCAAAATAAATGATACAATAGAATATTAAAAAAAAAATTAATATAAACGATTTTCGAACCAGTTTTCAACGCGCATATCTCTGTAAGAGTTTGACGACTTATAATGCTAAAATTAAGTATGTAGACTGTGCTTGTTACTTTAGCTATAGAAACCGGTTAAAACAAAGTTCATTATTAGTCAGCAGTAAAACAAAAACCCCTTTTAAAATGATTAACTACACACAGACTGCGTCATAAAGAGACGTAGTATTAGTATTACATAGAGAGTAGTATTACATAGAGAACAAACCTATCAGTCGAGCACGCGCGACAGTAGAAAACCCTGTGCAGGTCTTCAAAGAAAAGTATTTTCATTATAATGGGATTTAAATATATCGCTTGAAGTCGATTTTGCTTGCATCGAGAGTAGGTAGCTTGTGATAGTCTGGCAACACTGGACAGTTGATTGTTTATGTTTAGCGCCACAGCGGCCGAAAGGCAAATTAAACATATAATAAATTATATATATAAATTGTTATATAAACGCGTCTTTTCGTTCGTTATATCGTCGCCGCGGCGCAGCGACTACGCTGCTACTGCGCTGCGACGCATCAGCTGCGCTGCTAAAATTTATTTCTTGAATAACTTCTGAGTTCAATATCCGATCGTACTGTAATTTGTAGCACACATTGAGAGTGGGATACTTACCATGTGTGACAAATCTTAAGTCTCTAGCTATAAAACTGCTCTTGTTATCAGCTTTTTCTAATTGTGGGCGAAGGGGGCGTGGCAGCGCGATGAAATTTTCTGGACACATTAAGCCCAAGTTTCTTATCATGTGTGTCAGTCAAGTCTCTAGCTTTAACATTGCTTATGTTATGGTGATTTTTCTAATTTTAAAACAAACAGGGCTTGATATCGAAAATTGAAAATAAACTTGATCTGCGTATGCGTATTCAGGAACCTACATTCCAAAATTGAAGTCTCTAGCTCTTATATTTGCTGAGATCCACGCGTTCATACAGACGGACAGACGGACATGGCTATATCAACTCGGCTATCGATGCTGATTAGGAATATATATATATACTTTATGGGTCGGCCAAGCTTCCTTCTGCCTGTTACATACTTTTAACAAACTTAATATACCCCACAGGGTATATAAAGGCAACTATTAATAATAGCAGGGCTCGCAAAATATGCTCAACCAAAATTTTCTGCGTGGTCTGGTCACTCGAAAGACCGAAAAAATGGGACGGAATCGCTCAGTGTCTGAACAGCAACTCACTTTTTCGATTCGTTCGTGTTCTCGCTCTCGGGTTGAGCGTAAGACACGAATCGCTCTCTTACTGACCGCTCGATACGAACCGAACCGTTCGTCGCTCAGCTACTGAGAGTCAGCAAGTGCGCATAGCAAACAAAGAGTCCGCAAAAATGGTCTTTCTTGTTGCGTTTGCCTTACATATGTTGTCTTACATATTTCGTCACAGGCAAAACATTAAGGAGTAAGAGAGAAGAGGATAGAGTGCTCATCTGTGTGCATATGCGTATGCATGAAGAAGACTCGCTGTAAATGTTTAGCTATACACACGCGCAACACACATACATGTTCAGTAGATCGTTTGCCGAGATTTTACGAAGTAAAGGATCACGAGTGAACACATGAGCCGAGCGAGCGAACAGAAACGATCGTCGGTTGAGCGGAGAGCAAGCCAAGAGAAAACGAAGTTTGAGGGATCCTTCGGGACAGCATCGCATCGTGTCAGTGGACGAGTGGTTAGTTTCTGACAACAAGCACGAGAGAGACCCATTATTGCGAGCTCTGAATAATAGTTAAAATTAATAATTCTAGCTAAACTCTGCATGAAATTTGACATGCAGAAATAAAAGAAATGCTGTTAATTGTTTTAAGTGTCGTTTATTATGCATTTCCACTGCATTTCTTTAGTTTAAAATGTTGTTTTTTTGTTTTGTTTTGTTTTGTTTAGCTTGCTTACAGTTGTTTTATGATAATTAAAAAATAAAAAAAAAAAATTTTAAATACGATTTATTTTTAGCTCATTTTGTTTGTTTTTTTTTTGTTCAGTTTACAGCTTAGAGTTAAGCAACGTACATACATATACATACATATACATATATATTTAAAGTTATTATTTATAAACTCATCTGCTGTCTCCCTCTCTAATCGCTGCTCTCTCTCTCTCTCGCTCTCTTTCTGCTTCTCTTTCTATGTTATATGCATATATTTCTTAAATATATATTTGTTTTTTTTTTTGTTTTCTTTGTGGTTGTTTTGTTTTAAACTTGTCGATTATTACTTAATTTTTATATATATTTTGTAATTTACTTATTCTATTCGCTTTTGCTCTGCATCTTCGCTTATTTTGTATTTCTTCTTATTACATATTTTCAACTGTTTTTTTTTTTAAATAAATGTAATACAAATACATTTATTTAAAAAAAAAAATCTCTTTTTTTTTGCTTTTGCTTACATTTATTAAAAAAAAACAACAAAATAAAAACTCAAGAGAGAGAGAGAGAGAGAGCGCGATAGAGTTGTTAGGGTTGCCAACATTATTTTTGCTATGCTTCTTCTAAACTTATTTAATTTAAGCACAAAATTCACGAAATTTCCTGCACTTTTGCACTTTTCACATAAAAACAGGAAACTTGATGGGAAAAAAAATACATACAGATAGAACTTTTAACTATTATTTCTAGGGTTGACACCTTATGCTTAGACTTAGCAGCTAAATGTGTAGCAAATTCTGTTGCTCTGCTTATTTTGTATTATTTAAAACTTAATTAAGTTAAGGACACAAAAAATAACAAAATTACAATCAATGTCACACATAAACAACAACAAACTTGCAGATGATTTATTGTTGTATTTCTAGGAATACCTAGGTTTTTACTTGTTGTTGTGTCTACTGAAAGGGCACAAACTTGACCAGATCATTGACGGGCGGAGGACGTGACGCAATTGCCGGATTTGTGACTGTAATGGGCAGCTCCAGTGAGGTGGGAACACCGCTAGTGCCGCCATTGGCGGTGACACCGATCACCGCCAGACTATCCTCCAGATTGGGCGAGACACGACGCAGCTGGACAGCGTGACTGGGATGCTCCAGGGTGGACATAATTGGTGTCTGATCCAACAGAGCGTTTGTTTCATTTGTGCGCGCGGTAATCGGTGGCGTTGTCAAGTGTGGAGGCGGCGGCGGTGGCAACTGTATAAAGTCCAGTTGATGGGAATGAGGATGGTTATGGGGATGATTCTCCTCCTCCTGCTGCTGCTGCTGTTGTTGTTGTTGTTGTTGCTGGTGATGCGTGTCAATGTGCAGGAGACCAACGCCAGCATTGGCCACCACATCGACCACATCACTGCTGGCAAGTGCGGCCGCCAGCAAATCTGTTGGAGGTGCCGTTATAGCGGAAGCAACTGCATCCGTTTGAACCTGACCCTGACCCTGTTCCTCCTCCAGCGACATATCCTCCACATTGACCAGCTGCAAGTCTCGTTCCTGCAAATAGTTCTTGGCTGCCTGCAATATATCGCTGGCATGCAACATTGCACGTCCGCCGCCATCGATCTCGATCACAATGTCGTCCTGTTGCTCGGCAATGTTCATTAGCACCTCGGTGGTCAGTTCCAGATGGTGTCCATTTACGCTTAGCTGCAGCACATTCGACTGCAGCTGGTAAAGTTCCTGGGGAGTCGTCTCCTCCTCTTCCTCCTCCCCGTCCCCGTCCTCGTCTTCATCCTGCTCCTCCTCTTCATCATCGTCATCATCATCATCATCCTCCTCCTCCTCTTCGTCTTCGACATCCGCTCGCTGCACAGCATAATCTGTTGTAGCTTCGACTTGACTCAACGGTGTCATTATTCCCAGCATTTCCACCTGTTCTCCACCCGCCCTGTTTCCCGTTCCCAATTGCTGCTGCTGCTGCTGTTGTTGCTGTTGCTCCTGCTGCACTTGCTCCTCGCTGTGCAACACTTGAGACACTTGCTGTTCCGTTGCTGGCACCACTTGCGCCATTTCCTCACCCTCCAGCATAAACACCGCTGACAGCGGATGTCCGTCCGGTAGGCGTGGCGTTTCCGTCAACGCCTCCAACGGCACGGGCACCAAATGATTCTCGCTGTCCAAATAGAGAGCTTCGTTGTTGAGCGGCGTAAAGTTGTTGTTGTTGGTGAGGGAGCAGAGCATGAAGGTGTTGTTGTAGCCGGGAATCGGATGTGTCATCACGGCACAGATGCGTGGATCCGTATTACACTCCTGTCCCGCCGCCTCCTTAAGCTCCAGTTCGGGCAGCGTGTCCTCCGTCTCTGGTAACTCTTCCTGCTGCATATCCTGCTGCCCCTCCTGTTGCAGTTGCTCCGTGGGCATCAGCTGCTGTTGCTGCTGCAGTGGCTCCAGCTGTTCTTGAACTCGCCGCAGCTCCGCCTGCTCTAGCTCCTTTTCCCGCTGCTTCTCTACCTGCTCCGTCGTCTGCTCCTTCTCCCTCTCTTCCTCCTCCTCCACCGTCTGGCGACGCTTCAGCTCCTTCAACTCCTGAAGTTCCTTCAGCTGTTCACTGGCTCTGGCCACATCCTCCTGCCGCAGCCTGGTCAACGCGTCACAGCATTTGTTTGTCGCCCGTCGTGGCAATTGACGTTGCTCGTTGTCCTCCGGCTGCGGCTGCTCGCTTGTGGCCCGCTTCGTTGCCTGCCACGTCTGTGATGGTTGCTCCTCGTCGTCCTCCCCATCGATTTGTCCCAGCAACGCCGACTCCTCCAAATCGGGCTTCTGATTGCTGCGTGTGCGTGTCCAGCGTTCGCGTGCCAGGCGACACTTTTCAGCACTGCGTCCGCTCAGCAGATCGGCTTCGTATTGACGCAGCAGCTCCTGTTCCCGCTTCTTGAGCTTCATGTCGCGACGGGAGCCCCAACTGGAAGAGGAGCCCCAACTGGAAGAGGGGGCGGTCGATGGGGAAGCGGAAGTCGATGGGGAGGGGGATGGGGAGGCGGAGTAGGTCATGGATGCCTTGGTGGGTGTAACAGGTGAAGTGGGATCGCCTGCTCTTGCTCCGGATCCTCCTGCTCTTGGTTGTGTTGCTCTTGGTTCTTCCGCTCCTAATCCGGATCCTCCTGCTCTTGATTCGCCTGCTCCGAGCCCTCTTGCTCCGGACCCTCCTGCTCTTGATTCTTCTGCTCCGAATCCTCTAGCTTCAGATCCTCCTGATCGTGATCCACCTGATCCGAAACCTGCTGATCTTGATCCTCCTGCTTTTAGATCTCCCGCTCCAGATCCTCCTGATCTTGATCCTCCTGCTCTTGATTCTCCTCTTGATTCTTCTGCTGCAAATCCTCTTGCTTCAGATCCTCCTGATCGTGATCCTCCTGCTCCGAAACCTCCTGATCTTGATCCTATTTCCCTTGATCCTCCTCTTGATTCTTCTGTTCCGGATCCTCCTGATCGGGATCCTCTTGCCCCAGATCCTCCTGATCTTGATCCTGTTGCCCTTGATCCTCCTCTTGATTTTACTGCTCCGGATACTACTGCTCTCGATTCTCTACCTCTTGATTCTTCTGCACCAGATCCTCCTGATCTTGAGCTTCCTGCTTTTAGTTCTCGTACTCCTGATCCTCCTGCTACAGACCCTCCTGATCTTGATCCTCCTCCTCCGGATCCTCCTGCTCTTAAATCACCCGCTCCAGATCCTCCTGATCTTGATGTTCCTGCTCTTGATTCTCCTCTTAATTCTTCTGCTCCGGATCCTCCTGATCTTGATCCTCCTGCTCTTAAATCTCCCGAACCAGATACTCTTGCTCTTGATTCTCCTCTAAATTCTTCTGCTCCGGATCCTCCGGATCTTGATCCTCCCGCTCCTGCTCTCGATCCTGGTCTTGGTCCGCCTCCTCTTGATTCTTCTGATCCGGATCCTCCTGTTCTAGATCCTGTTGATTTTAATTCTCTTGCACGTGATCCTTCTGGTCTTGATTCTCTTGATCTTCCTGCTTTGGATCCTCCTTCACCGGATCCTCTTGCTCTTGATTCTCCCGGTCTTGATGCTGCTCCTGCTTCTGACCCTCCTGCTAATTCCTCTTTTTGGCCAGCTGCAATTGCAGCTGAAGTCGCAGCTAAAGTTGCAGCCAAAGTTGCAGCTAAAGTTGCTGCTTGTTCAGCAGCTTTTTCCTGCTGTTGCTGCAACTGCTGCACTTCCAGCTGCTGCTTTTTTTCCTGCAGCAGTTGTTCCTGTTCCAGCAGTGACCTTTTCTCCTCCAGTTTCCTCTTCTCCAGCTGCTCCTCCAGCTCCAGTTCCAACTCTAGCTCCTTCTCCTCCTGCTCCAGCTTCTCCTCTAGTTTCTCGTTCAGTTTTAGTCTAATCTGACTCTGATTGCTGCTGCTGTCACTGCTGTCCGATGAATTTGTGCTCGGTGGCAGCTCATACAGATTGGGCAGCAGTATATCCTCCAGGATGAGCACTGCACTTGATTGTGTTGTCGTATCCTCGGCTAAAGCGGGCGCAGAACGTTGCAGTTCACGTGCCTCCTCAGCAGAGATTACCGCCATGTTGGAAACTATGGAGCTGCTGTTGCTGTTGGTGCTGCTGCTGTTGTTGCTCAGGGCGGGCGACATCACACCACTTGACTGGGAATTCGAATTGTTACTCAACTCTTCGGTTGAAGGTGTTGGCGGCGTCTCGGACTTTTCCATTGATTTGGTTATCGATTTGGATTTGGATTTCGTTGACGTTTTTAATTTGGATTTGCTATGAGATTTGGATTTTTTGGATTTCGTTGAGCATGTGGAGCCGGAACCAGAAACAGAACCGGAAATGGACTTGGACTTGGATTTCTTTTTGTGGCGTCGTTCAGTCTTCAAATTGTTGTCGTCTCCATTGGAGATTAGCTGTTGCTCTTTATCTTCTTTCCGTTGGCTGCTGACGGATGCAGTGGCTTCTGCTTTTGTTGTTGCTGCTACTTCTGTTAATTCTGCTGCTCCTCCTACTTCCATTTCCAATCCGTCTGCCACTTGCTCGCCTGTACCTTCTTCGCCTGCTGGCGGCGTTGGGGGCAATTTTGGCTGATGTTTCTCCTCTTGCTCCTCCAGCAGCCGCAGCTCATTCTGCTCCTCCTCCTCTACCTCGTCCAGCTCGCCTTCCATCTCGTCTAGTTCCTCCTGCAGCTGTGTTTGTCTCGTTGCCTGCTGTGACTTGTTGCGCGACTTGAAGATACGTTTCTGTCGCTCCTTGATGGGCAAACTCAACTGTTCGGTTTCCGCATCCTGTTCGACATCTTGAACCGCTGCAGTTGCTTCTGTTTCCAGTTCTGCCTCGGCAGCAGGCGCGGCTGCCTGTTGTTGTTGTTGTAATTGTTCCTGTTGCTGTTCCTCATTGAAACCCTTGAATAAGTCATCCCTTGGGAGCTCAGTCTCTTTTTCCATTGCAAGCTGCAGTTCCATTTGCTTTTCCTGCTCCTTTTCCTTTTCTCTTGCCTTCTCCAACTCCCTTTCCTTTACCTTCTCCTTTTCCCGCTTTCTTTCCTTTTCCTTCTCGCCATTCTGTCGCTTATTGCGTCGCCTGTAGCTTAAACCATTCTGTCCATCTGCTGGCATTGCCGCTGGCTGCATTGCCTCATTCTCCTCCTCTTCCTCCTCCGCAAAGTCAAAGCAGGACGAGGAATTATTATGTGCTGACTTTGCAGCTGCTGCACTTGTTGTCGCTGTTGTCTTGGCAACAACACGCTGCTGCTGCTTCTGGAGCTGTTGTTGTTGTAACTCCTCGGCTGAATCCACAAAGACAACGCTCTCATTGGAGCTCGCATCGCTGTCCTGTATAATAATGGGTTCATCTGCCACACGATTCTCGCTCACATCGAACTCTTGGAGTACAACATCGCGTCGATCCTTCTTTGGTATATTGCGTATGCGTTTCTTTGAGACACACGACGAGGAGGAGCTGCCAGCGGCGTTAGCTGGTGTTGTAGTTGCCAGGGAAGTTGTCACAGCGTTGGATGCAACGTGTTCTGGCAAATGTTGCTGCTGCTGTTGTTGTTGTTGTTTCTTATTGCTAATCAATTCAGTTGCTGCTTTTGTTGCAGTTCCTGCTGCAACTCCTGCTGTAGATTGTGCTGATTTTCCTACTCCTTTACCCGTTGTCTTTGCTGCTGCTTTTCCTGCTCCTTTCGCTGTTTTTACTTTGCTACTTCCTGCTGCTCTTTCTACTACAATTTCTGCTCCAGTTGGTGCTCCACTTATTTTCCCACCTACTGTTACACTCTTTATTCCATTATCTGCTTTACTTTCTACTATATTGCCTGCACCACTTGCTAATTCACTTTCCATTTCATTTTCAACGCTATTTTCCGTTGCTTTTTCTGCATCTTTTACTATTGCCATCGCTGCATCTTTTGCTGCCTGCTCCTGCTGCTTTTCTTGCTGCTCTTTTCCATTACTACTTACAATGCTAGACAGTGATTGTTGTTGTTGTTGTAGTTGTTGCTGCTGTGCTTGCAAATCCTCCTCGGGCGTCTCCTCTAGATCATCCTCACCCCATTCGGCCAACAGACTGCGTTGCAGCTCCAGCGAGGCATCCATGAGGGACAACTTGGCTGCAACTTGTTGTTCCATTTGCTGCAACTCTTGCAGCTGCGGCAACAAAGATGATGTTGTTGCTTCTGCTGCTGTTGTTGTTGCTGTTGCCACAGGTGTTATCTCGGCAGCTGCTACTGCTGCTGCTGCTGCTATTGTGGCTATTGTTGCTGGTGTTGCAAGTGTGGCAAGAGTAGCAAGCGTCACTGTGGCAACTGGCGAACGTGCGCGTTTGCGTTGACGCGGCGTTGAAGTGGAACTTGGACTGGGAATCATTGTCAAAGTGTTGCGCATGCCGCTGCCACGTTTGTTGCTGCTGGTGCCGCTGCTGTTGTTGTTGTTGTTGATGCTGCTGCTGTTGTTGTTGCTGATGCTGTTATTGTTACTACTGCTGCTGTTGTTGTTGTTGCTGCTGTTGTTGCTCAAGGAAAACATGGTGCAACGTCTGTCGGCGCCGCGTCTTGTAGGTGTTGCTGGTGGCGCCAAGGCGGCCACAGTTGCTGCTGCTGTAGCTGCTGTCATATTTGAGTTACAGCTGCTCTCCTGCTGCCGAGTTGTGGCACGTGTGAGGCGTCGCTGCTTCGCCGGCGTGGGCGTGGCTGTTGACTGTTGCAACGCCGTGGGCGTCGGTGGGGCAGGCATTGTTGAACGCAGATGATGGCCACGTTTGCGTCGCACATCACGACGTTGTAGCAACATTACGCTATCATCGCTGCAGGACGAATCACTTGCCACTTCGGCCTGCAACTCATGCTGCCACTCTCGCTCCCTTTCCCTTTCTCTTTCCCGCTCCCTTTCTCTTTCCCTTTCCCGCTCCCTTTCTCTGTTTCTTTCCCGTTTGCGCTGACTTGTCGGCTTCACAACACGCTCAATGCTCGCCAGTGTCAACTGCGCTATGCTTGCCACCTTACGTTGCTCCTCATCGGTCAGTGGGGCATCAACCAGAATAGAAACGTGCCGGGACTGACAACGCCACAATGCAGACAAAGTATCGCGACTCATTGATGTATTGGCGCGTCGTGTGGCACGTTGTTGCAGCAACTGTTGCTGCTGCTGATAATGCTGATGCTGCTGATGATGATGATGCTGTTGATGGTGATGATGGTGATGGTGATGGTGCTGATGTTGCAACTGCTGGCGACTGCTGCCAGAACTTGTCGCCTCCCCACGACTGCTCGACTTTAGTTCCGAGTGCGTGCGACGATGAATCAACAGCACATTGACGCTGGTGCTCTCGAAGTCGCACATGTGACACTTTACCCGCTCCGAGCGTCGTCCGGCGCATCTCTCGTAGGCATGACACGGCGCCCCCAAGTCCATGATGCGAATCGATGTGTCCTGCAGCATTAGAGTGTTTATTAGATCAATTATTAACAACTATGGTCGGTTTACCGACTATAATATACCCGGTACTCTTTATAAAATATCAGTGACCGTAACGGTTAAAAAAATGGTCAAAACAAAGGATATATTGTCCGACCCTATATCTCCGACCCTATAGAGTATACATATATTCTTGTTCAGTATCAATGGCCGTCCACCTGTCCGCCTGTCTGTCCGTCCGTCTGGCGTGGATCTCAGCAACAGAGCTACAGACAAAATTCGAATACCTTCTGCAAGGCTTTACAAATACTGATGTGTGTACGCTTCTATACGCCGATTTTAGAGTCTCTAGCTCTTATAGTGCAAATGCTAAGCAGTGTTTATTGAAATGAAGAGGCAGCATTTATTGAAAACATGTCCAACTTGATATGTGAGGGATTCATAGCAGTCTGCTTGCAGTCAAATTAGGTTGATTTAGCTTTTAAAGTCTTTGAAATCATAGTGGACATGTTTTTATATATATATCAAGAATATACATATGTATATACTTTGTGGAATCTGTTATGTTTCCATTTGACAATATAGTAGTGTTCAACGAGTGCCGGGTATAATTAGCTAATTACTGCACTTGTTCACAACTCACCTCCAACATGGATGGCATCGATGATGTGCTGTAACTTTGGCTGCTCCTATTCCGGCTGCTGTTGCTGCCAACGCTTGCAGTGCTGCTGCTGCTCGATAGCAGCGCCTTTATCAAACTCTCAGGTCGTGTTGTCGATGTCGATGTTGATGCTGGTGTTGATGTTCCTGGGTTATTTCCCGCACAGCGGGATTCAGCATGATTCACATCTTCGTTAAACTTGTCCTTCATGTCTTGGGCAACGGATTTTTCTGCAAAAAAAAAAAACAATTGTACTTACTAAATTTTTGTTCGCAATTACTCAAGTAATTAAAATGAAATAAATGAACCATTTCTTAAGTCCGATAATTTTTACAATTCACACTTGCTGTGAGTCCCTTAAGTCCTGTAAATAAGTACACAAATATCTCAAAACAAGAATATGATCTTTTTTTTACTGCAGACTTAAATCAGAATTGTGTTAATTGTGTTTGTTTGTGTAAAGTGTTTTTAGAATAATACCTCACGATAGCTAATAAAATTGTGGAGATTATAAGCGTGGGTGGTTAAAGACTTTCAGATAGTGTGAAAGTTGGCGAAGACTGACTATACAAAATTATCCTCCTGTTAAATATATTCATATTCATATACATACCATATATGGTCTTAAATTCTCGATGCATTTTTCGCTCTATTTATAACCGGTACACATGAATCGGTTACAAAACGGTTATTTGGGTTTGAAGAACTTTGGTGTTGGTATAACGAACAGCTTTATTTGGGTTACGGTTACCGATTTCAATCGGTTAATACCGGTTAACGGTTTCGTTTACGGTTTGAATCACTGATTTTAATTTGTAGTTCTGAATTCTTGTGTTTATTTATAGAATCCTATTTTATGAAATTCTTAGGACTTATCTTAGTCTTTGATTTGGCTTTGTTTCACATTGAAAATAATTTAAACAACAGTCAAATATGGAAAACAAAAGATAAAGTAATGTACTTAATTCGTATAACATGATTAATTATATAAAGTGTTGTTTTAATGCCTGCTTCAAATCTTTGGCATTGTTCAACAATTCAAATTTATACATATTTACTGCATAAATAGTTTGTATGAAGATATGTACAACTTTGTATTTGAATACACTTTATTAATCAGCGATCTGTCAAATGCATAATATGCCTGTATTTTCATTTTGACTTAAGCATAGTATCCAGTAGTTCGAAAAAGTTTGAGCTCGATTTTCTTAATGCCTGCCAGGCAGAAAATTGTGTGACAGCAAAACACCAAAAATACCAAAAAAAAAAAAAAAAAAAAAAAAACCAAAAAATCCCTGAAAAGTTGAGTGGTTACACTGTTGTGTCAGCTGTGCACAACAAAAAAATAATAAATAAAATAAAATAATAAATCCCGTCAAAATGTTTTTTATCGGTCAAGTCCCACAATATGGGTCTTTGTTGAACCTCTTGAATTAAAAGTATTTTTTCATTATCTTCGAACATCTCAATTCTGCTTTTTTTATTTTGTTTGTTTGTTGCGGCCATGACTTGAAAAGTATTTTGACTAGTCGAAAGATGAAAAAGTTTCATCTTCTAACGTGTCAGAATAAAACACCAGCTGTTTATGAAACAGTGTTGTAAAACGCCAGTCACTTTTTGAGCGCCCAAAGTTGATGTACTGGATACCGCCTATCAAAACAGCCTCTCAAAAAGTTTTGAGCCTACTTTGCAACCCTTTTTTAGACCCTTTACTTTAAAAAAGTAAATAGGGTCTATTAAGTTTGTCAAAATGTGCGTAACAGGTCGAAGGAAGTCTGGCAGACCCCAAAAAGTATATATATTCTTGATCAGCATCACCAGCCGAGACGATATAGCCATGTCCGTCTGTCCGTCTGTCCGTCTGTCCTGCTGTATGAACGCCTAGATCTCAGAGACTATAAGAGCTAGGGTCACCAAATTTGGTGACAATACTCCTGCGGCCCCCGAAAAGGTCAAGTTTGTTTTAGAATTTTGCCACGCCCCCTTCCGCCCCCAATAATCGAAAACAAAATTTTTGAAATTCCATAAAACGAAAAATATTAAAGCTAGAGTCCTGAACACAGGACAAATATCAGAGTCCTAACGTATCCTGAAAATTTCATCGCGATCGGATAGTAATCTCGGAAGATATTCAAAAAAAACTTAAAATCCCATATAATGGTCAATTTTAAAACTGGAGCCTTGAATTTTGGCACACAGGACAAGCTTCAGGGTTCTAATGTATCAAAGGAAGAAGAAGAGCATATTGACGTTACAACGCGCTATGGGGTACTCTATTAGTGTTTCTCTTATTTCCGTTTAGAAGAATAAGTAAAGGGTCTCTCATAGTCGACTTCGACTGTAGCCTTTCCGACTGGTTTTATATGGAGTTGATACCTTTCAAACAGAATTTGGAGCTACTGGATACTATGCTTTAAGAACTGTGTTCAAGCCTAGGGATGGCACGCTTAATTTCAATTCACCATTTAATTCAATTATCAATTAATGCATTTTTTGCCATACCTATTGAAGCCTTCACTTAGAATTTATGAAAATCCAATTATATTACTACCCAAAATAATCGAATTAAAATCGATTTAAACCAATTATGGAAAAATCGATCAATCACTAACTGTGACAAATGTTTCAATATAGTATTGATAAGACGTCGTGTAATTGATAAAAACCTTACGAAACTTTTATACATTTTTATGTACAAAATGAAGAACATTACGTAAAAACAAAAGAAAAAACAATCGAATTCCATTTTGTAATGATTTGTATGTGAATTTGTGCAGGCAACAAGACTCTATATTTAAAATAATATATTTTTGGGTTTCTTAGTACTGGAAAATAATGTGTAAAAAGGGAAAAATTCCTGTAATGGAAAGAGGGTATAAATTTATGCATTACTCACTTGTGCCTAGTTTAATGAACTCCATTTTCTGGTCACATTGAAAGGGATATATCAACTTCGGCGTGTAAACCTGTTCGCTGCAAGAAGAAAAATAATACATTCGGGAGACGATGCCAATTGATAAGTTTCAGCGTCTCTTACTAGGTCTTCTCGTTGAAGAATTCAACGACAGCGAAGGGTCTGCGACTGGAGCTCTCAAAGCGAAAGTCCTGTGATGATGTCACCTCGCCAGGCCACCAAATTTCCGAGTTGTGTATTTTTACCCAAACGATGTCGCCATCGTTGTACCGTGTTTGCCCGGCTTCATCGTTGCGAAAGCGTGGCATCTTTAGGCTTGATTCTTAACGATTTTCCTTAAGCCCAAAAATTGTTCCAGTCCGAGTCCGAGTCCAGGTCCTTATCCTAGTCCTTGTCCTTGTCCAGTGGTTATATACGTTACATAACATCCATGGATCATTGGCAACTGTAAACATAAGAAGAATTTCTATTAGAAATTATAAAAAAAAACCTTTAATTGTGTTATCAACGATCTCTCACTAACATTTTTATTAAGTTCTGTTAATTGACTGTTGGCTAACATTAACATAGTCTTAACAGTGCTACTAATACTACATGATTCTATCTGAAATGAAATTTTGATTCTATCAAAATTGTCCCCTGTTTATACAGCACAAGACGTAGCAACAAAATGAAACAAAGTTACCAGATATGGAAAACTTGTAAAACGTAGTAGGACTGATTATTTTTCATTAGCTTTTAAGCATAAATATACATAATGGAAGCAGTAAAATTATATTATAAGGCTGACTTTTAAGATATTCTCTACTTATTGTGCAAAACTCATACACACGTAAGCAAACACGCGGCGGCACGCTTTGTAAGTTGTAGCGTCAGTATTATCTTCTTCTTTCTCATCGTGTACACGTTTATGAGTGCCAAAATTAAATGTCCCAGATTTAAATGGGTCTTTTAATTGGATTTCTAAAAATTTGTTTTTCAGAGGCGAATGGGGAGACGTAGATACCAAGTTTGGTATCTCTAACTCTTATAGTCTCTGAGATCTAGGTAATCACACAGACGGACGTGGTAATATCGACTCGGGTTTTGATGCTGATTAAGAATATTAATACTTTATGGGATCTGCCAGACTTCCTTTTGCCCTGATAAGAACATTTTTCACCCTTGGTACTTTTATACGTACAGCAGGTCTATTAAAAACATGATAATTGATCTATGCATACTTAAACTTAAGTACAAATCGTGTAAGTTTAGTTTGCAGCTATAAAATGCTCTGGAAATAACAAGCAACACATCAAGCTTATACGAATAATCAGGTTTACAGATAGTGTGAAATAAAGTGACGTCTGACAACAGAAATTAGTTTATCTGTGCTCATTAACATACTTCTCATAGTAGACAAGCTAGAACCATTTGGGAATTCGAATCAATCAAATGCAAAGAACAATCGAAATTGACCTCAAGAACCTGTTTCTGTAAGTATTTTCCCTAGTTTCGCACTTACATCAAGAATTTTCGTACTTATTTCTAGTTATTTAGTGGTATACTTGATTCAAGATTATTTTCTGCTATATCAAGATTATGTGTACTTGGTTTAAGAATTGTTACCCTCATTTTCAGTAATTCGGACCTCTATCAAGTATGTAATCAATCAATGGCAAATACTTAATTCAAAATCATTTAAATTTAATTTTAGTTATTTTATTTGGCTCTGTGTAGTTTTGTTCTCAGCCATCTCTATTTCTCACTTCTAAATGTCCTGTGGTAAATCAATTAGAAACAATTGTTGGAACAGGGTACAAATCAGACGGGTGTCAAAATCAATGTAATAGTAGAATATCAAATCGATGGACAGAAAAAACCAGTTAGGAATCTCTAAAATAAGAGAGATCTCTTTAAGATTCAAGAAATGAGAGATCTTTTCATATAAATTAAAGTCTCCCACAAAATTATTGAAAATTTAGCTACCGAATCAATTTAGATCTCAAACCATTATCAAATCGACATTTGACAAAATTATGAGAGCTTGAGATTATTGAAATTTTTAGAAATAAAATCCAGTTTTTCATATCAGGAAAAAAGCAGTAAAAACATTACAGTCGAGTCCCAGACCATGAAGTACCCGTAACTCAATTTAGATATTCATTAGAACTATCTATGCATTTTAAACTCCAATGGTATAAAAATGAATGCATACACTTAGGCGCTTCTGTTGTTTAAAAACTTATACCAGTCATAACTATCCATATAATTATACGATATTTATAACATTAAATCAAACAATTTATAATAATAAAAAATAACGTTCGCTACCAAAAAGAGCATTTTAATAACTGTGGGGATTGAGGTTTTTTCGGAGGAAAAACCCATGATAACTCAGTGCTGTCCGTGGGGATAATACAGTGTTTGCCCATCAAAATTTAAGCTGTTAGCTCTAAGAGTTTAGATTCTAAACGTTTCTGTTGTGGCTGTAAAAGGGCTTGGAAAAACGATGATCAGCGTGGGATTTCCAGAATACGGTGTGTCAAATGTCGTTGCTCTAGCTCTTAAAGTCTCCGAAATCCAGATCTTAATACAGACAAACGGACAGTACTTTATGGGGTCAGAGATGTCTTCTTCACCCTGTTGCATACATTGTAATGAAAAGATTACACTATATCGAGTTTTGTAACTACTATACAGTCGGTCATTATTTTTTTGTTCAGTATATGTACCTAACCAACATTATTACTAAGTATTATTGGATTAAAGTAGTCTGAACTTAAGATAAACAACATCGTTTTATTTCATACAGTCAAACTTCTTTATTATAAATTTGAAGAGCATCAAGAATTCAAGAATTTAGTCTATTTTGCCTGTAATATAAATTGATGGAAACCACGAATACCCCAAAAAATACAACAATATATACATATATGTATATTGAAGTTGTGAAAACCCAAACCGAAAAAATGCAATTTACTTTCGTAGTCTCTTTTTGTATTTTATTTGTTTGAACTTATTTTTTTGTTGTTGCTTGATTAATAACACATTTTTTTTTTATAATTGTCATGACAATATTTAGTTATATATATGTATAGGTGTGTATCTAGGTATATTTTATATGTATATATATAGTATATTTATAGGCATATTTATTTATGTATTATTTTTTGTTTTATTTGTAAACTGAAGAGGTACACAGACAACAATGACAGCCCAATCTAAGACTACAGAAAAGAAAACAAAAGATTCGATAAGCCAGACATTGTACATAGTTAACAGTTATAGTTAATCGTAATTCTATTGCGTCTCTTTAGCGTGTCGTGTATACATTGTGTATATATCATAATTATAGTATATAATTGTTACATAATATTACAAATATTGAATTGTGAATTACATTTACAAAAAAAAACACATTTAAAAATTTCAGACCAGACGTAATAAGATTTAATCAAAATGTTGTATAATTTATGTAAATGTATCGAATAAATGTTAATAACTTTTATATCCCTTCATTTTTTTTTTCTTTTATTGCGTATACATTTAGAGTAGATTCATAATTTTTTTAACTTACTCTACACTCGCTTTGATCTTAAGTATTTTGCATTAAAGTACATCGATACAACAGAGTCAAAGTCATTCCATTTAAGTTGTATAAGTATAAATATATGTATACATATATATAGTAAAGCATATATATATATATATAGTAAAATCGATCACAATTTAGTAC
Organism: Drosophila histrio; assembly: GCA_958299025.2. Taxonomy (NCBI): domain Eukaryota; kingdom Metazoa; phylum Arthropoda; class Insecta; order Diptera; family Drosophilidae; genus Drosophila; species Drosophila histrio. The sequence goes on along the minus strand of OY282582.1, from coordinate 49,471,356 downwards.
GATTTAAGTGACAAACGGAAAAAGCACGCAAAAGTTAAAGTACAAAAAATTTAAGTAAAAACGCATATAACTAAACGTAAAATTTCGGGGCAAGAGGCACAACGGGGGTAGGGGTGCTGTGGGGAAGGGCTGGAGAAGTGGTGGGTTAAAGGGATGCCCAAAAGTAATTCCCAACATCAACTGTTAATAAACTGTTATCATTACAATGTTACGACTGCTGAAGATTTTTAAACATTATAATGCTACAGCAACTGTTATTGCTCTGTTAACTTAAGCTTTGCTGTTAAAGAACTTGTATTATTATGTTACAGCAGCTGTTTTTGCTCTGTTAACTTTCACTGCCAACGTGGCAACGCCAGCGTTGCATGTCTGTGTTTGTGTGTGTCCCTGTTGTTGCATGTGTGTCTGTGTGTTTTTGACTTTTGGGAATTTTGGGTACTTTTGGGGGGTATTAGGGGGAACTGCCTTTTTTATAAGGTCTTCGATTTGATGGCTTTGATCGGTAAAAGACATCGTCATTGGGTATCCAAGCCACGACCGCCATTGCCATTTGCAGACGTTGCAGTTGCCGCATCATCGCCCACAATGAGCACCTTGCCGACGCCATCGGGCGCCACCAGCTCACCGCTGAGACCGTCGAGTCCCGGCTCACTAACATCGCCGGGTATCTTTGGCTTCGGACGATGCGTATCTACCGCATCGATGGGCAACTTAATGTGCTCCACTTTGCAGCCATAGGCGACTGGCGTCAACTTGATGACCGTGTGCAATGGCACATACAGATAGGGCAACTCATCGGCCGACTTGTCCAGGAAGTAGGCGAACAGGCAACGCAGTACAGCCTGATGGGAGACAACGAGCACATTGCCCTGACGTTCCAGTTCCATAATGACGGGTTCAAGGCGCGCCACAAGATCTTCATAGCTCTCACCGCGCGGATAACGATAGGCAAACTTGTTGACATCGCGCGCCTTAAACTCCTCCGGAAAACGTTCCTTGATCTGTTCATAGGTCATCTCTTCACAATGTCCGGCATCGATTTCATTCAATGCCTTCCAGCGTTCCTGTGGCGCCTTCACATCGGCTACCGTCTGAATGGCACGTTTCATCCACGACGTCCAAACACGCAATCCATCAATCTGTTGCTGCGATATAAACGAGGACAAGGCCCGGGCATATTGATGTCCCCGTGAGCTCAGATTAGAGTCGCCACCAATTAGGCCACTCAGATTATGCTCACTCTCGCCATGTCGGGTGAGATAGATAGTTCTTGGCGTAATGTGAATATTCATCAGGTAATAGACAATGCGCGATTCAACATGCCCCTCGTTGTTATAGACAACAACCTTCTTGCCGGCATTGTAGACCTTCATGAAACTTAAATGGGATTCGGCAACCTCATCGATGGGTTGATAACGTTCCTCATAATGCTCAATGCGTTGCAAAAAATCACGAACAACTAGTTCTGTATTCATATTATAATAATCCGGAGAGCTGACCTTAACCTCAAGGATATTCTGCTCAATGATCTGTGGATCATCGCATATGGATTCGACGAAAAACAAACGGAATCCATGCTGTTTAACCACAATGTCATAAATGAGCTGGCGACGATCGTGGGTCGAGTTGGTGGCATCGAATACCGCAATGCTACCAAGACCACTTAGCAACCATTCACACGAATCGTGCAACGCCTGATTGGCACATCGATTCCTAATGGCCATAGCCTCCTCATTGTCGGCACGAAAGAATTCATGCGACTTATAGGCGGTGGTTGCATGCCGCCGATACTCTCCCAAATTGAACACACGTGTCCCAATCCCAATCCAATTGAGGTAACGTGCCAGCTTCTTCGATATGAACGTCTTGCCCCTTGCCGGCAATCCCACCATTGCAATTACATGCGGTGTCGTACAATCCGCAATTGTTCGTTCGCCGCGAATTGGAAATGGTTTTGTCATCACCGTTTCCGAGGTTGGTGGCAATAGTTTACGCAATTCCTCAGACATAACCGACGGGCAAACGTGCAGTTCGTTTTCAATTGCCAAATCAGCGGTTTTCTTCAATTGATTCAATGAGGTGGTGCGCACGCGTAACGAAGGCGAGGTGTTATAGGGCATATCCATAATGCTTGTGGCTGTTACGGAACGTACCAGATGCTTTGCTAGCACCACGGATGCAGCTGCAACTGCGGCGTGTTGTTGTTTCTGCAACAAGTCTTGTTCCCAGTCGCTTGTTCTTGTTGCTGTTGCGTTTGTTGTTGACGTTTCACTGCAGCAACTACACAAACGTTCACTTGACGAATTTGAGGAAGAAGTTGCGGATGATGTGGAGAATTTTGTTAGAGGATTCGAGCCAGGGTTGTAGAATTTTGTTAATGCAGTTTTGTTAAGGGAAACAGGCTGTGTAAGGGCGGACAATGTAGTTGTTGTAGTTGTAGTTGCTGTTGCTGCTGCTGTTGTTGTTATTTTCCTAGGCAACAAATTTGTTCTTGTTGTTGCTGCTGCTGTCGTTGTTGATGTTGTTGTTGGTAATGTGCCTATAGTGTCCTCATCGATGTCTTCTACTTCTTTGTTGTTGTTGTTGTTGTAGCTGCTGCTGCTGTTGTTGTTGTTATGGCTAGCTGTAAAGTAAAGTATTTGCTTTGAATTGTCGTGTTGTTGTTGTTGCTCGCTAGTTGCTGCTGCTGCTGCTATTGCTGTTGTTGTTGTAGGCGCTGTTGCTGCTGCTACAGTTTGTTGTTGTTGTTGTGGCGTGAGACATGAAATTAGTCGAGTATTTGTTTTAGTTGTTTGTGTTGTGTTTGTTGATGTAAATGAAGATGCTAATGTGCTTGTTGTTGTTGTTCTTGTTCTTGATGATAATGATGATGATGTTGTTGTTTTTGTTTTTGTTTGTTCCACAATATTATTCATAAATACTATGTGCGTGTGTGTGATAATTAGGTAAGCAAAAGGCGTTAGAAATCAAAATGAACAAAGCCAAAATGATAAAAAGAGTTAACAATACCCGCAAAATGTAGAAAAATTAAAAAGCAGAAAAGCCACCGCAATTAACCACAAATTTAGTTGGCTACAAAGCACTCAATTAATACACATACATACATATATAGCTATTTATATGTATGTATGAATGACAAATGTTTGACTTCTTTGCACTTGACAAAACGAACGAACCGATGAAACGAACTACTAGAGAATGAACAAACGCACACGCAGCAAGAAACGTAATGTAGAAGCAGCGCAAGAAGAAGATGAATCCACGAAACGTGTGCTGTGCGTGGGCGAGCAACAAAAAAAGACGAAAAGGAGAATAGGGTAACAAAACACAAAAGAAAAGACGACGACGACGACAACAAAACAGCTGACGAGATGCGAGTATGCTTGTGTGCGTATGTGTTTGTGTGTGGGAGCGTCTGTTTTGATAGTCTGCTTGTTATCGATAGTTTCGGCCCTGGTTGCAATTAACGATCGATTAACGCACTAATTTGCAGAACAAATATGGCTGCTGATGTTGTTGTTTTTTTTTTTGCTGTTGCTGCTGCTCTCAACGGCGCTGCTGCTGTTAACTCTATTTGCATCTCATTTGCGCTAATGTTAATTCAAAATTGCAGCTGCAATTTTTAAGGAATACTTAAAGAAACTATAAAGAAAAAAAAACACAGGAAAAAGAAAGACACATAAAAATACTGTGCAAAATACATATGGAAAATAAGATCAAGAAATTGCAACGCATGCAAAATTGTCCGATTTTCTTTCATTAACTAATGCAACAATAACAAAAAAAACAACAATAATAAAAAAAGGGCTAACAGCCAATTGTAATCAAGTAACGACATGTTGAACAATAAATCAATTTGCTAATGCACATGAACAGTTAGTCACGTCAAGTTATAAATTATCGCATTATCTACTGCGTATAATCGCAGCTTAAGAAATTGTCAACGTGTGCAAGTGTGGGAGAGAGTGAGAGATAATGTAAGGCCAATGTCATATTTACATGCAAGTACAAACGCCACCCGCCGTCTTTAACAATTAACTTAAAAGCGTACCAGGCGGTAATAGGAAGACGCAACAACAATGTCAACAATACGGCAGCACTGTCAAGGTCAGTGCTGCCAGACAGGCCAAACATCAACAGCAGACAGAGTCTCTCATTACACACACACGCATGCGGACATTTGTCGATCAGCTGTTAAGCAGCTGCAGCAAACAGTGCGTCTTCCAAGTCTATGTACACTTGAATGAAAAAAACCAAAACGCTTATTAAGAATACAAACATTTGTATTATTAATCGAGTTTGAAAATGATTTGCATTAAATCAATTATCACTTAATCATGTGATCGTGATTTAATGTGATTTATATTAGTTCACAAACTCAGATTTTAAATGCGCAATGTTTGACTTTTCCAATTAGTTATTAATGAGCCAATTGGAAATCAACTTTTAATTATGCATCCCAATAACAATAACAATGTTACAGCAAAATAACAAGTGCGCATTAATAACAATAAAAATAGCAATTGAAGATAACTACTTATCAGACAGACTGTCATGTCAATCAGTTGTTCAACTGTAAGATGGTGTAAGTGCATATGTTTGTTGTGTGAGTGTGTGTGAATGTGTGTGTGTGTGTGTGTACAACAGATGCAATTACCTGAGCCAAGTTTAAATTTGTACAGACAAAAATCAAATAGAAAAGAATAAGCAAAAGAAACAAAGAAAACGTGAAGCAGACACAACGCTCAATGCGACAATACTAAAAATTTAGCACTGAACAGAAAACGCGAGCGAAGCAAATCGACGCTTTAATATTGCCGGCAGCGCAGTTGTAACTGTAACATGCCGGCGGCAGAGACAGAGGCAGAGACAGAGACGGTAGCAGCGCCCAGCAACAGAGGTCAAACTAAGCAACAACGCAAAGCAAACAAAAAAAAACATGTAACATTTTTATTTTACACAAAAACTAAGCAAAAACAATTAAATGGCGCGATGTTTTCGCTTTGATTTTGATTGGCAATGGCAGCGACAGCGACGACAACGGCAGCATCTGAGCTTTTGCAGCAGCAAAAAGTGCACTTAATGCATGTGCGCGCGTGTGAGCGTAGAGTCTATGTAGACTAGACTAGTTCAATTGATTGTTTGCGCAATATGCAAAACGGTTAGAAAGAATAATGCTTGGAAGGGAAGGGGGAAAGTTGGCTTGAGACGCGCATTCGCTTAACTGATTCCAAGTGCAATTGAACAAATGCCAGAGCCAATATGGAAGACACTTATTATATTTTTGTTTCATATAGATTACGTTGATACTAGCGAAATGCGTCATCGAAATGATCTTGACCTGTGGGCGATAGGCGAAGTGAGCGGAGAGAGGGAGAGCAAGAGAAAATGGCAGCGCAATAATGTGGATGCTATCAGCTGCAGCAACAGCAACAACAACAACCACTGACCAGCTGTTTCAATATCAAAGTCCAAAAGCTTCCTTCCATACACATTGATATGTGGTGTGTGGAATGTGAATTGTATAACTGGATCTCAACTGTGTGGAACTTGAAATCCTTCTTTGCTTGCAGCGGTTAAAGCTTTTAAATTGCGATTCTCCATTGCTCACTCATTAGGTTTGCCAATTTGAAAGCTCTATCGCGCTCTCCCCTCTTATTACCTAGCTCTCCCTCTCTCTCTTTTTCTCTGCCATGGCTTATCATTTGATCTGGGCGTTTGTTTTTCTTTGCATATCACACGCTGAGCGCGTGGCCAGTGTGACCACCACACCTTTCAACACAATCAGTGTTGTCGCTCCAAATTTATCGACTCGTTAATTAAAAAGTATTTTAATGCGATTATTTCTGACTGATAACAATAAAGACATTTGGCAATGTTTTCTGCTGGCATTAACCCTTTGAGGCCCGCCCCACCCGTTCACACAAGACCAAACAAATCTATATCTATAAATAATACCCACAATTATCAACAGTCTGACGGTATTCCATCGATAATCACATCTGTCTCACTTATCAAACAACAAAAACAAATGAGTTCGAAAGCTATAGGCGAGTGTGATCGACTACGAAATACCTAGTAGAGGTAACTTAACACATAGATAGAAAATCATACTAAAACGCATACATATACGAACATACATGCCGCCTCAAGTCTCTAGCCTTCAAATTACTCTTGTAAAATAGATCTGCCTGTGTAAACAATGAGTCTACACTCAGAATTTAGTGCATCTAGCTTTTACCAACTCTTATTTTATAGTTTACGGGATATGTCACGGCTTCTTCTGCCTGTTACATACTTTAAACAAACTTAATATACCCTCGACCTGACTATATAAATAAATGTATATATATATAAACAGCACAAAAATATATTGCACTTCTTTATGTACGACAATGTAATTATCGTTCACTTAAATAAAGAGAGTGAACTGAAAGAACAACCTGATAAGACAAGCGAACAAAAAAAGCAACAATAAAAGGGAAAATTATTCAACACAAAAAATACGCATATACTCTCAAGTACTATATAGAATAAAGCTTCCTGATTAGTCAAAACAGTTTCTACCTACGTATTTTGGTAGCGATTTTAATCGTTCTGTTATCAATAGCAAACATTTAAATAGCAAACATACATACAATGTATTAGTTATAACACTATTCCTATCAATTTCGCACTGAGATAAATAATAAAGCTAATTTAGATGAATTTTGCAACACTAAAGCATACAAATTTCCCTCTCCATTTTTAGGGATTTTTATTTGTTTGGGAAATGTGCAAAGTAAAATATTGATGGGGTTTTATTTAAACTTGATCTTGAGATAGCATTTTGTTATGTCTATCTTTGGATTCTTAATAACTGTTTACATTCACCTTGACACTGACAATTGCAATGTCTGCACACGCGTATTTTCAGTTATAGCAATGTTTACATACGAATATAAGTGTGTACACACATATGTATATAAATAAATGTGTAAACACAATGCTTTACTTTCAGTTTCATTGCTGGATGCACATTTATAAACAGATTATTTTTAAAGGGCTTTTTATTATTATAGCTTTATAGTCATTAATGTGCCAAGTGTTTTATAACAATAAGCAGCAACTATTTGCTGTGTGTGAGAGAGAGTAAGAGATTAAAAGAGTGACACATGATAAAATTCCCCGTATTGAATCTCGATGTATCATCATCAACATTATTGCTGTGAGAGCAAGAAAAGAGAAGAGATAAGTAGAACAGCTGATGGGGGGGGAGGGGGAGCTTTGCAAACTTGCAAAACTTTCACCCAAAACTTCACGAAGATGAAGAAGAAGCACAAAGCAATGACAGCTGAGCTGGCAAACAACAACAGCAACCACAACAACGACAATTCATTGCCGAATTTCATTAGAAAAGAAAGGAATGTTGAATGTTGAAACTCAAAAACGTTTTTCGCAATGTTTGCAATACAAGAAATGAAAACTAAACCTCAAGGCCAAGATTATTATTATTCGCATTTTATTTTTGCAGTATATTTCTGATGTTTTCATTTTCCGGTTGAAAAGAATTGAAAGAAAGTATCACCTCGTAGAATATCTCATCAAGCTGCTAAAACTAACGAAACACGTTCGAAGGCGGAAATTCACAAAAATAGAAAACAACAAAATATTCTAATATATTCGAAAAATGCAAACAAAAACAAAACAACAACAAGAACAACAAGAACAAATGTTGTCTGTCTGCTGTTTAGCTAATGATGATGATGATGATCATTACGTATAGCGATGACGACGACGCGTAAACAAACAGCGTCTATTTGTAACTGTAGCAGCAGCAACAACAATATAAATAATAATAACAACAACATTAGTCAATGCATTAGAATGTGGTCTGCCCATAAAAATATGAAGAGCGCAGCGCAATACACTTACTCACACACACTCACACACACACTCACTTAAGCAAAGCTCCCAACTAACGGCATTTAGCTTGTTGTTTCTTGTTTGTTGCGTGTAAATCAATAAACAGGCATTAAAATAATTGATTTTAAGTTAAAGGTAATTACCAAAAACAAATATAAAAAAATGTCATTAAACTTTATATGGAAACCTCAACACGCGATTAAATGTGTGTCATACACACGAGCAAAAGAGACAGCAAGAGAGACAGAGAGCAAGCTCTGTCAGCTCATTTTTGACCAATGGCAACAACAACAACAACAATACAACAAGTGCAAGTGCAAGTTCATGTGAGTGTGTGGGCGTGTGTCAGTGTGTGTGTTAAATACAGGGTGCTCAATACATACATAGTAGCAATGTTGACGGTGGCGACGTCGCCATCGTCGTCGTCGTCGTTGTTTGTCTGGAACCGACAGCGGCAGCGCTGTCAAAGCGCGAGGACATTTTCGCCGCTGTTGTTGTTGTTGCTGTTGTCTCACAGCATTGTGCCATCTTATCTGCTGACGCAGAGCGCGAAAAGCGCAAAAAAAAATATAAACTTATCTTTTATCGTTTGTCTTTCTTTTGTGCTGCTGCTGCAGATTCTTTTCAACAGCTTCCGTTAAAATAAAACACAAACACACACACTCACACACTGGCTTAGAAACGTAAATACACGCGCTCACATAGGCACTAACAGGTACGAAAAAAATAATAAATATATTTATATGTATATATATATATATGTGTGTGTGTGTATTAGAGAGTATTTTTGATCACGGTACGCACAAAAGGTAAACGAAAGTAAGAAAGGAAATTTGATCAGACCGTTCGCCGCGCGTAATGCGTTCCGCACACGTCGCTTGTCAAAATAAGAATGAGCAAAATCAAAAGCAAAAGCAGCAACAAACGGCACGCGAGCGATCGCTGCCGGCGCAAGCAGAGCGGCGATGCGACGACGACGTCGTCGCTGTCAAGCAACGCCGCAGTGTTGTTGCCTTGCAAGCGACAGCAACAGCAAAAAAAGGCTAGTTTTTAATAGCAGCTAAAATGTAACTATTAACGGACACTACTAAAGCTAGCCGCAAAAAAGCTCAATTTGACTTAGACTTTTCGTTTGCTTTGCCCAGCACTACGACGACGTTGACTGCGCAGTCAAAGAGCTTTTAATGCGTGGATTAGCTGCTGCTCTGCACTGCGCTGCGCTGCTGTGTCGTCGTCGTTACCGTTATGAGTACGAACGATAAGAATTGGCGCAACGCGTGTCCCATGACAAGAGAACAATATCAATTCAATTTCCAAGTGCAATTGCAATACACATACATATGTACATACATACGCACATACACTTACATACATACATGTGTGTTAACCACAAAAACAAAGATTTGTATTTTATTCTAATTGAATTAGCAAATTTTATTTAATACCAGTGCGACATTTGGCAGCAACAAAAATTCTTGCATTCGTTTTCAGTAGCGAAAAGAGATAGTGATAAAGAAAGAATGAAAAACATAGTCATAAAATGTGAAACTGTGGAACGAACACAACAGTTATTCAATTTCTTAGACCACTGTGCGAGAAACGTTATTCCGTTGCCGAATTACGCAAATCGATAATGAAATGTTATTAAAAAGCGGAAAGAAAAAATACACACTAGGTGCGCAGCATTCTAATGAGAAATGCAAATAAGCGTACTTTATCACACCCACCCCCTTTTCACCCTACAGCAGCAACAACAATAATAACACGCGCCCAGACAACACCAAAAACAATTTTGGCCTTGACAAATTTTGCAGAGAAAAGACAACTACAACAAAAGAGCTTCATTCCCCATATTCCGCTCCAGACAGCAAGCACTCTATGCATGTGTATGTATGTATGTACGTTAATCTTAATCGCTCAAATCTTGATGGGCAGCACTTTACTCGTTCGATTTGTCATCTGATTCAGATAGATTATGGCCCTTGACGTCACAGCAATCGAACTATCGAAATCGATAAGCAAAGTCTGCAAATTGCGGTTGATTGATAACAGTGTTGAAAATTAAATGTATAAATTAAATTGCAAAATGTTATAATTATTATTATTGTCTTGGCACCTTTATAAATTTTGCACACATATTAAGCGTGAAAATCACAATACAATACATAGTATGTTTGTGTGTGCAAATGTAAGAAAAAATTGATGTTTATATTGATATTTATTACATTGCAAGTATTGTTATTGCCATTTTATCCAAGTGCATCCTGGCATAATTAAATTTGCTATTCTTACGCAATAAGAAACCGGCTATTACCCCCTGGTACCGGTTTACTAATTACTACTATATTTGGAATATATTGTTGCTTAATACCACTTTAATACGTTAAACAAAACTGGTTCAACTCGCGCTAAAACTTCAAAAGGGACAATAACAGTTGTCGGTCATGTTAAGTTTTAACAGCACCATTTGAACGGTAAGCATTCACACACTGCGCGCCTAAATGCAACACTGCTAAAGCTCTCAATGTAAACGTAATCGTTGCCGTTCTGTATGTGAGTGAGAAAGTGGGAGGGAGAGCCAGAGAGATAAAAATTTACCACGTACGAACATTGAGAGAATGACAAAAGACGAAATGCCAAGAAAATTGCGTAAAAATATATATTTTAATGAATTAACCAAGCAATGTTATGGCTTAATAGGAACGCATAAAATAATATATATGTAAATAGTTAAGGAGTGGGAAAGTATAGGTTTAAGCAATTATGTATGTTAAGAAAATCCCGAAGGCAACAAGAGAACAGCAGACCACGAAGCGCAAGCACAAAACAAAGCAACAATAAATACACACCAAGCCCATGGAATGAAGCAAAAGTAAAAACAATAAAAACAAAAATAAAGAGCGCGGTGCACGGGGCAAATTTACATTCAATTTTACACTTGTGTATTGCAGAAAGAAAAATAAAAGAAGAGAAATACGTGCATTTCATGTGGTGTGGTATGAGTGGAATTGTTTGTATGTATGTGTGGGTGTCATAGAAAACGTAGCAAAATAAACGAATTTGAATGCAACTCTTACCTTTTCTTTCTTTCTTTTTTTCGTTCACTGCGATTCTATAAAAGCTGTTGCTGTTTTGCGCGAGTGTCAAAACTTAATGCGGCTCTCTCGCTCCCACACGCACATACACAGCGGGAGAGAATAAATAAAATGCCGTCCTTACTTTGCTTCGTTTTTCTTTCTTTTTTTTTTATATGCCACACACACTTTTGTTGTTGCGTTACTTTTGAAAATATATAATCTATTTTACTTGATTTGGTTGGGTTTTTTGCTGCTTTTATCCAATTGGTCTAAGCTATTTTCGGTTTTCCTGTATTATTATTTTAACACGCTGTTTGCTGCTGCTGCTGCTTTGGCCAACACTTTTTTGGCGAGTGTCTCTGATGAGAAGATATCGACTCAACACAACTCGACGACTGCGACGAAAACGACAACGACGAAGGCGAACTAGAAGAAGAAGAAGAAGCAGCAGCAGCAGCAAAAAGTGCCGCCAATGGTTTTGCTCAACTTTTTTTTTATTTCAGGAAAATAACCAAAAAAAAAATAATAAAAACAAACTTTACACATGTGAACACATCCGTAGAAACCGTTGATAATATATTAATACACAGCTGCACACATACATAAGAAAATGTTGTCACTATGTCCATTTGTGTTTAAATTGGTTATTTTGTTTTATTTTAATTTTTGTCAGATTCTCATACATTTTGAGTAACAACTTTTGAATTAAACATATGACTGTTAGTGTGCTGTAAAAATTGTAAGAAAAAAAACAACAAAATTTAACAGTGCGCGCCGCTGTTATTTACACAGGCGATGACGATACACGCATACATATGTGTATATGTTGTCATGCCTGTGTTATGTGTGTACACACATACATACATATATTCGTTTTATTCCTTTGTAAAATGCTCAAGAGTGACCTAACTTAAATTTAACTTAAAAGCTACATCTGTTCCCCCCCATCACTCATTAGAGTTTTATATGACTATATTTTAGGGGACACTTACCACTATGCAAGTGCAACCCGAGCTCCTAAGAGTGTCAACATGACGAGTGTGTGAGTTGCGACTGTTGTAGTTGTCCTCTTATTGTTGTTGTTGTTGTCGGTGGCTGCCTTTTTGCTCGCTCTCACACAAATACACTCAAACTTACACTTGCACAAACACTCACACACACCAACGCTTCAGCGGCTAGAATTCTCAACAAAAAAACGCAACGCGGAGCTCACACGCACACACGTACGCACATATACAACAAACAATATGTACTTTGTGTGATATTACCGATTTTTATATACGAAAAAGAAAAATGTAGCAAGTATTTTTCTTATTTTTTTTTCAACGAGCGCGCAACCTGCTCTGACTCGATTGCAATACGAGACACAAACACAATTCCGTAACGCTGGTTGGTTTTAAATTAACGAGCCAAGTACGAAATTCCTTGCGATGTATACATTCATTTTTGTGTTTAATTAATTAATTTTTTTTTGTTGTTTTTCCATTATGTGGAGCTATAACTGTACTTGGTGGTAGGTCAATTCGCTGATTTTCGACTGTATTTGTATTTAAAGTTCAAACGAAAAACGAACGCTGCGCTCCGTGCAGCGCACACCGACGACACACACAGGGAAGCAAAAAGTTTTTCTTATTTGGACCAATTGGAAGACACTTTCAACTTGATTACAGTTTCAGCCGTACCGTTCATTGGGTTTATGCGGAAGAATCGTCTTGGGCAATTGAAAAGGGTTTTGCAATTCGACGATCAAATTACAATTACCACAAAATAAAAGTAATAAGAGCAAAAAATTCCCGGAGCGTATTAGACAAGTCGAAGTAGGGATGACTAAAAATATCGATAGGTCAATTGTATGCATTGAAAAATACGATGTATTAGACAGACATCGATATATATATATATATAAGATGGACGAGCGCAACTCTGAGCCTTTTGAAGTGCACTGCGCACGCATGTTGTATCGATATTGACCTGCTACATTAGTTCGTTGTTAAAACTTTGGTCACACTGACTTAGAGTTGCAAATCTATCGATGTTGGCGCCAGTCAAGGCTTTTAATTACTTCTGTCACAAAACTATGATACTATCGATACTAATCTTTAAAAACAAACTTGGCGCGTAATTTAAATTGAATTGAAGAACTGTAATTATATGCAATAAGACTAATTAATTTTCAAATTTGAATTATAAATTAGATTAAATAGAGGAGATAATTTTAATGAACCAGGATGTTAAATAAAACAATAATTTATTTTAAATTAATAAAAAAAAAATTATATTTTAACAGATATTGAAAGTCTAGAGAAATTAAGAGAAAGTATCGCCTTTATTTGTGTGACGTCATATTCACATATATTTTGTTTTCACGAGGAATTATTATATCGATAGTGTGAAGTCGACATCGATAGTCTAAAGAAAACAGAATATTCGATATGTCGATAGCATTGCAGCTCAACACAAAACACGGCACGTCATTAGTTTAATTTGTTGTCATTCCTGCCCACGATATTTGCCAATAAGACACAAAATGGTATAACAACTGCATATTGCAATGAAAACTACTTGGTTTGTTATTAACAAGCACTTGTTCTCTTCCAGAGTGCGCTCTTTAACTTCCAAAGCCTGTTGTCGGTCATTCTGTTTATGATTTGCACTTGCGCCTACTTGCGGTCTCTGTTCCCAAGCATCATTGATCGCAACAAGACTGGGTGAGTAGTTTTTTCATATAGAATATAAATGGTAAACATTAACCGCCCGTTTCGTATGCATTTGCAGTCTGCTCGGCACATTTTACAAGCTAGCGCGCATTGGCGAACGTAAATCTCCTTGGGTCGGTGCCGCTTGCCTGATAATGGCGTTTACTGTGTTATTTTTGAGCTAAATAAACGCCGGATTGAATGACTTGACATATAGTAGTTAATTGCTACGTTTATCCCGTTCAAAACTATTGCATATATTTTGTGTTTCGTTTGTTTACTTCTGTCGTGTCCTTAGGCAATTGTTGCTAGTGCTGCGAAAACATCGATGGTTTTACAATTGGTATATAATAAGATATTTCGATGTTTTGATACATCGATATAGAATCGAATGGTGATACATTGAGAAACATGTAATTATTGAACTTCATGACATTATTTATATAGACTTTTTAATTTTGTTTTTCTTTCACTTAACAACTTTCGGATAAGCTTTATTAATTTTGTAAACACAGTTTTATATTTCTATCACTTTCTACCTTTTTTTAATTAATTTCTAAATTTTCGAAGGTTTCATTTGCTATATCGATAGTCAAAACTGACGAGGTTCAAATCATCGATGGCGTCGCTATCGATGTTTTTGCAGCAGCCCTACTGTCTTGCAATCGCTACTAGAATTTTGCAGTGAGACCAAATTCAATTATACCGGTAAAACGAAATCAGTTCTAATTTGCAAGATTGCATTAAGTTGCAACAAGAAGTTATCGATAATATTCTGTTGTACAAAAATAAATTTTAGAAAACGAAGTATCAATATTATTATTTAGTTACGACTTCAAATATGTTGTTCTGCCACCGGTATTTACTATTATTATTATTACTGTGTCAGAGGTAAAAATATGTGCTAAAAATATCGATATAGATATTATCGGCAGCAAAAATATCACTCAAAATAGAATATCGTAAAAGCAAACATTTATCGATATATTGATGTATATATCAACAACCCTAAATGCAACTTGCAAGCTTAAATGTCTGCTGCACAAGATGCACTGCGTCAATTTGTGGCCAGCAGCAAGGAGCGCTTAATGCAGCTGCTACAGAATCTTCAATGGACCGAACAGGGTGTGCTGCAGGCAAGATTAATTATTATTCGATTGGTAAACTGGGGCTAAGCTCTTTTGCTTCTCCACAAGCAGCAACATCGCCCGCCGGCAACGAGAGACAACAATAAATCTGCAGAGGATATTGAGGAATTGCCGCCCAGTTGCAACAATGCAACACAGCATAGCGTGCAACTTGACGCTGCGCTATTGCAACAGCTGCTGGGTGTTGATGTCCATCAATCGCCGCCACAGACATTTAACGAACTCCAGGCAAATTACAGTGCGTCACAGAAGTTAACGATCTACGAGCATGTGCTCAATTGTACGCCACGACAGCGAGTGAGCTTTGTGGAAAATGCCAACTTTGCAGAGCTGGTGGCGGTAACGAAAAGGGCGCAAAAGAATCAGCGACGACATCGCATAAGCAAACCGACATTGCACGAGGAGATGCATCAACTGGTGGAGCTGCAAATGCAGGCATTGCAACAACAGCAACAACAGCAGCTCCAAGTGACAGCGACCACCTCGCAATTTCCACCCCGCCATCTACAGTCGAGGCAACGCAGTCCAAGACGCGAGAGCTGGCAACGTTCCAGATCACGGGAGCAACGCCGGTCGCAGCACCGTCACAGCCAGCAGCGAAACAACACCGCTAATAAAATGTGGCAAACAAATCGATCACGTTCCCGTTCACGTTCCCGCTCCTCACGTCATCGCGACAATCGTTCGCATTACACTTAATTTCACATAAGAGTTCAGTTTTTAATTGTAGCGAAAAAAAAAGAAGAAAATATGTAATTATAGTATTTATATAACGCGTAATTTCTGTGATTGCTGCAAGCGCCTCAGTTTGACAGTTTACTTGGTAGAGACGCGAGTACGTTTATTCCAGGCAAAGTTAACGCCGTAGTTCTTGACACGCTCCTTCTTCGCCTTCAGCTCGCCGTCGACGTACCAGGTCCAACCGTTGCGCTGGCAATAGGTGATGGCCTCCTCCTTGGATCCAAATTGCACATTGATGTTGGACAGTGGATCGCCGCTGGGGAATTACTCAAAAGTGTTAGCAGCGTATCATATATACAGTGGGTCAAGCAATTCTTTAGACAAAGTACAAAATTCACATGTTTCACATTTTTAGAGCCTGCATTTTAAAAATAGTTACAAGAGTAACAAAAAGGAAGTTAATTTGACAGCAGTGTTGCCATCTTAGCTACTTTATAGCAAGAAAAAGCTAGCAAATGTAGCTATTATAAAAGAAATATTTGACTATCAAGATTGCTAGATAACTTAAATATATTTAAGGAAATTAATATATTCTCGGTAGCAAATATATAACTAACAAAGATAGTATAATTAAGAAATTAAGAAACTATTTTAATGCAGGAAATATTAAGAAAATAAGAGGACAAAATCTGTTTTGTCAATTGTTACGGAATATGAAAAAGTTATAGCAGAGATTTTAAAATTTCGAGTTGCCGGAGAAATCAATCCATTCGTCCCATAAGCACATTTTGCGTTGAAAATAATGAGTTTGTGTTGGATTGCTCATGAGTGAGTGAACAAAAAAAGAATTGTTCACTAAACAGAGCAAGTCAACATGATTCGTCTCACTTGCTATTTATTGCTCAGTTGTTCGTCTTGCTCATTTTTGCGCACTTATGCTCTGATCTCTCTCACCTTTGTGAGTAAGAGATTGGTAACTGAGTGAGTAACTGAGCAAGTAAGCAACTGAGCGAGTGAGTAACTGAACAACTGAGCAAGTGAACAACTGAGCGAGTGAACTACTGAGCAAGAGAACAACTGAGCAAGTGAACAACTGAGCAAGTGAACAACTGAGGAAGTGAACAACTGAGGAAGTAAGTAACTGAGCAAGTGAGTAACTGAGCAAGTGAGTAACTGAGCAAGTGAGTAACTGAATAAGGGAGTAATTGAGTAAGTGAGTCACTGAGCACGTAAGTAACTGAGCAAGTGAGTAACTGAACAAGTGAACAACTGAGCAAGTGAGGAAGTAAGTAACTGAGCAAGTAAGCAACTGAGCGAGTGAGTAACTGAGTAAGTGAGTAACTGAGGAAGTAAGTAACTGAGCAAGTGAGTAACTGAGCAAGTGAACAACTGAGCAAGTGAGTAACTGAATAAGGGAGTAACTGAGTAAGTGAGTAACTGAGCACGTAAGTAACTGAGCAAGTGAGTAACTGAGCAAGTGAGTAACTGAGCAAGTGAACAACTGAGTAACTGAGCAAGTGAACAACTGAGTAACTGAGCAAGTGAACAACTGAGTAACTGAGCAAGTGAGTGACTGAGCAAGTGAACATCTGAGCAAGTGAACATCTGAGCAAGTGAGTAACTGAGCAAGTGAGTAACTTAGCACGTGAACAACTAAGCGAGTGAGTAACTGAGCAAGTGAACAACTGAGCAAGTGAACAACTGAGCAAGTGAGTAACTGAACAACTGAGCAAGTAAACAACTGAGCAAGTGAGTAACTGAGTAAGTGAGTAACTGAGTAAGTGAGTAACTGAGGAAGTAAGTAACTGAGCAAGTGAGTAACTGAACAACTGAGCAAGTGAACAACTGAGCAAGTGAACAACTGAGCAAGTGAGTAACTGAGTAAGTGAGTAACTGAGGAAGTAAGTAACTGAGCAAGTGAGTAACTGAACAACTGAGCAAGTGAGGGACTGAGCAAGAGAACTACTGAGCAAGAGAACAACTGAGCAAGTGAACAACTGAGTAAGTAAGTAACTGAGCACGTAAGTAACTGAGCACGTAAGTAATTGAGCAAGTGAGTAACTGAGCAAGTGAGTAACTGAGCAAGTGAGTAACTTAGCACGTGAACAACTAAGCGAGTGAGTAACTGAGCAAGTGAACAACTGAGCAAGTGAACAACTGAGCGAGTGAACAACTGAGCAAGTGAGCAATATGAACGAATTGACTCACTTACCAAAAAAGTACAAGTGAAAATTTTCATGTTTTTAGTTACTTCTAACTACTAGTACTTTTGACCACATAAACCTAGATCTCAGAGACAATAAGAGCTAGAAACACTTAAAGGTTTCTCTATATTCTAGTTTGATTTTAAAACGAATCAAAAGACCAATGCTTAAGCTAGCTATGAATTTAAATACACACGATAAAGATTGGGAACCTGATGTGTTCTAAAAATGTCATCACAATCGGATAATAAAGTCGAAAGTTATTTAAGAAACAATTTAACACATCGTCGGACCAAATAATGGAGAAGAGAACACAGACGCTAAAACTTGCACCGTGTTTGTTCGCGTGTGTATGAGTTTTTACAGAATAAGTTCAGGATCTCTCACAGTCGGATTTTTACGTCTTTTCCGACTACTTATATAATGGTATAATGGATTTGTGCTAAGGTTTGTACCAGTCATAAGAAGGCAACTCCCCTACCATATAAAGTATATTTGTTTTGCTCAGCAACTATAAGAGCTAGAGACTTCAAATCTGATATGTTGGTTCGTAGGTAGATCAAGTTTATTGTAAAATTTGTATGTCATACCCCTTCGCCTACAAATCAGAAAAACCCATTAATAGAACATTGTAGTTTCGACGTGTCCTGAAAATTTCATTACGATCGGATAATAGAATCAGAAGATATCCAAATTTTACTCAGGAAGAAGAGGAGAAAACGTACAATGTTTGATGCGCGTTTGCTTGTGTGTGTATGTGATGTTCTGTGTGCAGAAACGTATTAAGATTTCTATGTGCCAGGTAATCAAAATATGTTTTTTATTAAGACTGACACAGGGTTTCCTCGTCTATCTCAGAGACTTTAAGAGCTAGAGCCATCAAATTTAGTACACAGAATATTCTGAATACCATTCACCCAAAATGTGCCACGTCCCTTCAATAAACTTCTGAAGTTCAGCGAGTTTAAGAGCTACAAACTACAAATTAAAATGGACGATCGTATATTAAACGTATTATCGGACATCAAACCGTGGAAAACTCCACAGTATCAACAGTTTTTAAGCTAGAACACTTTTTCTGATATCAAACAAAGCCTTTCACAATTCCCAATCATTCAGATCGGATAAATATAACATTAGTTATGACTAATTTTAGTTTTTAAGCAATGCGTAGACACAATTAAAGTACATCTAAATTGTCGGCATTTCGACCAAATATGTGCAATTTGTTTCCTTGTCATAAAAATTACTTGACCGACTGTCTGTTTCGATAGTTTAGCTACTTACGACGATGCCCAGCCCATGAGAGGATTCTCCCAGCGTTCACGATTATCGAATTCGATTTGCCATGTGTTTATGTTATCGGTGCCACTCTGCATGGCGTTCTTTGGCGGCAAATGGATGCGAACACGACGCTCCTTCACATGCTCCTCGGGCACACCCGAAATGGGACTCAGATTGACGGCAATGGGTACCGTTATCTTGCCGCTCAGTTTGTTTCGCTGCTCGACCTCCTCGGGGCGGGCCAGCGCCGTGTTTGGATCGATTGGTGCCAAATCTTGCGAGGATGCCCAGCGTGCAGTGCTTGTGAAACGAACGGCAAAATTTGATTTGATTCTGTTAGCGGCAATATATTGCATTATACTTACAATTGCATTGTGGGTGCAGCGCGGCACAGTACTTGACGTATTAGCGACATTTTTGCACGTTAATTGACAATTGCCAAGCAATCAACGGCGATTCAATACAAATTACGTAAAATTTCGGAAAAGCGTACGCAAAATTTGTTGTTGACAGCTGTTCTGCTGGCTGAAACTTTGCTGATTGCTATGAGTTTTTGTTTGACAAACAGCTGCTTTATTGGCTGACACTATGCAGCGAGCTATGACTTTTTGCTTGACAAACAGCCGCTCTGCTGTCTGACACTTTTCTGTTTGCTACGAAATATTGTTTAACATGGCGCGCAATTTAACCAACAAAATTTATAATCTTTTAACAATTGTTTTATTTTGCAATTAGGGTAAAATTAATTACACAATATATATTCGAAATTAGACTAAATAAGTGAGATAATTTTAAAACATGTTGGGTGTTTCTCAGCTCACAGAACGTGAAGTTGAAGTAATTTTTTTCAATTTAAAAAAAATCAGAAATTCAAAAAAATTCTAACTAAAATGCGTTCAAAATGTCTAATGTCAGCATTTCAATTTAGAGAAAAAACAAGCAAATTAATTATTCTATATATCTAATATTTTTGGCATTTAAGGTTGCCAGATGTTTCAAAAGTGTATCGCCACCTGTTGCTTTTTTGCCAAACATTTCAACGCCACCTATGGTTTGATTTGAAACTACTTTATTATCGACAATCATCTCTGCCAACGAAACGGCGTCAATTCACGATCTGGCCACACTGGTTTGTCAATGGCAAAACAAGTCGAAATTTTCTGTAAGAGCTGCAGCAGCAACAACAACAAGCGAGACGCGTTGTGGATTCGCGATTTTTTTTTGGTGTTGCAAAAGACGTGGCAAGGATACACCTTAGACTGCAATTGTGAAACTGTGTTTTAAGCCAACAACATGGGTGTACCAAAGTTTTTCCGTTATATTAGCGAGCGCTATCCGTGTCTCAGTGAATTGGCGCGTGAGCATAGCGTAAGTATGTGTGAGTGTGTGCATGTTTGTATGTGTGCGGAATTTGCAAGGGGTTGCAAGAGCTTGCTTGACAAAGAGGAAAGGGGACTGCACTTAGCATTCTCGATTTACTTTTGTGCCTTATATGTACATATGTCTTTTGCAGATGCCTGAATTTGATAACCTCTATCTGGACGTCAATGGGATTGTGCACAATTGCTCGCATCCAGATGATGGCAACATACACTTTTACTTGGAGGAGTCGCAAATATTTCAGGACATTTTCAACTATATAGATAAACTCTTCTATTTGATAAAGCCACAAAAGTTATTCTTTTTGGCCATAGATGGCGTTGCGCCACGTGCCAAAATGAATCAACAGCGTAGCCGACGTTTTCGTTCTGCCCGCGAAGCGGAGCAATTGGAGGCGAAGGCGACACAGCGCGGTGAGAAGCGGGAACACGAAAGATTCGATAGTAATTGCATTACGCCCGGCACAAAGTTCATGGATGCATTGCAGAAAGGTTTGCGTTACTTTGTCCGCACCAAAATCTCTACAGATCCCATTTGGCAAAAGTGTCAAGTCATCTTGACCGGCCAGGAGGCGCCCGGCGAGGGCGAGCATAAAATTATGGATTACATAAGATATTTGAAGGCTCAACCGAATTTTGATCCAAATACACGTCATTGTCTCTATGGTCTCGATGCGGATCTCATTATACTGGGTCTGTGCACTCACGAATTGCATTTTGTTGTGCTGCGGGAAGAGGTGAAGTTTGGCAAGAATGTAAAACGTCTCGGCTTCGACGATACACGATTCTTTCTACTGCATTTGGGATTGTTGCGAGAATATCTGGAACTGGAGTTTGCTGAACTCTCGACGCCTGAAAATAAACTGGATGTGGCCCAACTCATTGATGATTGGGTATTGATGGGTTTTATGGTGGGCAATGATTTTATACCGCATCTGCCGTGTCTGCACATCTCATCGAATGCACTGCCATTGCTCTACAAGGCCTATATCAATTTGTATCCCAAGCTTGGCGGGAATATCAATGATCATGGCAAATTGAATATGCCGAGACTGGAATTGTTTATGAATGCATTGAGCAAAATTGAATTGCAGCTGTTCGAGGAGAACTATGATGATCTCAAGTATGTGCATGCCAAGAACGAGGCATTCGATGTCGATGTTAATGAGATCAAGAACGGTACATCCGATAGCTTCAACAATGATCTCGCCGATCTAATTGATAACAGCATGAAGGTAAAAAAAAAATATGAATATAACACACTTTTCTTTCTTTTTGCTTAACGGGGGAATTCCTCAGTTTCATCTTGTTCAATTCTGTAAAGTCACCTTGTCGTAATGACTCAGGCAACAAACTACTTGCCGCACAAGCTTTTCTACTGATAACTAAATCTCGAGAGAGAGCTTTAAAGCTTCCCCTGCATTTCATTAATATGTGCAAAGCATTTCGTTTGCCGGTGAGAATGTTAGTTTGAATGAGTGCGAAAGAGACGGCTACAAAACGCACATTATCTATTCCCCAACTAGTAAGCAAACTGTTTTCTCAATGAAGTTAAATAGCTTGCTGAAATTTGATACAACTGTTGCTCTATTGTATATAGTATAGCTGTCATACAAGTAGAGCTGGGAAAATCTCTATTTTCTTGAGATTGATGATATATGGCAACATTTTCTCAGACCCTTTAAAACAATCAAATTAAGTTTGTTTAAAAATAATATTGTGCGTAACAGGTCTAAGCCAGTCTGGCAGACCCCATAATGTATATATACATATGTATTCTTAATCAGCATCAACAGCCGAGTAGATATATTCATGTCCGTCTGTCTGTCTGTCCGTCCGGTTGTTTGAGCGCCTAGATCTCAGAGTCTATAAGAGCTAGAGACTCAAAATTTGACATGTTGATCCTTCTAAGCATTGCCAGTTTGTGTTTAAATTTTGCCACGCCCCCTCTCGCCCACGTAAATGGAAAAATTTTTTTTTGAAATCTCATAGAATGAGAATTACTAAAGCAAAAGTCCTGCACAAGCATCAGGGTCCCTATGTATCCTGAAAATTTAATCGCGATCGGATTATGAACTGGGAAGCTATTCAAAACACAATATTACTCAGTGTTGGGCCAAAGGAAGAAGAAGAGAACACAGCCGTTACAAGGGTATTTCGGATATTTTCCCATTTTTGGGAATTATTTGAAGCTTCAAGAACTCAAACATGATATTAGAATCTAGTTTTTTACATTGCGCTTATATTTTCAATAGAAAATGCGGCAGGAAAAGTGGGTGTGACATCATTTTACTTTAAAAAAGTAAATAGGGTCTATTAACTTTGTCAAAATGTGCGTAACAGGTCGAAGGAAGTCCAGCAGACCCCATAAAGTATATATATTCTTGATCAGCATCACCAGCCGAGTCGTGACCGTCATGTCCGTCTGTCCGTCAGAGACTATAAGAGCTAGAATCACCAAATTTGGTATGGCGGTTCGAGTAAGAGCTAAGCAGATCAAGTTTATCCTAAAATTTTGACACGACCCCTTCCGCCTCCGTAAATCGAAAACAAAATTTTTGAAATCCCAAAAAAACGAATAAAAGCTAGAGTCCTGAATTTTGGCACACAGGGCAGGGTCCCAAAGTATCCTTAAAATTTCATTGCGATCGGATAATAAACTCGGAAGTTATTCAAAACTCAATATTATTCAGTGTCGGGCCAAAG
This sequence comes from Drosophila histrio, assembly GCA_958299025.2. Classification (NCBI taxonomy): domain Eukaryota; kingdom Metazoa; phylum Arthropoda; class Insecta; order Diptera; family Drosophilidae; genus Drosophila; species Drosophila histrio. The sequence goes on along the minus strand of OY282582.1, from coordinate 49,448,276 downwards.
AAAGAAGAAGAGCATATTGACGTTATGGGGAACTATTAGTGTTACTCTTATTTACATTTTGAAAAATAAGTAAAGGGTCTCTCATAGTCGACTTCGACTGTAGCCTTTCCGACTGGTTTATTTATACTTTTGATACTAAAATAACTTAATCTTATTTTAGTCATTGATTTTTATTTATCAAAACGAGCATAGACGTTTTTTCGGTTTTAAAGATATTCATTAACATTACCAAATCTACGCAAATAAAAAAAATTATAATTAATTAAAGAAAACACAGTCTGTAAATATTGATGATCAATTCGCCTTCGATTTTAATCGATGCTTAAAAATCAAAGAGCTTAATTACGAATATGAAATTTTATATCCAGTTCTTATACAAGTTCGTGTAAAAATCTACACCATTTCTTTTAGATATTTCAGCAGTTGTAAGTTTATTGAAGTTCTAAGAGTTATTTTTCAAATTTTTGTGTGCCGAATCCATTGTTCAACAGTGATTAAAATTGAAGCAATTTTATTTCTACGTCCTTTTCTGACTTCAAAGCCAATATACATCTTTAACCAATATAAATCTTTTATCAATACATTCTTAACTTCTTTAACTTTTAGCTAAAATTGAATAAAGTTTCTAAGCTTTCCATTGATTAAACTGCATTAAAATGGCAGAGCTTTTGTTTCAAAATTTATTTTTACTGACTTTGTATTTCTTTCAAAGTTATTCTCAACAAATAGTGATATTCTAATTTTTGCTGACTTTTAAATAATAGTTTTCCTTTACTGATATAGATATGTTTGCTAATTATGAGGGGTTTTAACTTTTAGAAATTTTTGTTTAGTTTGGAATTATTATTTTTCAAAGTACTGTGTGTTTAATTAATTGATTAAACTTAATTAAAATTAAAGCAATGTTATTTCTACGCACTTGCGTGCATTTAAAATCGTTATAAATCTTTTAAAATGTGGTTTTCCTTTTAAAATGTTTTCCTACACAAAATATAAATGCACATAAATGAAAGTTTTGCCCCAAAATTAGATTTATAAATTTAAACTAAGATTTAAACTATATATCATTTATTTACCATAATCAAAAGAGAGTCGCTGCTATTTCTAAAATATATTTCTAACCAAAAATGGAATCTTTTGTGATATTCCTTTTAAAGTTTAGCTTTCCGAAATGCATTTAGCATAATCCATCGATTAATCTGTCTGTTTATGTTCCGATAGCTCTATGACGACGATGATGAAGTGGATTTAAGCGATGATGAGACGGCCATGAAGAACGAATTCCAAAACTACAAACGGAATTATTATCGCAACAAGTTCAAGACAGAATTGCATAGTGAATTGATTGATGAGTTGAGCAATCAATATGTGACTGCATTGCAATGGATACTTGATTATTATTATCGCGGTGTGCAGTCGTGGAATTGGTATTATCCCTATCATTATGCACCATTCATCAGTGATCTGACCAACATACGGAACATCAAAGTCAATTTAGAGCTGGGCAAACCGTTTTTGCCCTTCCAGCAGGTGAATTCTTCCTTCCTTCCCCCCCACAGTCAAATCTTCTCAGGGTGTTGTTGACCAACTTGTGTTTCCAGCTACTGGCCGTGATGCCAGCAGCCAGTTTAAGCCTCTTGCCGGAGGCATATCATGATCTAATGCTCAATCCGAACAGTCCCTTGGCGGAGTTTTATCCCAAGGAGTTTGAGAGTGATCTTAATGGCAAGAAGCATGATTGGGAGGCTGTCGTCCTCATACCGTTTATCGATGAGAAACGTTTGCTGCAGGCCATGCAAACATGCGAACCGATGTTGAATGATGAGGAACGTGCACGTAATCAACATGGACCCATGTATCAATATGATCATTGTGTGAAATCGTTGGGATCTTTGCCAGCATTTCCGCCACTCAAGGCATTGCAACATGTTCATTGCACGGAGCTGGCACGTTGGTCCGATGAGATTGTATTGAATTTACCGCAAACGGTTTGCGTTGAATTGCCAAATGCAGCGCGTCATGTATTCTTTCCGGGATTTCCCACAATGAAACATCTTGATTTTGATGTAAGTAAACTAGTAAAATATTCCCCCAGCCCCATAAAAGATTATCTACAAATTTTACATGCTTTCAGTTTGAGTTGCGCAATGATCGTATAAGAATTTTTGAGCAACCTTCGCGTAATCAGAGCGTTGTCCTATTACCCAAGAAGCGTACTTTTGAGGACACACTGTCGGCCGTGTCGAGTCTGTTTTTGGAGCAGGTGGTACACATTGGTTGGCCGCATCTCATCAAAGCCAAGGTGGAGAAGGTTGGCACACGAGATCAAATTGTGGACAAGACGGGCATAAGAGTCAATGAGTCGCGACGCTTTGAAATGGACTGTAAATCGTTGCAGGATCAGTTGAGTCTAGTTTTAAATTGAGTTTTGTAATGCAGTTGCTTATTTTTGTTTCCCTTCATAGCTTTGCCTGTCGCATGGGCATTCAGTTTGACAACTATGAGGTACTTCTTTATATACGCACTTTTGCCGGCACCGCTGTCGACTTTGGTCAGCGTGGCAATGTCTTTATGAAGGACATATGGAGCACTAAGGTGACGCCGTATCCGGTTCAGGGCGTTGTTGCCGATATTAAGGTGCAGGACAATATGCGCAAACAGTTTAATAAAATTGAGGAACTCTTTCCGGTCGGTTCGACGGTCTTCTTCATTGGCAATCAATATTATGGTAGCCAGGGCACGGTTCTTGATCCTATGCTCGTCTACAACTGTGGACGTATACAGGGTAAGTCTATCGAACTATTTGTTGAATATCCTTTTACAAATTAATTTTATAGTTTTTATATTAAAGTTCTATTTACAATTGCCAAATAAGTCTATGAATAGAGCCATAAAAATCATCTTTTATGCTCTCTTTACAGTACAAACTCTATATACATGTTTTTTCTTTAGTAATTATGTATATTTGTTGGAAATTGTACAGTCAGCAATTGCACTTTCTTTAATAATGTTAAAAGTGTGTGTTAAAAGAGAGAAAAGTTTACAAGTTTGTAGTGGAAAAAGGTTATTGTTCATTTTAAAAGTCACATTTTAGTATAGAAAATGCTCAAAACATTTTAATTAATTTATTTACTCCAATAGTTGTAGAGAAAATCATTTAAATTATTTATATGCACTTAAATTATATTGCTGGGCTTAAATTTCAATATGGAATATTAATATACAAGTAGATAGTAGTAGTAATCGTGGCAGACACCATAAAGTAAATATATTCTAGTTCAGGACGAGCAACTGAGTCGTTATAGTCATGTCAATCTGTTAACATGTCTGTTTGCTGCTATGTAGACTTATCTATCATCTTTAATATATGTAACTTGCTAAAGCAGACCATACAATAATGGAAAAAATATTAGACATGACCCTCCTTGTATTCTTAAAAGTTTACACAATGAAATTCCATTTTATTCGTTTCATAAATTTTACTTAAAACTTATTAAACAATGTTTCAAAATACAACAAAAGTGGATACTTAAAACTTCATGTAGCAAACTAATTTGACTTGAAATAAGTCTTTGATTTGAAATAAGTGAAACATGTTTAACTTTAATACTTTGTTCTGCCACCAACTCGTCGCACCGAAGTCAATGAAGTACTGCTCGAACTGGCAGAGGGTATTATAATTTTGTTTTGAAATGTGTAACGCATAAATGGAGGCATGGTCGACCCTATAAAGTACTATATATATATATTCTTGATAAACATCAACAGACTCGATTCGATATAGTCATGTCCATCTGTCTGTCTGTTTCAATTCAAACTAGTCTCGCAGTTTTAGTGCTATGTGGATGCAACATGGTATAGGTCCGTCTTTTTGCTGCAGGCAGTTCATAGTATGTCGGAACCAACCAAATCGGTTCACTATAACATATAGCTGCCATAGGAACAATCGGTTAATCGGTTGCTTTTCGACATGCCACAACGAAACTCGTAGATATGTCTAATAGTACATCCTGACCCAATTTGTTTTTAAATTGGTTCACTATATCAAATACATAGCTGCCATAGGAAAGGATCGGTTGAAAAGTGCATCAGAGTTCTGCAAGGTTATGAAATCTTTGGCGTGCCAAAAATAACAAAGAAAACTGGCTCAGGGCACCCTACTGTCGCTACCGCTCCGACTCTTCTTCGGCTTGTTTTTTTCCTATTTTTGAAATTAAATCCACGAATCTTTTAATATTAAACCAAAAGTTATCTAAGGGCTTAAGGTCTGTTGATTGCAATGGCCACTCTATAAAGTAAACTCTAATGTGCTGGAACAATTTATATAAGTATATGCATGCTTTAAAAGAAACTACAAATTGAACAGAATTTCTTACGTAGAATAAGGTAACATTATACTGTTAAGGACAAATGTGGCACAAATGTTTTCCTTGAAGAACAGACAATGTTGAAAACCATTCTCATAACGTTATGTTTCCACCATCATGTTAATCTGTTTTTATAGTAAAGTTTTATATTAAATCGTTCAGAATCAGTTCGATCGAACGACTTTTCAGAATGAACGACTGAACTATATCCCTGACTGTCGTTCATTCGAATCATTTGAGTCTCAATCTCGTTCAATTCATTGCAGTTCATTCGACTCATTTGAGTCCCTTACTCGTTCACTCTGATTCAATTCCCAAAGTGATTCTCTCGTTCCATTGACTCTTTCTTTTAATTTAGCTCTTTTGACATCGATAAATATTAAGAGGTAAACTAAACGTTGCCTATAAATGGCATTTCTTTTTTGTACAATTACTAAAATTGAATTTAATGTTAATATAAATCGTTTCAATGTGTGGAACCATTTCATTTTTACCGACAACAATAAGGAGAACATGAAAACACATTCTAATATTTAGAGTAAATGTAGTAAATAGCAGAAAAAATATGAATATAAAGCATTAGAAGATACGAATGTACGATAAAGAGACTGAAATGACTCGTTTGAATGATAAGGGACTCTAATGACTACAGTGAATGATAATGAACAAGAGTGATGAACTAGAGTGAACGAGAACGAACGAAAGACTCAAATGAAATTTGGTTCGTTCAGTAAAAAATGAACTGCAGAACTAACTCAGTGAATTTAACTAGAAAGTAAAACTTTATTTTATAGTAAAGTTTTGAGTCACAGGATGTAATTTTGTGGTGGTTTTATAACAAAAACGCTCTGAATCTAATTAATATTTATATATGTAATTATGAAGCTGAATTCTTATATGCACATTTTGTTTATGATTAACATATTCTCATTTATGTACGGAAAACTTGATCATTGTTCAAGATATTTTATTTAAATAAATGAAAACATTTTGACAAATTGATGTGTTATGAAATCTTTGGCATAAGACAACTTTTATTTTGCATGTTTATTAGTTTATACAATTTAATTATGTATAATTATAATTGTAATTGTGATTTTCCTTTAACAATAGGGAATACCGAATGTTTTGCATGTTTATCATTTTATTTAATGTAATTTCAATGAAATTAATTTGTGTTTTTTTTCTTTTCTTCAACAGTTAGCATCTGCGTTGGCCCGGAACCAGAGTTGACTCCTGCACGTTTGCTGCAGGATCAAAGAGATCGGGATTATGTGAATGCCTATGCGGTGTGTCGTGAGTTGGACATGTCTAGCAAATGTCTTGGACGATTGACGGGCACCGTTTGGGTTGTGCTGGGACCACGTCGCGAGAAAATGGAAAATGTATCAAAACACAATATTGGACTGCAATTGAAGTATCCCAGGTTGAATGAGGAAAGAGCTGGATATTGTCGTCGCATAAATAATCAATGGTTTTACTCTGAAATGGCCGTTGAATTGATCTACAGTTATTGTAATCAATTTCCGGAAGTTATTAACTTCTTTGCGACCAGCAATGATCGCAGTGAATATATCTATGAGGAGGATTTGTATCCCAATGATGTTGGCCAGCATCGCATTGAGGATTTGGCCAATTGGGTGCGTCAACAGCCGCATATGAAAGTTGATCGTGTTACTTGCGGTTCGCGTACCATTTGCAAAGAAACTGTTCAATTGCTGCTCAATGCCGCCGACGAATTGCGCTCAATGCCCGTAAAGAATGTTAAGTTGCAGGTGAAACCGCATCTACTCATCAAACCAAATGTAACGCTGCCCGAAGTCTATAAATCGGCCAGGGCTTTAAAACTCTTTGATCGCGTTGTCATTGTCCAAACGGTTTTCTCCGTGCCCATTGGCACAATGGGCACAGTGATTGCCGTGCACATCATCAGTGATCCGAATCCTGTGCGTTTGGAATGCCTGAATGCGGTGGAGACAATGTGTGAAGTTCTCTTTGACAAATCGATACCCAACTGTGGCGACATTTATGGCATTGCCGAGGAACGTGTCTGCAAAGTGCCCGAGAGCGCTTTGCTGGTTATCAGTTCAACTGGTGGGTCTCTGACTTAGACTTATAAGTTTCAAACAAAAAATAGATAACAAACCGATAAAAACTAGATCGATTGCTGTGGAATTCCCATATATACTAGTATTTATGATTGGGAACAGTATAAATCTTATAATTTTAACTTAATTTTCAACTTTGTTTTTCATAAAAATTACATTGAACTCATAATTTGTAACACTAATAAAAAAATATTATGAAATCATTAAACTGCAATTTTTATTTGGAAATCATAATAAAAGAAATAATCACAAATATTGATTATACTATTATGATTATCTAAATACAAATTGAAACTTAATAAGTACTATATTATTTTATTTTATTTAGGTAAATAAAAAAAATGTGTCTTTATTTTCACTCATATGTTTTTAACTTGATAAATATTTGATGAAATAATAATTAAATTGCAATTGTTATTTAGAAATCTATAACAATTTTTTAAAATGAAAGTTGTGATTGTGAATTTTAAATGAAAATTAAAATTTAATTAGTATTTCATTTGCTTTTAGCTTAGAAATGTTAACTCTTTAATTTGTACTTTTATTTTTTTAGCTTAATGCAAACATAAAGAAATATTAATTAATTTTTATTTTGAAATCACAATTATTTTTAAAAATAACAAATTTATTATTATTTCTACATATAAATTGAAATTACATTAGTATTTAAAATTTCGTGTAGTAGTTAGGATAGACTTTCATTATTATTTCAGCATATATTTATTGAGTTTCAAAAATAAGAGCTCAAATTAATGTTTAAACTACTATAAACTATCCTATATAAATATCTTTATTATCCTAATGAAATTTTAATTGATATTTAGGAAATATTATAGATCAAAACTATTTTTAAAGAAGGAGTTAAAATTAAATATGTCTAATGTTTAAACTAAACAAAAATTTCACATTTTTAACTCTTATCTAAACTTAATCATAAAAAATGATTTTTAACTCTTATCTAAACTTAATCATAAAAAATGATCAAAATAATAATGAAATTTCAATTGTTATGTATAAAAATATTATAAATTATAACTGTTTTTAAAAATAAGAGTAATATTATGATTTCTAAATACAAATTACACATAATAAGTCTTGAATTTAGATGAAACAATTTTACTTAGTTAATTTGAACTCTTTTTTTTATCTATTCGCTTGCCATTGTTAAACTCTTTTCATCTATTTGTAGATGACGGCGATAAAAAGCCGCAGCACCAATCGCAGCAACCGCAGCAGCGTCAGCAAAGGCAGCAACAGTCGCGGGATGAACAACAGCAGCCGCAGCAGCAGCGTCAACAAAGGCAGCAACAACAACATCAGCCGCGCGAAGAGCAACAGCAGCCACAGCAACAACAGCAACAACCGCGTCAGCAGCAGCGCCAGCAGCAGCAACAGGAATCACAGCAGGAACTGCCGCAACAGTCACGACAACAGCGACAGCAGTCGCAGTCGCAGCAACAACAACAACAACTGCCACAGCAGCAACATTCTCAGCAGCAACTGCCGCAGGCGCAGGCCATGCGTAAAAATTGGCGTGAACAGCAACAGCAGGAGCAACGTTATATAACAGCAGCTGGCTCCAAATACAATCCCATCACAATGAAAACTCGCATTGCCAATGAATTTGTAGATCCCGGACTGTTGCTTAGCGAGCCAACAGCAACTGGAACAGCAGAGACTGCAACTGCAGCAGTAGCAGTAACAACACCAACGCCAGTTGTAGTACAAAACTGGCGTGCAATGTCAACACAGGCGCCAGTGAATCCACAGCGACCGACGACAACGGAAATGGGCATCAATCGCAGCAATGCCGGTGGCAGTGAAATTAACACAATTCAAGCGACCCCAAATTCGCAGACACAAGCGTTGAAATTATTGCTTGGACTGAATCCAGCACAGAAGCCACCAACGTCATTGCAATTGCAGTCGCCATCGGCATCGGCATTGCCATCACATTTACAACTGCAATTCCCGGCCAAGATTCCGTCCCAGGCCAACAACAGTCCGTCCCAGCCGCAAGCACCGCAGCTGCCGAGTCAAATGCCCGTAAGTGTAAGCTTGAGCAATTTGCATTGTGTTTAGACCCTGTATTTATACATTACAGAAGATCTATTGCCGTTTGTCGTAAGAGAAATTTGCGTAGTGTGTATAGTGCATATATTCTTGATCAGCAGCAACAGCCGAGTCGATAGAGTAGTGTTCCTCTGTCGCAGGGTTAAAACTGTTGGTTTTTATCAGGGAATAAAACCGGAAACGTAAACTTAAATTAACATTTTCAAATCTAGTATCAAAACTGGAACATAAAACGGAGCAAATTGTTATTCAAGAAGCGAATACTGAAATGTCTATGCCAATTCGGCTCCGGTTGTAATCGAAAGGAAATAACCGAAACAACAGGAATCCCAAACCGGTAGTTAAAATCTCAACTAATTATTTCGTTTTAATGAAAATTAATTATTTAGTGGTACTGCAAAATGTCAACCATAAATATAGTGGTTAGCAACATTCTAAATGAGTAGTAAGAGTTAAAAAAGCCAACTAAAATTTAGTGTTGGGGAAAATTCTAAATAGATGTTTAGTAGGAGAAAAGATCACTCTACTGTTTTGTTTGTCAACTATTCATTGGAAAAATCAACCAATTTTCGATTGTTTCAAAAAATAGTAATGCTACAATTTCGAATAGTTTCAATGGGATTTAATGGTAGTTTGGAAAACATAACAAACTAAGGCCCGAATTCTCATGTTACCGATACAGCCTACTTTATGAAAATGTTACTTTAAGTACCATAGATATAGGATTTAACATTTATCGTTTTCTCATCTTGCCCTTTTCAAAATATTTAAAGTTTGTAATAATGTGGCATCTCAGTGCCCTGAAATGGGCCACACTATTCCCAAGGCTGCCAGATTTATTAGAAATGGGCAGCACTTTTCAAGAAGTGGCAACATTTACATTTTATTTGCGTGACATTTCAAATTTGTTTTAATTGCTAAAATTTTTCTTGGTCCGAAAACGACATAATGTGAGGAATGTGACTCGGTAGATGTTGTTGAAAGTGGCGACTGGTCGAAATGGACGCCGGGCCAGCAAAGTTAGTGACAGAAAAAGAAGCTCCTCCTAAGCGCAGTCTGGCGGAGAGTAAGTTAAGCCTCGACATTCTCCAACAATAATTTTTTAGGGGAGAAAACCAGCGCGCTTAAGAAAAGCACTAGATGGAAATGCTCGAGAAAAGAGTGACGATGGAGAGAGAAGAAACCGAGGTTCTAGTTTGGTTAGAAATAAAATAAAAATGAAACAGCTAAAGTAAATACTTTAGTTTAATTTATTAATAATGCGGTGACTCTTGGCATGTTACATAGAACTTCTGCCTCATCAGTTATCTCCATCAAGGACTGAATATAAAACGACTGAGTATTCATTATGAAACTTTACAAATATGAAACACTATTATTATTTTAATTTGACATTTGAAATTTTTTTTTACTGCGTTGCCATATCTAGCGAGTGGACAATACAAAAAACTAAAACATAGTAGGCTAACGTTAAGAACTTACAGAGAGGATGATCTGCACTGTAAGTTATCGAGAGGCTGGGACTAAATTTATGACAAGAAAATCAAATTTATCTTATCGGCAGGTTTATCTACACTTTAAGACAATAGGCAAGGTGAGAAATCGGCCCTTTAAGTTTTAAACTTGGGTTTTGTCAAACATTTGTAGGTATTGTAATAAACTTGAAATTGTACTATATTCAAGAAAACCATTCCACATAGCATAGGAAATAGAGAAGAACTATATTTTCACTATAATTTCAGGGTCTTTTACAGTCGGGCTCGCTCGACAGAATCCATTTCTATTATTACTATTCAAAGACAGATAATAATAATGTATAATTCTTTATAGAAACTGCCGCAGCCGCCGTTGTTTTGGCAACGTGAGGCACAGGAACAGCAACAGGCGAGGTTGCAATCAGATCTCATTATGACGCAGCAATGGGATCAGAGGCCGCAGTTGCATAACATGAGGTCGCCGCAATTGGCGATGCCGTTGCCAATGCCGGGCATGTTGTTGCCACAGCCACAACAGCAGCAATTGCAGGAACACTTGCAGGCACAGCAGCAGCAGCAACAAATGCGAGAACAGTTGCAGGCACAACAGCAGCAATTGCAGCCACAACAGCAACAATTGCAGGAACAGTTGCAGGCACAGCAGCAGCAATTACAGCAACAGTTGCAGCCTCAGCAACAGCAGCTCCGAGAACAGTTGCAGGCACAGCAACAGCAGCAGCAATTGCAGGAACAGTTGCAGGCACAGCAGCAGCAATTACAGCAACAGTTGCAGCCTCAGCAACAGCAGTTGCGAGAACAGTTGCAGGCACAGCAATTGCAGGAACAGTTGCAGGCACAGCAGCAGCAACTGCAGCAACAGCAGCAATTGCAGCAACAGTTGCCCCAACAGTTGCCTCAACAGCTGCCCCAACAATTGCCACAACAGTTGCCGCCACAATTTATGCTGCCATCAAATAGTTACGGCTATCAACGCTACAACAACAATGCCAACTTTTATCCCACCATGAACAACTACAACAATAGCAGCAACAGCAGCAGCAACAATCCTAATCCCAACGCGAACAACAACAACATCAATCGCTACAACAGCTATGAGCCAAGTTTCCCTCCCATTCAAATTCCTAGTACCAGCAGCAGCAGCAACAGCACCCGTCGCTCCTTCACTACCATCCAGGATTTTGTGCCCATTCAGGCATATCGCCCTAAGAAAACGCAACGCGAGGAGCCACCGATTGTAAGTTTCAAAGCTAAAGAATGGCATAAATAGAGAAATATTTAAGTTTTATAGCAATATTAGTGCGGTATTCCATTTAATTGCATTATAAGAACAAAACTTAAGAGATCTAAAAGTAATTGGGAACTATATCTATATAATTATATTCTACATTTTCAAATGGAACTATCTAATCTCGATTTTGGCAATTGAACAAATTGTAAAGCATGATATGATATTATCTATAATTTACTTATGAAACTAATGCTGGGTTCTCACTGGGTCACTCTTTATGACGCTCTGTGACACAAGTCAGAAGTGTTCACATTGGCGGGTCATAAATTTGGCGTCATAGCTCTGTGACCGGCCAAATGACAGCCTTCAATGTGAACACTACTAGCCATTATCACAGAGCGTCATAAAGTTTCACAGAGCGCCAAAAAGGTTCACAGAAAGTGATCATTGAACAAGCTCGTAAGCGATTTGCAAGCTCCTAAAAAAGAATAAGAACAAAGGCTGGCAGCAAAAGAATGCTTTGACTGTTCAACCTTCAGCCCAATCCCAGACAATGCCACTAGTTATGCCTCTTCCTCAGAATCCATTTCATAAAATTAATTCAAATACACGCGAACGCAAAATAAGGAGCACATTTACATATTTTAAAATGATTTTATCGCGAAAATAAAAATAAACGAATTTTGCGAAAGTTTTTCTCAACGTTTTTTTTCGATAAATCGAGAAACAAAACAAGACAACTTGTCAAAATGTGACGAGAAAACCAACTTGCTAGATCAGCCCATCATAGGTAGGACGGGTTCATTTGAGCTACTTCAACTGAAATAGCTGTTCAAATAATTTGAGTCACAAACGTGACAGCCTCTGTCACAGAAAATATGTGACACAAAATGACACTGGTGTTCACATTGAAGTGTCACATTTTTGTGACACAAAACTAAAGTGTCACAGCCGTTGACGTTCACACTGCTTTGTGACGCTCTATGACACTGCTTTGAGACGCTCTATGACACTGCTTTGTGACGCATTATGACCCAATGTGAACCCAGCATAAGGATGAGTATAAGTTAATATATTATTAATTATATTTAAGTATTAGTATTGCTAAGGTCAAGGATTTTTTCAAAGGAAAGGCAGTGTTTTAAAGCGGTGAGAGAGAGAAAGAGTTCTGCAGAGAAAACGTGAAAAAGTCCATTATAATTTGTACACGAAACGAATTAAAGTTCAATTTGCAATCAAATATAACTCCAGTATATATACTTAAAATGCAATGGAGTATTGTCAATCGTATAACTGAATAAATGTGGCCCAGTGTGATTAAATGTCATGAGCATACACTTAGAAAAATTAGAATACAATTGATTGACCGAACACACCTAACTGCATAGCATTCAAATCATCTTCTTAGAAGATTATGAAGTAGGGGATCAGTTTACATATAAGAAAATAAGCTTAAAATCATCTGCATACATAATAAAATAGAATGGTGGGAAGGTCGTTAGTGAAAAAATTTTAAAAATAAAGGTCCCAAGTGACTTATTAATAATTTACAACTGTTTAAGAACTTTATCTTTTATGTATACATATTTGAATTTTGAAGACAACAAATGTATATTTGTTAATAATAGAGAAAATGGAAATGAAAATGGGCTATTAGTTTAAAGTAATAGTTTCTAATATATTGTTTTAAACGGTTTCTTTTTTACATTTTTAATTATTAATCATGTTAACTCTTAACTAATGCACAGAATGCATAGGAAAATTCTTAAGTACAGAAATCTATAAATCCTTTTCATAGAAATTCGTTTTCTTCTATGGGAAATCCTTACAAGTCTTAAGCGAAATTCAAATTTAAATGCTTCCTAATTGTTTTAATATAAAATTTTTTGATTATTTGCTGATATTTAATTTAAAATTTGTGACAGTTCTAATTTGGAATCTGCTGTATTTTTATCTAAGTTAAAACGTTTAAAATATTTTATTAATTTGATTTGATGCTTGTTTCTTTTTTCCAGGAAAAACAGGAGACAGGCGAAACATTCTCCGACTCTCAACGGGCGAGTGGACCTTCAGCGAGCACTGAGCAAACCGATGAAGCAACTAATCAATTAATTGCAACGCTCAAAATAGCTGTAAATATTAGTGAATTACTTAATTTAAAGAACTTGGAGATTAAACAGATAATTATTCATTTTCCAGAAGCCAACGCCGACAGAATCAGTTACAAGTCCGAGCTCGGATAATATTGAAGAAGCAGCTGCTGTAAAGGTAAATTTTGAATCATAATAAAATTCCCAAATATCATATATAAAATTATCTTTCTATCTTCGTCTCGCGTAGGCAAAAATTATTAGAAAGCCGCGCGTTCCACGCATCGGGGCCAAATTCGATCTGGAATACATGCCCTAAGGGGAAGGAAACTACAGGAAAATGTCCAAATAAAATTTAAAAATAAAACTATTTTCTATTTTCTAATTTCATTTTTTACTTATTTGAACAATTGATCTAAATTGACTTAACTTTTTTTCTTTCACTACTGTATATACCAATATACAGCTTAATACTATTAAGAAATACTATTACCTTAAATAATATTGATATCACCGGGGAAGAGAAATATGAAAAAGCAACTTATGAAAAACAAGTTTGCTTATAAAACAAAAATAACTATCAACTATATAAAATTAACTAAAAGACGTCTACGAATTAGAAAGAATTTGAGAAAGTGATCTTTCTTTAAGAAAAAAAAAATATTCATAAACTGATATATATATATATGTATTTCAATATGTAATAGGATTAATTCGGAAAAGTTTCAATTAGAGAGGTTCTATTGTAACATAACCTCAAAACTATTCGAGTGTTTTTTATACAAATACTATAAATGTGAAACAATTTGAAATAATCTTGTGGGGCCGCTGAAGCATGGATCCTTCACTTTTTTTTTTGTATTCCTAATTGAAAAGTCATTGTCAAACATCTAAATGTAAAATAAATGTGAAATATATTCTATATTAAAGGACAATACATGTGTATGTAGAGAGGGTAATGAACGCACGATGAAATCATTAGTATAACTTTATTACTAATAAATTATTATTTGTATTTTTTGGTTTTGTATTAAAAATACAATAGATAATGAATATCTATAAAAATAATTGCTGAATTCATTTGCATTTTGCTTGATTTTTTTTGTTTGTTTTAAATTTGTAAATTTGGTTATGGTTAGCAGCGTAAACTACTGAAGAAGTTGGCTAATTTTTATCATTTGGTGCTTATCGATATTCTTGGCTTAGTAAACCGAAAACAAATTTGTACACCCTGTGCTTAAAAAAAGTATCAATCAATTGGGTTAAAAAAATATGTGCGTAACAGGCAGAACAATCTGGCAGACGCTATAAAGTATACGAGTGGTATTATTTATATATCGGGAACTGGCAACACTAATGTGAATAGCTAAAATCTGGCAGCATAATAATAAAGTTTGACTTTTTTTTTTTAGCATAAACGTACTCACAACGTTTTGATGTACAAGTGCTATTTGTTTTGTTTACTGCGAGTTAAGAAAATCAATTTGGCCAACAAATTGAAATTTCAAAAGGTTTTGTTTGATTTTACAGAACTTTCGATGTGTCGATGAACTCGGGTTTTTTGTATGGCGATAAAGCATCACAGTAAACACTACACTACATATATCGATGGTATAGTGAATTCAATCGTGGTCGTAGTTCGGTCGCCGACGAATTGCGTAAAGATCGTCCAAAATCGATGCAGTGCGTAAACTTATAATGCAAGATCGTCATGTGACATATCGTGAGATAGAGGCACATTAGTTCCACTTCAATACATTCGATTTTGCATTAATACACTTAGTTGTAAAACAAATGTTACTCTCCTTGGATAACCCATAATTTATCAATCGCTCGCATCGATTGGTGTAAGGAAATTATTAATAAGTTCGACTTTGGTGCTTCAAGAATCACGTATAAAATCGTGACAGGTGACGAATCTTGGATACATGCGTATGAGCCGGAAAGAAAACAGCAATCGACCGTGTGGGTATTCCAGGACGAGCCCAATCCAACAAAAGTTGTTCGTGGAAGAAGCACAGCGAAGCAAATGGTCGCCTGTTTCTTTGGCAAAATGGGTCATGTGGCCACAATTCCGCTTGAGCAATGTAGGACGGTCAATTCTGAGTGGTACACGACCATTTTTTTCGTAAAACCAACCGCCAAAAACGAATCATTGAATCATCATGAAATTGCTCTCTCTCTCTCTCACACACACACATCACATCAAAAGCAGTCAAAACATCGAATTGATGACTCATCCTTCATACAGTCCTGATTTCTCACCAAATGACATCTTCTTGTTCCTGAATTTCAAAGGTAAACTGCGTGGTCAATGATTTACGAGTGCCGTAGAAGCAGTTGAAGCGTTCAAAAATCATGTTTTGTAGGTGTCTCAAGAGGAATAGAAAAACTGCTATGACAAATGGTTTGAACGAATGCAAAAATGTATTGATCATCAAGGGGAAAAACAATAAAAGAAATGAAAAATCATTTTAAAATGTTTGTTATTATTTGCTATTCCCGAAATATAAATAGTACCTCTCGTATATACTACTTACTTATTATTGATCAGCATAAACAGTCGAGTCGATATAGTCATGTCCGTCCGTCACTCTTCTTGATCAACATCAACAGACGAGTCGATATAAACATGTCCGTCTGTTCACCTGTCCGTCTGTCTATCCATCTATTTGTCTGTCTGTCCGCTTGTCCGTCTGCCTGTCTGTCCTTTTGTCGGTCTGCCTGTCTCTCCATCTGCCTGTCCGTCCGCCTGACTGCTTGTATGAAGACCTTGATCTCAAAGACTGTAAGAGCTAGAGATATAGGTTCCCCTATATCATGAGCAGATCCAGATTTTTTTTAGAATTTCAACACGCCCCTTTTCGTTCCCGAAAATCAAAAACGAATTTTGGGGTCATTTTTATAGCCATTAAAAATGGGCAAAAAAGGCTATAATGAATTTGTGTGAATGTATGTAACAGGCAGAAGGAGGCATCTCCGACCATATAAAGTATATATATTTTAAATCAGTATCAATAGCCGAGTCGATTGACACCTGTCCGTCTGTCCGTCCGTCTGTCCGTCCGTCTGTATGAACGCGTGGATCTCAGCAACTATAAGAGCTAGAGACTTCAAATTTGGAATGTAAGTTCCTGAATACCATACGCAGATCAAGTTTATTTTCAATTTTCGATATCATGTCCCGTTGGTTTTAAAATTAGAAAAATCACCATAACATAAGCAATGTTAAAGCTAGAGACTTGAGATTTGGCACACATGATAAAAAGCTTGGGCTTAATGTGTCCTGAAAATTTCATCACGATGCCACGCCCCCTTCGCCCATAACTCGAACAAGCTAATAACAAGAGCAGTTTTATAGCTAGAGACTTAAGATTTAGCACACATGGTAAGTATCCTACTCTCAATGTGTGCTACAAATTTCAGTACGATCGGATATTGAACTCAGAAGTTATTCAAGAAACAAATTTATGCAGCGCAGTAGCAGCGCAGTCGCTGCATCGCGCCGACGATATAATGAACGAAAAGACGAGTTTGTTCATGTATGTTTGATTTGCCTTTCGTCTGCTGTGGCGCTAAACATAAGCAATCAACAGCCGCAGTCCAGAGATGCCAGACTATCGCAAGCTACCTACTCTCGATGCAAGCGATATATTTAAATCCCATTATAATGAAAATACTTTTCTTTGAAGACCTGCACAGGCTATCCTACTGTCGCGCCCGCTCGACTGATCGGCTTGTTTAAGCTAAAGCCTTGCATTTTACAATGCTAATTTTGTTGCTATCGGATAATAAATTCGTTTATTTGTTTGCGTGTTTTTTCTGCATAAATAAAGGGTCATTTACAGTCGGGCTCAATCGACTTTCGCTTTTTTGACTCGTTTTTAATTATTATTACTCCTGGATTTCGTTGCGCTTTGGTCTAATTTTAAATGGTCATTGCGTTTCTGTTGTGTTACAAATAAAAATCATGTCATTCTGCTCACATCCTTACATTTATTTGCCTGCACAAAATAAATCTTATTTAAAGTTTAAGCGATTTAAATAAATATTTATGAGCGCAGAATAATAACACGAAAGTGAGCAGGAGCGGCAATGTCATAATGTCATGTTGTTGCAGCACCAAGTAGCTAGCCGTACTGCTCTAACTGCTCGCCTCGACTATACACTGCCGTCCCTTGCATTAGGCATGCTGCGTTGGAGTTGTTCAGCAGATTTGAGAAATCACTTGTTGCTCACACATTGGCGACGATGACGCAGTATATCAATCTGCGACAGCTTCAAGGAGCGTCCACAGCTTTCGCAGTGATAATTGGCATCCCGTGAGATGCCACTGCTGCTGCTGCTACTCGGTGCATTGTCTTTGGTTTCGGGCTCGGCACGTCGTCGACTTTCACGACGTCCCTTGCATTCCAAGCGATGCTCCAATTGATCGGGCACATCGTACTGTTCCAGCTCAAAGTCACACTGCGAACAATGCCAGGGCTGCTGTTGCAGTGCTGCCTCCATGGCCAGCGTCCAGGGCTGGTCTGTCAGGCAAGCGTAAACCACATGTTCGGATACATTAAATCCTCCCTTCTCGCTATTCACGCTGAGCTGGAAATCAGCGGCAAACGGATTCGTTTGAAGCCTCTGTATTTTCTCTGGTGGCGGACAACGTGTGTATAAGGTCTTCAGATCGGCGGGTAACAGTCGCTTGATGCTATAAACGACATCCAGGCTCATGTAATCCAAGAGATCATGCCACAGAGTGTCGCTTTTGTCTGCAACAGCAACTGCAGCACTCGAGGAGGATTCACTGGCATTGAGCTCTGCGGCAGCGGAAAGAAAGCAATTGCAGAAATTATTTAAATTAAATTACTTAGATTTGTTTGTATACAAACCATTGAGTTTGTCGTAGAGGCGTTTACTCCAGCGTCGTTGCAGCTCAATGGCCCGGCTGAGCAACTGCAGTCCACTGCCGGGCTGGGGAAAGTCCAAGCCCAGCCAGCCGTCACAGACGACGCGCGTCACGTCCACATTGGTATCGATGGCATAGCCAAAGAGCAACAGTGTCTGTGCCGCCGGCAGGCGGATGCAGTTCATCAAATAAGGTTTGGCAGTCTCCAGCAGGGATCTAAGGAACGTCATTGTTTGAATATAAAATAATAATTATTTTTTGAAAGAACGATTTATCCAGTTTGCTTAGCATTGATTATTCTGATTTTAGATCCCCGTCAACAACTTAACAATAATTATAAACTGAAAACTCACTGATAGCACAACAACTGATGGCGTTCACTCAACGGTTGCTTGGGCATATAATAATCCGGCTTGGGATGGAGATCACTCTCGGCCAGCTTGAGCAGCTCGTAGTTCTTGGCGAAGTGTGCATTGGGATGCATGGAGATGAAGGGCTTGAGCTGAGTGTGAAAGAACTGCTGTCCGCCGCCTTTGCAGTAGTTGAACTCGTCGGCGATGGCCAACTGCGGATAGAAACCGCTGACGAGCAACAGCTTGAGCAGCATTACATCCCGATGCCGCTCCACACGCGCAGAGCGTTCCAGCAGCGTCAGTTGACGTGCATCGTGACGCAGGCGAAAGTCAACGTCGCGCATATCTCCACCGGGATCCTCATCTGGCTCATCCTCCAGCTGGTGGCCATGCTGATGCTTAAGCAGTTTACGCTGACGTGGCTGCTCGTAACGCTGTCGACGCTTCATTGCCTTCAGCTGACGCAGTTCGCCATGACGTCGAGCACGCTCGGAGCTGTTCAGGACACTGGCAGCACTTGGTGGCGTCATGCGACAGGTCTCAAGTATGCGCTGGAATTGTTGGCGCAACTTGCAGACCTCGTAGAAACGTTGCTCCTCAATGCCCAGGCGATGACACCATTTCCTCGTGTTCTCCCGCGCCATCTTCAGCTGCAGCCACTCGCGATAGGCTCGCATGAGCGTGAAGAGATCACCCTGATCGGATTCCAGCGGTTGACGTTCCCGCTCGCAACGTTGATCCGTATGGGCGCGTGTCGTCAGAGGATTCTGCACGCTCAGCATGGCGGCCAAGGTGAGCAGCTGCTCCACGTCCGGGAAGACACAGCCCATTAGCAACATCTTGCCAATGGACAGTTCCACGGGCAAATTGGCTAACGAGCTGCCCAACGGTGTGATCTTTTCATCCACACTAAGTGCGCACTGCCGAAAAGAGTATTTACATTATTAGACTGACATTATGTGACGAAACTCTGAAGACTTTTATTTACATGTTGCTTGAGTCCAAGTATGGTCTGTTCAATGCGCTCCGCTTCCGGCGCCTCGACGAAGGGAAAGGCACGCACATCGGGCAAACCCATGGAAACCATCTGCAGCAGCATGGTGTCCAGTGGCACACGGTAGATCTCCGGCGTGGGATACGCCTCGAAGGCATCGAACTGCTGCTGTGTGTAGAGTCGAAAGCAAACCTAACGAGCAAGTCGAATAATGTATAATAAAAGTGGGCTATTGGCAATTGGGAATCATGAACTTACGCCTGGTCCTGTGCGTCCGGCGCGACCTTTGCGCTGCTCCGAGGATGACTTCGAGACCCAGAACTCCTTGAGTCGCTGACCCTTGCAGCTGGTATCATAGCTCATCTCCTTCACCTTGCCGGAATCAATGACAAAGCGCACGCCATCGACGGTCAGCGATGTCTCCGCAATGTTCGTGGACACAATGCACTTGCGCATGCCATCGGGTGCATAGTCGAAGACCTTATCCTGCTCGGCGAGCGCCAAGCCGCTGTGCAACGCCAGCACCAGCCACTGCGTCTGCTGTGTGGCGTATTCCCGCACAGCTTCGCAGACGCTGTCGATCTCGTTGACGCCGCTGACAAAGATCAGCACATCGCCGCGTTCCGTGGCTGTAAGAGATTCGGATAGGGATTACATTGAACAACTGCAACTAATTTGTTAGAGTCGAAGTCGACTATGAGAGACCCTTTACTTATTCTATAAAAAGGAAATAATAGTAACAAACTTAGATACTTATATATAAACATTGAGGATTTAATTGATTCCCTAAAATGGGCAAATACCCTGAATACCCTTGTAACGTCTTCTTCTTCTTTTGTGCTGACACTGAGAATATATTGTGTTTTGGATACCCCGATGATTGTCCTGTGTGCCAAAATTCAAGGCTCCAGTTTTAAAATTGATCATTATATGGGATTTAACATTTTTTTTAACAACTTCTCATCCTATGGGAAAATTTTGACACAAACTGGTTCTGCTTAGCCCTTAGACGGACCAACATGCCGAATTTGGTGTCTCTAGCTCTTGTAGACTCCGAGATCTAGGCTCTCATACAGACGGACGGACAGACAGACGGTCGGACAGACAGACGGTCGGACAGACAGACGGTCGGACAGACAGACGGTCTGACAGATAGACGGTCGGACAGATAGACGGTCGGACAGACAGACGGTCGGACAGACAGACGGTCGGACAGACAGACGGTCGGACAGACAGACGGTCGGACAGACAGACGGTCCGACAGACAGACGGTCGGACAGACAGACGGTCGGACAGACAGACGGTCGAACAGACAGACGGTCGAACAGACAGACGGTCGAACAGACAGACGGTCAAAATAGGAAAATTATAGTTCTTTATTATAAGGAAAAATTAGCATGTTTGGATTTAGACGTTTCTTAATGTTTGCCTGTTAATTTCAAATTTCTCCTGTTTAGATTCTTCCTAAATTTGGCTTTCCAATATTTAATATTTTCTAATTGCAAGTTTTCTAGCTAAGCGTTCCTGATTTGTGCTTTCTAATTACAAGTTTCCTAGCATTGTGTTTCAATATTGATATTCTTGGTATTATTTGACAAAATTCTTAATGGAGAATCGTGGCTACTTACTAGGATACTGTTGATCTATTAGGCTGAGCACCTGTATAAATGGCGCTGGATCGAGACGCGCGCTCTGCGCTCGCTTGGAGCTGGCGGTGGCCTGTCCGGCCTTCAGTTCCAGCGCTGGAGGCGGCATGTAACGCAATTTGATGGGAAACAAGCGACCAGGCACTTGGAGCAAACGTGCGCCCTCCTCCTTGAAGAAGCCGTGAAAGAGCTCTACATTTATCGTGGCAGACATAAGGATTAGCTTCATTTGCGGCTTGGCACGCAACAGACACTTGGTAACGCCGAGCAGAAAGTCACCAAAGAGATTACGCTCGTGAATCTCGTCCAGGATCAAGACATCATATTGCTCCAAATTGGAGGCCAACGCCAGCTGGCGCAACAGTAATCCCTCTGTGATGAAAAGAATGTGCGTACGCTGTGTCTTGTTCCGTTCAAAGCGTATCTGGAAGCCCACCTTGCTGCCGTAATCATCGAGTAGCTCGTGTGCCACACGCTTTGATAGCGACACGCACGCCAGGCGACGTGGTTGAGTGCAGGCTGCAAGAGACTGGAAATTAGAGTCGTCGGATAACTAAGCCAATTGCAGTTAGCTTGCCAATGCTGCGGTAACCAAATTCATAGAGAAATTGCGGCACCTGTGTGGACTTGCCACATCCCGTGTCGCCAGCCACAATCAACACACGCGTTGCGTCCAGCGAACTGCGCAAATCCTCCTTGAAACGAGCTATGGGCAGGGATCGTTGGGCCTGGCGTAGTTTCTTGATCCGATTGAATTTCTCCTTCTGCTTAAAGTCCAGATAGATGAGCACGATCTGTTGAAACTGCGACTGCAACTCATCATTGTTGTCGATCTCGTGACGCAGCAACTTCTCATCCAGTTGCAGCGCCAAATGCTTGCTTTTGTGATATGGCTGCGGCTGGGAGTGTTCCTTTTCTGTTAGCAGCGGCGGCAGCACCGGCTGCCCAATATTGCGCAGCATGGATTCATATTTGTTAACAAATTGCCAAAAATCCGACTCGTTCTCCACGAGACTGAGTTGGTGGCGGCTTTTCACTTGTAACTGTGCGCTTAGTTGTGCTCTGTGATCCAGAAAACTACAGTCCACTAGATTCAGAGGCTGTCGCGTGGAGCTTTTTCGTTTTTTACTTGACTTGCTACTCATTTCTGTACGAGTTCATAAAAAAAGTAAACAAATTAACCGGCAGTCAAGTAAACAAAGTGCTTATCGTTATCGATAAACGATTAATAGTCATGAACAGCTGTGCAGTGCTGCCACAGTTTCAAGGGCAAAATAAAAGTAGCTCGAACTAGCTGAAAATATATTAAACATGCTAAGAAAAAGCAATCTGTTAAAACAATATATTAAACATGCTAAGAAAGCGCACAGACATTTATTTTAAGGCCATTGTGCTGAAGGAAGTGCATTTATTTCTTTGAATTTTAAAATCATTGCTTCATCCGCAACGTTTTCTCAATTGACAAAGTTGGATTTTGCAATAGTTCAATCTAATTTCCTGGATATTTTCCCGTCATCTTATTTCAGTAGCGAATATATTAATTTTCTTAAGTACATTAAAGTTTTCTGGCAGTCTGGAAATGTATTCAAATCAATTTTAAAAATAACCATTTCTAGATTTATAGCTATATGTTTAACTATAAGACAGCTGAAAAGTCAACACTGCAGCTGTGCCGTGAATTCAAATTACATTTACATTTATTTGTATAGCTTTAACGATTGCTAAATGAAACATAGGCTTAAAATCTACCACATGGCACGCTGGACACCCGACAGCTTATTGTAATCCGCCAAGTGACGCCAGACGATTCTGCTAAGCCGATATTTGTGGACAACGCCGCGCGGTCGTGACGTAAGTGCACAACGTTCTCGAACTCGCACCAACGAGGAATCCCTGGGGAATGCGGCAATCTCAGCATCGGCCACCTCACGCAGTTCAATCGGGAGTATGTCATTCTTGCGTAGGGAATTCACTCGCAAACGGTCCTTGGCATGTTCGCTAACGCACTTACGCCGTTTCACATCCCGAATCATACGCCAATCGGCGTATTTTGTGCGCACTTGCTGCAACTGCGAGCAAACGAATAAGTTAATAAATATAAATATATTTCATATAGCGTTTCTGCTTAACTTACGCCACATCCAGCTATTTGCACACTTTGGCAAACGTAGCTTCCAAGTCGGGCCAATGAATTCATATTATTTATTTACCCTTTCCGACTCGTCCAAAAAACGATCACAAGTAGAGCAAGTGTAAAACTAAAAACAGCATGTGTCGCCGGCCAATAAACCCAAATCGCATTTCTGCGCCAGCTGTGGCAAAGGATTCGCTGCCAAGCATGGATTAATGCAGCACAATCGTCGACATCCAAACGGCGGCTGCACGGTTCGCACTCACGTCTGTGAGTGTGGAAAGGCCTTCTTCCAAAAGAATCATCTGATGCTGTATCAGCGCCAGCATTTGGAAACAAAGCCAGCCACGGTTCGCACTCACGTCTGTGAGTGTGGAAAGGCTTTCTTCCAAAAGAATCATCTGATGCTGTATCAGCGCCAAAGCATGGATTAATGCAGCACAATCGTCGACATCCAAACGGCGGCTGCACGGTTCGCACTCACGTCTGTGAGTGTGGAAAGGCCTTCTTCCAAAAGAATCATCTGATGCTGTATCAGCGCCAAAGCATGGATTAATGCAGCACAATCGTCGACATCCAAACGGCGGCTGCACGGTTCGCACTCACGTCTGTGAGTGTGGAAAGGCCTTCTTCCAAAAGAATCATCTGATGCTGTATCAGCGCCAAAGCATGGATTAATGCAGCACAATCGTCGACATCCAAACGGCGGCTGCACGGTTCGCACTCACGTCTGTGAGTGTGGAAAGGCCTTCTTCCAAAAGAATCATCTGATGCTGTATCAGCGCCAAAGCATGGATTAATGCAGCACAATCGTCGACATCCAAACGGCGGCTGCACGGTTCGCACTCACGTCTGTGAGTGTGGAAAGGCTTTTCCAAAAGAATCATCTGATGCTGTATCAGCGCCAAAGCATGGATTAATGCAGCACAATCGTCGACATCCAAACGGCGGCTGCACGGTTCGCACTCACGTCTGTGAGTGTGGAAAGGCCTTCTTCCAAAAGAATCATCTGATGCTGTATCAGCGCCAAAGCATGGATTAATGCAGCACAATCGTCGACATCCAAACGGCGGCTGCACGGTTCGCACTCACGTCTGTGAGTGTGGAAAGGCCTTCTTCCAAAAGAATCATCTGATGCTGTATCAGCGCCAAAGCATGGATTAATGCAGCACAATCGTCGACATCCAAACGGCGGCTGCACGGTTCGCACTCACGTCTGTGAGTGTGGAAAGGCCTTCTTCCAAATGAATCATCTGATGCTGTATCAGCGCCAAAGCATGGATTAATGCAGCACAATCGTCGACATCCAAACGGCGGCTGCACGGTTCGCACTCACGTCTGTGAGTGTGGAAAGGCCTTCTTCCAAAAGAATCATCTGATGCTGTATCAGCGCCAAAGCATGGATTAATGCAGCACAATCGTCGACATCCAAACGGCGGCTGCACGGTTCGCACTCACGTCTGTGAGTGTGGAAAGGCCTTCTTCCAAAAGAATCATCTGATGCTGTATCAGCGCCAGCATTTGGAAACAAAGCCAGCCACGGTTCGCACTCACGTCTGTGAGTGTGGAAAGGCTTTCTTCCAAAAGAATCATCTGATGCTGTATCAGCGCCAAAGCATGGATTAATGCAGCACAATCGTCGACATCCAAACGGCGGCTGCACGGTTCGCACTCACGTCTGTGAGTGTGGAAAGGCCTTCTTCCAAAAGAATCATCTGATGCTGTATCAGCGCCAGCATTTGGAAACAAAGCCAGCCACGGTTCGCACTCACGTCTGTGAGTGTGGAAAGGCTTTCTTCCAAAAGAATCATCTGATGCTGTATCAGCGCCAGCATTTGGAAACAAAGCCAGCCACGGTTCGCACTCACGTCTGTGAGTGTGGAAAGGCTTTCTTCCAAAAGAATCATCTGATGCTGTATCAGCGCCAGCATTTGGAAACAAAGCCAGCCATATCGCAGCAACAGGTATGCTAAGTGCCAAGTGCTCAGCCTCCCAACTCCCACCCGACCCGATCTATGCGAGCAGCTGCGAGTCGCTGGTTGTTGCTAAAATTTGTTGTCTGGCTCCCACAGTTATTTTTCGTGCCCATCTCTGTTTTAGACCGACGCCACCATCAAGAAGGAGCGCCCGTACAGTTGTGACGAGTGCGGTAAATCCTCTCTGCTCAAACATCATTTGACAACACATGCACGCGTACACACAGGTGGTTGTTCTTGTTCCTAGCGGAACGTATACACGGCAAGACTCCCCACTCCTGTACGGTTTGTGGCAAAGAATTTCTACAGAAGCGCACACTAGTTTCCCATATGAGGTAAGACGCAAAGTGTAGTATCCAGTAGCTCGAAAAAGTTTGAGCACTCAAAATGCTCGATTTTCTTAATGCCTGCCAGGCGGCCATGACTTGAAAACTATTTTCACTAGTCGAAAGATGAAAAAGTTTCATATTCCAACGTGTCAGAATAAAACACCAGCTGTTTATGAACAGTGTTGTAAAACGACAGTCACTTTTTGAGTGCCCAAAGTTTTGATGTACTGGATACCGACTATCAAAACAGCCTCTCAAAAAATTTTTGAGCCTACTTTGCAACCCTTTTTTTTATATGGAGTTGATACCTTTCAAACAGAATTTCGAGCTACTGGATACTATGCTTAAGGAAAAATAAGCATGTTTGGATTTAGACTTTTCTTAATGTTTGCCTGTTAATTTCAAATTTCTCCTGTTTAGATTCTTCCTAAATTTGGCTTTCCAATATTTAGTATTTTCTTATTACAAGTTTTCTAGGTAAGCGTTCCTGATTTGTGCTTTCTAATTACAAGTTTCCTAGCATTGTGAGACTGGAAATTAGAGTCGTCGGATAACTAAGCCAATTGCAGTTAGCTTGCCAATGCTGCGGTAACCAAATTCATAGAGAAATTGCGGCACCTGTGTGGACTTGCCACATCCCGTGTCGCCAGCCACAATCAACACACGCGTTGCGTCCAGCGAACTGCGCAAATCCTCCTTGAAACGAGCTATGGGCAGGGATCGTTGGGCCTGGCGTAGTTTCTTGATCCGATTGAATTTCTCCTTCTGCTTAAAGTCCAGATAGATGAGCACGATCTGTTGAAACTGCGACTGCAACTCATCATTGTTGTCGATCTCGTGACGCAGCAACTTCTCATCCAGTTGCAGCGCCAAATGCTTGCTTTTGTGATATGGCTGCGGCTGGGAGTGTTCCTTTTCTGTTAGCAGCGGCGGCAGCACCGGCTGCCCAATATTGCGCAGCATGGATTCATATTTGTTAACAAATTGCCAAAAATCCGACTCGTTCTCCACGAGACTGAGTTGGTGGCGGCTTTTCACTTGTAACTGTGCGCTTAGTTGTGCTCTGTGATCCAGAAAACTACAGTCCACTAGATTCAGAGGCTGCCGCGTGGAGCTTTTTCGTTTTTTACTTGACTTGCTACTCATTTCTGTACGAGTTCATAAAAAAAGTAAACAAATTAACCGGCAGTCAAGTAAACAAAGTGCTTATCGTTATCGATAAACGATTAATAGTCATGAACAGCTGTGCAGTGCTGCCACAGTTTCAAGGGCAAAATAAAAGTAGCTCGAACTAGCTGAAAATATATTAAACATGCTAAGAAAAAGCAATCTGTTAAAACAATATATTAAACATGCTAAGAAAGCGCACAGACATTTATTTTAAGGCCATTGTGCTGAAGGAAGTGCATTTATTTCTTTGAATTTTAAAATCATTGCTTCATCCGCAACGTTTTCTCAATTGACAAAGTTGGATTTTGCAATAGTTCAATCTAATTTCCTGGATATTTTCCCGTCATCTTATTTCAGTAGCGAATATATTAATTTTCTTAAGTACATTAAAGTTTTCTGGCAGTCTGGAAATGTATTCAAATCAATTTTAAAAATAACCATTTCTAGATTTATAGCTATATGTTTAACTATAAGACAGCTGAAAAGTCAACACTGCAGCTGTGCCGTGAATTCAAATTACATTTACATTTATTTGTATAGCTTTAACGATTGCTAAATGAAACATAGGCTTAAAATCTACCACATGGCACGCTGGACACCCGACAGCTTATTGTAATCCGCCAAGTGACGCCAGACGATTCTGCTAAGCCGGTATTTGTGGACAACGCCGCGCGGTCGTGACGTAAGTGCACAACGTTCTCGAACTCGCACCAACGAGGAATCCCTGGGGAATGCGGCAATCTCAGCATCGGCCACCTCACGCAGTTCAATCGGGAGTATGTCATTCTTGCGTAGGGAATTCACTCGCAAACGGTCCTTGGCATGTTCGCTAACGCACTTACGCCGTTTCACATCCCGAATCATACGCCAATCGGCGTATTTTGTGCGCACTTGCTGCAACTGCGAGCAAACGAATAAGTTAATAAATATAAATATATTTCATATAGCGTTTCTGCTTAACTTACGCCACATCCAGCTATTTGCACACTTTGGCAAACGTAGCTTCCAAGTCGGGCCAATGAATTCATATTATTTATTTACCCTTTCCGACTCGTCCAAAAAACGATCACAAGTAGAGCAAGTGTAAAACTAAAAACAGCATGTGTCGCCGGCCAATAAACCCAAATCGCATTTCTGCGCCAGCTGTGGCAAAGGATTCGCTGCCAAGCATGGATTAATGCAGCACAATCGTCGACATCCAAACGGCGGCTGCACGGTTCGCACTCACGTCTGTGAGTGTGGAAAGGCCTTCTTCCAAAAGAATCATCTGATGCTGTATCAGCGCCAGCATTTGGAAACAAAGCCAGCCACGGTTCGCACTCACGTCTGTGAGTGTGGAAAGGCTTTCTTCCAAAAGAATCATCTGATGCTGTATCAGCGCCAAAGCATGGATTAATGCAGCACAATCGTCGACATCCAAACGGCGGCTGCACGGTTCGCACTCACGTCTGTGAGTGTGGAAAGGCCTTCTTCCAAAAGAATCATCTGATGCTGTATCAGCGCCAAAGCATGGATTAATGCAGCACAATCGTCGACATCCAAACGGCGGCTGCACGGTTCGCACTCACGTCTGTGAGTGTGGAAAGGCCTTCTTCCAAAAGAATCATCTGATGCTGTATCAGCGCCAAAGCATGGATTAATGCAGCACAATCGTCGACATCCAAACGGCGGCTGCACGGTTCGCACTCACGTCTGTGAGTGTGGAAAGGCCTTCTTCCAAAAGAATCATCTGATGCTGTATCAGCGCAAAAGCATGGATTAATGCAGCACAATCGTCGACATCCAAACGGCGGCTGCACGGTTCGCACTCACGTCTGTGAGTGTGGAAAGGCTTTTCCAAAAGAATCATCTGATGCTGTATCAGCGCCAAAGCATGGATTAATGCAGCACAATCGTCGACATCCAAACGGCGGCTGCACGGTTCGCACTCACGTCTGTGAGTGTGGAAAGGCCTTCTTCCAAAAGAATCATCTGATGCTGTATCAGCGCCAAAGCATGGATTAATGCAGCACAATCGTCGACATCCAAACGGCGGCTGCACGGTTCGCACTCACGTCTGTGAGTGTGGAAAGGCCTTCTTCCAAAAGAATCATCTGATGCTGTATCAGCGCCAAAGCATGGATTAATGCAGCACAATCGTCGACATCCAAACGGCGGCTGCACGGTTCGCACTCACGTCTGTGAGTGTGGAAAGGCCTTCTTCCAAAAGAATCATCTGATGCTGTATCAGCGCCAAAGCATGGATTAATGCAGCACAATCGTCGACATCCAAACGGCGGCTGCACGGTTCGCACTCACGTCTGTGAGTGTGGAAAGGCCTTCTTCCAAAAGAATCATCTGATGCTGTATCAGCGCCAAAGCATGGATTAATGCAGCACAATCGTCGACATCCAAACGGCGGCTGCACGGTTCGCACTCACGTCTGTGAGTGTGGAAAGGCCTTCTTCCAAAAGAATCATCTGATGCTGTATCAGCGCCAGCATTTGGAAACAAAGCCAGCCACGGTTCGCACTCACGTCTGTGAGTGTGGAAAGGCTTTCTTCCAAAAGAATCATCTGATGCTGTATCAGCGCCAAAGCATGGATTAATGCAGCACAATCGTCGACATCCAAACGGCGGCTGCACGGTTCGCACTCACGTCTGTGAGTGTGGAAAGGCTTTCTTCCAAAAGAATCATCTGATGCTGTATCAGCGCCAGCATTTGGAAACAAAGCCAGCCACGGTTCGCACTCACGTCTGTGAGTGTGGAAAGGCTTTCTTCCAAAAGAATCATCTGATGCTGTATCAGCGCCAGCATTTGGAAACAAAGCCAGCCATATCGCAGCAACAGGTATGCTAAGTGCCAAGTGCTCAGCCTCCCAACTCCCACCCGACCCGATCTATGCGAGCAGCTGCGAGTCGCTGGTTGTTGCTAAAATTTGTTGTCTGGCTCCCACAGTTATTTTTCGTGCCCATCTCTGTTTTAGACCGACGCCACCATCAAGAAGGAGCGCCCGTACAGTTGTGACGAGTGCGGTAAATCCTCTCTGCTCAAACATCATTTGACAACACATGCACGCGTACACACAGGTGGTTGTTCTTATTCCTAGCGGAACGTATACACGGCAAGACTCCCCACTTCTGTACGGTTTGTGGCAAAGAATTTCTACAGAAGCGCACACTAGTTTCCCATATGAGGTAAGACGCAAAGTGTAGTATCCAGTAGCTCGAAAAAGTTTGAGCACTCAAAATGCTCGATTTTCTTAATGCCTGCCAGGCGGCCATGACTTGAAAACTATTTTCACTAGTCGAAAGATGAAAAAGTTTCATATTCCAACGTGTCAGAATAAAACACCAGCTGTTTATGAACAGTGTTGTAAAACGACAGTCACTTTTTGAGTGCCCAAAGTTTTGATGTACTGGATACCGACTATCAAAACAGCCTCTTAAAAAATTTTTGAGCCTACTTTGCAACCCTTTTTTTTATATGGAGTTGATACCTTTCAAACAGAATTTCGAGCTACTGGATACTATGCTTAAGGAAAAATAAGCATGTTTGGATTTAGACTTTTCTTAATGTTTGCCTGTTAATTTCAAATTTCTCCTGTTTAGATTCTTCCTAAATTTGGCTTTCCAATATTTAGTATTTTCTTATTACAAGTTTTCTAGGTAAGCGTTCCTGATTTGTGCTTTCTAATTACAAGTTTCCTAGCATTGTGAGACTGGAAATTAGAGTCGTCGGATAACTAAGCCAATTGCAGTTAGCTTGCCAATGCTGCGGTAACCAAATTCATAGAGAAATTGCGGCACCTGTGTGGACTTGCCACATCCCGTGTCGCCAGCCACAATCAACACACGCGTTGCGTCCAGCGAACTGCGCAAATCCTCCTTGAAACGAGCTATGGGCAGGGATCGTTGGGCCTGGCGTAGTTTCTTGATCCGATTGAATTTCTCCTGCTTAAAGTCCAGATAGATGAGCACGATCTGTTGAAACTGCGACTGCAACTCATCATTGTTGTCGATCTCGTGACGCAGCAACTTCTCATCCAGTTGCAGCGCCAAATGCTTGCTTTTGTGATATGGCTGCGGCTGGGAGTGTTCCTTTTCTGTTAGCAGCGGCGGCAGCACCGGCTGCCCAATATTGCGCAGCATGGATTCATATTTGTTAACAAATTGCCAAAAATCCGACTCGTTCTCCACGAGACTGAGTTGGTGGCGGCTTTTCACTTGTAACTGTGCGCTTAGTTGTGCTCTGTGATCCAGAAAACTACAGTCCACTAGATTCAGAGGCTGCCGCGTGGAGCTTTTTCGTTTTTTACTTGACTTGCTACTCATTTCTGTACGAGTTCATAAAACAAGTAAACAAATTAACCGGCAGTCAAGTAAACAAAGTGCTTATCGTTATCGATAAACGATTAATAGTCATGAACAGCTGTGCAGTGCTGCCACAGTTTCAAGGGCAAAATAAAAGTAGCTCGAACTAGCTGAAAATATATTAAACATGCTAAGAAAAAGCAATCTGTTAAAACAATATATTAAACATGCTAAGAAAGCGCACAGACATTTATTTTAAGGCCATTGTGCTGAAGGAAGTGCATTTATTTCTTTGAATTTTAAAATCATTGCTTCATCCGCAACGTTTTCTCAATTGACAAAGTTGGATTTTGCAATAGTTCAATCTAATTTCCTGGATATTTTCCCGTCATCTTATTTCAGTAGCGAATATATTAATTTTCTTAAGTACATTAAAGTTTTCTGGCAGTCTGGAAATGTATTCAAATCAATTTTAAAAATAACCATTTCTAGATTTATAGCTATATGTTTAACTATAAGACAGCTGAAAAGTCAACACTGCAGCTGTGCCGTGAATTCAAATTACATTTACATTTATTTGTATAGCTTTAACGATTGCTAAATGAAACATAGGCTTAAAATCTACCACATGGCACGCTGGACGCCCGACAGCTTATTGTAATCCGCCAAGTGACGCCAGACGATTCTGCTAAGCCGATATTTGTGGACAACGCCGCGCGGTCGTGACGTAAGTGCACAACGTTCTCGAACTCGCACCAACGAGGAATCCCTGGGGAATGCGGCAATCTCAGCATCGGCCACCTCACGCAGTTCAATCGGGAGTATGTCATTCTTGCGTAGGGAATTCACTCGCAAACGGTCCTTGGCATGTTCGCTAACGCACTTACGCCGTTTCACATCCCGAATCATACGCCAATCGGCGTATTTTGTGCGCACTTGCTGCAACTGCGAGCAAACGAATAAGTTAATAAATATAAATATATTTCATATAGCGTTTCTGCTTAACTTACGCCACATCCAGCTATTTGCACACTTTGGCAAACGTAGCTTCCAAGTCGGGCCAATGAATTCATATTATTTATTTACCCTTTCCGACTTGTCCAAAAAACGATCACAAGTAGAGCAAGTGTAAAACTAAAAACAGCATGTGTCGCCGGCCAATAAACCCAAATCGCATTTCTGCGCCAGCTGTGGCAAAGGATTCGCTGCCAAGCATGGATTAATGCAGCACAATCGTCGACATCCAAACGGCGGCTGCACGGTTCGCACTCACGTCTGTGAGTGTGGAAAGGCCTTCTTCCAAAAGAATCATCTGATGCTGTATCAGCGCCAGCATTTGGAAACAAAGCCAGCCACGGTGCGCACTCACGTCTGTGAGTGTGGAAAGGCTTTCTTCCAAAAGAATCATCTGATGCTGTATCAGCGCCAAAGCATGGATTAATGCAGCACAATCGTCGACATCCAAACGGCGGCTGCACGGTTCGCACTCACGTCTGTGAGTGTGGAAAGGCCTTCTTCCAAAAGAATCATCTGATGCTGTATCAGCGCCAGCATTTGGAAACAAAGCCAGCCACGGTTCGCACTCACGTCTGTGAGTGTGGAAAGGCTTTCTTCCAAAAGAATCATCTGATGCTGTATCAGCGCCAGCATTTGGAAACAAAGCCAGCCACGGTTCGCACTCACGTCTGTGAGTGTGGAAAGGCTTTCTTCCAAAAGAATCATCTGATGCTGTATCAGCGCCAGCATTTGGAAACAATGCCAGCCACGGTTCGCACTCACGTATGTGAGTGTGAAAAGGCTTTCTTCCAAAAGAATCATCTGATGCTGTATCAGCGCCAGCATTTGGAAACAAAGCCAGCCACGGTTCGCACTCACGTATGTGAGTGTGGAAAGGCTTTCTTCCAAAAGAATCATCTGATGCTGTATCAGCGCCAGCATTTGGAAACAAAGCCAGCCACGGTTCGCACTCACGTCTGTGAGTGTGGAAAGACTTTCTTCCAAAAGAATCATCTGATGCTGTATCAGCGCCAGCATTTGGAAACAAAGCCAGCCATATCGCAGCAACAGGTATGCTAAGTGCCAAGTGCTCAGCCTCCCAACTCCCACCCGACCCGATCTATGCGAGCAGCTGCGAGTCGCTGGTTGTTGCTAAAATTTGTTGTCTGGCTCCCACAGTTATTTTTCGTGCCCATCTCTGTTTTAGACCGACGCCACCATCAAGAAGGAGCGCCCGTACAGTTGTGACGAGTGCGGTAAATCCTCTCTGCTCAAACATCATTTGACAACACATGCACGCGTACACACAGGTGGTTGTTCTTATTCCTAGCGGAACGTATACACGGCAAGACTCCCCACTTCTGTACGGTTTGTGGCAAAGAATTTCTACAGAAGCGCACACTAGTTTCCCATATGAGGTAAGACGCAAAGTGTAGTATCCAGTAGCTCGAAAAAGTTTGAGCACTCAAAATGCTCGATTTTCTTAATGCCTGCCAGGCGGCCATGACTTGAAAACTATTTTCACTAGTCGAAAGATGAAAAAGTTTCATATTCCAACGTGTCAGAATAAAACACCAGCTGTTTATGAACAGTGTTGTAAAACGACAGTCACTTTTTGAGTGCCCAAAGTTTTGATGTACTGGATACCGACTATCAAAACAGCCTCTCAAAAAATTTTTGAGCCTACTTTGCAACCCTTTTTTTTATATGGAGTTGATACCTTTCAAACAGAATTTCGAGCTACTGGATACTATGCTTAAGGAAAAATAAGCATGTTTGGATTTAGACTTTTCTTAATGTTTGCCTGTTAATTTCAAATTTCTCCTGTTTAGATTCTTCCTAAATTTGGCTTTCCAATATTTAGTATTTTCTTATTACAAGTTTTCTAGGTAAGCGTTCCTGATTTGTGCTTTCTAATTACAAGTTTCCTAGCATTGTGAGACTGGAAATTAGAGTCGTCGGATAACTAAGCCAATTGCAGTTAGCTTGCCAATGCTGCGGTAACCAAATTCATAGAGAAATTGCGGCACCTGTGTGGACTTGCCACATCCCGTGTCGCCAGCCACAATCAACACACGCGTTGCGTCCAGCGAACTGCGCAAATCCTCCTTGAAACGAGCTATGGGCAGGGATCGTTGGGCCTGGCGTAGTTTCTTGATCCGATTGAATTTCTCCTTCTGCTTAAAGTCCAGATAGATGAGCACGATCTGTTGAAACTGCGACTGCAACTCATCATTGTTGTCGATCTCGTGACGCAGCAACTTCTCATCCAGTTGCAGCGCCAAATGCTTGCTTTTGTGATATGGCTGCGGCTGGGAGTGTTCCTTTTCTGTTAGCAGCGGCGGCAGCACCGGCTGCCCAATATTGCGCAGCATGGATTCATATTTGTTAACAAATTGCCAAAAATCCGACTCGTTCTCCACGAGACTGAGTTGGTGGCGGCTTTTCACTTGTAACTGTGCGCTTAGTTGTGCTCTGTGATCCAGAAAACTACAGTCCACTAGATTCAGAGGCTGCCGCGTGGAGCTTTTTCGTTTTTTACTTGACTTGCTACTCATTTCTGTACGAGTTCATAAAAAAAGTAAACAAATTAACCGGCAGTCAAGTAAACAAAGTGCTTATCGTTATCGATAAACGATTAATAGTCATGAACAGCTGTGCAGTGCTGCCACAGTTTCAAGGGCAAAATAAAAGTAGCTCGAACTAGCTGAAAATATATTAAACATGCTAAGAAAAAGCAATCTGTTAAAACAATATATTAAACATGCTAAGAAAGCGCACAGACATTTATTTTAAGGCCATTGTGCTGAAGGAAGTGCATTTATTTCTTTGAATTTTAAAATCATTGCTTCATCCGCAACGTTTTCTCAATTGACAAAGTTGGATTTTGCAATAGTTCAATCTAATTTCCTGGATATTTTCCCGTCATCTTATTTCAGTAGCGAATATATTAATTTTCTTAAGTACATTAAAGTTTTCTGGCAGTCTGGAAATGTATTCAAATCAATTTTAAAAATAACCATTTCTAGATTTATAGCTATATGTTTAACTATAAGACAGCTGAAAAGTCAACACTGCAGCTGTGCCGTGAATTCAAATTACATTTACATTTATTTGTATAGCTTTAACGATTGCTAAATGAAACATAGGCTTAAAATCTACCACATGGCACGCTGGACACCCGACAGCTTATTGTAATCCGCCAAGTGACGCCAGACGATTCTGCTAAGCCGATATTTGTGGACAACGCCGCGCGGTCGTGACGTAAGTGCACAACGTTCTCGAACTCGCACCAACGAGGAATCCCTGGGGAATGCGGCAATCTCAGCATCGGCCACCTCACGCAGTTCAATCGGGAGTATGTCATTCTTGCGTAGGGAATTCACTCGCAAACGGTCCTTGGCATGTTCGCTAACGCACTTACGCCGTTTCACATCCCGAATCATACGCCAATCGGCGTATTTTGTGCGCACTTGCTGCAACTGCGAGCAAACGAATAAGTTAATAAATATAAATATATTTCATATAGCGTTTCTGCTTAACTTACGCCACATCCAGCTATTTGCACACTTTGGCAAACGTAGCTTCCAAGTCGGGCCAATGAATTCATATTATTTATTTACCCTTTCCGACTTGTCCAAAAAACGATCACAAGTAGAGCAAGTGTAAAACTATCAACGACGTTATCGATATATCGAATACTATGTTTTGGCGACTTGGCACTATCGATAGTGTTCCGCAATCTGCCATTGCGAAAACAAACCACAGCTGGAGTGACAGACAAACGGTGGAGCGATAATTACTGATTACTAATTACTAATCCCCCTTGCCCAAAATGATAAGTTTAACCTTCTCTAAATTGTATTTACTATATCATTAATAGTATTATTTATAAGTAATCTTATTGCATAAATAAAACATTTGCTTAAATTAATTTAAATTGTGCGCCTTGTTTATTTCATATTTAGTACAATCGATATAAAAAACAGCGAATGATGGCGCTCTCCGATAATTTTGCAGTTCTAATCAGAAGTAGTCGACTTGAATATTTCGAATAAGAGATTAAATGTCTTATCGATATCACATTTCTAGATTTGACAGCTGATGTAAATGTCTTTTGTGTGAATGTCAGTTTAGGTAAGCATTATTAGGTGGGAATTTTGCTATAGACTCGCATTATAGGCGTTTAAAAAACATGTGTGTTATTATCAATGCTTTTATTATAATAACTGATTGCACCGGTTGACCGCATTACATTCATTTTAAGTAATAATTCGAACGTTTTATATAACAAGTGATTGCCCGCTGTTGCTGCTGCTTCTTGCAATTTGAACAGTAGCACGGCACAGCTGTGCAAATTAATTTAAAAGTATAATCAAGCAAAAATTTGTTGAAATTGTAAGTTTATTGAAAGTGTATTCAGTTACAAATTGTGCCCGGTCAGTATGTTAAATTAATGAAGGGAATTCAAAGTGATAAATCAAATTGACTATAGATTGCCATTCAAATCGATGCGCAAACACATGCTGCATGTGTATATTGCGTTGATGTTGCTGTCTCACCGTCAAGACGAAAGTTTGCTCCTGCTCGCGGTGTATTTAACCCATAGAAAATATATATATTTTTAACGCCAAGTGTGTGTGTGTTTTTTTCGTGCGTATGCCTGGGCAAAATAATATAATATTCGCACGCTGTAGTAATTACATTTAAATAACAAGTGCTACCCTCTTAGCGAAACGGAAGCATTTTCAATCCGGTGCAAAACTAGCAGCTGAATAAGAAGAAGAAGCAGCAGCAGCAGCAAACGTTAAAAAAAGATGCCTTCCAGCGATCCACTGCCGCAGAAGGAGGCCGCACTCTTTCGTAAATTATTGGTAAGCCAACAAATAAGTAAAGTATATATTAATCAACAACATGACAATGTTCTAATTGCCGGCTAAAAAGGGCAAACGCTGCGGCGGCCGCTGTCATATGCACACACACAAGAACACATGCACACATACACATGTTATCATGTGCTTTTTCGTTGCGCCTATTTTTGGCATTGCGGCAACAACAACAACGAGAACAACGATAGTTACAATTCCAATTGGAATTAATAGTGTTGTGCTTGCAACTTGGAGCCCAAAGCGTGTGTGCCGCAATTTAATATTTGCTTGATTTGTGTTGTTTGTGCATAACCTCAAATTTGGTTTGTCTGCGGGAAGCGGTAAGCGGGTCGCTTACTAATCTACAGTTCTTTACTCCACTCAATCACTAAAGATTAATGCATTTACATATATTTAATGCCATTTTTGTTTTTGTAGAAATGCTACGAAATGAAGCAGTACAAAAATGGCCTCAAATTGGCCAAGCAGATACTCTCAAATCCCAAGTACGCGGAACATGGCGAAACGCTGGCCATGAAGGGTCTGACTTTAAATGGTTTGGGCCGTCGCGAGGAGGCCTACAAGTATGTGCGTTTGGGCCTGCGGAGAGATCTTCGCTCCCATGTCTGCTGGCATGTGTATGGACTGCTTCAGCGCAGCGACAAAAAGTACGATGAGGCAATCAAGTGCTATCGCAATGCTCTGAAATGGGAAAAGGACAATCTGCAGATATTGAAGGATCTGTCGCTGCTGCAAATACAAATGCGCGATCGTGAGGGCTATAAGGAGACGCGTCATCATCTGTTTACGCTGCGACCCTCGCAGCATGCCTCCTGGATTGGTTTTGCCATGAGCTATCATCTGCTCGGCGACTATGAGATGGCCAACAATGTTCTGGAGACATTTAGTCAGTCTCAGACCTCAATTGTAAGTGCTTATACATTTTATCTACCATCTATATTCCATTAATAACTCATTTAATTTCTTTCTTGGCACACAGGAGGCTCATGACTATCGGCATTCGGAGCTGTTGCTTTATCAGAATCAGATACTCATCGAATCGATGCATTTGCAACAGGCACTTGATCATCTGCTCAAGTATGAGGCGCAAATTGTTGATAAATTGGCTGTACGCGAAACTGTCGGCGATTTGTATATTAAGCTGGGGCAACAGGAGAAGGCGGTGCCAATTTTTGAGTCCCTGATCCGTCGCAATCCGGAGAATGTGCTGTACTATGAGCAATATATGGCCGCTCGTCGTGTTACCGCTTCCAGCGATATTGTTGCCGTCTATCGTGAGTTTCAGGCGGAATATCCACGAGCTCTTTGTCCCCGTCGCCTGCCTCTGGACATTGCTAGCGGTGCGGAATTTCGTCAGGTTGCCGATGAGTATCTGCGCCGTGGATTGCGCAAGGGAATTCCGCCGCTGTTTGTCAATGTGCGTACCCTGCATCAGGAGCCGGAAAAGGCGGCCATTATCGAGTCATTGACGCTGCAATACTTTGAGAATCTGACACGATCGGGACACTTTTCACGCGAAGATGCGGACGCTGAAGTGACCGTGGAGCCGGCCTCGGCACTGGTCTGGACAGCATTA
The DNA here is from genome assembly GCA_958299025.2 of Drosophila histrio. Lineage (NCBI taxonomy): Eukaryota > Metazoa > Arthropoda > Insecta > Diptera > Drosophilidae > Drosophila > Drosophila histrio. Next base: position 49,409,661 of record OY282582.1, on the reverse strand, counting down.
TTTTTGGCCCAACATTATGATTATATGCGTGATACGGATCGTGCATTGGAGTACATTAATGCGGCCATAGATCACACGCCAACGCTCATCGAGCTGTTGATTACGAAGGGACGCATCTTTAAACATGCTGGCGATCCCGTCGAGGCGTACGTTTGGCTCGAGGAAGCACAGAGCATGGACACCGCTGATCGGTATAATTGCAAATGAATATTATATATATTTATATATGTATATAACACTTGTGTATTTTCTATTGTAGCTACATCAACTCAAAGTGCGCCAAATATATGCTGCGTGCAAATATGGTGAGTGAGGCGGAGGAAATATGCGCGAAATTCACACGCGAAGGCGTCTCGGCCATGGATAATCTGAATGAGATGCAGTGCATGTGGTTCCAGACGGAATGCGCATTGGCCTATCAACGCATGGCACGTTGGGGCGAGGCGTTAAAGAAGTGCCACGAAGTTGATCGTCATTTTGCTGAAATTATCGAGGATCAATTTGATTTTCATACCTATTGCATGCGCAAGATGACGCTGCGTGCCTACGTGGGATTGCTGCGTCTCGAGGATGTGCTGCGTCGTCATCCGTTTTACTTTAAGGCAGCCAATTGCGCCATCGAAGTCTATCTACATCTGTATGACAAACCACTTGCCTTGGAGGCAACCATTGAGGAAATTGATATCGGTAGGTGGAGCAACAGCAACGACGCACTATAATATGTGTCGCTTTATTCCGACCCTGTATTTTAATAGTATAAAGGGTGTATTAACAGGCAGAGGCGTGACAGTCCCAACAAAGTATATATATTCTTGATTGTTATTCATAGATAATTCAAGAATCAATAGGAATAATTGCAGGGTGTTTTACGGTGGTATTCGCTCGTCTATAGCCTTTCCTACTAGTCTTATTATATGTGTAAAGTCACGTATTTACAGAGTATATCGAATGCGTCTTTAAATTTTTTTTGATTAATTGGCTTTTTCACGGAATTAACACAGGGTTTCTCAGAGTCGAGTTTACTCGACTGAAGCCTTATTCAATAGTCAGCAATAGTGTATATGTTAATACGTTAAACTTATTATAAAAAGTATTTGGAGTGCTGAAGGGTCTATAAAAGTTGGGTTTACTCGATTGTAACTGTATCCACAAGTCCGTTTGATATAAGTTTATCATGATTAGGAAGTATTTGTAGTGTGTTATTAACATTTGATCATACTCTTTTAAATATAATATGTACAGGGTGTTTAAAAGTCGGGTTCACTCGTCTGTAGCCTTATTCACTAGTCAGCTTGATATCCATTTATATGTTTATCGTATTCAGGAAGCACTTGTAGTGTGTTGTTAAGATTTGATTATAGGTACAGGGTCTCTCAGAGTCGGGATCACTCGACTGTAGCCTTATCCAGCAGTCAGTTGAATTTTAATTCATATGTTTAGCATATTTAGGAGGTATTTGGAGTCTGTCATTAACATTTAACTATTTCTCTTTTTCATAGAATAGATGCAGGGTCTCTCAGCGTTGCGTTCGCTCGACTGTAGCCTTAGCCAAAAGTCAGTTTGATATAATTTAATATGTTCAACTAACGTTTTCCGGAAGTATTTGGAGTGCTTGATTAACATTTGATTCTTTTTCTTTTTTAATAGAATAGGTACAGGGTCTCTTCGAGTTGCGTTCGCTCGACTGTAGCCTTATTCATCTGTCAGATTGATACACGTTTATCCCCACTTCCATTTTGCAGAGAACCTTCCGCCCTCGGAGCTGAAGAAGCTGCGCAGTAAACAGCGCAAGGCCAAGAAGAAAGCCGAGCTGGAGAGCGCACAGGCGGCGCAGGCGCAGGTGAAGCGTGAACAGCACCAGAAATCGAAGCAGCAGGCGAACCAGGAAACCGATCCCGATGCCCCACAATTGGACGAGCTAATACCGGAGAAATTGGAGCGCACCGATGAGCCGCTTGAGAAGGCAATTGATTTTTTGAAACCGCTGCAGGAATTAGCCAAAGAGCGCATCGAGACGCATTTACTGGCCTTTGAGGTGTATTATCGAAAGAATAAGCTGCTATTAATGCTGCAATCGATACGACGTGCCCGGTCATTGGATGCAACACATCCGGTGCTGCACAGTTGCATAATACGCTTCATGAAGGCCTTGGATATTGCCAAGCAGGAGCAACCGTTTAATGTCCATGTGCAGCAGGTGCTCGACAAGGCCACCAAAGAACTGATAGGCAAGAAGACGCCCCAGCAGCTGAACGATGAGTTCATTGCCAAGCATCATACATCTTCCATACTGCATTTATATGAAGCCGCACGTGGTCTCTACGAACTCGACGAAAGCAGAAAGGATGAGGCCATTAAGCTTATCACTGGCTTCAATATGAGCAAGCTGCGATTAGAGGTATGTCTATTACCCTTATCTTTTAGCGAGTACATATATACATATATTCATGCAGAGTGTATTCTACATATTCTACACTCTAAGTTATTAACTTCCAATACCAACTTACCAATACAAATTGTTGCAGTTATCAGTACTAGACATTTATTGCATATTTATACAACTAGAAGTTTAATCAATTTACGCCAATAGACGACGAGCTATCGATCCATCCTTTTTCTTATGCCAACTGGTCTTTTTACTTAGTTAAAGCTATCTTTTTGCTTTAGGCAATATATAAATGTTTATAAAAACCGGTCAGATTGAATCAATATATCATAAAGGTATAGGATGAGTTTGATTTAGGGTTGTCAATTTGGGTGAAAACTTCGTTGTCGATGTTGATCGGCGATTTCCAAATCAGCTTCGACTTTGGTCGGTGTATCGGGCAAAAATTCTCGATGTCTCGATGTTTTTAAAGATGCTAAAGAAGCCCAATTTCCAACTTTAACACCAACATATGTATCATGTATCAATGAATTTATTAATATGATGAAAAAAAACTTGCTTTTAATGCATTAAAAACTTAATCTTATTATCTTATTTCACGATGAAATGGTCTCATTTTAATTGTGTAAAGATCTGCAGCCTCTGTTTGAGCTCGACAATGATCATATATCATATATCCTGCCAAAGAACTGATCAGTTAATGTGACTTTAAATAAAAACTATTGTAAAAATTAGCTGCAAGGATATCAACTCTCAAGATAACTTTACTGACTTGTTAAATATATTTAATGATATTAATTGAATACTCTTTTAAATTTTGCAGGAGGCCATTAAGATCTATACGGCCTTGCAGAACGGCGATGTATTTGGGGACTGCGATAAGGAGGCGGAGGAATATAAGTTAAAGTGCCAGGAGCGTTTCCAATACGCGCGCATCTTTCGCAATATCGAGGAGCTGGAGGCACAGCTGCAGGAAAAGGAGGCAGCCAAGCTGCGTGCCGAGGAGGAGCAGCAACAATTGAATCATATCGATTCAAATGATACAAATTCGGGGGCGTCGTCAACACCAGCGTCGATTGTGGCAGCGTCTTAGAAGCAACTAAGCAAACATGACTGCAACAACAACAACAACAACAGCAACAATAACAACAACAATAGCAACAAGAAACCTTACAACAATAACTACAACAACAACAGCAATAAGCCTAACTCTATAAAAAACAACAAGAACAACAACATACAGAACAGCAACAATAAAATAATACTATTAACAAGAAAATCAACTAGAAAACAGAAGAACAACTTGAAAAGGAGCTGGAAAGACTCGTTTCGAATTCTCTGGGTGTTTTTTCTGAAAAGAATTTTCCATTTTTTTAAACCTAAATCATCAAACACTGTGGAGAGAAAGAGCGAGTGACAGAGGGAGAGCGAGAAGCAATGGAGAGAAGAGAACTAGTTACAGCAAGCGAGACAGCAAGATGCTCCACATGAAACAGAGACAGTGACACACACACACATACACAAACATATACACTCAAACACAACACAAACACACACACCCAACACACATACATATATACTATGTATAGTTAAAGAACGAATCAAAGAAAGCAGAAAAGCAAAAGCTTAAATAAAAAAGAGAGACAAAAAAAAAACAAAAAACAAAACTAAAAACTGTTATAGAACTTTTTATATTTTATTATCTACAATTTCTTTTATTTTTTTTTAAACTTTATTATTTTTTTTTAATATACTTTAACGAGCGCATTGTATATACATATAATAATATCACGATTAATTATACGTATTCAAAAACCGAAAAATCAAAAAGAATGAAACTAACTAATGTAATAACAGTAATCAAAACAAAAACATAAAAATAACAAAAGCAGAGAAACCAAATGTATTCCAGAGATGAATACAATGAGAGATGCAGATGCAGAGTGATCGTATATTATATATAGTATGACACTATCTACAGTATTCACAATCTCCTAACCTGTAACTCTATAAAGACTGATCTGTAAAGCATCAGCTCTTTATCAGAAGCATTTCGAATTGACATCGACAATGAACATACCTAGCTCTGTAATACTCGTATGTGAGTTTCATTATTGTAATGTGCACCATAAAAATTCTCAACTTGTACAAGCACTATTAACTATAACTACATGCTACACATATGAAGTTAACAATTTATTACGAGATAAAGAGCTCAGCGATATAAGTGAAATCAATATACAGGTGCCTATAGCTTCTGATTCGATTCAAATAGTTTTAACTTTTATATGTATTCAGTCTAACTTTGTTAACGCAACTTTGACAATGATCTGAACCGATCGTAAATGTCAGAATCGGTTCAATACGATATATCAGACAGTTGCCATGGAAATGATCGCCCTATGGAATACATATACATTTTTATTCAAATTTACATCAGTTTTCTAGTTGCACAATAAAGACTGATGGAATGAATAATGATTAACTTTTTATGTGGAGCGTCGTACAGAAACATAATCAAAAGGCGGGGGCGATCATTTTTCACAAAGAGTGGTGTATACTCTACATACTCCAGGAGTGTGAATTTTCCATTCTCTTTCAAGCTTGTGTCCATTCATTTAGGACATAGAGTTTGGATTGATTGGATAAAGAATAAACAAGTTTTAAATAACATTTTTCCCAACAAATCAGCATGCATAGCAGTAGGCTGTACTTTCTTTCTTGTGTCTATCGCTCAGTCAAACAATCAATCAGAGAAGTAGACTGTGCTTTCTTTCCAGTTGTGCCCATATTTTTTAGTGTGCATCAGTTAGTCAATCAATCAAGAGGTTAGTCACAGAAGTAGATTGTGTTTTCTTTTTTGAACTTATTCCTTGTGTCGATCAGTCATTCAATTATCACAGTAGGGAATTTTTTCTTGTTTTTCTTATATTTTGTGTTTGCTCATTTCTTGAGATTGTCAGTCAATCACACAGAGAAGTGAGTTGTGTTTGCTCTTTTATGTCTAATAGTTACTCATTTAGTCAGTCAGTCAATCAATCATTCAAAGATATAGGCTGTTTTCTTGTTGTGCTCTTATTTTGTGTCTATCAGTTAAGCAGTCAGTCAATCAATCAGAGACGTTGGATGTATTTTGTTTCTTGTTGTGATAAGTTTCAGTGTATCAGTGAGTCAATCAATCAGTCAGTCAATCAGTCAGTCAATCAATCAATCAGTCAGTCAATCATTAGTCAGTCAATCATATAATCAATCACATTTATCTATTTGTCAGACATTAAATCCATCTGTCAGTCAATAAGAGAAGTATCACGTATCTTCTTTCTACCTGTGTTCATTTCTTGCGTCTATCAGTCAGTCAAACAATCAGTCAGTCAATCAATCAGAGGCATATAATGTATTTTCTTTCTGGAATATATCTGTTAGTCAAGAAAGCAATAAGTTATGCAGTAATCCAATCAATCAGAGAAGTATTATGTATTTATTTTCTTACTGTGCTTATTTTTTTGTGGCTATTAGTTAGACTCTCAATCAATCTTTCAATCAATCTGTCAAACAATCAGTTACTGAACCAATCAGTCAGTCGCTCAATCAAATACATAGAATGTATTTTCTTTTAGGAATATATCTATTTGTCAAGCAAGCAATAAGTTAGTCAATTAATCAATCAATCAATCAGTGAAGAAGGATGCATTTATTTTCTTGCAGTGCTTATTTTTTGCGTCCATTAGTTAGTCAATCAATCAATCAATCAGAGTCGTGTAATGTATTTTCGTTCATGTTGTGTTAATTTTTTAAGAGAAAAGTAGGCAAAGAGAATCGCAAGCAGACATGCCCGCAGATTGCCTGGATATGATTATGCGATACTTGCCGCTAATGGAACAACTACTGATGACTAAAGTCACTGCCGATTTTCAGAATTTGTATACAATTTGAATTGCACGCAGTCACGAAATCATTGATCTAGAGGATCGACTTGGACTCTCGCCCGATTAAGGCATTTTTCGCAATGACAGGAAAGCACATGATTGAGGCTAAGGGTAGGACTAATTCGTTTCTATTCGAATTGCTGGGTAGGCTTTGCATCAAAGTGAAGAACTTGCGCATATTGTGGAGCAACATGAGTGCCCGGAACTTGCAAATGTCGCTGGCGAGCACATGACAGTTGAAGGAACTGCAGCTCAAGGATTGAGCACTGGACAGTTGCTGCCTATTGAAACTTTCGCATCTCAGCAAACTGAAGACTCTGGATCTCTCCTACAACGTTAAACTGACGGGTGTGTATAAAGTGGGTTGCACATCATTGGTTTCGACCCTATTCGCTGCCAATTGCCGCAAACTGACGCAACTGCAGGAATTAGAATTGGTCGGCACCGAGGTGCGTCTCAATCACATCATCGATCTTGCCACTTGGGTGTCGCTGTCCATAAGACTGAACTTCGCTTGCCCCCTGCGCGACGACTTGCTGCCCAATCTGACGAGGCTGCAGCCGTGGATTGATGAACAGACAGATCAATCGATGTTGCCACTGCTCAACTGGCTAATGAAGAACAAGTCGCAACAGTTGTTGCGCTTTGAGATCATAGCGGGAAACAAGTTGCGGGCATTTCAATTGCAGAAACTTTTACAGTTGAGGTGACAGCTTGCCACAAAGTCGTCGCATCTGAAATTGACAGCCACTCGAGCAGTTGTCACAACTGCAACATCTCAATCTCAATCATTGCCACAATGTGAATGATGAACTCGTGCTCCATTTGCTACACAGCTGCCACATGCTGAACGTTGTCCATATCGATGAGTGCACCGCTCTTACCAAACAACTTCCAGCTAAAATTATTCATGACTTCTGCTCGGCGACTCGTCGCTTGCCCATCGTGTTGCATGTTTATGGCACCGCCATCGATGAGGAGAGTGTGCATAAAATTGGATGCCCCCGAAGTGCTACGTGTTACGCTGCATGCCTCGTTCGTTGTAGAACTCTGGATGTTCGCCATGAATAGCTTCTATGATCGCAATTATTGTCCCAGAGCTCAGTATAGAAATAGGATGCGCCATCGATTTTTCTATGACAGAATGATGAATGGTAGATATATGCACATATAGATGCATCCCCTTTGCTTATGGGACATATTTCTATCATTTTTTTTTATTGCTCTTTGTTTGATTTATCTCTTCTATAAACATTTTGAATATAAGGTGATTAGGAAGAATATCAATTACGCCTTACATGATAAACAGAGATTAACCAGGAGCTGAATCTGATACTGGAAACGGAATTGGAAATGGAGGCGACAACGATTTCCTATCTATGCACGAAGAAAGCAAATCTTGAAATTAAAGCAGAGTTATAGATATAAATACAGATGAATCAAATATGTTAGGATTGTTATAATTTCTGTTAGTGAAAATATATACTGAGTCTGGAGAAGAGGAAACAATTCTATTTCTAACTTGAAATTTAATAGGATATAGATATGATTCATCACAATTGAAGCTCCAACGATATGCACAAGTATCTATGGAATATTTTCAATTTTATATTATTTATTTGCCAATTTGTTTATCTAGTATCTATGGAATATTTCCAATTTTATATTTATTTATTTGCCAAATTGTTTCAAAATATTATATAATTTTTTTTGTGTTACCCAGTTAGAAATTGAATAAAATTTGTTGAATGTGTTGAATGCAATCTTAAAGAAAATGCAATCTATGAATATTTTGAACTTTTAATCAATTGTTATAAATATTTAATACATTTGAAAGAAATGCAAGAAAATTGCAAGGATAATAAATGACCTGTTTTGTTTGGGAGGATGTTGTTGGGTGTGAAGAGAGGAGTGGTAGGAGTGGTGTCAGGTGGCATGTGGCATGAGGCATGTGGCAGGTGCAGCAGCAATGCACAAAAGCGTTTAAAACATGAAAAAACACTAAATGATTTGCACACGTGCCAAAAAAATGAAAGAAAGAAAATATAACAGAAAACAGAAAAGCTATATGTCTGTCTGGCAATACACAGTGGTACGAAGCCTAGGTAAATTCAGAAGAAATTTGGTGTCAAAAATTCACAAAATTCAATCAAAACAAGCCGAGCTGTCGGGACCCCGACCGTACTATACCCTGTCGGTCTAAAGGGACACGCTTAAATTCACTCCCATTGTAGTTTAGTAGAAATAAACTTGGTGCCACTGTGCATTTGCATTGGTGTCCTGGGGCAAGTGCCATTCAAATTTTGTGCCGCATGCCCCTGCGGCATGCCTCCTTCGTTTGTCTCTCTGCCACCTTCTGCTGCCTTCTTCATCATCTTGGTTTCTGGCTTCTTCTACCGTGCCATAATAATTGTAGAAACAACACTGAGTATATTGGGTATACTCTAGCAAGGTTTTGGCTGCAATTAGAATATATGCTGAAAGATTCGAAGACAAATATGCATTTTAATGTTCCCCGTCAGCAAGACTTGGATTAACTGGATTTAAGACCAAAGTCGGATATCCATAGATATCACTATAAGTGTACAAAGATAATGTCTTAATCCTTGATCATCCCATAAACAAACAATTTACAAGATCTTTATGATAGAGAGAAATTAGCTATAATGCCGATATCCTTGGCAGGATATGGAGTGTCACACCAAGCACTATTGCTTGGACAAATGATATTTAAATTGTCTTTTATTTACGGGGCTATTAGGCAATTTGTGTCTGATTTGTTTCAGCCTTCTACTGAAGACTCCCAAGTGTTTACTTTTTAAATAATAATAAAATAATATCTTGATATGCAAAGGATACTCACAGCACTATCAGTTGGGACTATTATCACAATGCAAGTTTGCTCAACGGCATGGATTTAGATAAACCATTGCATTTTTGTAGGCACGAAAATTAAACTTTTGTAGCATACTTTTAAACGGAGGAAAATAAACTATACTGGCCATGACTACCCACAGATGGCGCTAGGCAACAGTTGCAAGCGACAAACGACGATCCTAAGATATTTCCACTATCCATTGATGCCCCTCAATAGACTTCATGGCCAAGTTATTGAATAAACAAACAGCTTTAAGAACGTGAAGGGATGCAGACCTGTGTGGCCCTTTTTAGTACAGCTAGCGTTATTCAAATATATCCTGTATTCATATGTAGGTATATGTACATACTTGGGGAAAAATAAATCCATTGTTTAAACCTATTTTCAAAGCTAATGTATGACGGCTTGGCTGGTCCGATTTATGTCAAATATGTATTTAGTTATAGTATTTAGAAATCATAATATAATTTTTATTTTAAACTTTTAGACAATTTTTATTTAGATACTCTTAATTTATTAGTACAAATCAATGAATTAATTGTAGTTCATCATTTTTATTTGAAATATTATAATCATTTAGGGTATCAATTAGACGAGCAGTTACGCAACTTTTTCCATTGCCACTTGTTTTTTAATGCTTGTGGTTTTTTTTGAGCTTTTAATCATTTTTAAACAACAACTCAAGTGGCGCGTCTGCACACACGAGTGTTAATGTGTGTGTGTGTTTGCGTGTGTGTGAGTGTCAAAACCTATGAGCTGCATATGGACTATGGAGACTTTTGCCAATTCTGCTGAATAACAAAAGATTTGCAGCCCCACTTCCAATTCATAGATATTAGAATCTAGAGCAAAAAACCTTGTTCTGCTTTTGAGTTTTTAATTAATTCCAAAAAAATGTCAAAAGTGCCCATAGTGCACAGTGATATGCAAGTGCCACTCAACATACAAAACATACTCACACTTACACTTATACACACAAGCCAAAAAAGTGTTGCATACTCAAAGGGGGCGTTGACGTCGCACAGTGGCTCGTTTTCTCATTCTACTTTGCAAAAATCATATCTTTTGATCCAGGTAAGATATCACCAAAATTTAAAAAGGGTTTAATAAAGAATACCTGTCGCTTTGAAATGAGTGTAAGATCTTAAAAATCGGACGGCAGATAAATTTTCAGCAGGTGTTCAAAGTTGGATTTTGTGTTTATACGATGATTTTCGTGAAACGCGACATTCATCGTATGCTTTTTTCTGAAATTTATGTGTAAATTTGTGATTTTTTATACATAATTATATGTAAATTAATGTTTTAAATACATCTAAACACTAAAGATAACAAATTTGATGGATTTCATGTTTCAAATACATATATATCGTATAAATTCCTGTAAAAACAAAATGTAATTTCAATTAAACTTTTATACTATATATTTGATTTAATTTATATTTATATAAATAAATAACAATAAAACTATTCAATTAATGTCCTTGTTAATTTAATTTTCCTCAGCTATGTCTTCAAGTTCGTAACCTATGTACATTAAATCTACCATTTCTTTAGTATAAAACTCTTGCAGTTCTTTGCGACTTCACACAATTCTTTTTGTTGATATCAGTGGATCTGAAGAAACTGATAACTTATTAAAATAGTCTTAATTTTGTCTTTACCGTGTCACCTTGCAACTATTCGAGTACCTATATTTCTTGTACTCCTTGTTTATAGATTTCTGGACTTCTTCTAATAATTCCCCGATTGACAGACATTGGTTTTCGTTAAGATCTCCTCCGTGTACCAACATTTAATGAAGTTTGTTTTTGATCTTGTCGACCTCCGTCATATTTTCCTTAGCAAAGTATACTGTACTCACGGTCAATATAAACTCTTCTTAGCTTGGAACATCCATAAACATCTGAAATACATCTCGAATTTAGGAAGACATTTTGCGGTTTCAATATTTGATTTATATTACATAATACTAATCAGCACTGATTTTGTTTAATATCGTGATGGTTGCCAAAAGTAGACTGTGATACAATGCACCTAAATATTTAAATATATACCCTTAATCCCTACTATTAATTACCAACTTAAGTAGTACAAAAGATTAAACATGTGTAGTCATTTAAAATTTACAAACTTAGATAATTGGGTTTGGTAAACGCGGAAATTAAGTACGAAAAAGGGTTATAAATTACATAATCACTACCTGTTTGCTTGGGTTACATTAGTGTATTTAGGTAGACAATGAATTCTTAATATTATATTTATGTAAAGTGTTCAATAAAAGGTCTAGTTCAACGGAAACACGTTCAAATAACGACCATTCCGTACCGTAGGTTGCGCAAAAATGCGAGCCCGGCGCCATTTTGGGTGCGCCACAACGCAATTTTGACCCAGTTAAAAGCGTTGTGCGTGAATTGTTTATTAAATAAAAAGTTAACTGGCACTTCTTGGCACCTAGACTTTCTTGAAGTTGTTGCAGAAATATCCACGGAATAACGTGTATATACCCGTTTGCCTGGACAAGCCTGGACTTTATGCTAAAAGTCTATCTGAAGTTAATAAACAATGTCAAAAATAGTGCTTTAGTAAAAATATTATTTAAAATACTTCAAAACAAAAAAAATAACAACATTTTTATACCATTCGCTTTAGAATCGACACACCTATTAGGTAAAATTAAGAAACTGAAAATTCATAGAACCATTTGGATGCAATTTCATCGCAAAAATGAAAAATTTTTCATAAAAAAACATTTTTATGAAAAATCGAATTTTTTTTCATGTTTGATGGGCTCTACCGCCGAAACCGTTTGCCCAAATTAAAAAATCTAAACGGATTTATAAATTTTGGACAATTCTCTATCAAACTGCATTTAAGGATTTTGCATGGCGAGAAATGACCGATTTCTTTTTTGCCACGTGAGTCTCGTGAGTGAGCCACTGTGCGTCGTCGTCGTCGCTGTCGTCGTCGCTGTCGCTGTCGCCGTCGTCGTTTCAGCCACAAAAGCACTCGAGATTTTTATTTTGAACGCATAAAATGCAATGAGTGGCCGTCTGGCCGAACAACCAACCAGGTTGAAGCAGCTCCCATAGCTGCAACTTCTGTTATACCCCGACCATCGCTCCTCACCCCTCACCCCTCACTACTCACCCCACAGCCCTCACTCCTTGCTGACTATCTGTCCATTTGTTGAACTCGCTGTGCGGCAATTTTCATAATTTACTCTAATTGACACGGGCATTTGACTGAATTTAGCCGAAAGAGTGCCCAAGGAAAATGGTGAAAATCGTGAAAAGGCGAAAACTTGGCTACTTGATAGCTAACTGACATTTTCCTAAAACTTGTGGCATTCAATTTCCTAGCGAAAAATGTCAAAATGATGTCGCAAGCAAGTCGATAAATATCAATGCTTACAGTGATAAAAAAAAGAAAGGTCTCTAGAATGAAGAACATTCGTTTTGAGTATTTAGTTTATAAAATGAGAAAACTTTAAGGGAACCTAACTAATAAGACAAAAATATGTTATTCTTCAATTAAGAGGTTTTCTCTACTTTAAGAATTATTGGTTATCCAGTCTTTAATTAGATAAAGTTTAAAGAATTAAGATTTTGTTGTCAAAATTAAGAATGCCTTAGATATGAGTTGAAAACAAAACATTTGTTTTACAAGTGTAGATATATTTATTATGACTGCACCCTGCTAGTTTTTATTATTATTCTTAGCAAGTATTTAATATGTCTTAACAAATATCTTCAATATACTAACAGAAACAGCTTAACTGAACAGATAGTTGAAGTACTATATGTATAACAAACGCTGAGCAATTTGTTACAAGTTTCATATCGATTGACTCACAAATAAAGGAGATATTAAGAAAATTGTTCTAAATAAATTAATTATAGGATGATTCAGGGTCAGAGCGAGAGCGCAAATGATTATATTTTCCAACGCTATTTTTTAGAAGTTGGCGAGCACTAAAACCTAAAACTGATGGTTATATTATAATATTTCAGATGATTGATTGCCTATACACTTGTTTGTTTTTGTTTAAAGTTTTACATATTAATTACCTCCCAATTATCAAGGCCAACATGAATGCTGGAAACCTTTAAAAGATTGAAGAAAGTTCGTTTTGCTGAGTCAAACCGTAGAGCAAGATTTCGGCTCGGTTTGCAAGCCGGTTTCAAGTGCCCAGGATTTCAATAAATACCAACTCATTTGTTTATTTTCACAATTGTTTTACATTTTACATGATTTTTTAAGAATACACAATTTTAAAGATAATAAACCGAAGAGTCGGGGCTCGAGCGATAGTAAGAACGGGAGCGGTAGTACGAAACGATATGCTACAGTCGAAGCTGACTATGAAAGACCCTTTACTTACCATGTGCTACTCTCAACTATTCGTTAATTCCATTATAGTATTAAGAAATACATTTTAAAAAGAATAATTACCTTAAAAAAAGTGTGCCTCTGGTAAGTTTCGAAGTCCAGTAACACACCGCAAGAGTTCGACACTCTAACCATTGCGCCAATGAAGCCATATTCGTTTATCCTGTAAATTACCAGTTTCCTTACAGAAGTGCAATTAATAATATTGTTTCAATGCTTGAAGTTGCTGCCTCCAACCTTTGTAAATTCGAGAATTTGTTTGCTTTAAATCTCCGGTGTTTATTGTCCAATTGTAATGAAATTTTCAGTTTTTTTTTTATATAAATGAACAAATTTTCAGTACACATCGAAAGGAGAGTAAACTTTATGTATTCCGAATTTGGAATTTGTATCTTTTATATTACTATATTCTATTGTCTATGGTCTAAAAATTGCTTAAAGCTCAGTGCAGACGAACACTTTTTGACCGACACTTTTTACTGTCGGTTCTTGCATTGCTTGCCAAGCAAAAATACCAACGGTTTTTATTCTAACAAAATCTGTTCACACTCTGAATAATTTAATACATAAATGCGACAGTTAAGTATGGAATGAGAATATTTCTATCTTATCTTATCTATCTTCTTATATTTCTATGTGTAACCAGTCGGAAAGGCTATAGTCGAAGTCGATTATGAGAGACCCTTTACTTATTCTTCAAAATGGAAATAGGAGTAACACTAATAGTTCCCATAGCGCGTTGTAACGTCAATATGCTCTTCTTCTTCCTTTGACCCGACTCTGAGTAATATTAAGTCTTGAATAACTTCTGAGTTTATTATCCGATCGCGATGAAATTTTCAGGATACGTTAGGACCCTGATACATGTCCTGTGTGCCAGGGCTTTTATGGGCTTTCAAAAATTTTGTTCTCTATTTACGGAGGCGGAAAGGGGCGTGTACAAATTTTAAGATAAACTTTATCTGCTTAGCCCATAGACGAACCACCATACCAAATTTGGTGACTCTAGCTCTTATAGTCTCTGAGATCTAGGTGTTCATACAGACAGACGGACATGGCTATATCGACTCGGCTGGTGTTGCTGATCAAGAATATATATACTTTATGGGGTCTGACGGACTTCCTTCGACCTGTTACGCACATTTTTTTTTTTGACATACTAAATAGACCCGTTTTACTTTTTTAAAGTAAAGGGTCTAAAAAAGCGTAACTTCTTAATTCTGAGTGTTTACACGAGACCGACAGCTTTTTAACAAAAAGTGTCGGTGAAAAGAAGATCGTCTGATCAGAGCTTTAATAAAAACTATAGCTGAAGATTTTGATTTCATATAACATAGACAAAGTTATAGTATATGATACATATATATTGGTATAACCGAACCCAAGAACCCGAACCGAACCGTTTGTTCGAGGTAATGATAATAATTTTATTTAATTCTTTTATTTAAACTGTTTGATTAAATTAAATTTGGTGACTTGACTTCTAATACTAATACATTAATTATGTTGATTATTTATAGCTGACAATAAATACTAAGTGCATTAAATGGGGTATGTTCAACTCCAAGTACGCTGCAATAGATGCAATCAATTGTTTTTTGTTTTATTGTTGGTTAGCTCGGGTTTCTATAAAGTTGTAAATCTTTGAAATGTGCACTATAAAATCTCGCTGATGTTCCAGCTATTCTAGTTGTTGTTAATGTTGTTGTTGTTATTTTCATTTTGGGGCGCAACACGAAAAGTTGCGCTAGTTTATGAAAAAGTCTTTGAGCTGTCAAACTGTCCAATTTGTAGATAAAGTTGCGTGGCATCTTCCCACTGCCCTTGCTTCATCCCTCCGCCAGTTTCACTCCACTTTTCCCGGCAAGTATCTATCAGTGTTGCCAGATTTTAATGGGGTAATTTGTTAACATAAAGATTATTTTGAAAAGCTAAAAAAAATAACATGCTAATTCTTTAAACAATTTAATTTTTACGAATTAAATTCAGTTTAAATTGAGCTGTTAAAATGTGCATACGAAAAATTAAACAATTACATTTATAAAGTGAAAGATTAGTTTTATTAAATACTTAAATATTTTAGGAGCGATTTTGCATTATCAGATATATTTTTAATAATTTATTTGATTTATTAAACATTTTCTAGTCATTTAGCTCCATTGACCTTTTTTAATTTTTGCAAATGTACGTAAAAATAACTGGGAAATTTTAGAAAATTAATGGGAATTCTTTAAATTTTTTTGCGACATTTAGGGGAAATTTGGTCAACATTTTCGAATTGAAATTCGCAAGATTTAAGAGAAAACTAAAACAGTCCTGAAATTGTTTTCGGATTTCATGTTTAAATGCAGTGTTAGCTTTTAGGATAGCTTAAAGCATTTTATAAATGTTTTATTTGCTTGTACAGTTACTAAAAATTGCTAGATCTAGCTATAAAATAGCTAAACTGACAGCACTGGCATCAATGTTGCTGTTTGAACTCTCGTTCTTTCGTTCTTCTTTGCTTGCTCCCCTTCTCTTCTCCGTGTGCTTCAAGCAACTTGTTCTTGTTATTTTTATTATTATTATGTTTTTTTTTTCTTGAAATTTTGTTGTCTCTTTGGTATTTTTGTTGTTTCTTAAAGTTTGTGTCTTTAAGGCGAAATAAAAAGTTTTGGGGCAACATGTTGTCAAAAAAGACGCAGCATGCTTTTAGGCGCTGGCATAAAATGGCGACCTATAGCCTCGCACATACATACACAGACACACACACACAAACACACACACGCATAAACATTATTATGAAAAAAAAAGCTTGTTGAAAGTTGATTTCAATATGAGTTTTTCATTTTGTCCTTTAAGTTGCATGTAATGAGCCGAAGCGAACAAGGCAAGGAGAATGGCTGATAGAATTGGGGGGGGGGGGTTGTACTCTAATAGCTGTTGGCCATTAAACTCTCAAACTTGATTAAACGCTCTTAAAACTTTTACAGACTTAATTCCAATAGTTTTACCAACTGCGCAACAGCTTGAAACGTTGCCGATAACGATTATTAAATAGATCCATCTAGCCAGATGGTTATACAAACATATACGTATATA
This sequence comes from Drosophila histrio, assembly GCA_958299025.2. Taxonomy (NCBI): domain Eukaryota; kingdom Metazoa; phylum Arthropoda; class Insecta; order Diptera; family Drosophilidae; genus Drosophila; species Drosophila histrio. Next base: position 49,392,998 of record OY282582.1, on the reverse strand, counting down.
AATTTGCAGTTCAGTTTGGTTTACATAACCTCACAACTGATTACCGCAACCACAATCTAAGCAACTGTCAGTCTCTATCTCTGTCTGACACTCACACACACACAGACACACACAGTTACTCACTCATGCCGTAAGTAAGTGTTATTTAGCTCAAGTTTGCAAGCATTTTCAATAAGTTGGCAGCAGCAACAAAATTTTCGGTTATTGAGGAAACTTTTGCTGCTTCGAGTTCTTCTTCTTGTTCTTCTTCTTCTTCTTCTTCTGCTGCTTCTGCTGCTGTTGCGTCTTCTGCTTTGACTGCAACTTTAATAATTTGCGTATCGCGCGCAAAAATAGTTTTCGCATGCACTTCTCATATTAGCAACAGCAACAGTGCTAGTGCACGAGCGGGACAGCTAGCTAGCCAGCGCCCAGAGAGCGCTCTGTTGTTGCATTTGCTCTTGTTGCTCTTCTTGCTCTGGTTGTAGTCGAAGTTGGCAAAGCAACTTTTGCAAATACTTGGCACAAGTAATAATTACCGTTTTGTATGTGGTCCGATCTTTTAGCCGCTCTCCCGTTCTATCTCTCGCACTCGCACTCGCACCACAGAGCGCCCTCTGTCGCTTAGCATGCCAAACACTGGACTATGGGCACTTTCAACATTTTTCTTGGAGCTAATTAATATCGCAAATACGACGTAAGGGGTTTTTGGTCCAGGTTTCTTTTAGAAACTTTACTTTAAACAAGCCGATCAGTCGAGCGGGCGCGACAGTAGGATACCCTGTGCAGGTCTTCAAAGAAAAGTTTTTTTTATTACAATGGGATTTAAATATATCGCTTGAAGTCGATTTTGCTTACATCGAGAGTAGGTTGCTTGCGATAGTCTGGCAACACTGGACTGCGGCTGTTGATTGTTTATGTTTAGCGCCACAGCAGACGAAAGGAATATCAATCATACATGAACAAACGCGTCGACGCGGCGCAGCGACTGCTCTGCTACTGCGCTGCAACGCTTATGCTGCGCTGCATAAATTTGTTTCTTGAATAACTTCTGAGTTCAATATCCGATCTTACTGAAATTTGTAGCACACATTGGGAGTGGGATGATTACCATGTGTGCCAAATCTTAAGTCTTTACCTATAAAACTGCTCATGTTATCAGCTATTTCAAATTATGGGCGAAGGAGGCGTGGCATCGCAATGAAATTTTCAGGACACATAAAGCCTACACTTTTTATCATGTGTGCCAAATCTCAAGTCTCTAGCTTTAACATTGCTTATGTTATGATGATTTTTCAATTTTAAAACCAACGGGACTTGGTATCGAAAATTGAAAATAAACTTGATCTGCGTATGGTATTCAGGAACCTACATTCCAAATTTGAAGTCTCTAGCTCTTATAGTTGCTGAGATCCACGCGTTCATACAGACGGACAGACGGACAGACGGACGGACGGACAGACGGACGGACAGACAGACGGACAGGTGTCAATCGATTTGGCTATTGATACTGATTCAGAATATATATACTTTGTAGGGTCGGAGATGCTTCCTTCTGCCTGTTACATACATTCACACAAATTCATTATACCGCTTTTGCCCATTTTCAATGGGCACAGGGTATAAAAATGTACAAAGGGTCTATTAAGTTTGTCGAACTAAATGTGCGTAACATGCAAAATGAAGTCTGGCAGACCCAATAAATTATATATATTCTTGATCAGCATCAACAGTCGAGTCGATATGGTAATGTTCGTCTGTCTGTCAGTCCGTCTGACTGTCGGTCTGTCTGTCCGTATAAACGAAAGGATCTCAGAGATGGTAAGAGCTAGTAGCAGAAACTTGGTCTCCCAGCATATTTGCAGGCAGAACAAGTTTATCTTTTATTTTGGAAGTCACGCCCCCTTCGCCCAAAAATCAAGAAAAAGCTAGAAACTTGAGATTTGGCACATATGATGAAGAAACGAATTACGTTACAAAAAAATTACATCGGTAATGAATTTAAGCGAGGTCCTGTAGTACCACAGAATGTAAGAGGAGTATTATTTAGTATATATCGGCAATAGCAAAAAATAACAAACATTTGTAAATGAAAAAGCTTTTATTGTTTTTCAAAATATTCCCCTTAATGATCAATACATTTTTGCATTCGTTCAAACCATTTGTCATAGCAGTTTTCCCTTCTCCTCTTAGGACACCACCAAAACATGGTTTTTGATCGCTTCAATTGCTTCTTCGGCGCTCGTAAATCGTTGACTACACAGTTTACGTTTGAAATTCAGGAACAAGAAGAAGTCATTGGGTGCCAAATCAGGACTGTATGGAGGATGAGTCATCAATTCGATGTTTTGACTGCTCAAAAATTCACCTGTTTGACGAGATGTGTATGAGAGAGAGAGAGCTTGCAATTTCATGATGTAGAATGATTCGTTTTTGGCGGTTGGTTTTACGAAACAAATGGTCGTGAACCACTCAGAATTGACCGTCCTACGTTGCTCAAGCGGAAGAGTGGCCACATGACCAATTTGGCCGAAGAAACAGGCGACCATTTGCTTTGCGGTGCTTCTTCCACGAACAACTTTTGTTGGATTGGGCTCGTCTTGGAATACCCACACGGTCGATTGCTGTTTTCTTTCCGGCTCATACGCATGTATCCAAGATTCGTCAACTGTCACGATTTTATACATGACTCTTGAAGCACCACAGTCGAACTTATTAATAATTTCCTTATACCAATCGATGCGAGCGATTGATAAATTATGGGTTATCCAAGGAGAGCAACATTTGTTTTACAACTAAGTGTGGTAATACAAAATTGAATTTATTGAAGTGGAATTAATGTGCCTCTATCTCACGATATGTTACATGACGATCTTGCATTGTCAGCTCACGCACTGCATCGATTTTGGACGATTTACTCGCAATTCGTCGAAACTACGACCACGATTGAATTCACAATGCCATCGATATATGTATGTAGTGTAGTGTTTACTGTGATGCTTTATCGTCATACAAAGAACCGAGTTCATCGACACATTCTTGTTGAGATATTCCACGTTGAAAATTGTGAAAAATAATCCAGCGAACAACTTCTCTTGAATTTTCCATGTTTTGGCCAAATTGATTTTCTTAACTCACTGTAGACAAAACAATTAGCACTTGTACCTCAAAACGTTGTGAGTACATTTATGCTAAGAAATGTCAAACTTTATTATGGTGTTGCCAGATCTTAGCTATTGACATTAGTGGCAACACTAATTGTTGCCGAAATATAAATAGTAACCCTCGGTTAGAGTTCCGATTGTTCGGCTTGTTTTTTCTTATGGCTGGCTTACATTTGTGACGGTGGTTTTGGCATTTTCTGCAACACACAAAATCACAGATACTATTTTTAAAATGTTACCAAATCAGGGCTATTAGTGCTTTGGTTTTGTGTGCTAGATTATATTTGTTTATATTGCTATTTATTATTATATTTGTATCGCTGCGGCGAATTGTTTTTCGAATTACGCGTTATTTTCTTATTGCTGCACGACATTTTGAGACTTGTAGCGAAATAAGTACAAACGTTTGGAATAAATGCAATTGATCGAGTTATCAAATTAATTCAAGCAAAATATAAACCAAATCGATTGAGCATACGAACTATATTGGAATTTGAGGAACGCACTATTTAACTAATTTATTTAATATTTTATGATTTTTTTTTCTTTTTTATTCTTTTTATTTACAATCTGTCTTTTAACAGTAAGTAACTTTTATGATTAGTATTAAAAAGAACAGAAATATCAGTTTTCCAGCGAGCCCTGCCATTATACAATATAATATATTTTGTGTGTGTTCAGGAAGTTCGAGAATGTGAAGTCTTTTAAGACTTCTTAATGTTAGATTGTTATCAAATTGAATGACTGAACTAATTGAATTGAAGCCGCAACCGTGGACACCCGCAATCAATCCGATGGGCCTCAGCCCATGACCAACTCTTGTTTATACGTTGCCATTAAAAATTTGACAATTTGCATGCTGAAGAAAAATGTATTAATGCTTAAAAAATGGCCAAAATTCCCCATAGTGCACTCAAAACAAACTCTGTGCAATGTTTGCCCAACAGTTTTTGGACACACATGGAGTGCTCTCTGTGTGTGGTGTGTGTGTGTGTGTGTGGAGAGTGTGTGTGTGTGTGAGTGGAGTGTGTGTGTGTGTGGGGTGTGTGTGTGTGTGTCTCGCACAGCTGTTGTACATAAAATGGACGAAGCTCGCGGCACTTTTGTTGCTGCTGCTGCATCACCAAATTTTAAGCAGTAAACTTTGATTATTACACACACACACACACACACTCCACACACACACACTCTCTACACACAAATGTGTATGTAAACGGGGCGTGGCAGTCATAAAATTTGTGTCATGCAAAATATGGATTTCAAAATGAATTTATGCGCGTTTGTATCGCTGCGGCTGTTCCCCCTTTTCCCCTTGCCGCTTGCCCCTTGCCACCCCCCCCACCCCTCTGGCTATTGTGCTTGTGCTTAGCCACATTTTGGTAAATTTTCGCTCCATTCGCTTTTCCTCTGCAGTGGCTACTAAAATTTGACCATATTTTAAAGCTTGTTGCGTATTTATTACAAATTTGTCGGAATATTTGTTATAATGTGGCCAGATAGGTAAGGGTAGGGAGACAGGGGTTGATAAGCGGCGGGGGGGGGATGAGGTCGGGGCAGGGCATATACAATATGTAGATAAGAGTGGTCGAGCGCTTAATGCTTAATACTTAACGGTTCACTGACTATTGAGGTGGACCAAATGAATACAAATTTGAAATGCGGCATACAAATCGCTGAAAAAGCGAAAAGAGGCAAGAGAGAGACATAGACAGAGAGAGAGAGAGAGAGAGAGAGAGAGAGAGACAGAGAGAGAGAGAGAGAGAGAGAGAGAAAGAGAGAGAGAAAGAGACAGAGAGAGAGAAGGAGGTGGACAGGTGGAGTAGAGCGACTGTCAGTCAAAGTCAAATAAGTAATTCCCCCGTTGGTGGTCATTCAAACTGAAAATCTGACAAAATGGATGCGACAGGTTTTGGTTTGTTTGACATGATATCCCATTAGAAAATCGAACTCAGCAAAAATCTGCAATAAAACATGTTTATAATTAGAGAGCTGCCAAAAATATAAAAAACTAAAGAATGTGTATCGATAATAATACCAATAAACAGGCTCAGATTTATTTAGCAAATCAAACTCTGCGATAATCTGTAATAAAACATAATATTTCTACCGAGAGCTGCAACAAATTCTTTTATTCTTCAAATGGGAAGTGCAAATAATGATTATTTTATTTTTTTTTTTTAAATTAAAAAATTATTCACATAGAGTAACTTTGAGACAGCGATAAATATATCAATATTCAACTTTAAGCATCATTTATGAATTTCCACCATGAATTGCAATTTGTCAAGTTTTATGGGTTTGCTCACAAAATAATGATTAATTTTGAGTTATACTTTAACACTCAAACAATAATTATTATTTTTGAGCAAAAAAATAAAACTCATTAAATAATGATTATTCCTTGAGTTTTATTTTTTGTTCAAAAATGAAACTCAAGTTGTACTTTCAGCTTTTTCTTAGGAAGTAAGGAAAAAACTTATATATACAATTCCTAGACATTAAGCCAAGACAAACCATAAAAATTCATTTTTGAATTGAAAAACTATTATAATTATTTCATATTTAACATATTTATTTTACAAAAAGTGGTTGATATAAATTGGGATATTGGAATTTATTTAATTCTACCAATATTGCATTAAATTCGAATTTACATCAATTGGTTTTGGGCTATAATTATCGATTTCACAAAAAGATATTTGCGATTTCTTGTCACTTATTTCTCACTTTCTCTTCGTCATCTGAAACTACCTTAATAGAATTGAGAAATTCATTGATGCGAAATCAGGTATTTGATTCCTGTAACATTTCTATATTCTTTGCCTGTTCAAGCCTGGAAAGATGTTGATGCCTGTGAGTTGCCAATGCATGGAATTGGTACGTGGTTAACCTAATTAAATGGTATTAAAAAAGAAAATTTACAAAGTATATGTTTATATGTTTTTCAGTATATAATATACTCTAAGCATAAGTTGTTTGAGTTGAACCCTAGCGAGCATAAGTGTTAAGGTTTTGAACAGTACTCTTCTTATTCTTGGAGTCAAATAAATGCTGCAGACGACTACATGATTCTCTATTAAAGCCCTTTTCTCTGATTTGGATGCACTGGTGTTATATTGGCTGGGGAAATATTATGTTGCGCTGTGCGACAAGTTTCAGCTCTTACAATAGCCTATAAAAATCACCCATGTACAATTGGGCACTCTGCAATATCAATATGTTTTAGACCCTTAACTTGTATTCTTGAGTCGAGTCGATAAAGCCCTGTCCGTCCGTACGTCTGTCCGTCTGTCCGTCCGTCTGTATGAGCGCCTAGATCTCAGAGACTATAAGAGCTAGAGTCACCAAATTTGATATGTTGGTCCGTCTATGGGCTAAGCAGAACCCGTTTGTGTTAACATTTTGTTACGACCCTTCCGATCCCTATAAATTGAAAACAAAATTTTAAAATTCCTATAAAACGAGAAATATTAAAGCTAGAGTCCTGAATGTTGGCATACAGGGAGATACATTGGGGTCCCAATGTATCCTGAAAATGTCATCGCGATCGGACACTCGTATGTCATTCAAACACACAATATTACGCAGTGTCGGGCCAGAGAAAAAATATGAACACTTACATACGTTACAAGGGCAATTGCCCATTTTAGGGAATTAATAAAAAATCTCAAGAACTAAATAAGATATTTAGATCTAGTTGGTGCTGGAAAATGTGGGCATGGCACCGCTTTTATTCTTAATACTATCCTATGCCATTAAGGAATAGACGAGAGTTTTGCAGAGTAAGTAAAGGGTCTTTCATAGTCGGCTTCGATTGTAGCTTATCGATGCCTACTATCGCCCCGGATCTTCGGTTTGTTTTGTTTCGTCACATTAATAATTTCATTGCTACATGTTTATTTATAAGTTGGCGTTAAAAAAAAATTGATATTTGTCTACTTGTAACAAACATCGAGTCATCGAAAATTGCTGGCAGACACCTCGACCTCGTCCTCGTATCGACATTGAGGTTTGTATTCAAATTTACAACCACAGATTCAGGTTTGTTTGATATGTTATTCCATTAGAAGCTGTAATAAAACATATTTACAATTCGAGCTGAAAAAAAACACAAAGGTTTAATCGATAACAATTCCAGTAATCATCATCATACAACGATTGTTTGTAATAAGAACAAATTTGAAGGTTTTTTTTTTTTTTGTTGAATTTGTCTTTTTATTTATATATATATATATATTTTATTTTAATATTTTATGTGTTAGGAAAACAATGCAAAATTATATGAAACTTATGTATAAGAACTCTTGTTTTGTTTTGTTTTTTCATTTACTTTTTTCTTTAAATCGATCGTAATTGATTACAGTTAGTTAAAATGTGTTAAAATTAATTGGTTTTCTTTTTGTTTCTTTTTGTTTTTTGTTTTTTCTTTTTTGATTTAGCAACTTTTCGTTCTTGCAAAATATTTTTTTAGCATTTGTCGAGATCCTTTCTTCCTACATATCATTCTTACTTTTATTCTTTCATTCTTACTTTCTTTCTTTCTTTCTTATGTGGCGCTTGTTGAAGAAGTTGCAAACGAATAAACACAAAATAATTATGAAGAATTTTTTTTTGTAAAAAAAAAGAGTTAAAAAGTGAATTAAATGTAAATAATTAGTTTAAACACACACAAAAAAAAAACGAAAACGAAAACTAACATACAAAAATTATATTTTACCTAAGAACATTTTTTATAAAATATTTAATACTTTTTGCTTATGCGAATCAAAAAAAAAAAAAAATATATATATTTAAATATATATTTGTTGGGATTTTGCTTTTGTTTTGAGGGGGGGGGGGGACGGGGCAAGTTCGGGGCTAATTGTTGAATTAATTCACTTTGTTACTTTGCACTACACGAATTGGTTTAACTTTTGTTCAGTTAGACTATTTAGTGCTTTGAAGAAGGAGAAGAAGAAGATGAAGTTGAAATTCTTTACTGAGCTTTTTCTATGTGTGTCTCTGGCTTAGGCTAATTAAATAAATTTCACTTATTTTAAACAATTAATGCAAATAAAATGAAATTAATTATAAATTGGCTGAATGCACTATTTATGTGTGTGTGTGTGTGTCACTGTGTGTGTGTGTATCTGTGTGTTGTAAGCTCTTTTAAAATGTTTTTCCCCTTGTTTCTTTCATTCGTTTGAGTTGAAGTTTTCGATATATATATTTATTATCGTTTTAGTTGAAATCTTGCAAAAACAACAGGGTGTCTCGTGCTGCAGTTGAAAATTGAGAACTTAGTGGGAATTGTGTGTGTGTGTGTGAGTGTGTGTGTGTGTTGCAACTGTACCTGTAACTACGTTAGCTATGCATACGAGTATAACTATTATTTATGCGTTTTTTTTTATTTTAATTATTCTTTTTGCTTTTTTTTTTTCGCTTTGACAATTTATCAATTAATTTCTTAAACATTGTTTCTTTGTTTTTGTTTTGTTTTTGCTCATATATTGAAATCGTTTTACTTTAATTATTATTAATAATATTACTTTAATTCTCTCTTTTGCTGCAGTAGGATAGTGTGTGTTGTGTAGTGCTGTGTAGTGTTGTGTAGTGTTGTGTAGTGTTGTGTAGTGTTGTGTAGTGTTGTGTAGTGTTGTGTAGTGTTGTGTAGTATTGTGTAGTGTTGTGTAGTGTAGTGTTGTGTAGTGTTGTGTAGTGTTGTGTAGTGTTGTGTAGTGTTGTGTAGTGCTGTGTAGTGTTGTGTAGTGTTGTGTAGTGTTGTGTAGTGTTGTGTAGTGTTGTGTAGGGTTGTGTAGTGTTGTGTAGTGTTAGGTAGTGTTGTGTAATGTTGTGTAGTGTTCTGTAGTGTTGTGTAGTGTTGTGTAGTGTTCTGTAATGTTGTGTAGTGTTGTGTAGTGTTGTGTAGTGTTGTGTAGTATTGTGTAGTGTTGTGTAGTGTTGTGTAGTGTTGTGTAGTGTTGTGTAGTGTTGTGTAGCGTTGTGTAGTGTTGTGTAGGTTGTGTAGTGTTGTGTAGTGTTGTTTAATATCGTATCGTGTAGTACTGTGTAATGTCGTGTCGTGTCGTATCGTGTCGTGTCGTGCCGTGTCGTGTTGTTACAGCTAGAGCCTAGATCTCTGGCACACATACTTAGACATACGCGTACGTTCATGCTAAATACAATATATGAAGTTCTTCGTTAACATTTAAATTGTAATTAGTTGTAACTGTAATTGTTATAGATTAATGTAAATTTATTTATCATATATATATGTATATATATATATATATTTATAATTGCAATTATAATATTCTCTTTTGCTTTACACATACACACAATTAAGGGGTATACACACACATACATTGAAATACATCTATAAAGATGTAATTAGTATGTATTGTGCATTATATAGTTTATAGTTAATCCTATAGAAATCTCTCAATTACATCATTCTTTGTTTTAGTTGCGAATGCAAATTAGTACATAATACATTATATTACATCATCATCATCATCATTACATTACATTGGTAATAATTACATCTAATGTACTTAGGATCTAGGCATATATAGTATATATATAGACGAGTGCTCGTTCTTAGTATTAATTCGCTCCGATTTCCGATTTCATTTCATTTATTTAAAAAAAAACAACATACATTATCTTTCTCTCAAAAAAAAAGAAGATATTTATATATATATATATTGTGGGATTGATCTATGCCTAAGTATTTACTTGCCATTTAACTGTATTTAATTATATACTTATATGTATGTACGCATGCTTGTATCTGTGTATCTGTGTGTATGCTTTAATAATTTACAATTTTATAAAATTTCTAACTTTTATGCAAATACATAAATTGATTTTTAAATATTTTCTTTTTTTGCGTTTTTTTCATTTTTCTGACATTTTTTTTTGTTGCGTCTTTTGAATAAACTTGTTTTCAAGTAAAACTTATTTCGTTCTTTCTCTTTCATTCCGTTTATATATAGATATATGTATCTATATATCCCTTCTTTTTATATACTTGTATATAGAATTCCTTAGCTTTATATAAATCTTTTATATATATATATAATTATATACGTAATTTATGCATTTTGTACCAAACTAACTAGCCTACACAAAAAAAAAAAGATTAGTATATGGTTTATTTAGTATTAAAATGGGATTTTTACATACTGTTGTGCTAAATATGTATCTTTGCCTGTCCGTCTGTCCCTCAATTGATTTTCCATGCATTCTTTTCGTTTGGGTCACCCTAATACATACATATATTCCTATCGTAGTATTTTGTTAGTATATATGTATACTGCATGTGTATTTTTTATTTTTTTTTTTAATTTCTGTTTGTTTTATTTTTTTCTTCTGTGGTTCGTCTTGTTTGATTTTGCTTTCGTATGTAATTTGCAACGATTTAATTACTAAATTCTACATCAGTCGGTTTGGCACACAAGTCACGCTTATTGCGCGGGCGAGATAGAGATAGATAGAGAGCGAGAGCAAGAGTGAGATAGCGAGAACGACAGATAAATAGAGAGAGAGTGAGTGAGTGAGAGTGAGAGCAAAATGTTAAAAGATAACAGCAGCAGCTGTAATTGCAATTGCCTGTTAGCTTACCACTGTTAATTAACATTGGACTGCAATGCAATGTTAGTCTTCCATTGTTAATTAACAGCAGCAGCAGTTGCAACTGCAATTCTGTTAACTGCACACTGTTATTCTCTTGGCTACCCAATCTGTTAATTAACATACACTCCACACAACCGCAGCAGCAGACTGTACTTGAAATTTTTTAAGCGGATCGCTTGCACTGTAACGCTGCCAGGGCTGCAACGCTTTATTCACATCACATTTGGCTGCTGTTGTTGTTCAGCATCGTCTTCTTCTTCTTCAGCTGCTGCTGCTGCTGCTGCTGCTAATTCTGCATCTGTTTCTGCATCTGTTTCTGTATCTGTATCTGTTTCTTTTTCTGTTTCGGCTAAAAAGGCAATTTGAATGAATTCGTTAATTGCAATTACTTGTGTTTGGGTAATTGCTGCAACTAAACCTCGGTGCCGTCCTCGCCCTCATCGTCGAACAGCTGACTTGTGCTGCCCTGGCCGCTGCGCGTCGCCGTCACGGACATTTTCTTCTTGGGCTTTGGCGGCGGACGCGGCGGTATTTTGGCAATTTTTGGCGAATCACCGCTGCTGCCAACATGCGTCGGCGAGGCGCCAATTGTGCCCGAGCCTCCGTGAGGCATCGAGGCGGGCGATCCCAAACCTGCACCGCTAATGCTTGAGCCGGGCAATATCGTAACACTATGATGTCTGCCTCCATAGAGTGGTTCCGTGTCCGAGTTGTACAGTTGTTGTTGCTGCTGTTGCTGTTGCTGCTGCTGCAGCTGTTGTTGTTGTGCCTGCATTGCCTGTTGTTGTTGCAACAACTCATGAATCGGCTCGTAAATCTTGCTTGCATTTGTTGCCGATGCCACCGATGTTAAACTTGGCGTGGCCGGCAAGGGACGATCCCGCATAGTATATTGCTGTTGCTGTTGTTGTTGCTGCTGCTGCTGCTGTTGTTGCTGTTGCTGTTGTGCACCCTGTGTGCTCTGTGCACCCTGTGCCTTGTGCAGATTCAATGTCGAGTTCCCACCCGCTGTGGTGCGTAGCCCCAAATTATCATACACCGGTTCCGCTGTCAATTCCGCCGTAGTCGCTGTGCCCGTCTCGCTGGGATTGGGCGAGGTGGGTGACTGAAAGTCGCTAAGTTGTGCAGAATGATGAGCTGCTCCCGATGTGCTCGGTGCCCAGCTGGGAACACGCGGCTTGCGGGGAATTGTCATGTAACCCTGCTTCATGATCACCGGCTGGGCGGGTGAATAGACAACGGGTGCGGGCAGAAAGGGTGATGCCGATGATTGCTGTTGCTGTTGCAGTGCAGCGGCCATTTGTTGCTGCTGCTGATGGCGACTGTTGGCGGTGGCAATTAGCGCCAGATTGCGTGACTTGGGATGTTGCAGTGTCATGAATCCATTGTGCGTGGCAGCGGCAATCGTTGTCGTTCCATAGATGCCGTGGGGTGTCATGTGCGCGTAGACGGGACTCGTTAGCGGGGGAGGGGAGCGTACGCTGTAGAGCACCTGGTCGGGTATATTCGACTGTGAGGACTGCATCGAGGGCGAGGTGGGAGGCACACGGGCGGGGAATGCCAATAGATCCGGGGGCAGACTATTGCCGTACGTATCATCCACATAGGTGTGACGGGATCTCGGCGTGGTTGTCGTGTCCGATAAGGCCACCGAGTGCGTTTCGTCATCCCGCGAGTGATTGGCTGAGTCCAGGTGAGAATTTAAGCAAAAAAAAAACAGTTAGTCAGGTGCGGTGAGACTCGAAATTAAAGCTAAACTTATAGGGTAATCATGAGTATTGTAAGGAAATTCAATTTCTTCCCACTTTGGTTCGCCTACATTGGATTTCTGTTACCAGAGATGAGATCTACTTGGCGAGAGTGAAACACAGAGAGAGAGACAGAGCTAGCGAGCTAGACTGAGACAGGGAGATGGAGAGGATAGAGAGAGAGAGAGAGAGTGAGATAGAGTAGGAAGATTCAGTGTGAGAGACATAATAGGCAAGATGATGGAAAAAAACATAATGATAGTGATGGGGGGATCAAAAGGAAAAGAATGTGAAAATTAAATAAGGATAAGAGTGTGAGAGAGAGAAAGAAAGAGAATGGGGAAGAGAGAGAGGAAGGTTGTGTAGGAGGAACAAATATTGTGGGAGCTAAAAAAATGGAGAGGAAGGTCAAGAAATGATAACAGGGAGGTTGATAGGTTGAAGGGCTGCTAGGCAGAGTAGTGAGATAAAGAAAGAGAGAGGGAGATATAATGAATGACAGAGTGAAGAAAGAAAGAGGGATAATGGGGGAAAGTTAGATATGAAACAGGAGGGTATGGATGTAGAAAGGGAAGAAAGAGGAGAAAGGGAAGAAAGAGGAGAAAGGGAAGAAAGAGGAGAAAGGGAAGAAAGAGGAGAAAGGGATAGATAAGGAAGAAGGGTAGAGGGAGAAGATAGACGAAGAAAGAGGAATAAGGAAAGGAGAGAGAATGAAATATAGAGGGGGAAAGAAGGGTAGAAAAGCGTTGGGGAAAGGAATGGATGGAGATAGATAAGAATGAGGAGAAATAAAGACAGAAAAAGGAAGAGGGTGAAAGGAGAAGAAAGAGGAAAATGAGAGATTAAAACTAGGGAAGAAGGAGGAGAAGGATAGCTTAGGGAGAAGGGTAAAGGGTAGAGGGAGAAGACAGACGAAGAAAGAGGAAGAAGGAAAGGAG